>JAXBDG010000021.1:0-600000 GCA_036320915.1 Linnemannia elongata
CTTTTGTCCCCGTCCACACTCCCTCTCTCTCATTCGTCTCCCACTCTCGTTTCATTCCACACTTTCGCCCTTTACTCTCTTGGCTCGTTTTTTTTGACATTCATCCTGCATGCATATGTAAACTTCATCACATCCACCCTACCTTGAATCAAGCAACACACACGCACTCAGACACTCACACTCACACTCACACTCGCACTCGCAAAAAGGGGTGAGAATATAAGAAATATAAACGGAAGTGAAAGTGAAGAGTGTGAGTGGGAGAAGAATGACGAAAACAAAAAAAAATGTTTAGAGAGAGAGAAGGTGAAGGGGAGAGAGGAGGTAGATAGGCTAGGGAAGGGATGATGTTTCTGCAGAAAGAAAAGAGAGAAGCGAAAGGGAAGCAGAGCACGGCAGAGATCGGCGTGGGAATTAGCCCACTAGCTTCTTTGGTCTGTGGACCTTCTTTCTTCCTTTTTTTTTTGACTGTTATGAACAGAGTTGTTCATCTGTGAGTGAGACTGATAGAGTGTGAGAGTTTCACTCCCACGTCGATCCGTTTTGTCTCCATAACTTTTTAGCCTTCCTTTCTGTCCTTCGACACCTTACACGCCGTCCGAAAAGAACAGCAGAGAGAGAAAAACATCTAATTTACTGACCAAGTTGCTCTTTGTCCCACTATTGTGTGTTTGTGTGAGTGGGTTGCCCATACTAGCAACTCTTTTTTTTTTTTTTTTTTTTTGGTCATGCTCGACGTGAGAACGATCAATCAAAAACAAAACAAACAAAAGAAATCATAAAAGGGGTTTCTTGATGTCTTCCTTTTCTGACTCCTCTCACACTCTCACAGACACACATATACTGTTACTGTTTTCTCTGCCCCTCGCTTCATTCTTTTCACTTCTCCGTCTTTCTGTCCTTAATGGCACACTCTCACTCCTCGCATTCATCTTGCCATCCACTCAACGCACATCCCTCTCGCTCATCGTGTGGAATCACAACGAGAGTTGCTTAATTTCCGAGAAAAAAAGGATTACGGCTGCTACTGTTTTCATTCGACTGACTGGGACACTTGTCCTCGCTCCACAGTGACAATATAGGCACACGCCTGTTTGACAACTTGCTCGGTGAGGCTCACCGTTTCTCTTCCCTCAATCGCACCCTTGTATGCACATCAATTACCATATGCATACACATTTTTACACGAACACTCAAAGAGTCGATGATTAAGTAAGTTTGGACAATTATAGACCCCTGGCCCGCCGACAAAAAGCAGGCATTTTGCTGATTCTTTGTAACAGTCTCCAAGTATAACTGTAACAGGATTGTAGATTGCCTTGGTTGCCTTGACAACCCCTTAGATCTTAGACTCTTACACTTCCCCTGCTTGTTACTACTTCGCCCTCATTCCTTGTAATCTAGTATAAATACCCTGCCCCTTCTGTACAGTAAACGACATCGGTTTCTAGCCTTTCCTCCTTGATCCTTGTACTCTCTTGCCCCACTCTTGCCCTTGTCTCTGTCTATTCTCTTGTTTGTAAATTCTTGCTCTGCTCCTGCTACATTCTTGCTCCAATGCCTCGTCTTATATTATGTATTTTTTTTGCTATAACGCGTCGCCTTTGTACCTTTTCTAGGCATACCTCGCTCACATTACCCAGGAGCAACAGACATATTGTAAAAGCCTCAGCGACATAGATGGACCTAAAGAAAAATAAAATTGCAAACGACTATTGTTGACATACCTTGGGGAGGGGTGTCTGTCTTGTTACTTTTTGTTGAAAAAAAAAAAAAAAAAAAAAAAAAAAAAAAAAAAGAGCATGATATGAATTGCGTATCTTTGGATGGGGGAAAGAATGGTGCCTGTTGAAGAAAGATTGCTGTAAGGAATGCAAAAGGAAGGTAAATAACACAGCCGAGATTTCAGGGGAAACGACTTCTCATATATTGCGACAACACGACAACACTAGCATTTGTGAACAAGTTTGGAGGAACACGGTCACCCGAGTTGATGGAGCTAGCCAACCAGATATGGACGCACTGCTTAGCAACAGGAACGACAATCACAACAGCCTACATTCCATCAGGACTGAATCCAGCAGATCCTCCAAGTCGACAACTTCAAGAGCAGTTGGAAAGGAGTATCAACCAAGAAACATTCAACATGATTAACAACAATTGGATTCCACATAGCATAGACCTATTCGCCTCCACCTGAAATAAAGAGGGCGGTGCAAATTGTCTGTGACATGATTCAGGCTAAAAGGGTGTAATTTTGTAACAATGTGCTCTACCATCCAAGCATAATCCCTTCTCTGGAGAATCGAGGATGGAAAAGATAGGCTTGGCGATTGTGAACCGTTTCCTTTATTTCCATCGAGCAACAAACCCCCGGCTAGAGGCTTCATTATTTATGTGCTTGTGTTTGGCTGACAAAGGACATCAGTGATGTTGCAAATGATTTATTCAAATTGAGTCGTCCCAAACCTTGTGCAGTTTAGGCGGCCAACTGCGGGTCCTTCTGGAAATACCCATTGTCCATCTCCCAGAACAATACCTGGCGAGATCCAATGACAACAACCAAATAGGCTGTTACCTCGTTGTCCTCCTTCAGCTTCGTAATCTCTGGACTGGCAACATACTCTGCGAGCTGTTGCCGTGGCGATTTGTTGTTATCCCTGATAGGGCCTTCTGTAATCCAACTTCGGATGGTTTGTCCTGGTCTCCATGCATCGTACCGACTAAACTGGAGATCAAGAACATCGTTCGCAACGGTCATGCCTCTAAGGTGCTCGGCCTTTTCCTTGCGTCCCCGCCACGCGCCAATATCCAAGAAATCAATCTGAATCGCCTTCCACTCCAATAGTAGTACTCGTCTCTTCGACGGGACCTGAATCAACATGTCGATCCGCCCGAAATTTTGTGGTGTCTATTATTGCCATGCGAAAAAATTGAAGTCGTTACAAAGTATTAGTGCACAAGGACGACTGTTGCAACTGGATCTTGTCAAGCCAATTTCGTGTTACCTTTGTGATTTGAGTCTCCAATCCAATTTTCCGCAACGATGGATGTGAATTGCCAAGCAGCGCGTAGTGAAAAGAGTCCCGGTGGTTCTCCTCCGTTTTTTTAAAGTCACTGTCACCCACATCACGGATTTCCATAGTTCGCTTGTATAGTGCGAATGCCTGACGTACATTCCCGCTTGATACGATGTTCCGAAATGCAAGATCGACATCTTCGAGGCGCAGTTTCAGACGGTCCAAAGTGGCATTACCGAAGCGCTCGGCAGCAACGAGATTTGGAATCTGTAGTTGCTTGGAGTCACCGCAGAAGGTAAGACCGCCAATGTGAAGCATATAGCTGAGCCATGCCGGTTTGCTGGTCGCGATGTCGCTAGCCTATTGGATTTGGGAAGAAGAGGGAACATGAGGTGAGAAACTTCTGCTTTTATATAGGACGAACATTTGGAAGAATACGAAGAGCAGCCTCCATCATACGTACCAAACCAGTAAGGCGGAATGACTGGGATAGGTCTTGGTATGGGATTGCACGACTCTGTGCAACGTTGGATGGCATTATCTGGCTTTCGAGGCTATCCGAAATAATGCTGCTTGCGACAGGCGAGGCAGCAAGTATCTGTAATGCTGGCTCAGATACCTCAGAGTTGCTAACAGCTGATGGGTTGATTGGTACGCCTCTCATCAGACTCTAACACCAGTAGCAGTAGTGCAAGTGATAATGGTATCGCACTAAGTCAGCAATCATTCCATAACAGAAACAAGCCTCTTTGGTTTTGCAACTCACCTCCAGGTATTCCAAGCAAGTATTCGTGTTGAAAACTTGTTGGACCTTGCTCGAAGGGGCGAACATGTAACCATTGTAGTTGGCCTTCATGATATCAAAGTGACGCTGGATCTCGATTTCGGATTTGCTCACACTGAGTAGGTTCAAGGCAGCGTGGACGTCTTCTTCGGTGAGGCCACAAAGGCCAGACAGCTCCTCCCGCCATGATACGTATGTTGCAACATTGAATCCACTGGTATGGTCGGCCATGGAAAGTGGTGATACGCCTGTGATGAAGCATTTCGCAATGCTTCGAGGGCCCAGCTTCGACTTCACCGTCGCCCAGAAACCTTTGAGCAATGAGTTGGCACTGGTACTGAGGTGATCCCATGGTCTATGGTCGTCGGGGCTCAGAAACTCATTGCTGAAAGCGTCATATTCATCCGCCAAGAGATAGATCTACAAATGAACAGACTGCAGCGTAAGTAACGGAAGTGGTTAAAATCAGGTAGAGAAAAAAGAGTACTGTATTAGCACTTACCCCTTTCACACCATAAAGTGGATCGTCCATTTCCCTGACGGCATCGAGTGTCTCGGTGACCAAATTAACGCACCCAGAAAGACTTCCAACTGCACCAGAGGGATCAATATTTTTGGCGATCAGTTGCTCGCTCGTGGCCACTCCGAGATACTGGGCATATATCCTATAGAAGTTCCCGATGGCGCTATTGATCATTGCGTTAAGGCTGTCCTCAGCTGTTTTAACGTCAGGAGAGCGGTTGACAGCAGAAAAGTCAAAAGTCAAAATCAGGTACTGGCCAGGTGTGACTTTTTCGCTCCTCACGTCTCGGTCCACGTCAAGGCCCTACCGTATAGTAAGAGTGGGTTAGTGGTAGAGTCAAATCAAAAAGATAAAAAAAGTAATAATGGAGGGGTCATACCTGGAAAAGTTCTTTGTGGTTTTGCTTATGCTCAACTCCATGAAAGTGAGCCAACGTGCTGAGGAAAAGAGACTTTCCGAATCGACGTGGTCTTAAGAATAGTAACACGGACTCCAGAAAAGACTCCAGCACAGATATGTAGCCGGTACGATCAAAGTAGGCGTATTGAGGATTGGTGCGGATCGCCTCAAAGCTGCGCTTGTCGTTAAGTGGGAACCCTTTAAAGTCGTCTTTTCTGAAGGTCATCGATGCCTCGCGACCGTCGTAAAGTGCCGCTGTCAGCCTTGGCCGAACGATGCGTCCATCCGCCTCTGACGAGAGCCATTTTCTCTTGCTTGATATCGTGGCTGCGCAGGAATTATAAAACATCAGTCAGTCAAACGCAGGTGAAGTGAATAATGCGCGCTTGAAACGTCCACAATCCATAAAGCAAGTTTGCATTACCTGGAGGAGGTCGCTGGAGGATGACGTGGATCGTTTTCTTGGGCGGTGTTTCTTCAAAGACATCAGAGAGGTCGTCTGTCGGGTCAAGCTCGGTTGGGGAATCAATCTCGTTCAAGAGGATCGGCTTGTGCTTGTTGGCCGAGACAACTTGGATGGAGACGCGCCAGAGAGTGAGTTTGTCTGCGGCGATGTCGTCGAACTCGGGTGACTTCTTGGTCTTGATGTGTTCTTTGAGGTCATCGACAGTGTCTGTTGAGGCAATCTTGATAGAAAACGCGTTGGACGTGCCCTCGCCATCAGCAAGACAGAACAGGGTCAGAAGGTTGTTGTCCATAAGGTTAAAAGGAAAAGTATGTAGGGATGAAAAGGGTATAGGAACGGTGGCAAATGTGATGAAGGTATGGAAATGTTGGTAAACGAAGGCGGTGAGAAACAATCAAAAAGCAAGGGCGTGGGAGCGGTGGCAGAGGCAATGGAGGCGAGAAGAAGACAAGAGTGGGAAGGGCGGCACAGCAATGAGATGTGGGAAGAGTGCGCGTAGGAGAGACAGAGAAAGGAAGAGGCGCGGAGGGTGACGGTAAGGGAGTTGGTAAGGGCGATGAAGGTGTGAGAATGGTGGCAAAAAGGAGAAATGATAAGGAAAAAGAGCATGGGAGTGGTGACAAAATAATCTGTTACTTCCTATTGCATTGCAAGGAAATAAAATATTGCGACATTACCAACCCACGCTTTTTTTTGCCACCACTCCTCTTTCATCCTACTCTCCATTCCCACATCACCATCAACTTTGGCCATGCATTTGACCTATTCCTTTTTTGAACCTTAACAACCATTCACAACCTCATCTTTTTACTCTCTAAAACTCATTCTCTATCGATTCACACCCAAGAATCCGTCGTGCCCCTCTTTTTGTTTTCATCAAAAGTTTCTTCTCAATTTCTCTCTGCGCTGTCTCTCTCTCTTTCTTTCTCTTTATTTCTCTTTATTTCTTTCCTTTCTGTTTTCTTTTCTTACAATTGTCTCTTTCATCTGTTTTCCTTCTTGCTTCTGCTACTGTGTGTTTTGTACAAAGTATTGTGAGGTGAAATAGAAGGACGACAGTAAAGAGGATTGAGGAAACGAAATTTTCTGACAGTTATTGCGGTCCTCCGTCCCCATCGACAAAAAATGTTCCTCAAAAATAGCCTGCGAGCGAAGCTGCAAAGAGTGAAGTGAGGGAGAGAAAAGGAGAGTGCGAGAGAGAGGAAAAAGGAAAGGAACGAGGAAGAGAGATTGAAACGATAGTACAACCTATTCATCAAGGAGAGCGTCCCAACATTAAGGACTTTTAGTCCCAGAAGTAAGAGGACGACGGTGGTTGTGATTGAGTTCATTTTTATTCTTGTAGTCTTGTTCTTACTGTCTTTCTTGCTTTTTTCAAATGTTTTTGGGGTTTCTTTGTTTTTATGGTGGTTGTTTCGTTGTGATAGTTGTTTTTGTGTTTTTTTTGTTGTTGTTTGTGATGGTAGCGCGTTGTTCGCTTGTTGGAGAGAAAAAAAGAAAAAAGAAGAGGAATCGGGGCATATTCCGGACCCCCAATGTCGTTACGATCAAGTCCTATGCAGTTACTTGGACTTGGAGAGATCTCGGAATGCAGAGTCGATGCAGGCCTTGATCTCGCGGTAGCTGACAATAAGGCACGACAGCTCATCCCTCGACATCAGCACAATCTTTTCGTCCACTCCAGCATCCAGCTAAAGAAACAGAGCAGAAAAGAAAAAGAGCAAGACGTGAGCGGATCATTCTTTGACGAGCCCTAAATTGTCCTACAAGAAAAAAAACATACCTTATTCAGGCAGGTGAGAACATGGGCAACATCCAGGACGGGCAAGCCCGCCTCGTCCACTTGATGGAACACATAGTCCCTGAACAGCTTGATGATGTACCGATCGCCCGTCTCAGACCAGGCAGGATCCATATCAAACTCTGGTCGCTCGTTGATAAAGCCAAACTTGATCATAAGTCTGGTGAGACGTCCATTCTCAAGCTCACGGCCAAGGTCACTCTCCAAAACATCATTGGCAGTCTGGACTTCATTGATCTCTTGCATAATCCTGGGTCCGAGCATCGAGATAATTTGATCGACAGTCTTCATAGGCACGGGTTGGCTCATGAGGAAGAGGATCATGTTTTTCATCTCCTGCGTGTAGGTCTGGGCAATATAGTCGATCGACTTTGAGATGTTATGAGTGGCCGTCAACGACTTGCAAGCCAATGTCATCATCAGCTGTCCAAGATTCAAAATGTCATCCTGCTGCAAGTGGGCAATGTTAGGTGCCGTGTCAAAAGTCAACATATCCATGATTCCACAGCAGTTCATGCGAACCCTGTGGTAAAGAATATGAAATACAGAAAAAATTAGTTAACTAACGGTGATGCGTCGGCTCTATGCGACGAAGGTATGAACAACAAAAGAGATGAAACAAGTGCTCCGTACCTGTTCTTTCCGGTGACCAAAATCTTGGTGGGGTCAATCAGACGGGCTGCAAGACCGGCAGAATGGATCTTCTTAAGGGCAGACGTCAGTTGGATCAAGTACGACCAAAGAGTACGCTCGGGGATGACATGATCGGTTGTCTTGGGGGCTCCTACAACGACCTGGGATGCCAGCTGTGCCTGGGGCCCAAAGTGTACGTCATAAAGAGTCTTGGAGCAAGGGTGATAGTCGTACACAAAAATGAGCGAGTGATCCCCGAAAGCTTTGCTAGTGAATGCCTCTCGGATCGATACAATGTTGGCATGCTTTATCCTGCGCCAGCCTTCAATCGTCTGCATGGCCACCTCGTTGGTAAGACGAAAGCCCTCAATCCGGCGCAACGCGTACGTTTTGCCATCTTCGCTGCACATGCACTTATAGACGCTGGACTGGTATCCAAATACCTCTGTCGATTTTTCCTGAGTCAGGTCGAGAGGGTAGAGCGAATGGTACTCGTGCAAGTCCTCTGGAAGACCATAATCCTGGGCATTGACGGTCTGCAAGACCATCTCGTTCTTCTTGTGAAGCTCCTCGCGCAGTGTATCCGAGATGAAGAATCCGTGAATGGTCTTTTGGTGAGGCAAAAGGTTGGACACGTGTGGGAGAGGCGTGTTGTACAAGTGATATTGGAGCTAGAGTGGTGGAGAAGAGCGTAGGAACGCACGAGTAAGTTTTGAGTAGCAAGGATCATGATTTCCTGGTACCCAGACTCATATGAACAAGCTCCATTGCGCATATGTGTCCTCGATATCTCTTCAGCACTTACAGGCTGGTGAAGCATTGCACCGGATGCTTGATAGTAGTAGTTGTTGACTGATCCCTCGCCATAGTAGTTTCCTGACATTGGTCCTCCCATTGACATCTAACGTTCAAGGGGTTAAGAGAACGTATAAGTTTCGTCGCGCATTTAAAACTGCCTCTTGCCACATTCCGCACTGATAGCGATGAAATTCACGTCACATATGTTATACTCACGTCGCCCATTCCAAATTGAGAAAAGTTGCCAGCGAGGTTGCTCATGCTTCCCATCAAGCTGTTTTGCATCGGCGACACAAACGACTGAACCCTGCGATACAACATGGACAGGTGTAAAAGAATCAGAAAACAATGACAATGAATCAGCAATGGACCCTATCTGGTCTGCAGTGAGTACGATTTTGCGGATATTCCCGATATCAGACGATAAGCAAAGCTGGTCCTGAAAGTAGGTATCCTGCTTACATTGGACGGTTATCCTGGAAAGCTCCTCCTGCCGCTGAATTCGAATCTACTGTGTGATCGAAGTGGATAATGGATTGCACTGTTAAACATGCAGGTAGTGTAAGCACCACCTATGGCGATTCACATATTTCCAAGGAGAACCCATTCTTTACCTTGGCTGTGCTTAGGGACAAACTCGGGGGCATTGATGGACTCTGCTTTGACGGATCCTGAGCTGAGGTTGGAGGGCTTGAAGATGGGCGAATTCACATGGAGCTTGGCCTTTGATCTGGAGGAGTAACGGTAGAGCAATAAAAAGAGTGTCAATTTGGCTTGCCCTTTTCTGAAGGGATGGACTGTCCGATCCCCTCATCACATGGCATCATTGTTTTTGCAGCAATTGCCAGGCCTCTTTGCCTACATCTCTGGACTAGGCACGGACGTAGCGGGCTTGCCCTAGGAGTTGAGAGTTGAACGAGGTGGGATACCTGATTAGCACACGCACATTGTATTCTTGCCATTTCTGTCCACCGTTGTTTGTTCCCTTCACACATCCTTCTCTACTGTTTTCTCTTCCTATCCTTATCTATGCCTTCCTTTCTTCTTTCTTTTGTCCATTTTCATTTTTCTTCTATCTTGGTTCTTGCTCCCTTCACATAGTGCCTGCCTGTCCTGTCAGTCAATATCCATAATGAGAAAGACGAGGCTGTGGCGACAAAACCTCAAATGAAAAAATAAAAATACCATACTTACGACATCGTGGTTGAACTCGCAGCCCTTTCCCTCATATTTGCAGAACCCGTGGATCACAATATTGCGACAGGTCCTGGTCTTGTTGCTGTTAGTCAACGATACGGCTATGTTTTTTCGACATTCATGAACAAAGTGTATTTTTTTTGGTATTATGATTAGGTCATTTATGTCTGATCTGCGCAAGCGTACTGATGTCCAAGGTTGAATGTGAAAGCTTGTTTGTAGATGAGTCTTGTGGTCATCCATCCCACTGTACGAAAAAGGTTCATGAATGTTATTTGAATGTGAACAGGGTAGAAGAAGAGCAAATTACGTTTGGGGGTGGTGCTGGAGACAGTGGTCTTTGTGGGGCCAGTGGCGGTGGACTTTTGCCAGGCGTTAGTGGAGGAGGAAGAGGCGTTCGTTTCTTCGCCGGCGGCAGTGGCGGTACCCGGAGGAGGCATGATAGGTATAGCAGAAGCCATGGTGATAAATAATGTCCAAAAGCGAAAAAAGGTGTGCACAAAAGGTGGAGAAAGGTAGGAAAGGGGCGTGAAGGAGAGGTCAAAACAGGAGAGAGAGAGAGAGAGAGAAGAGTGAGAGTGAGAGAGGGAGGTCGAGAAGGGAGAGGAGGGAGGTGGTTGATGAAGGAGGGACGAAGGGATGGGGTCGAGAAGGAAAACAAATAAATAAATAAGATTGCAGTACTTGCAAGGGCAAGGAGGAAAAGGGGTGGGGGAGGAGAGGATGCAAGAAGTGAAGGGAAGGATGCAATTGGGATTTAAATTGAAAGGAAAAAAAAAATAGAGAGAGGGATCATCCCACGACAAGGACTGGAAAAAAAAAAAAAAAAAAAAAAAAAAAAAAAAAAAAAAAAGGTGACCCACACACCCAACACACAGACATAGACAGCACACGCTGACAGCCATAGACGCAGACAAGAAGGAAAAAAAAGTTGCTGTCGCAGTGGTTTCATGAATTTGCCGCGTGGCTTGGCTCACTCCACTCACCTTCTCCTTGGTGTGACTGGAGATCCATACTCACTAATAGTGAAGTGTTCAAAGGGTCAAAGAGTTAAAAGATTGCTTCTTCAAAGGAAGACAACAAGAAGGACAGAAAAGACGACAAAAGGTAGAAAAGTAAAAAAGAGGCAAGTTTTATTCAAAGTATGAGATGGTTAAGGAGCAATGGAGGGGAAAGAAAAAATGTCCTCCAGCTTAGCGGTATACTTGGCATCAACCTGACCAACCATATCTTTGATGACTCGGTCAGACAGCATCATCGATCCCGACCCAGCTTGCGTCCACAGAACCAGCTTCTTCTCGTCAAAGAACACATTCGCGCGCTCAATGCCTTCCTGTCTCGAAAAATGTTGGCGAAGACGGCTGGCGCACGCCTCACACGCCATGCCGTCAATCTGAATCACATACTTTATAAACATTCCGCCGACGCCAGGAGATCCCAACCCACTCGAGCCAACTGCCTGGTCTTGGGATGACGGTTGAATAGGCACTGATGCAGCGGCAATCGGTTCATCATGCGTCACCACGCCACTTGGAGCCTTCAATAACGCAGGAATGCTCCATTGAACGTTTTCGAGGAATGTTGGCAAGCGCAGGATGGACGATGGAGCCCCCATCAAGAAAGTATCAGGCAAGCGCTGGAGTGATCCTGTGGACGATTGATTGTAAACCGCGACCATCTCTGGAGTTGTTGTCAGGGTCAGGACTAGAGCAAGAGTCAACGCAGACCTCGACGACCATCGATACTTGTAGATGGTCACAAGGACCAAAAGGGATGAGAAGGTCAAGAACAGGGGTCGATAAGGTGTCAGGACCGAGAACCCGGCACAGCCGACAGACAGGAGGTTGAGTGCCAACTGGATAATGCAGCATGAGGACGACAAAAGACCGAGAGTGATAGCAGAGATGTAACTCCAACGAGGTGACGGCGGTGATGTTGTAGAAGGTGATGGAACCTGTGGAGTGTCATTCGACGTTTTCTGTTTGGTCATTGTGGAGAATGAGAGAGTTTAACTTGGTGGCAAAAAGTTGGGTGGGGAGAAAGAGAAGTCAGAGAAAAAGAAAAAGAATAAAAGAAGCCTCCTCAAATTTATGCACTACACAAAATGAGTAAGGGACAGAGAGGATTTGTTCGAGAGACAAACGTGGGGAAATGCAATGAACAGTGACAAAAAGGCACAAACTGAAAATTGATAGTGGAGACACTCAATGATTGTTCATTGGTTTATGAAATACCGCATCATTTACTAACTGGCATGCTTGTCTGCGGATTCGCGGCCGGGTGGACTAGCGCTTCGATGGTGACGCGTCCTACTACGAGACCTGCTACGGTCTACATCGGCGGTCGACCGTTTCCGCTCAGATCGCCCCCTGTCAGAGTCGCGCTCGTCACGACGACTGGACCGATGGCTGCTACGCCTGTCGTGATCCTTGGTCTCAGTCCTTGACGAGCATCGCTCTCGACTGCCGCTCCTGCTCCGGCTCTCGCGCCTCGATCGTCTATCCTCAGCGCGGCGCTTGCTTTTAGATCCATGGTGGTCATTCTCCCTTTCCTTGGACGGACTCTTGCTCCTGACTCGCTCACGATGACGCCTGCTCTTCGTCTCACGATCCTGGTCTCTGGTACGACTCCTACTCCTTTCGCGGCCACGATCACGACCGCTCTTATGCTTTCGAGAAGGACTGGCGCTTCGACTGCTTCTCCTGCGTCTGCTGTGTCGATCCTGATCGTCTCTAGTGGAATCACGATGTCGATGGGATGAGCGACTTTCCTTGGTCCTTTCACTATCTTTGTCCTTGGGCACAATCTGTGTGTCGGTATGGGGGATCAAGGGCACCAAGGGGACAATTCCTGTTCGATTAGGGGCTCCCTTTGGAATACTGACAGAGTTGGCTCCTGAGAGGACTCCCTGTCTCTTGCTATAAAGATGGTGGGTTATGAAGACAAGGAAATAGTGTTATAAATTGGTCTTTTGTGATAAAATACGAGTAACCGCGAAAACAAAGCAATCAAACGGTGACCTACTTGAATCCAAGACCCTGGACTGATGATGATTGCTTGATGTTGTCGTCGTGTTCATCCGGTACGCCAGCCTTTGTCTTGCTAATGGCGGATGAAAGCTCCTTCTCGCTGACATTGGTCTCCTTCTTTCGCTTTGTCTTGTATCCCCTATATGGCCATGAAGTAATGAGTTGTGTTAGTAAAGGAGATCAACGTCAACTATGAACTGACAAAACCTGGTGAATCAAATGAATGAGAGCGACTTACAAGGCTTCGGCCATGGCTTCAGCTTCAGCATCCTTGATACTCTGGATCTCTGCCTGCTTCTTGGCCAATTGACTGTCCGCGTCTGAAGCGCCGCTGCTATCCTTGGCATACCAGGTCAGATCACGTCCCTTTTGCCACCGTCCTACTGGTGCTAGTAACGAGTTTCCAAGATAGTTTTCTCTGTGCTTATCCTCCTTGACGTCTTCCCACTTGAATTGGTCCTGACCTCCGCGCGTACCTATTGATGTTCATTGTGAAGTTGTTGATTAGTTGAGTGAAGATAATAGATGCAACAGCCTGTGTGTGCTTTCATTTGAGTTGTTATTGACATCAAGTTTACCTCCTCGAGTTGGATGGAACATGAGTACTTGTGAAGTAGGTTGCTTGGTTGCTTGTTGATGGTTGGAGTGAGTGTGAGTGCGAAGTGGTTGATGTTGAAGAGAGTCAAAAGTGGTGGCGCGGCCAAGTGTTACGAGACGAAGGGGAAGCACAAGAACATGAACAGGCTAACAAGCTGGCCTCTTTTGTGAGAGCTGTTGAGGAAGGATTGAAGTGTGTGTACGTGGAATAGAAGTCAAGAGAACAGAAGCAGAGAGACGAAGAGCGTGTACGTGAGAAAATGGGTCGTTTACACGGCGAGGATGACCTCCCTTTTTTGTTTATGTTTTTTTGCGACTCCTCTCTGGCACTGTCAGACTCAGTGGGAGAGGACCCCCCTTTTGAAATAGAAATTTTTTTCTGTGTTCTTCTTTTTTCTTCTCTTTTCTCTTCATCCCACACACCCTTTGATCATCCAACCATGTCTGTCTCTTTCGCTACTCCTTTGGCCTTCACCCTCCTCAACTCCCTCTTCGAGGCTCGCTCCTACGTTGCCGGGTAAGTTATTTTTTCATCATAATACAACAAAAGATAGACACCAGTATCCTTCTATCTATATCAGGACTCCAACTGCACACCACACCCAGTGTATTATGCTCATGAGAAAAAAAAATAAGAAGAATCGGGATCCAACAAACAAGAAAGTAAGGGCAAGCGAGAAACACGCCCATCTCTTCCAAGTAGTTCTTGATCACCGGAGTGATGTGATTCAAGAGCAACAATACAAAAAAACCGCGGCTTTTATATCCGACCGTCGATAGTTGTTGCTCTTCAGAGCCTCAGAGGGGTGGGAGACCATGGGAAATATCATTTTTCTTTGTTGGCCTTTTCCGCCTTTCTCCTTCGCGGGTTGAGCGCATGACCAGCAGACGCGTCTTTATTGGCGACTCGTTCGCACACACGGATATTTACAACAACGCCTGTACTTTCTCAGGCCTTCTTCCACTCAATGGCTCACTTTATTGAACCCGAGATAACTAATCAATACATCTCTTTTTATATCGTACAATAGTTACGAGGTCTCTGACAAGGACACCGAGGTCTTCAACGCTTTGACCGAGGGCCCCAACGAGGCTGCTTTCCCCCACGCTGCCCGCTGGTACAAGCACATCGCCTCGGTCAAGGGTCTCGCTGCCAAGTAAGTCGACTCTCTTTCTATTTGTTCATACCCTTGATATGGAATAGATAAGGCTTTTATTGCGTGTCATGATGCGTCACCAATCTTGGTCCTCTTTGCCCTTACCGCAGCTCTCATCTAGGAATACATGACGCCTAATCGCTTTTTTTCTTTATCCTCTCTACCATTATTTTTTTTTTTAATAGGGGTGCCTCTGCCGCCGCTGCCCCCGCTGCCGCCGCTGAGGAGGATGATGAGGATGTCGATCTTTTCGGCTCTGACGACGAGGAGGTCGATGAGGAGGCCGAGAAGATCAAGCAGCAGCGTCTTGCCGAGTACGCCGCCAAGAAGGCCAACAAGCCCAAGACCATCGCCAAGTCCATGTGCACCCTCGACGTCAAGCCTTGGGATGATGAGACCGATATGGTCGCCCTTGAGGCTCACGTCCGTGCCATCGAGATGCCCGGTCTCTTGTGGGGTCAGTCCAAGCTCGTCCCTATCGGTTACGGTATCAAGAAGCTCCAGATCAACTGTGTCATCGAGGATGAGCTCGTCTCCCTTGATGTCCTTGAGGAGAAGATCATGGAGGGCGAGGATTTCATCCAGTCCATGGACATGGCTGCCATGCAGAAGATCTAAATGCGTCTCACATCCTGTATCATAACCAATCCTCAAAAATAAAAAGAAAAGAAAAGGAATCTCCTTTGATTTGTTTTTCACTTGACAACCATTCCTGTTTAATTTCAAGTTAAATGCTTTGAAAACCCTCACTTTTTCAACTTATGGATGATGTAGCTATCTCAGCTCATAGAGATCACTGTCGAAGTATCTATGACTTGGCGTCGTTGCCCTTCTGGCTCATAATATTCGGCGTGTTTCTTCTGTATCTCTATCTATCCCCCTGCTTACTTTCTCACGTTCATGCATTCTGTTAACACGTCGTTTGCAAGTCGCAAGGGCTAAAAGACCCCGTGCACGATCGAAAGCAAATACCGATCGGAAACAAATAACTATTAAAAACAAAAAAAAACGTTGACAACATTCAATTGTTCGTAAAAGAATCTGCTGTGCAAGCAAGAACCAAGAAACGGTGCGATCCATGATCATGTTTTGCAAAAAAAAATCTCTATTTGGTTCGTTTTCTACATAGATTACTTTGCTTGGATGGCGCGATATGACCAAAAAAAAAAAAAGGTAGGTTGTTTCCTTTGAGAACATCGTTCGTCTATTTCCCACCATCCCGCATCCGTCTTCTCCCATCTTGCGTCATGCGCAGTGCCCATAGCGTTCACAGACACACTCACAAACGCATATTGCAACGAAGTTGAATTGCAATATAAGTGTGGTGTGCTCGCTCGTACACTTCGGATTCTTAGGCCTGCTTGTCTCCGGAGGGGGGCTGTGATGATGATGCAGAGGTCGATTTTGATCCTTCCGTTGCTGCTCCTTCTGCTGATGCTGTTGGTGCCTCTGGTTCAATCTTGATGGGGTTTCCCTCTGCTGCCCACTCCATCTCCAGACGCTCCTTGGCACGAACGACCTTGGACTGCAAATAGAATGACCCACCAACTGCCTTGTCGTTCACCTTGTGCAAGTGTTGATAGTTCTAGAAGGGTAGACAAATGAAAATCAAGATTCACTAAAGGGTTGAGTATCCTCGTTTTTGTTTTGCAGCCATCAAGATCAATTTCAAATGATAGGACAATCTATTTGTACCTTGACAATCTTGGCCAAGTCAGCCTCCTTGGTAATGTTCAAGATGTTCATAGCCTCGTCGACACTCATGCCAGTCTTGCGAGTGACAGCATCAGCGGCGGCAGCCTTTGATCCACCGGAGCCATTCTTGGCAGCATGGTGTCCACCGTTCTTGGCAGCGTCTACAAGAGCGAAAAGAAAAGTCGTACATAATTCCAGTCAGTAGAAAGGTCCATGTGCAGTCCTGCATGTCCTGAATTGTCCGATATATACGCCCTTCCTTCGAAACACAAGGAAGTCGGCAACGCAAAATAATGACAAGACGTACTGGCAGCAGCCTGTCGGTAGGCTTCCATGAAGGCCTTGCCGACAATCTGGGATCCCATAACGATAATCTGAGCAATAACACGACCAGCCTAAGAAGCAGTGAAGGCGGGAGAGACAACGTTGCGTTAAATAACAGAAAGGGATATAATCCTGCGTACACAGGTTGCAAGTGAGTAGTGAAGGCAAGAAGGCGCAAAAACGGCCGTTGAATGGCATGGAAAAAGTGTAGTGGGTGATGAAGTGTTTGGTGGTAACAAGATGTTCCTGTGTGTTCCGATGGCTGTACTCAAGTCTTGTTGTTGCTGTTGCTGCTCCTTGTTGCTGTTGTGATGGTGTTGTTGTTGTTGTTGTTGTTGTTACCATTGTGGATGTAGAGATGGGTGCTTCGTGGGCGAGAGTAAGAAAGGTACGGAAAAAGTGGATCGGGCGCAGAAAAGAGACAAGAAGCACTGGGGTTGAGGTGGAGAGAATGGTCAGGAAACAAAAAGTTGCCAATTCGAGACACAGGAAGGACACTTGGAGGGAGGAGACGAGAGAGCCAATGGCCCTTTTGTTGATGTGTGGCTTAGATCGATCCAACCTCCTTCCAAAATCAAATCTCAAACTCCTTTGAGCTCGCCTCCTTCAGGAACAAAGATGGGTTCAATACATTGGGGAAAGGCATCCATGGCATATCAAAGGGGTGAAGAGACATGGCTACATTGCAATGTTCTAAGTATGTATTTATTTTGCAAGACTTGAAAGAGAGATTTATACAGAAAAAAACGTTTTTTTTTTTACATCATACCACCCATACCACCCATGCCGCCCATGCCGCCCATACCACCCATACCACCCATAGGTCCCTTGTCGCTGTTGGGGGCATCGACAATCATGGCCTCGGAGGTGCTCAACAACGAGGCAACACCAGCAGCATCCTTCAAACCAGTGACAACAACCTTGAAGGGGTCCAAAACACCGCGGGCGTACATATCACCGTACTCGCCGGTCGAGGCATCGTAACCGTACTGGAAGTTATCGCTCTCGACAACCTTGGCAATGACAACAGCACCCTCTCCTCCGGCGTTGGCAACAATGGTCTTGGAGGGAACCTGGATGGCCGAACGGATAATGTTGATTCCGAGCTGCTGGTCAAAGTTCTCGCCCTTCAAGGCATCGAGGACCTTGAGCGACTTGAGCAAGGCGGTACCACCACCGGGGAGGACTCCGCTATCGACGGCGCACTTGGTGGCGTTCAAGGCATCTACGATTCTAATGTAGAGGAGATGGAACATAATAGAACATTAGTCATTGTCGTGGATTTCTTTCCAGGAGATTGTTGCAAAACTCAAAATTCAGAAAAGGAAGGGGGAAATCTTACCTGTCCTTCTTCTCGCCGACCTCGACTTCACTCTGGCCTCCGACACGGATAATGGCAACTCCCGAGCTGAGACGGGCAAGACGCTCCTCCAACTTCTCACGCTCATAGTCCGAGGTGCCGGCGTCAGCAATCAAGGAACGGAGCTGCTCGCAACGCTGGGCAATTGCCTCGTTGGAACCAGCACCGGTGCCGTTCAAGATGGTGTCCTCCTTGGTGATCGTAATCGAGCCAATGGTTCCCAAAAGGTCGGGGGTCAAACGCTCCAACTTGACATCAAGCTCATCGGAAAAGACAACACCTCCGGTCAAGGTAGCGAGATCTCCCAAGATCGACTTGCGGTTGTCACCAAAGCCGGGGGCCTTGACGGCAGCAACCTGCAACTGACCGCGGAGCTTGTTAAGGATGGTGGCAGCCAAAGCCTCACCGTCAATGTCCTCGGCAATGATGAGGAGGGGGCGGCGCTGGGTGGCGGCGGCCTCGAGGGCGGGGAGGATATCCTGGAGGATCGAAATCTTCTTCTCGGACAAAAGGATCAGGGGCTTCTCGAACTCGACCTTCTGGGTCTTGGTATCGGTGACAAAGTAGGGGGAGATGAAACCACGGTCGAAGCGCATACCCTCAGTAATCTCGAGCTCATCCTCGGTGGTCTTGCCGTCCTTGACAGTGATGACACCCTCCTTGCCGACCTTCTCCATGGCCTGGGCCAACAAGTTTCCGATAGCCTTGTCGCCGTTGGCCGAGATGGTTCCGACCTGAGCAATCTCCTGAGTGGTGGTGATCTCGCGCTTGTTCTCGCGCAAGAACTCGACAACGGCGTCAACGGCCATCTGGACTCCCTTGCGCAAGTCCATGGGGTTGCATCCAGCAGCGACGTTCTTAACACCCTCGGCAAAGATGGCGCGGGTCAAGACAGTGGCGGTGGTGGTACCGTCACCAGCGGTCTCGTTGGTCTTGTTGGCAACATCCTGGATCAACCTGTTTGGATGAAGGGATATATATTTTTGGAAATACCATTAGTATTTGCTTCCGAATGCTTCATGTTTGATAACAAGCAATACTTGTAGTTGTACTTACTTGGCTCCAAGGTTCTCAAAGGGGTCCTCGAGAGTGATAGACTTTGCAACAGTGACACCATCCTAATTGAGCAATAACAAGCAAGAGAACTTTGTATGAGTAATAAGATCGAGACTCGACTTGACTAGTATTTGTCACTTGAAAGGGAGGAGCCATTGCTGATCTGCGCAGTGGGAAAAGAAGACGAGTACGCTCCCACGGTGACTTTTGAGTGGATGAGCCTGCATGATTCCAACATGCATCCTGAAAAAAGGATCCTTTGTTGGATAACGAAAAGGACAAATACGTTCCCACAGCGTGTTCCTCGACTGACGTTCCATATGAACTTTCTCCGTTTTGAACCCGATCGGTATGGTTCCAATAAAACACAGGAAATGCGCTCCCACGGTACGTGTTCCTGGACAGAGAGAGAAATGTCCACCCCATGAAACCCGATCGATCCATGCTGACGACAACAATATACAAAAAAAAAGGTTACCTTGGTGATCTTGGGAGTACCGTAGGGCTGGGCGATGAGGACGTGGCGTCCCTTGGGGCCGAGGGTGACGGCGACGGCCTTTGCGAGGACCTCAACACCCTTGAGGAGCTTAGCGCGACCCTCGATTCCAAAGTTGATCTCCTTGTGGGAAGAGTAAAGACGAGCGTTTGTGAAGCGGGAAGGGATGGCGAGGGCGGCGGAAGCCTGGCGGGCGATGGGGGCCTTTGCCTTGAGAGCACGGGAGAAGGAGAGCATTGTTGTGGCAGGTGTGTGTCCTCTTTGAGTGTTTGATGCAAAAAAAAGTGGAGATCAAAGAAACAAGAAAAAGAGAAGAAAAGGGCGTGTGTTCCGAAGGGAAGGGGACGCTCAAATAGTCCTTTTTTTTTCTTTCTCAAAAGGGTGTTCTGGAAAAGTCTGGAGTCTGGACAGACAGGCACACACAGTCCAGTCCACGAGGAACGACCAATGGGCAGCGAGACAAGCCACCGGAGTTTTCCTTTCGTCTTCGAAATGTGACTGGCTCTTTTTCTCCAAGAGGCTGACCATGGTTGGCTTTTTGGCGCGGCAAGGTCACGGTAGGGTGATCAGGAAGGATTCTCGCATGTTATCGCAATCAATACATAGCAAGTAGCCCCCTTCTTCACTCCTTCTGTATCCTACTTCATGTCATCCAGTCTCTGCTTGTATCCATCTACTTGGAATAGGCGGAGTCCAGCAAGAGGGCAGACGAAAAATGTCACGTTGCCTGTCTTGGTTGCAGTCTTTGTCTGTCTGTGGGCGTGCAGCAGCGAGAATGAGTTCCAACCCTAACCTGCTCCCTGTCTCTGTGTGTGCGTGAGTGTGTGTAGGTACCGTGCCTTTTTTTGCTCTTTTTTTTTTTTTTTTTTTTTTTTTTTTTTGAATTCCATCATCCCTGCCTCCCCCTCTTTTTTTCCTTCCTTCTTCCTCTTTCATCATCCGCCCTCTTTTTCGCTGTTGCTACTGCCCCTTCCTTCCCTCATCCTCATCCTCACGCTCTTTCATCCATCTCTCTCCCTCTGTAAACACATACACTCTCACCATGGCAACCAACCCAGAGTTCTCAAACCCCCTCCGCAAGTTTAAACTTGTCTTCCTTGGCGAGCAGAGTGGTAACGTCAATCATCCTTTTTTTGCTCACTCATTTCCTTCTTTCCGACCGTCAACTTGCTCTCGACATTCATTGCTCTTGACCCTTTTTTTTTTTTTTTTAACATGTTCCAACTTGGCTCTCACACGCATACGCGCAACGGTATTGTTCCTTCTCCACGTTTTTTATTTTCAAATAGTCGGCAAGACTTCGCTTATCACCCGTTTCATGTATGACACCTTCGACAACACCTACCAGGTACAGACCCACCAGCCAGCTCTATTCTCTCTCTCGTGCACCTCGGCTGATCGGATTCCTCGACTATAGGATATAAGCAGACACATCCACTGACATAGAAAAACCAACTTAACCACATCCCTCTCTTTACTGTAATGTATGACTTGATAGGCCACCATCGGTATCGACTTTCTGTCAAAGACAATGTACCTCGAGGACAGAACTGTGCGTCTGCAGCTCTGGGACACCGCTGGACAGGTAACTTGGATCTACCAGGATAAACCATTCGTCCTTGGCTTCTTTTTTTCTTTCTCTGTGAAAACTTCTCTTTTCTTGTTTTTGTCTACCCAACTTTCATGACGCTCAATTGGATCATATTCTGGTTATATCTGCCAGTATTCATCCTGTATATTCTTTATTCCTCAAGACTTGACTTGCTAACACTAAATGGAACTTGACCTTCATGGTAACATAGGAGCGTTTCCGTAGTTTGATTCCCAGTTACATTCGTGATTCGTCCGTGGCGGTCGTTGTCTATGATATTACCAGTAAGTAGCACACAAACACAGACAGCCAGGGCACATTCCTCGCACCTTTTTTTTTTCTCTCTCTCTCTCTCTCTCTCTCTCCTTCTCCTCTTCCTCTTCCTGGCTCAAGGGGGTTGTCTTTAGGGCGTTTGGCATGCACAGCCAACTCAACAATGACAACAACAACAATGACAACAACAACGACGACGACAACAACAACGACAACAACAAATGTGAACCACATGCTCAATTACACGGGATACTTTTTCAAACGACATCCATCGAACCAAGCAACTAGTCAATAATGAAACCCCAAAGCATATATGTTTGAACATGTTCAAATGCACGGGATCCTTTTTCAAACGATATCCATCGAACCAAACAACATATCAACAGAGAAACCCCAGAGCATATATGTTTGAACATGGAGTGCATTGTTTTTTCATGGGATGCACGAAAGACAGCAAAGGAAACAAAGACACCCTAACGAACACGAGATTATCTTTTCCAACTAAACCAAATAGACCGAAACTCGTTCATGAACACGGCCAAGTGGATTGACGATGTCAGGGCAGAGCGTGGCACGGATGTGATCATTGTTTTGGTGGGCAACAAAACCGACTTGAACGAAAAGCGACAGGTCACTGCCGAGGAGGGCGAGAAGAAGGCCAAGGAGTTCAACATTATGTTTATCGAGACCAGCGCCAAGGCCGGACACAACGTCAAGACTCTCTTCCGCAAGATTGCTCAGGCACTTCCCGGCATGGAGAACACAATCACGGACGCCAACCAGAGCCAGCTTATTGACGTCAAGATCCAAGACAACCCTAACAATGCCGAGGGCGCCAATGGATGCGCCTGCTAATTTGTTTTACTACAAGTCGCATTGGGAGAAACACAGCGAGACGATAGTTGTAATGAAAGTGGATAGAAGCGATTAAAAAGTGATCAAGGGCGATGTGGGCAATAGATACGTATCGTTTACACATATCTGCGTGTGCATGCTTCTGTTGCGTTTGTGTCCAACGTCCTTTTTTCTCTTTTGGTTTCCCGTTTGAGGTGTCTGTGGGTTGAAGCAATGATTGATGTCCATGCTTGATCCACGTGTCGGATTTCGTGAAGATGTGGTGTGACTCTCCTTTTGATCGCGCTCCTTGTGGGCGAATAATAACGTTGTTTTTGTTCAAGTTCGACTTGCTTTTCATTCCTCACAGTCAGCTCTCTACAATAATAAAGTGTCAGGAAACCAAACAGCAAGAACAGGACGAGCAGCAGGAACAGGACGAGGAGTAAGAAGAGCAAGAACACAAAGAACAAGATACAAATAAAAAAGATAACATGGCAACAACGGCAAGCAGTAGCAGCACCCCTGCCAATACTACATCACAACGCAACAACCAGAACACTGACTCTGCCATCCGGACGCGCCATGTCCTCGGAAGTGTCATCCGCCCATCCTCAGTCCGAAGTGATCTCTTGCCGCCACCAAGTCGCCTATCGCCACTGTCCAACCGCTCATCTCCACAGCCCAGCAACCATCCCTACAACCGTCCACCAGGAAAGAATGGTTCAGACCCAATAGAAGCCCCCAGACCCTTACCGAGCTGTGAGTACGACTATATTTTTTTTTTCTCCCTTCGGACAAATCTTACCCACTACTTTTTTAATCGCGTTCAGGAGAACCCATAGCCTCCTCAGAACTCGGACATGGCCGGCGACTAATAGAGACTTTTTTTTATATATTTATCACTTCAAATCAGCTTTCCTGCACAACAAAACATGGATCATTCACAAAACGACCCCCTTCTATAATTATGACAAGCGCCAATGGACACGGTACGAAGGCGAACTTCTCACCTATATCGCCGCCAACGCCAAAAACCTTGCCTCTTCCGCCCTGGCTGCACCGACTCAGCGAGGTGCAGCGGCAACAATTCTCAACAGATCAGGGCCCTTTCCGGGACAGATTGACAGTTCTGGAAATAATGTTGTAGAGACCATGGATGAAGTTGGCGATATCAGAGGGGTAGTGTTTCAAGTTGTGAGTATGAATAATACTGTCGACGACTTGGACGAAGAGGTACCTGGAGGCGTGGCTTCTACAGACGCGCTTGTCATCACAGTCACTGTCAAGCCAAAAGGTAATGCAGCGTAAGATAGGTCGTGGATCGAAATGTCGGATGCGGTGCTTTTTTGGTGACGGATGACCTTACCTAACACATCTCCTCGCTTCCTCACTCTATAGGCAGAGTACGGGACCAACCTTATTACTGTGTCATTGTGCCTGACCAACGCCAGAAAAACACTTCTTTGAATCAAGGTACAACATGCGCTCGAAAAAGACACATGCTATCACTCTATGAATACGACTTTCAACATTGCATGGGAAATATCCAGAGATACTAATAAAGTGCAGTCAATGACCCTTTCTTCACACATAGCATTCACACACTTCGGTTTGGTTCTGTTTAAGGCTCCAGTGATGATCATGCAACTGGTGAGCGAGTGGCTTGAACGGCGGTTCGACTGCAGGATATGTCACCTCACCTTCCAGAGGTTCGAACTTCGCAAGATTGTGGAATCTGCCTTGGAGATCTCATACAACCAGCCTCAGGGACATAGTAAGTACTTTTCTTATTATCATGGGTGCGGACAGAATCAATTTTTTTTTCCTTTGGAGTACTACCCTTTCCTTCTGCGGTTGTCCTGACCACTCCCACTCCTTATAGATCATGCAAAGGAACGGCCAGTGGAACTCTACTATTTACTCCCACAGGCGGTCGTCGGTCTAAAGATGATATCTATATCGCTCGCACCCGACGACGTCCGGCAGCTGTTTGTGAGGTATGTTTTTGTATCCTTTTGAACTGCATCAAGGACTGAACTGCTGACGCAGAACACACACACATATATATACATTCCATTCACATTCCGAATTTATATAACCAACAAATACAAACTAGCCGGGAGAAGGACTCGAAGGCTGGCATTCTGGAGGGCATCGAGACGCACTGCTCTGAAAGCATGAAAATTGATTTCAGTCGCTTAGCTCTTTCCAGAGCAGGATGTTCCTCCTGGTACATTGCAAGCGAAGGAAAAATCAAGGTACGACCTGCTATATAATCACCATAAGATGAAAAACGAATGCCAAAAAGCAACCAGAACCCCTATTAAACCCAGATTCTTCACAACACTAGATGTTCCCGGACATTGAGACGAGATACTCACTGCCAGACTTTATTCAAGCTATCACTGTGTGTGGTACTTGAAGGCGATCGTTGACTGGAACTGACTTGCAACGGGCGACTTTTGAGCAGGATATAAGGGAGACGAGCGACACTTGTATTTACAACTGTAATATTAAACACAAACTTGCGCGCGCTCTGCACTGCTAGTCCTCTCTTGAGCGTGACATGATCTATCGATTGCAATTGGAAAAAAGGCGGTTGGGTAAAGGACATCAAGTATGAGTGATACATGCAAAAGATTGAAATGTCGACCCTGCTCCAAGTCAGACACCATCATCATCCAAAGACATACCTGCCGGGCTCCTGCACCAGTTGAATCGTCGTCGTTTTTCAGGCTGGGAATAATGATGAGCTTATCCGTAATTAGTTTCCTTGACCGAGAAAGTTTCAAGAAGCGATCATAAAGCGATGTCTCCGCCTACGAGTTACAAGAAACGATGGGGAAAATGGCGAGAACAAAGGTTAGCTATACCAATTGCATCGCTGTTTGCTCGTCTTTTCATGCTGACGTTGATGTACCATCTTTGCCCAACCTCAAAGCATTACCTCAAAGGCGTCAAAGATATCGCGGTGGTGGAAATAAGCATGGGCGAATATACGGTAGAGTCGGCGAGCAATTGACTGGAAATTCTTGACAGACCCCTCAGGGACACAAATCCTATCAAGATCATATCGATATTAGTTGCTCTACGCTGTATTTTCTTCCATGACCCGAGTGCATCCATGATAAACAAACTCAAAGACATACCGGCTGGGGAAGAACTTGACGTTGTTCAACAAAGCAGACGCTCCGTCCAGTGTATGCGTGAGGTAGTCTATCGCGCAGCACTGGCAGCGAAGGGGTCAACAAAAAGCAAGAAACCCCCTCGTTAGTAAAAAGTGATATGACATGAGAATTCCACATGACCTTGACATCTCCCCTTGCTTTCTTACCTCTCGGGGCGTTGGGTGGGTTGCGCAATAATACATCCACTCCTCAGCCCTCATCTCTGGACACACTTCTGGGGTGCATTCTGGCTCCAGATGAACGATCAGATAATTGAGCTCCAGACATATTTGACTATGAGGTTCAATGACAAACAAAAACGATTTAGCCCAGGTTCGCACACACCAACGAAGTTGACAACAGCATGTCCGTCTGCGAAGCTCCAACGATAAGAAAAGATCCCTCAGACATACCAAAGGTGCTCATAGAGCCAGGCGTGCTCGTCCTGTCCTGAGGGTAGTGAGATGATGAGGTCGACGTTGTGTGGGTCCTGACGGATGAGGGATTGCAGATATTCTCGCAGTGCGAATGCAGACTCGATCGACTCGAGTGGTCGCTGTGGCCATTGATATAAACACTACAGTCATGGAAAGCAATTGGATACGTTTGTTCAGCTTTGTTGTTTTTCTCTTCGACTTTTGTTGACCCGAGGCTTCATGAGTGACCTGTTGGTGGAAGACTGTACCTCGTCTTTGGTCCCTGGTAAGTTTCTCTGAGGTCTCCCTGTTGCCGAGGATGTCCCTGACGAGACAGAAGCGGCTTTGCTGTCAGAGGGAGTTGATTTCTCTTCGCCAGTCGAGTCTGTGGTCAGGTCCGACTGTGTTGTTGCTGTTGTAGTTGGGCTTGTTGGGACATGCTTCAATGTCTCTTGTAATTGGGCTTCCATCAGCATCCCGTTTAGACAATGGAGGACAGTTGTGTTGAAGGTGTGAGTGTGTGAATGGGTGAGGACGTGGGAAGTCGGGTGGCGATGAGAGAAGGAGGGGGGAAAGGAAGAAGAGGGTCCAGGTGCAGGTGTTGTTGTTCAGGGAAGGAAGGGGGAAGAGAAAGGAGGCGAAACTGTGGCCAAAAAGGGGGAAATGGGCATAGAGGGAAGGGGGTGTGACATAGGTGTGCAAGGGGTGTGAGGTTGCTGCAGAGGGGAAAGAATCATTCATTTAGGGGGAGGGCGAGAGTCAGCCACTCATCTCATCTCATCTCTCTCTCTCTCTCTAAGGCATATCTGTCTTGTTGCCCAACGCCCTCTCTCTAATTGAATGCAAACAATTTCACAAACAGACATCATCGCGCGTCTTTGTTCCTGACAGCTTCCACGCGTCTTGACAAGGAGGGCTCATCGACTATGGAAGAACTAAACGAAACAGAAGGACCCCTGATCGAAAACAATAGTCTAAACGATCATTATCCCTCATGTCGGAGCAGAAGCAGGGGGGTGCTGATGATAAGAAAAAAAGGTGACAAGAAAGGAAGAACAATGAGAAAGGGGGACAAAACTGCAATGGTCAACACCAATCAAAATAAAGAAGAACACAGAAAGGATCAGAGAGGAGGCGTCGATCTCTACTTGGATCTCCTTCTCTCCAGCCCCAACCCTCAATTTGTCCCATATCCCGCGCCTTTGTTTTTGCTTTCTTCTTTGCTTTTGAGTTGCTGTGAACAAAAGGACAACGGAAAAGTGCGGCGTGATGAATGGGATGGAGCCCCCTCCTTTGTTTCCATATCCGGAAACATCCATTGGGAAAAACTGATAGCTTTCTCAGCCATGCGACATCCCATAGAGCATCAATTAGCCATTTAGTGTCAACAACACCTCGTCGCGTCATTGAATACAGCAGGGGTATATGGGTGTACACAGAGGAGGGGAGGCTGTTCCGGGATTGATATTAAGCGCCGGTTTAAGCATAACCTTGAACGTTCTGCCGTTTATCCGACGGAACAATCGAAAAAAAAGGGTCTCGGGTATAGATGATGGATAGAGTGTGTGTGTCATCCGTAGAAGGGCTATGGCGTGAGAGGAGAGGATGACCCAGAGTGGCTCAAGGAAGAGAAGAACTGCATTGCTAGAACTATATTGTGATCGGAGAGGAGAACCCTTTTACACGCGCCGCCCCCGCGGGACAAGATGTCTCAGCCCGGTTCAATACTTGTCGGGCGGATTCTTTGAATGGGGTCGTTGCTTCTATCCCTACAAGTGGATCGACAAGGGGGGCGGTGGCTCAACGGGGGAAGGAGTTTGGTTGGCTTTGTGTTTCCAAAGAAAATGGAATAAATGTTGCTTGGTCGGACAACATTTAACATTGTCGCATGGTACTTTCAAGCGGAAACGTTGCTGCAGATACAGGGCAAACAAACCCTTCCATGCTTCTGGTTCGGACATCAACAAATAAATGCGTCTATGCCATACCATACCATGCCACATCCATGTCCGCACAGTTTTTGGGCTATGCTGGCTGCCCTTGGTTTCTCTTTTTTTCAATCTCTGCTTTTGGATGCTGGAAACAATCCTTGTCCCAGCGCGTGTGCACTGCCACTCAAAGCCACTACTTTGGCATACAAGCCACAGCATGATTAATGCATTCATAAATGTGTGTGTCGCAAAAGCTCAGCACGAGGCCATGAGCAGAGCAGAGCATTTTTCTTCCCTGCTCAACTTGACCCTTCCCAGAATGATCGGGGCGCAAAAGGGAGGATGGACGGATCAAAACCGACCAAAGGTATTGTTCTGCAACAAAAACAACAATTGGTTCTACACCCATGGCCGTGTGGCAGTGCACGAGCAGAGAGAAAGAGGTTGCAAGGGAATGACTTGAGGAAAGTAAGACGCTCGCAAAGGCTACGCTGTCGCCGTAGTATCGTATGAACGTCCAATGGACATTGGCCTATCGGGTAATACAAAGGAAAGCGCGTTGTATATTAGCCTGGAAAACAACCGTGGGAGACTAAATCAAACAGATAAAATAAGGTGTGCTGTTGATGGAACCTAAGGATATTGAAGATACCTTACAGGAGGACGAAGAGGAAAACGAGGAGAATGAGGATGGGGATGAGAATAAATGGAAGAGAACAAGCATACTGGCATAAAGAAGGGAGGTTGCATGCGGGTTAGGCCTCGGCAGTCGGCAGACCGATGGCGAACGACAGTGCTCAGAAAGTATCGGGTTTGCTCATATAAAAAAATGGGATACCCACTACAGCACCCGAAAAACCCTCCATGTGTGGATCCACCGGGTTCGCACCAACTTGTCTTCCTATTCGTCGGTGTTTAAGCCAAATGCTCAACGTATTTCCCACCTCGAGGCCATTCGATTCTGCACAACAAAGCTGACGTCTGGCGTAAAAACAGAGAATGAAAAAGAAAAAAAGAAAGAAGGACAGATGGGCGTTCTATTGAATAAAACAAAGGGGACTCGACATGATCTTATGCGCCGTTCCGTTCGTTGGACCTCTTTGCCTAAACCAAACTTGAATGGAAGCTTTCCTGTTTCCCGCCCTTCATCCTTCTTCTGCCAGGTTTATTTCCGGACGAGGACAAAAGCGGATACGATTCACAGAGAGAGAGACAGAGGGTGTGAGAGAGAGAATCAGCGAAAAGAAAAGAAAAAACCCAGTGCTGGACGTGGATGGAGCATCTTTTCGCTTTTGTGTGTGCACTGTGGAGTGACTCAGCCCAGGTGGGTGGTGAAAAAGATGAAAGACGTGATGTGATGTGAGATGTGAGATTAGTTTGGAGGATTCTCTTTCTTGGTAAAACTTATTCACCGTGGCGGTCGATCTGGTTGTTGATGGAGAAGAAGGAGGGTTTCTGGATAAAATAAAGACAGGATTAAGATGTGCCTTTGTTTATGATTGAGCACATTTAAGGTGAAAACAAAGGGTCCGTTAGAGTGTGGTTTGAGTTTTAGTTGTATTTTTCCTAGAAGAAGCATAGAAGAAGAGGCTGAACATGGTTGTCTATAGTATCCATTTATTTTCTTTTAATGACCGTTGCGTGTCTGACTTGGATGGATTGATGAATAGAAGTTGTTGTTGTTGTTATTGTTATTAATGGTTCACAGCCCCGCTGACTGATTCATTCGCATTTTCATTAAGTCATGGTAACAAATAAGGGTTGATTTGAGCCATTGGTAATGGCATGAGCACATACAGTCAACAACAACAAAAAAAAAAAAAAAAAAAATGAGCAGCAGAAAAAAGAAAAATAAAAAAGAGGGGAGTATCCAGGGGTTGTTATGGTGTATCCTCAAATCAACTGTATTTTGGAATACATTTCCCTTGGCTGGGATAAAGGAAAGAAAAGTGTGTCTCCTGCGGTGTAAAAGAGGAGGATGCACTGCCACACGCTTAAGAATCTGACGGGTATAAAAGGCAGGCTATGTCCCACCCTTTCCATGAAGCACGCGTCTCTTTCTCTCTCTTCTTCTTCTTCAGCAACAGCAACACATCATCAATACCAAGTTATTACAAGCAAGCATAACACCTCCTCTCTCTCTCTCTCTTCTCTTTGACTACCTCAATCCCTCAGTTTCATCCCCCTTTGTGCTCGCTTTCCCTCTTACATCCTGCAAATTAACAACGATCAAAAGTTCCTCCTTCTATTGTCCCCCTCTTGATTCCTGTATATCATTTCTGTGTGACAATCCTTTTTCATCCTTTTTCATACGTTTCATTTCATTCAAACAACAAACACCCCCATACACATATATAACAATGGCTCATATCCCCGGACAAATCGCATCCCACGGCACCCATGTCTGGCTCGAACAACCAAACTTAGTCGACACCCAGGATGTTCTCGATTACTTCTCACAGGACGATTCCCTCCTCACAAGCAACGAGATGCCTTCGCTTGATCCCTCCTCCGGCGATGAACAGTCCTGCATGCCCCAAATCTCGTCTCCCAACAGTCACTCTGCATCCCCTTCACCCATGTCATTTCCTCCCTCGCCCTTGGTCTCTGGCGAAATCCAGCAGTGCTCCGCCCCTTTTGCCTACCTCAGTCTCAACACCACCACCAACAGCCTCACTTCCAGCCCTACTTCGATGCCCAACAACGTCGCCTACCAAAACACGCTCCTGGACACATCTTCCTTGCTGGATGACCTTGCGCTTAGGGGTCAGCGATACACACTCACAGCCCAACCATTTGACCACTCCGCAGTGAACCACTCTTCTCGATCAATGCTCCCAAGAATAGCCAGTGAGAACGGGACCACTACCATCACTACCCAAGGATATCGCGCGCAAGGGCAAAACCAAGGTACATAACAGTTTGCGCAAATTATGAGAAGGCTATGCAAGTGTTTGAGTACAGATGTGAGTCTTGCCACATTTAATTTTGTCACTCCTTTCGACAAAACCAGCCTAACGGATATTGTTCTTTTCCCTTATGCCACGCCTTTACAAACATCAGATACGGAAATGTGTGGTGCTCCTCCACAAGCAGACCTCTGGGCAGCAGACACCGAATACCGACGACAGCTCGCTCTCTCGGCCCCTCACAACATCAGCTTTGCCCAGGGCCATAACCACCCTATCGAGTCTCGCTCATCCCTCCACTGGCACCCTTACAACCGCCACAGCTCATACACTCACTCGACAGATCTCCACTCTGGACTCGCCGATCAACTCTGCTCAAAACAATTCTCTGCACCATCCTCACCTATCATGTCTTCCTCTGTCTCAACCGTCAGCTCGCCCACCTGGCTGCCCCTGTCTCAGCACCGTCGCACCCTGAGCGCCGGCCATTCCACCACGGAGGAGTATGAGCGTCGCTTCTCAGAGAGCGATGTCATGGGCCAGTTGGCACCAGACTTTTCCATGTCCCTGAATTTTTTTCAACCAGATTCTACCTCATCCGTGACTCCACAGCCCCTGTCGCCTACCTTGTCAACAGACCAGAACGTCTTGTCTGCAACCAGCCCAACAAGCTCTTCTACCGGATCCACGCAAGGTAGCAGCAGCAGCTCTCAGGGCATCTACAAGTGCGACTATGAAGGATGCACCAAGAGCTTCTCCAGACCCTACAACCTCAACTCTCACATCAGGACCCACACCAACCTGCGTCCATACCAGTGCGACCATTGCGAGCGTCAGTTTGCCCGCCTCCATGACAAGAATCGCCACGAGAGACTCCACCGCGGTGTCCGTCCTTTCGCATGTGAGCGTTGCCAACACCACTTTGCCAGGATGGATGCACTGAACCGACACTTGAAGGTTGAGGGCGGTCGCAATCTGTGCAACATGTACCTGATCCAGATCAACTCTCCCAGTGCCATGCCTCTTGTCGATCTGCCTCCCAAGAAGATCAACCCCTTGATCCTCGCCCACTTTCCCAATTTTGGCAAGTCGGACGACGAACGGACAGAGGATCAACCCTAAGTCCCCCTTTCTTTCTTTTTCGTCTTGTTTCTTTTTCTTTTTTGTTCCTTTTCCTTTGTGTTATCGTCCGCTCAAATTCCCATTTATTAGATACCCAACAACGATCACAACCTCCCGTTTCTTTTGCACTTCTTTTCTTCAAGCAACAAAAAAATAAAACCCTAGCATTCATTTTCTCTTTATGCTTCTTTCGCTTGTAGCCTATTCGCCGGTGTGAGTTGCTGCTTGGGCACAGCAGGAGGGTGTTGGCTGTTTGTATTTGCTAAACGGGTTGCGTGGAGGTGGGCTAAGGTACTAGCCTTATTTAGGTATTGGGCGGCGCAAGAAGCAAATAAAGAACGTCCTTGTCGTCCTTGAACCCTGCCATTTCTGTCTTTAAATAATGCACTTTTCTGTCAGAATGCTTCCAGTCCCTTCGCAATGCTTCTCTTCTTCTTTTCTCTTTATCGCAGAACGCTCAACAAGTAAGAAAATAAATTGGGCTGTGCAAATGATCCACGGACAGACAGAGTACTTTTTGGTTCATACTGCACGTGCAATACGCACTAATTCACTGTATTGCGTTAACAAATGTAAAAAAACGAGAGCTCAAAACCATTGTTGGCATAGCCCTTTCAAATGAGTTTCTAGGCATGTACTTTCACCCATCCATTCAATGATGACATTTCCATTTCATACTTTGTTGATCACAAGCTGGAAAAGGGATCAAGCTAAGCCCTTATTGTATCCCGCACCATCGCATATGATGGTGGCCACTTGGTCAGTTGTTTTATGTCAACACCGGGCTTAGCCTTTATGGCTGGTGTTCTTTTTTCCTGGGCGCATCCCTTTGAATGCATTAGCCCTCTCAAGCCCAGAAGGAGAAAGAAAACCCTCCGAGAAAAGTGAATTATCCGAAATGAAGGTAAAAGCCGACCATTGAAGTAAGACAACAAGGAAGAAGCACAAGAGCCACCGTTCTGACCGTTTGACTTCTTTCAGGATCTTTATTTGTACCAAAGAGGGATTTGGGTGTTTTGTTCTAGAGGGGATGTATTTTTGGAGGATGATGAGATAAGATTAGATGATGGGCGCTCATTTGTTGATGATGACCTAGAGGCAGATAACATATCTACCTTAATGAAGACAAAAAAGCAAGCACACCCCCCTTCTTCGCTCGCTCTCACCGTCTCATCGCACACACACAAACACACACACACACACACACACACACACACACACACACACACACACACATAAACTCTCTGCCTCTTCTACTTCTTACCCCCTTTCTTCTTTTTTGTGTAATTTTACAAAGTGTCGTCACCTCTTCAAAGTACACTCTCTGCTCTCTACGCCTTTTTTCTTGTTGTTGTTCTTCTTCGTACTTCTTGCTGTTGTTACTCAAGCAATAAGCACAAAAAACAAAACATGCGCATTTCTCGATTTGGCTTGCTTATGAACAAAGACGAGACGGCGTAAAGGTTAAGGTGTCCTTTTGCCCTCTCTTACTTTGCTCGCTCTCTATAACTCTCTTCATTTTCCACCATCCGTTGTCTTCGTCTTTCCCCCCATCATCCTGGGTTCCATTGACATGCGCTCAATAATTCCAAAAAAAAAAAAAAATGAGCTGACAAGAAAAGAAAGACGGCCGGGTGATGTTGATTTACTTTTTTTTTTTTTTTTTTTTTTGTGGGATTTCGTGAGAGCCTTTTTTTTTCCTTGTGAGATTTTTGAGCCGTGTGCATGACTCTTCGTCACCTGCGTCATCGAAAAGAAGCGGAGGAAGGGAAAATGAATAGTCTTGAGTTCGGAGAAGGGTGAAGTGGGGGGGGGGGGGGGGGGGGGGAGGGGGGGACCGGTTTGGTGATGCTGTATTCTGTCATCTCTATCATCTGTTACTTTTTTTTTGCCCAGCTTGCATCCATGCCGGTGACAGAGAGATAGGGAGAAAGAGAGAGAAAGAGGTTGGAGAATTGCAAGCAACGGGCTGCCTCGCTGGAAAGAATAAGCGACGAGAATGGTGGAGTGAGAGGGTGGCCCGTGAAAAAATCAGAGAATGCGTGAGAAATCTATTGGGTCGCAATGGTTCTCCCTCTGCCTCTCTTATGCCAGAAGTAGCCTAGTCGTGCATTAGTCAAAATGTTACTCCTTTCCTTCCCCTCCTCGACTCTCACACTTTTTTGCTTCTTGGACTCATTCCCTCTTAAAGAAAAAAAGAGGTAGCAAAGGGGATGGAGGGAGAAGGGGGTTTTAAGTCAACAAAGGAGGAAACCAAGCTTTGACCATCTCCTATTCCGTTCTCTCTGTATTTTTCTCTCCACTAAAGAAGGCTTGCTTACCTCTTTCCTTCCATCACTCCTCCTCATTTCTTCTCTGCTAGGTCTACTGCCCCCTGTGAATCCTTATTGTCATTACTTTTCCCTTTCACCCCTTATGTCTTTTTCTGTCTAATTGACGATGAAGGTGATTGCTTGGGGGGTTTTTTTCTTCTGGTCCGTAGTAGCATGAAACACTTCAGCAAAAAAGAACATGTTTTTCTCCACAGATTTCTAGTCTATCATCACCTGGGGCAATTTGACTGGCTGGGTTTAGCCACTACTTTTTTTTCTGTTGGTGGTGATGAATTGGATTAGTCTTGTCGGTGGCGTCCGTTTCTTTCCCTTCTTCCTTTCATCGAAGAACAAATGATGGTGATGGTGATGCAAATGATGCTGGGGCACAGCTCCTGCTACTACTATGACTCCTTCTCTCCCTCCCTCCCTCCCTCTCTTTTTCTTTAGGAATACAACATCATTGTACGTGTTTGTCATCAGAGCAATGGTGCTGTTTGTTTGTTTATTTGTTTTACCCTTTGCTGACTGTCGACATTTGTCTCCTGTTCTTTCAATCGAAACCAAATCACTATTTCTCAGCATCCTGTCTCGTTTTCATTTTTTTTTTTTTTTTTTTTTTTTTTTTTTTTTTTTTTTTTTTCTCTCTCTCTTTTTTAATTTTTTTTTCTTTTTTTCTTTGTTACTTTTTTTCTTTTTTACTTTTGCTCCCTCGATCTTTTCTTTCTTCTCTTTCTCATTCACATTCATTCTCTTTCCTCGATCATATACTCTCATTCCTTCTTCTTCATTCTCATTCACCTCCCCTTATACCCTCATACCCTCACTCGATCAACCCTCCCTCTCTGCCAAAAAAAAAAAAGAATATTAAAAAAAAACAAAAATATAACAATCATGCCCTCGGAACACCCGCTGATATCTTCCTTCGGACATCGACAGCCGTCGGTCGTCTCTCCCTTTCGCCCCGGCTCCATCTTCTACAACGATCCAACCGCATCCTCAATCGATAACAATATCAACAACAACAACAACAACAACAGTATACGTTCTTCCGACTCCTCCCTCCTCCTCCCCAAAGAGTCACCATCATCATCCTCGCCTTCCTCAAAAACAAACGACACCAACACAGACTGCCCCCCTTCCCTCCTCAGCAGCAACTCAACCCCTTCCGCCAACAAAAAGCATCGTGCCTTCCTTTCTACACACGACCCCGCTGCTGTCTCCCTCGCCTCCCCGCCCCCTTCTCCCTCGCGAAACTCCATCTTTGACCAGCCCTGGTCGAGTCTCTCCGGACCCAACATCTCTTCCCTCCGAGCCTCTTCCACCCCGCCAAGTCTTGGCACAACAGAATCAGTATCATCAATACCAACAAAACCAACAACAACGGCAACCACACCCATTCATTCTCCTTTGGCACCGCGACCTCTCAAGTACCACTATACCGCAGCCGCAGCAACAGCAAGGACTGCTCCGTCATCACCGTCGACATATAGTAGTAAAATTCACCTCCACAACAATCGTTCTTTCGCCTCCGATGCAAGCACGACAACAGGAGCAGGAGCAGGAGTTACGGATGCAGATGAAGCAAGTTTGTGTAAGTTCAGCCCAGTCTGTTGAGTCGGTGTTTTCTTTTTCTTTTCCCTCACAGTTACTTTTTTTTGTGTTCTTTACTCGACTCTGCTTTTGTGTGTGCGGCAAATGTGGTGCTTTCGTTGCTGTTGTTGTGGTATCAATTGTCCATCCATCCATCAAAGTGGAGGATGAGAAAGGACTCACTGCCTTCTTATTTATCTGCCAAAGGACAGAGGACACACCATTCTACATTTTTTTACTTTCGATTTGGTTTATGAACACCCCAAAAGAAACTAGCGCAGTGGTGGTCCACTTTTACTTCATTGATTGAACCCCTTTTTGGCCTTCTCCCTTTCCCTTTCCCTTTCCCTTTCCCTTCCTCCTTCCTCTCTGTCTCCCTTCTTGTTCAGGGTCTCACTCCTTTGTTTCTGTGGGTCCAATGGTACATTGACTGTGGTTCAGAGAGGGGAAGGGCCTCTTATCATCTAGCCATCCGTAATTCTTTTTTCTTTTTTTTTTTGTGCAGATTATTCTAACAAAAAGCTTTCCCTCACTCTTTTTCACCCCATAATAACCCTATGACTCTACAGTACTCGGACAACCTATGGACTCGAATGGGATCAAGTCCTCCAAAATGTTGAGCAGCAGCAGCGGTTATGGAGAGCAGCAGCAGGAGTTGACATCAGCAGCAGAAGCAACTCCTACTACCCCAGTAACAGAATCAATCGACGGTAATACCAATCGGCGACAGGAGACTGGAGGAGCAACAACAACAAAAACAACAACAACAACAACAGAGACACCCCTTACCGCACGGATACGAGAAACAACGGCCGACGGAAGGACCAGTAATGAGTCAAGCTCAATTTGGACGCTTCGCTCTCCAGTCCACATGCCACGTTCCCTCCCCTCGCCCTCGACATCTCCCTTCACACCCTCCCTCCAGCTCCCATCCTCGGCTTCCCTTTCTAGCCGGCTCTTGAACAGCGACGACTCGTTGTTGTGCAGCAATAGCCACAACAACAGCAAAAGCAGCAGCGCAAGTGACTCCAAGACCTGGTCTGCTGACAATGTGGAATGCCGGTCTGCCTTTTCACTCGACTTGGACCGGAGTAAGGCCAACCTGCTGGGACATGGACTCAATGCCGAGGTCTACAATGCCTGGTTGCATCCCTCATCTGCGCCCATGAAGGAATATCTCTCCTCACGCAAAGCGATGCGTAGTCTCACATGCAACGACATTTTTCAAGGAGACAGGAAGACAACGACGACGGTGGCCAGCGTGGAACAACAGGAACAAGAATCAGATGCAGAAGCAGTCCTTTGCGCTGCCAAGTGTCTCTTCACAGATGCAGAATCTCAGTCAGTCGGACTGGCCGAGGCAGAGATTCTGAGACGACTGCATACAGAGCAGGCCGATCATCCGGGACGGAAATATCTGGTCGACTTTTATGGACTCTACGACCAGACCACCCAACAAGGCCTGTCGACCGGGGATGTTGCACATGTTGACCGGATACCCCGGAGTACGGACCAGGAAGCAGAATGGATTCTGTTGTTGGAGAACTGTCAGAACGGCACTGTCTGGGACTGGATCCGTCATTATCCTGAAAGAGTTGATTACCGCCAGTGGCTCACCTGGGCACTTCAGCTGTTGGAAGCGGTTGACTGCATTCATGAGGCAGGACTTGTCCATCACGATATCAAGCCTCATAACATCCTGGTAAGAATTGGAGAGAGAAAACGATCAAACAAACACACATGTCAGCGCCTCGTGGAGAAACAAAACACAAAACTGTCATGAGAACAAAAACAAGTTGAGTTATATTAACATGCGGTGGTGCTGTGCTCTCATTTTTTTTTTTTTTTTTTTGTTAATTTTTAGTTGAATTCCTCGTTGGATGTCAAATTGTCGGATTTCGGAGCGAGTAGGTTCTTCACCAAGGACAAAGGAGCCAATAAGGACTCGATGCACTTTGGACTGGAGGGAGGACTCGGACGAGGCACGCCCCCTTACTCTGCACCGGAGATGTTTGCTTCCGTGGCCGGTGGCGCTCACTATGGCCAGAGTATCGACATTTACTCTCTGGGCGTTTCACTTTACGTCATCGGACTGACTGCGCAGGAACCCTTCCACAAGCTGAAGAGCGTTATGGAGATGATGGTCTGGATCAAGAAGGGTGGATTCTGGCTATGGGAGGATCAGCGATGGGTCCATGACCGTGGTCAAGTCCCCAAGGTGACCTCCAACAGTCGAGTCACCACCTCGTCGGCAGCCCAGATGCAGGCCGCCCAGGCTGCCAGCCATCCTCAAGGACGTCATTTGGCCCGACAGGGTAGCAGTTCCGCCTTGCGTTCTCCTTCCAACTCTCTTGCTCCTCCACCCCACCTGCCCAGGATCAACACCCAGCTCTCTCGGGATTATGACATGCTCGACCCCTCCTCAGCATCGTCCATGAACTCTCCTATTGGCTACTTGTATCCCGCCAGTCCTCGGAGTCAACCCTTGAGCCACCTCCTACCAGGCTATTCTCCCGACCGATCCTTCAAGTCATCTCAGCCTTCAACACCCGTCTCGCCCTCACCATTACCATCACCTCTCGTCAGGAGCCAGACCCCTCGTCCTAGGTCCTCATCGGCCTCATTGAGAAAGGAAGAACCACGTCGCAAGAGTGGCGAGGTGGTGATGCGGTTCTTGAATGGAGATGTGGTCCAACAGGATGTGATTTCTCTCCTCAAGGATATGTGTCAGTCTGACCCTGAGCAGCGTCCTGATACCAAGCGGGTCCTTGAACGCCTGCGCGAGATGAAGGCGCAGCTCGATGCCGATACTGAGGCTGCTGAGGCCGAGGCTGAGGCCGAGGAAGCAGCAGCAGCAGCAGTAGCAGCAGCAGAGACGGAAGGGTGCCAGGATATGGATGTTGACTCTGCGTTGTAGTTTAGTACTTTCCCCTTTGTTGTAAGCATCTCCAAACAAAGATTCCGCTGCTTTCTACATTTTAATTAATACGCGTGTATGTGTATGTGTGTGTAAGAGAGAGAGAGAGATGAAAGCAGAAAGGTGGGGGCTTTTATGGAAGGGCAAATCGATGTGGACTCACTGAGCTATCTAGAAGAACGGTTGGTGGATCCGATTTTGCCATCATATGCAACGCTAGGTTTAGGGTATGCTTCGGTGTCGATCCTTGACTGATTGGTTTTAGTGGAAGTAAACGAAAGCCAATGGTCTGTAAGTTGTAATCATACAAGAAGGACGTATCATTGCAAAAAAAATAAAGACAGAGTAAAAGTTACCTGACGGGCAAGAGGTCCCAGTCGACCATTCGTTGATAGATCTCGTCAACGTTCATCCAAGCGGACGAAATATTAGAATCTGGCTCCTGACCTACCGATCCATTCAATATACTCTTAACACGGACCAAGACCGCCAACGCAGAGGTGCCCCAAGTCTGCCGCCGGTTCCCAATCGACACATTACTCCGTCCCGGTTTGGCCATCAAAACACAAGTAGGCGACGCAGATGAGATAAGCGATGCCTGACCACAGAGTCGGGGCGATGAAGGGACTGCGGGTCGCCAGAGGTCGAATCCGAAATCGAATATCCTGACCACGCCTTCGTCGTCTCCTGTCACGACCATGCTGACGTCTGAATCGATGGCGTTCACACTTGCTGAGTGCGGGAGGGAGACGGATTCGGGGACTCGTTCAGAGACATCTGAGAAGGATGCTTCTTTTCCTACCAATGCGTCGTGCGATGTCAAGTCCGCTCTGCAAAAGTCGTGGCGTCCTCTGAATGTCACCATTGCCGTCTATATTGAGCCATACCGGGAAGATTTTCTAGTATGAGAAAAAAAATATGCGGGGAAATCGACAATGTACCTAGACATACACACTCGAGTAAGTAAAGAAGGGGCGTACCTTGTCGGTGGATCCAGTGATGATCATGTCATCCTGAAGGGTGATACAGCGGACACCATCCCGATGACCACCATACTGTCTGAGCAGCATAGGCTTAGCTTCCCAGCTAAACATGCGCACCTTACTATCCTGAGATCCCGTCAACAAAACCCTCTCATTCGTATCGACCTTCATGCAGGTGATATTCTTGAGATGCGGGTCCGCAAAGAAACCCACTTGGGCGGTAGTGGTTCGATCCCAAGCATAGTAGTTGAGTCCAATCGCCGCTTCGACTTTGTTGGGACCCAGCGAGACGGCTGTACAAAGATGTGGGTGTGGGCTTTGAAAGGTATGCAGACAGGAGAGGGTCTCGATCGAGATGATCATGACTAAACCCCCAACTGTCCCGATCGCTAGGTCGAGGTTGCTGTCAAGATCCATGCTCATGACCTGTTCGCCCAGGTCGATTACTTTGACGCGCTTCAGATAGGGTGCCTCCTGTAGTTGCTTCCATACCACGACTGTGCTGTCCTACACTCATGGGAGAAGAAATGAACTGGGCTTATTAATTTTGTGCTCAAAGAAAAAAATCCTGCCCACTGTACCACACCAGACTTTCTGACCTGAACTACTTGAATATGAATGCATGGCCTATAACAACCTGACTTACCCAGGAACCACTGACGAGGAGATCGCCCTGGATGGACAGAGACGAGATACCCATCATGTGGCGTTTGTAAGTCTTGAGACAGACTCCCGTCACTGCGCACCAGACTTTGAGAAATCCCAGCCGATCGCCAGTGACGACCCGGTCTCGACCAGGTAAAACCTTGACACAGATCACAGCAGCGTCGTGTCCGCGCAGTTCCTTTGTTACTGGCTTGCCGTTGATCCATTCCCGTCGCAGGATCAATGATGCTTCAAAGTAATCCCGCCACGTCGCGACTTCGCCCCGTTCGAGTCGTGCGCATAATGTTTGTGCTGCTGCTTTTGGCGCTGTCTTTGTCGTTATGCTTGTCTTTTGTGTTGATAGAGGTGAGCTGGGTCGTAATGTTGTTGCAATAGTATTTCTGTTGGATGGTGAGTTAGAAGAGGAGGTTGAAGAAGGATCGATTGGGAGGAGACGGTTGCGACTTTGGGAAAGGGCCCGATTCAGGCCTGGTCGTTTGGCAAGTGCATCGACCAAAGACCAGCGCCTCAAGGAAGCTGTCAAAGTCGTAGAAATAGTAGTTAGGGTAGAGGTAGGAGTAGAGGAGGAAGAGGGTTCTGAAGGAAGAGGAGGAGAAAGAAGAGGAGAGCGCGGGAGGAAGCCGTGTTTTGAAGCGAGGTTGTACCAGAGAATGCTGTCGTTGTGGAAGGTGAGATGTCGCCAGTAGCGGTCGACGAGGGAGAGTGAGACGAGAGAGCGGTATGGGAGGTAGGCGAGGATTAGGAATGCGAGTTCTATGGGGAGGTCTGAAATGGTATTTGCATGGTTGCTGTTGGCCATGGTGTTGGTGGGGGTGTTTGTGAGTATGATGTTGGTGCAGAGGTTGTTGCTGTTGTCGCTGTTGTAGTTGGTGTCGGGGGTGGTCGGGTGAGGAAAGGAGAGAAGTCGTTTCTTTGCAGGGTGAGGGTGCTGTGGTGTGGAAGAGGAAGGAGAAGGAGAGGAAGGTAAGGAGGAGGAAGGGGTGTTGGTGGCGGTGACCATAGCAGTGTCATTGATGCCATCGCAGTGTAAGTCTGACATTAGTCTTGTATTATTATAATTATTATTATTATTAAAGGTAGCCAGACTGGTTGCCAGGGTATGTGGATAAAAGAAGTGTGAAGTGAGAAGAGAGAGAAGAAGAAGGCGGTCGCATGGCATGACACTCACCACTCGACAAAGAAAAAAAAAAAAAAAAATCAGTCGATAACAGTCACTCGAGAGACTGATAGAACTGAATGAATTGTGCCTGAAATCAGTTGCTGATTGGCGCAATTCATTATTGATCGCCTGTTCTCTGCCAGCCAGCCAGGCGCCCTTCTTTTTTCTCGTTGCTGCTTTCCCTTGGTTCATCGTTCTTTTTCTTTTTTATTCTTTCCTTCATCAACTCAAGTTCTTGACTCTTATCCGCAGTCGGCTATACAAGGAAATCAGGAAAAAGGACTTGCGCTCACCAAGACAACATCTGCATCAGGAGAAATCGTCCATCAATACTCACAACAACAAAACGGGAATGTCATCAAAGTACCAGGCATCACCGACCCAGGTCGAGCAGGGTCTCTACATCGCATACGCTTCACTAGCCACTCTTGCAGTCGTGCCCATATACTTTGGAGCCTTCTCTTCCCTCAAAAAGTGGAAGGTAACAACCAACTTGGCACAACTGAACAAACGGGGGGAAAGAACGCCTCCTACTCCCGCTAATTGAATGGCCAACAACGTAGTACCAACCGCACCAGCAATCATGTTTATGGGTTCTAGCTATTCTTACTAACCAACAACATCTTCAATCGGATCCCTCGACTGACATAGAACCCAGAGGAGAACAGCAGGAAGATCAAGCGACAGATCGACGACGAGGACGATGAGGACCAGGATGCGCCTTCAGAGTCATTCTCAGCAGATGACACATTCAAGCTCCCCATTCTAGGATCGATGGCTCTGTTTGGCCTTCATTATGTCCTCGGAGAGTTCGACACAGCCTATGTCAACTACGCCTTGACGACATACTTCAGCATCATGGGACTCTTCGCCACCACCCAGGTCGGAGTCAACACTCTGACAGCCATCCTTGGATTGCTGGGAATTAAGGTCGATTCATGGCGCATCAACTTGGCTAGGCCATCAAAAGGTAAGCTATATCTCTATCGAATTTCCGTATTATGCTGTTTTTCTTCATGACGAGTGCCCTAGAACAGTCTGCAGCAGTAGACGATTACCTACTTTGCATTACTTTCTTCGCTTTGCTTGCATTTGCTTCTTGTTCCTACCTAGATGATCCATTGACTCATTGTTTGCATTGTCGTTCGTTGATATTGATATGCATGCTGACCACAAAAAGGACAATTTTCTTTCCCTGCCTCGTTTTCCCTTCTTCCCGACGCGGAATAGAATTCTACACGGCCAAGTTCACATTGGTCCACTTGGTGATGTTGGTCGCTTCGGTCATGCTTGCAGGATATTATGCTGCCACCAAGAACTGGATCGCGTCCAACATCATCGCCTTCTCGCTGGCCTTGAGCGCCGTCCAGGTCTTTTCGTTGGATTCTTTCAAAGCCGGAATTTTTCTCTTGGGAGGACTTTGCATTTCGGACGCGTACTGGACATATGGATCGTCAGAGATTCTGCAGGCTGTGATCAAGCAGGTCGACATCCCCATCAAAGTGGTTTTCCCCCGTCTCATTTTGGGATGGCCTTTGGGCAAGGCTTACAAGTTTGCCTCGCTTGGCTTGGGTGAGATCGTTGCTCCTGGACTCTTTGTGGCACTTTGTCTTCGTTATGATCAGCACCGAGCTGGTCAGAGAAACGCGACACTCGGACGTTCGACTGGATTCCGCAAGCCCTACTTTATTGCCTCTCTGATCGCCTACATTTTGGGATTAGGCGTACACTTTTATGTCAGCCACACGCTCAAGACTACACAGCCCTTGATCGCCTACTTGTCCGTCGCGTGCATCCTCAGTGTGTTTTTGACGGCGATGGTCCGCGGAGATTCGAAGCAGGTGTTTGGATATACCTCCGAGGCAGGATTGGCGATTGCAAAGGCTAAGAAGGCAGCTCTGGACAAGAAGAGACGACTTCAGGCACAGAAGAAACAGGCTGCTGCCAGACGTACTGCTCCTCCTCGTGCTATCCATCGTGTCCCCAAGGAGGAAGTGTATGCCGCCAAGCCCTCACCATCCGTGTCTGTCTCTGAGGATTCGACGCCAGGTAGTCCAGCCATCTAGTTCTTTATTTTTTTTTGTATTCCTTTCACAAAAAGCTACCGAGCTGCAATCCTAGAATGTTTTACGAGTGGGGGATGGTCTAGGTTCCTCCACCCAATAGAACGTACATGTAATTTATTTTTGCACGCACACACCCGATGTTATGTGGATGGTGGTGTGTGGTGTGTGGGTGGCATTTGAAAATCATGCGAATATATGAGCCGGGTTGAAGAAAACGGGTGGGTGAGACGTTCCAGGGTATGAGTAGTGCACCGCTTGCAATCTATTGCGAGAGTACGTGGGGGCAACTTGACGCTCAATTCGTCGACTCCTTTCATCCAGTAGAAAAATAAGGGCCAAACAACATAAACCAACTATGCATGCCTCAATTTTCAGCACTGAGAGCAATTGAAGCCTTTCTGTGAGGGGAAACAAACAACAAAAGGTGATGAGGAAGAGTGCGAGAGAGAGAGAGAGAGAGAGAATGTGGTTACACAGTTCAAGTCCAATCGGCCACTTTGTTTTGATCCCATTTCACGAGGAAAACATATAGTAAAGAGGAGCAAGAAGAACGAAGAAAGGGAGGGGTGTGGGAGAAGGGGGAAGAGAGAGAGGGATAGACCTTGCCACTTTGGGCACGATAAGTAAATGGGAAAGAGTGTGAAAGACAAAATGCGGGAGGAAGGGCGGGCACATTCGAGCTGCAAATGCATTTACTTTTTGTTTTGTTTGTGTGTTTGTTGTTGATTGCTTACTCGCCATTGCTCGTGGCCACATGTTCCGCACCTTGTGTTTGTGCGTTTGTGTTGGATGATCACATCCCTGCTCATTCAACTCTGCTTTTGTGTACCAGTACTTTCCAGCCTTTTTTTTCCCACATTGGCTGAAGCAAAAAAAAAAAAAAAAATGAGGTCGCTTGACTCTCTCAGCTATTGTTGTTTGCTGTTGAAACTCGACACTTCCCTCTCGTCTGACAGTTGTTTTATCGGGACGAATAATTATATATGGTGGTCGTGTGCAAGCATGATTATGTGTACGGATGAAAATTGGGGGTATGGATGGGTGTGTTTACGATGATGACGATGATGGCAATGAAGGTTGAAGGAAGTATGAAGGAATACACCACATACAAGATAAGGGAAACAAACAACATCGTGTAACTCTGGTTACATGTGTTGCTGGTGTTTTCTCTTGCTCTCGCTCTCTCTCTCTCTCACTCCCCCGGTTATCGTCGTGTTGTTATCGAGACCTTACCAACATTTTTATTTTTTTCCCTTTTTTGTTTCCTTTTCCACGCCCCTTTTGTTTTATTTTATTTTATTTTATGTTTGTCCACTGAATTCAATTCCTGCTGCTTGTCAGCCTGCGCAGGAATTATTTCTCAGTCTCTCTCTGTCTTTAGTTTTTACCAAATGAGAGCAGCAGCAACAGGAGCAAAAGAAGCGAAGAAAGGGGGCGATGGGAAGAAACAAAGGAAGGGGAAACGAAGTCCTTTTGGCAATCGAGAAAGTTGAAAGAGAGTTTGTGTAGTCGGGAAACCCTATCAAACAAGGAAGAAAAAAAAAAAAAGAAGAATGCAGGCCGTCATGTGGGCTGAACAATCTCAAAGACAAGGGAGAGAACGACAACCTTGCATGTCCATCCCAATCCAATGCAGCCTTTTCGATGTTGTTGGTTGTACTTTTATTGTTGTTGCTGTATAGTTGTTGTCAGCAGCATGGCCATTCATCGCTTTTCTATGTACCATCTCGTTTTCACTCCCCTGCTTCCTTCCTTCAACACACTCACACACACACACACACACACACACACACACACACACACACATACACACACATACACAAACACATACCCACACACAGACAAATACTCCATCTCCCTATCTCTCACTCGTTTCCTTCCTTCTACCTCTCGCAGGTGCTCTTTCTTTCGCTCAAAGATGTCAAAAGAGATGGAGGGAGAAAAGAAAAGGCTGATCACTTCCTCATCCTCTCTCTCTCTATCCCACTCCCTGCTATGGTCCCATTACGAGCCACTTGTTACATCTTAACCAGTGGATTTGTCGCCTGATGGGCCATGGGCCCAAGAGCATTGGCATCATTGGGTGCTTTGGAGAGGCTCAAGTTGATTTTTTTACAACAAAGACGAGGGATAGATGGAGAACAAACTTGGTCTTGTCGAAGAAGACAGCAAACAAACATAAAAACGAGGGTCTCGCGACTATCCGGGTAGAGCGGAGATGGTATTTCGTGCATGCATCGTGCCGATTCGTTGTTGTAACCATTGTTCGGTTGTACCTTGTACGTTTGGTTTGTCGAGTGTGCATTTTTCAAGGGACAGTGACCCGTTCTTTTTTCGTTCTCTTTCACTTCTCGTTGCTTATGTTCGTTGCACTGGCCTTAGCATTGGAGGGTTGTATTCCCTCTGTACCCATCGTGGACCGTCGTTCCCTTACCTTCCCGCTTAGCCCTTTATTTCCCCTTGTGTTCATCCAATCGAGTTGTATCCATGAATACGAAGGAGTAAAATGTCAAAGGGAGAACATAGGACTCAGGAGGACGAAGAGAGGAAGCAGAGGAAGGCATAACTTGAGACGAGAGAGCAGCACTGCTCGGTATTTTTATTTTGTTGTTATGTTATTGAGTTGAGTCGAACAAGTAATATTTCTCACATGGAGCGCATGACCAGCATTGTCATCGCCTCTCGTCTATTTAAACGCCTTTCGTTTTTTTCTCTTTTCTTTTCTTCTTCTCTTATCCTTTTATCCTTCTATCCCATTCGTCATTCGTGATTCCACTTCTTGTTTCTGTTCCCTTCTCTTCCCTTCTTTTCCCCTTCCTTTTCCCTTTCACAAGTTCACTCTTCTTTCCTGCCCTTCTCGCTCTTTACCCCTCTTTCTTTCTTTTGTTCCCTTCACACCAGCCCATCTGCTTGTGCACCCTATCTCCTCTCCCGCATTGTCAACCAAAGAGAAAGAGACACACGCATTCCTTACTTTCCACTGGATAGATAGCTCACATAACACGCTCAAAAACACAAACACGCCCCTTTTAAAAACGTTCAACCTTGCTTAGCCTTGACCCTTGTTGTCATTCTGTCTCCCGTCATTCCACAGGAATATAGCTTGCTTACCCCCATTTCTCCCTTTGCCCAATCTATATCCTAAAATCTCTCGAGTCTTCTTCTTTTGGGTGACATAACAACAGCTAGACCCTTTTCTCCACAATCCTTTTTCCTTCGCTACAAGCAATACAACGAATCCTCTGTTCCTCTGCTCCTTTGTTCCTTTTCTCCTTTTTTTTCTCTCTCAAATTCTCGTTCTTACTTTTCCCTTACATCCCTTCTATCCTTCCCATTTTTCCTTTATTTCTCTTTCTCCTTTCCAACACCATTTTAATCCTTGAGTGAGCTTTGGTTACCTGTTTTTTCACTCTTCTTTCTTTACTCTTTTTCAGCTTCTCACACTTTCAACCTTTCCATTATGACTGAATTTGCCCAAGAGCACCCTTCTCTTCGATCGCGAGGTGCCTCGAACTTGAAGTTGAACCTCCTGCAGCAGCAGCATCCACTCGATATGGGTTTTGATGACCGTGATATGGATATCGATCTGGATGAGATGGTTGGCTACGATACCTCGCTGCCCTCGGTGCCATCCCTGTCCAAGAACGTCACCTCGACCACAGCCGAGTCGGTTGTCCCTTTTGTGAGTGCACACCCAAGCCCTGAAGTGAGTGATGAGAGTGATGGTGAACGCGAACGCGAACGCGGTCTCAGTCTTTCGTCCAAGGACGATCCATCCATCGGTGATCGTCGTCAAGCACAAGCACCTTCGTCATCTTCCTCGTCGTCAGCCATGCCTGTCCCCGTCCCAGTCCCCGTCGCAGCCAGCAAGAACAAGTCGAGTGGCCGCAGGGGCTCGCATTTGCACCACCGTGCACCCGACGCTGAGGAGGAGCTCTCCTTCCATCTTCTCCTCTCGCCCATCCCCATCCCCCAGCAACATCAACACTCGCGCTCCCACCACGCCAGAAGAACTCCTCCTCAGAGTCCACTCAACTCGTTCTCGAACTCGCTCTCCAACTCGCACTCTTTCAAGCGATCGTCTTTCTCTTCCATGTCCATGCACACCCCTCCCGGATCCGCCACTGCTGCTTTCCCGGTCCCCTGCTCAGACTCGGCCCTCGTCGACGAACTCATTCGCGACAACGTTCGCCAGCATATGAGGTCACACGCTACCGAAAAGGCTTACTTCTGGTCCCTCGGAAAGCTTAGCGAGTTCTCTTTCTCGGACCGTTTTGTCCGATCTCCCGTCTTTGACATCAAGGACACCGCGCCTGCAGCAGGACTTGTAGCACCCGTCGCCACCAACAGCACCAACAACAGCGAGGCGTCGTCTATTCCAGCCGACAGTGTCTTGCAGTCTAAGGCTGAGCCAGCCAAGTCATCCTGGCGCCTTCGTCTCTACCCTGTAAGTAACCCCTTGTACGAACACACATTTCATCACTACTCCAGCCATAGGTCCAGTACATAAGGCATAGCATCCAAAACGGAAGATCCTTACCGTTTGTTTTTATGTTTTTGTCCATGACAAAGTCAAAAAGCAAAGCGAAAACAAGCGAGTAAAAGCGATGAGATTGAGAAGGCTTCGGCACTTTCAAACTGACGGCGTTCATGTCTCTCTCTCTCTCTCTCTCTATCTCTATCTCTTTCTCTCTCTCTCTCTCTCTCTCTCCTCTCCTCTCTCCTCTCCTCTCTCTTCTCTTCTCTTCTTTGATCCTTTACACAACTGTAACCGACTCGGGACATATCCGCAGCATTCTTCGCACACTGTGCACAGAGGAATCATAGCCACGGGATCTTCCATGTTTCGCTGTGGTTTTTTTCTTGCCTCACTATGCCTCGGAGTTATATTTGATCCTTGATTTTCAACCTAACCTCATTACCTTTAACGTTTTCTTGTAAAATAGCATGGCCGAGGTGATCGCCACCGTGACAGCGAATATGTTGGACTTTACCTCCAGCAGGAGAACTCTGGACCCGTCATGAACCGACGTTCGTCTGCCATCCCTGGCGCCAACGCCATCAACGCCGCAGCGGCAGCAGCAGCCTTTAGCAGCTCCGTTCCTGCCCCGTTCGCTTCGCGGTCGTCTGTCTCGTCTGGCTCTCGGCGATCTGTCTCGGGCATGTCGTTGCCCATGACCCGACGCCACGTCACGTTGTTTATTGCCACCGAGGCAGGCGACTGTATCGCCAAGCAGGATCTTGTCGAGTGGTTCTCTGGCAGCGAGGGCGGCCTTGGGTTCCCTAGGTTCGTGTTGAGAAAGAGTGTCTTGGATGCGGTCAAGAAGCAGACAATGTCCATTGATGATGATGAGAACGAGGAAGAAAGGGAGATGAACATTGTAGCAGGAGTTATCTTCCATGACCTGTGAGTGAGATGTTACTCTGAGATAGCCTTTTTTTAGTCGCGTTCCTACTTTTGCTTCTTGTTTTCGTTTGTTGTCGTTTTTTTGTAGTTGATAGCCGTAGCTGCTTGTCTGTCTGTACCATAGTTATTCTTTTTGTCCAAAATGTACTTTGCTTTTTAAAATATCCTGAAAAGTCATGCCGTGCTGTGGAGTGCAACCGATCACATTCAAAATCCAAATCGATTTTGAGGATTGAGGATTAAGCCAAAGCCACCCGCTCAACCAAATCGCCCTGAGTTCCCTTACTGTGTGAAATAAAAGGACGAGCAGTGAAAGAGCCAAAAGCAATTCAATTCATTGTTCTTTTCTTCTTACAATTCTTTTGCTTTTGCTTTACCGCATCGCTTTCCCTTTTGCACATCCTTTCTTTTTTTTTTTTTTTTTTTTTCTTCTTCTCCTTTGGAGCCCCTCATCTTCATAACATCGACGAGCAAGACAAGGGAAAAAAAAAAGAGTCGCTAGTGGCCTAGGAACAATCCATCGTCTCTTGCCCAGGAACATCTATCGATTCGACCAGGAAAACGACACTTCTCCTTTCCCCCCTCTCCAGCTTCTTAATTCCACTCAATGGCGACCGTCGACCTCGAAAAGACCCTCACATCCTTTCTCCCACCCAACCTCTCTGTCGATGGTCTCTACTCATCCCTAAGGCACGGATGCCGCCAGAGGTAAACAATAACTACAAGCTAATCGACGCCTCCGACGACAGGATAACCCGATGGAAGATACAATGACAAATCAGTTTATTGATCCTCGCTGTACCAATCAACAATTAACGACAAACGCGTTTTTTTAGACCCATCGCATGGTCTTGCAAGAACATGGCCATTACACCGTCTTGGGTGCCTGATAGAAAAGTGCCTGGCTTGATGAAGTAAGTTTAGCTTGATTGAAAAAAAGAAGGCTATCGCGCAAAAAAACGTACTACAACAGAGCATCCGAATTAACTGTCATGTCAATTAAAATAACAATAGCCCATCGTTGAGATTCCTGTCGTTGTTGTTGACTAAAGAAGATAAGGCACAACTGTGGGATACATGCATCGAGGACGTTTCGACATATCATGGCCAGAGCAATATCACCCACGTCTTATGGAACCACGCAGGAAATCACTTCGTGTCGATTGACGAGAAGGGCAAGATCGTCATCTGGGCCAACAGAGTACGTTTTTGCCTCTTTTTTTTTTCTCTATTGGGCCAACATGCGGGGACAGAGTTTTGTTTTATGGAAAGGGATGAACAATTGGACAAGAAATGAAAGAATGCATGGAATCTAACGATCGCGACCCTGTGCATGACTTCATCTTATCATTAGAGATATCTGAATGCGTGGCTCCCGGTGTACGTGTTCGTCTTGTTCAACCCAGTTGTCTGCTGCGAATGGATCAACCCCGATAGAAAAGTGAGTAGCAATTGCACCTTAATCTCTATCATTATAAAAGCCAATCCCTATAACGCGTTAAAAGATGGTACTCATAGCTCAATGTTATCTTGTTAAAATAGTATGTTGCAAAGACGGACGGACCAACCAATACGACAAAGTTCGAGCGTGAACGAACAGGACGCGCGAGAGGCCCACTTTCACTGGTCCTTCTGTCTTCGGATGGCCAGGTAAACCCAAGCGTTTAAGAATTAATGGTCGAAAAGGATGGCGTCAGGCACAGGCACGCAACTAACATACAATGTTAAATATTATATTCGCCTCTGTTTTTTAGTTGACGACAGTGTTCAAGCCAGCAGGACAGGTGTTCACCCACATTTCCACAGCGATTCCACGGCAGTCTGCCAATGAGGACATTACAGCTTCAAGGATATCTCATGGATCCATGATGAGCAGTGGTAAGTGGTCTATCGGACAGGAACTTACTATTCAAGGCGCAGATCTTATCTCTTCCTCCTGGCAGTCAATAGATGCAGTAGACTGACCAAGCGATGCTCAATGTGCAATAGCGGACGGGATTCATCTGGTAACACACAGCAACAGTATTCTGCCTTCCACCGTGAACCTTTACAACATCGATCTCCGATTTTCACCAGAGCAGACATTCCGTTGCGATGCGTTGGCTGTTCTCCACCTCTCAAATCCTCTGACGGGACCAGGATCGGTCATAATGCCAAATGTAGTACAACATCTACAGCTTTTGCCAAGTACACCAACACGACCCTTTGCCGTTGCAGTCGGTCTTGGATCTAGAGAAGGTAACCAAGCGCCTTAGTCACTACATGTTTTGAACAGGTTGAAGTTAAATCTTTGTGTTGTTCTTCATTTACTAATGCGCAGTTCGTATTCACATTTTTTTACCGGTAATAGAGCTCAGTTCTGGAGAGGCAACATATCAATGTCAGGTTGTGGTGTGGGAGGTGGCATCCAAGGTTATGGGATTCCATCCGGCATTCCAGGAGCTTTCAACGCGAAGGAACGAGGTCCTCTCTGGACATCCTTCTTTGGTAAACATTGCCTGTACATTTTATATTTCGCGGAAAGACTTTGTTAGGGCATGCGGACGAAATTATTGACACCTTTAATTACATTCTGTTGTCGCAATAGACGTTTGTTATGCTTGGAGAGCGGCAGTTCAAGGACAAGTTTATTACAGCTCTTTCATATGTCCCCCGGAGCAGAGAGGTCTTGGTGGGCTTTTCAGACGGCAGCCTACTTGGTTTGGAGAGGTAAGGCTAGGAAATCATTCGACAGCTAATGGTCTTCAGCTGAGAGAGTAACAACAGACTAACACTGAGAAATGTCATTGTTGATAGCCGCTTCCTAGGACTCACAGATGCGTTGCCTACTCTTTCAGACGGATTCCGCAGAGAGCAGGATGGGTGCCCATTGGTGGCGATCAGTGCTTCGCCCAACGGATTTGCTCTCAACACCCTGTCGCTCAATGGCCATATTTCGAGCTCTTTTACCTCAGAGACATCGGGATACGACCTGGAGCTGGATGTATTGGTCCGACATGCAGTTGTGGCTCTTTTGAATGAGTGGGATTACTCCGACATTGTGTCAATCGTCGTCAAGGCTGCTAGAGTTTCCAGCGATAACCGTAAGGGATTTGATATCGCTTTACACAATTGACAAAGCCGCGGACTTTATTCAATCGTAGAGATCTTTAACCACCGTTTTCATATCCATAGAACTACCGGATCAGTTTATCGAGGGCGTATTCAAATACTACGATTCTATTAACGGCGCAGAGGACTCTAGCGTTCTCGAACCATTCATGCCGCGAGCTTCGGTATTGCGTCGGATGCTGTCATTGCAACTGGTGTTGTTCCAGTCGATTCCTCGGAAACTTGTTCAGTATCGGGCAACCAGTGCTCTCTTGCACCTTCAGTCCATCGGCGAGGTGTTCTTGGGATGCTGTACCTCAGATGCAGCGACAGTGGCGGCTCACATGGAACCAGGATCGAACGTGGCAACTGGACAGAAACCACTTGCATTCAACACCGATGCTCTTTGGTCACTATTCCCGCTCTGTGGATGGGTCCTAGACTTTTGCACGATCCTCTTCCGTGAGCTGGCTGTGTTTCTCAACCGGAAAACCAAGCAGGGACCTCCATCTGGTGTTTCACATGGTGCTGCTAGTGGACACAACCTTGGCGCCTCGACACCTGCACCAAGCATCTTGTGCTTCCTGTATCACAGCCGCGCCAAAAAGACCTTGCGTTCGGTCTTGATCTTGCTAGAGCAGTTTCACGCTTACGTTCGGGTGCGGGAGCAACTCTACACCAATGTAGTCCAGACTGGAGGAGCCATTGAGGCGCCAATAGTGCCAGGACAGGAAAGGGTCAACAACCACACCAATTCGATGAGCATTCCAGAGGCGATCGCCATTAAGGACATCAACATCGCCATCTTGTCTAGCCATGCTGAGGCGACGTTTACGCGTTGTCCACTCAAGATTGGTATTCTCAAGTCAATGCTTCGGGATCTGAGTGGAATTGGCCATCACGTTGATATCGCACGGCCGAATGGTATCAACGGCGCCATGCATCGGACTGGCGAAAACGGAATTTTGGACAAGTCCGCCTCGGATCACATTGTTTTCATCAAAGGCATCGTTCCGTCAAGCAGCAGTGCATCGTTGGCTCAATCAAAGACGGAGCTGAAGATGATCACCAGGAGATACTCGACGGTATGGGACATGAATCGACTCATGTTTTCGACCATTCATTGGCTGGACATTGAGCCCGCCCAGACGCTCTATTCGTCCAGGTCAGGATCAGGAGAAAAGGTCACCGCCATGCATCCTTCACGCTGCCGCATCGATCCAGCAAATGCTCTCAAGCCTCGTGTTATTTCATCCATCAACGCGTCTCCCAACCTCGGCCGCCAACAGTTCCCGCTTCTTCAACACCACCCTTCAAACGTGAGCACCATATCAACTGGATCTAGAGGGTCGATCAGCGGGGTCTCTGGGAGAACGGGTCCTGTGCCGATGAGGGTGTTTACCGAGTCGCCCGGCGAAATGCCCATGTCGCAGCAACCGATCGACCCAGCACTCCGATCCATGGGGCATGGTTTGGCGGATAACTCTTCGACGATGGCCACTGCCGGATCGGTTCATCACGGAGGATCACTGGATGTGACCACGCCATCCATTCTGGGTTCGCGAAGCATCTGGGGCTTGACTCACGAGGAGCGGGACGATGATATGGAAGGACCCTTTAATGACAGCCAAGACGACGAGCTGTTGAGTATGAGGGCGATCTGGAACAATTGGAGCGCGGCTCTCCAAGGACAACTGCGGCTCCAACTGGATGGTCGAGCCGCCGATGTGGTAACTGAAGATGACGCCATGCTGGAAGACGATGGAGATGAGGACGACGAGGAAGGGGACAGCGATGAGGAAATGCGGGAATATAGGAACCCGGTGCAACGCAGCAACGGTGGCAGCAGGAGGTCTTCGCTGGCTACTTTGAACTCATCGTCGTTGTGGCTCCTCCAAGAATCCAAATCGATTTCAATGAGGACGCGGTCAGAATGGACTCTCCTGCCGATCTTGGCAGACGAGGGATCTGAGCCATACCCACCTCATGTGGGGACAATAGCAATAGGCCGGTTGGCGATGCAGGGTTTCGAGGGGAAAATCGAGCCTGTGCCAGTGTCGTCTAGTCCTTTTGAACATGGAGAGGCATCACAGGGTGAGATTGAGGCGCAGGTCAGGAAGAGACGATCTGGAGTTGATCCTATTCGCAAGGCCAAGAAGTACAAGTCCTCTGGCCGTAGCCGGCAATGCATCAGGTACCTTGTTTGTGCTATGCTAAGGTGTATTTAATGTTTGGGTGTACTGATTCTAACGCCCTTTGATTTATTATTTGAAATGGAAAAGGTGCCATCAAATCTCGACAAATATGAGTGCGAACGTAAAGCCAGGCCAACGACGCCCCATGTCACAACCGACGGCTATGGGAGCAGGAATGAACAACAACAATAACAACAACAACAGCAACAACAATAACAACAACAACAACATCAACATCATACCCGATATTGCTGCGTCTACGCTGTGGTACCATAACTATGACCGATCGTGCATCTGCGGAGGCATGTGGCTCGAATTGTAGGGTACTTTGTTGTCAATTGGCCCTCTTCCTCCTCCTCATTCTCGTCCTCCCTTCCCCTGCATGAACCTACTCGTAATTTGAATAAAAGAAAAACGGATAGAAGACACCTAACGTAGATTGCGTTGAATGACCAGGTGTATTGATAAGAACTAAATAAGACGAACAGGTAGTAGAATCTAGGAAGGGCGGTGTGAGCAGTCAAGAGAAAGTGACCCATGATGCAATGAGAAACAGTTCTAGTAGGCTTTGTTTTTCTTTCGATTAGCGCTAAACTGCGCAGTAGATCGTTCACTGCACAAGAAGCAGTAAGAAGATTCACAGTGGGGTTGTTTATTATTTTTTTCAATGGCGTTTTTATTTTCCCTTGTCGTCAGTGTCCGTGTAAATGTTCATTTTTCTCTGTTCACGAATCAATAACGAAGAAAAGAAGAAAAAAAAGTAACGGCTATTGTCTTTCGGGTCTTCGCTTTTTTTTTTTTTTTTTTTTTTTTTATATTCCGTTTTTCAGTTTTGGTGTTCGCTTGGCTCGGGTTGCACGAAATTCTTCTGTGCTGATGCAATTGATCGCCCATTGTTTGTTATATCTTATCGAAGACAGGGAAGGAAGAGATAGAGAGACAAAGAGAAGGACGAAGGAGGCACATAGAGAGCCTGGTGAGAGAAGTGAGAAGAGAGGAGCGGTATCCTACCGTCATGCACCAAAATGGTCATACAGTTGGTTTTGACTAAGAAAAGACCCGACACTATATCAGTCAGCTATGCTCCTTCCTTTCTTTGTAATTGTTTTTTTTTGTACTCTTGTTGCCGCATTGAAAGGGTCCAGCGGAAGCAGGAACAAGCAGGGGGTGTGTGAAAAGGGTTGAGTGTGAAAGGGAAAGAATAAAGGGAGAAGAAAACAGGAGTCTGTGGCATTCATGCAGCTTACGGATGTACCGTGCATGGATACACAGGATTTGTGAGCGATTGCAGATTTTCCCGATCATGGGCAGTAAGAACTGGTTGACGTGAAGACTAAGACGCGACAAAGCAGAGATGTACAAATCAAGGGAGGGATAGCCATTAAAGAATGACCTAAGGTTGAGAGCTAGGGGGATTGACTAGGAACTAGGGCGAGACATGGAGGTTTGAGGAAGGGCAATTGGCAAATTGCAAGCGAGAGGGAAGGAGAGTGTGCGACAGAAGAAAAGCCAAGTCTGTTGGCTGTTGCGGTGTTGTTGGATGGATTTTGGACGGGTGAAGTATGGTAGCAAGAAGATCTATTGACGGGTTACTGCTCCGACCGAGCAAAGAAGGCGTCGCAGTTGTCAACGCGCAACAACCGGTGGTCCTTTTTGAACCACATCCAACAGCTAATGAAGGGTCAACACGGTGGAGCGAGCCGTCATACGGAAGTCATCACTCATTGCTTCATCATCCGGTGTCGAGACAGATGCCTCTCACAGGCTCCGTTGCCACTCAAAGACGTGTATTGTTCAGCGAAAGGGATGGGGAGAGAGAGGGGATGAGAGATCGACACTTATCCTGTCTCATCTGGATGTCCGTCTCATTATTCTCTTTTTCGCAATTCGTCTCTTTCTATCTTTTACCGCAAATCTTGCTCTTCCATCCGCAACCATCGGCGAATCTCTCATTTCTTCACACATACACACATAGTTCTCATTTTCAGCACAACACTCTCTCCTGTGTTCCTCGTCCTTTTCCTTCTCAATCTTTTCAACAGCAAATACCTTCTACCATTGTACATACCAACAGGTACTCCCCTCTCTAATTTCCCAACATTTCTCTTGACTACATGTCCTTGTGTATCCCTCTTGTTCCCACCCTCCCCTCCCCCCCCCCCTCCTCTGCTATGTCTTACTATTCGTGTTTTGCTCTCACAATCCACTCCTCAAACACCTGCGTTGTGCTCCCATGCATCCTTTGTCCTACTCCTTATCCCCTATCCTGCAAAACGTTAGCATCCTGTCCTTCCTTGTTTTTTTTCTTCTTTTTCGTCCTTTCTTTTCTACCTATCACATACCCATTCCCCCCTTCTGTCAGCGTGCATCAGCCATAGCGAACAATAACAACAATAACCCAACATATGCTTGGTGGGATAGAATTCGATGCGGGTGTGACATACCTCTCCACCTCGTCCGTTTTCTCCTCGCCTTCTCGCTCGCTTCTTCTTCCTCGGCTTGTGACACCTTCAACAAACAACAAAGAAAAACACAGCAAAAAAAGGGGGGGTGGGGGGTTCAAGAGAGGGATGTAGGAAAATGAGAGAGGAGGCGAGGCGTTTGTTATTTTCTGCTGGTCTATGATTATTTTTTCTTCTTATGCATGCATGAAACCAAAAGTAAGGAAAAAAAAGGCAAGCACAAGTGAGCGTAGGGCTGAATGGATGGTGGTGAAAAAGCGTTGGCATGTTGCAATTTTGGTTGACTTGCGTCAGTAGGGAGCGGGGTTTTGTCAAACGTTAGCCAACACAACAAACACAGATGATGGAGCTGGAACGAAGGAAAAAACACGAACGACAAAAAAAAAAAAAAAAAAAAAAACGCATACGAGATCACATCCGCGGAGATATTTTTTTTACTGCTTTATCAGTTTAACGAGTTTCTGCGTCAGTGTTAGTCTGCGAAATCGATGTTGGTGAAGGAAGGTGGGGACTTCATTTGTTAATTGATGGTGGCGAAGAGGCGTTGGGGTAGAGAGAGGGAAGTAAGGCTCAGTTCAGAATCACTGCTCCTGGTCGCTCAGTAGATGTTTGTGCGCCACAGCCTAGTGGATCGGCAACCACGCATGGCGCGGGTGGGAATGAGGGAAGGAGGCAAAAAAAACACGACTCCCAAAAACGGAAGAGGGAACGCGTCTTTCGCGTGAGCCAATCAGATAGACCCAAAACCTCATGACTGTTCTTCTGGATGCTGCCGTTTTGCTGCATTAGTTGTTTTTGGTGCTTTTGGATAGTTGTGGTGTTCAACCAAATCAAAACAACAACCACTCTACGAGGAGGACGATGGTGATGTCCATCAGTTAGTACATGTATTTCCTTGAAAGATTTTGCTTCAGATACAAAGCACTCATCATGAATATCACCTCCTTCTCCTTATTCTTCCTATTCCTTCTCCTTCTCTTGTTCATATTAATCCCTGCAGATAAAAAGGATATATTCGCCTGAATTCCAAGTGTATCTTTTACTCAGGTAGGTAAAAAAAAAGTAAAACGGACAGTAAAACTAGGAAAATGAATGAAGAAAAAATCGAGGGGTAAGAAAGACAGTGTAACGTGAGGCGTCTGTATTGGTGTCAATGAATATTAATATTGTCCCCTCTTTGCCTAATACACAATCGAAGTTCATCTTATTCTTTTTGACTTCTCATGTGCGCTTTCTTTTCTTACCCCTGGAGAGTTGAACATAAAAACCTGCATTCCTGATTCCCTTTGTTTATTTTGATGCTTTGTTGCTTGTTTGCTTGTACTCAAGTGTCATTGTGCATTTTGCATATCTGCCTAAGTATTACTTGCTTTTTCCTTCACCCCTTATTGGTACACAGTGGCAACAAGGAAAAGAGTGGAAAGCAAGTGGGTGTGAGAAAGAGAAGATGAGAGAAAAATATATGCCATGTTGATGTCTGCTTACTTGACCCATATGCAGAGAGAGGAGACAAAGCGGGATGTAAAGGGAAGAAGAGCGAGAGAGAAAGGGAGAGAGATGTGCGAAGGAAGGAAGGAGGGAGAAGGATGAGATCCGCGTGCTAAGAGAGTTGAATGGAACACAGGGCGAAACATACGGCGATCTAGTTCCGTCCGTCACTCACTCTTCCCACTCTTCTTCCCCTTCGCTGAGCAATAACGACAATCGTTTTTTTTTTTTTTTTTTTTTTTTTTTTTTCCCCTGCCGACCCAAAAAAAACAAAAAAATACCACGCATGGTTTTGGTTGCACAACATGACCCAAGGCATGAAAACAGGGAGGAAAAAGGATGGAGCTGGCAAGAAAAAGGAGTGGACGGATACGTTTCGATTGCGTTTTTGCTGCTCTTGTTTGTTTATTTGCATTGGGTTTGTTTTGCGTTGAAAAAAGGCTAGATGAGACGATGGGTAGGTACTTACTCCTCTTTGTCTGCTGGGAAGCGGGAAAAATGTGAGAGACAGTGCACAATGGGCAGTGCGCTGCGAAGTTGTGCAGAACTAAGAGCTTTGGTGTCAGACACAAAGCACAATGCACAAAGGGGCAAAAGAGAAAAAAAATGGGTCAGTAGGTTTGGCCATGGTTACATTCTTCTGCATACACGAGGAAAACTATCAAGGTCAAAGACAAAAAACCACACTTAATAGAATGTGCTTTGACCCTGGAGGGAACTGCAACAGTGACAACAGAAAACGCAACAGATGAGTACAAAGCGAGAGGTGAAAGGTACAACAGCAAACGACAACCAAACCTTTTGTTATACTTCGGCAGTGAACAATCGTTGTACAAAAATGGTTGCAGTTGTTTAGTTGGATGGTTGGGCTTGTTGCACGGAAAAAAAAAAAAAAAAAAAAAAAAAACTTGTTGCTTGCTGCTAGCGGACAGGACAAACACTACTAACCAAAAGGAATTGCCAATGCAACGATAATCGATTGGTATCACCATGCTCAATGCATCTCTCTCTCACGGCAGCTCATCGTCATTGTGAACCTTCTCCTCTCTCTCTCCCTTTCCCCCAGTCCTTTGTCAACACTCCTCACCCCCTCTTCTTTGCGTTTTCCGCAACTCCTTGAAAGAAAGGATAAAGAGTGGATGAAAAGACAAAGGGGAAAACTTTATTTATGGTGGGCATTGCAAGTCTCATATGAGCAAACTAAGGAGACAAGTCAAATCGTTATGCATCTTGCCAGTTTTTTTATTGAACATTGGTATTCGCGCGATCGAGTTTTTGCAGAAAAACTCATGATCATGATCATACTACCAACAACAGCAATACGAAAAAGCAACAGCAGCAACGACACTACTGCTGAAGAGAGAAGAAGGGAGTGCAGGATCATAGGGGAAGAAAAGAAATGATTGACGAGGATTGTCGGAAGGGAATCCACTCATTCATTCATGCCATGCCAAATGATTCAATTCTTTTAGGATTGACAAGAGCGCTTTTAACCCTTCACCTTCGGTTATTAATCGCCCTTTTTTAGAGTCCACTCCTTTTCGAATATAGTTTGACCCTGGATTCCCTTCTTTGCTCACAACAATCTTCTACAAACACGATCCTCGCCTTCTCTCTTCCAAAAGAAAAATCAAACGCCCTGAGTCGTCGTCAGTCCAGTCAACGCGTCAACATTGTTTTCATTCTCTCTCCTGTAACAGCTTGCTCTTTCTATTTCCCCCCTTTATTGACTACACCGAATCCTGACACTGGTTTCTCTCCTTCGTTCGGAAAACTACAACCCATGTAAGCGTGTAATACAGAGTCGGCGGACTGTCGTGTACGAGGGGAGTGCGCCTTGACTTTGCTCCGTCCTGTTCCCCTCCAGTTTTCGCGTCACTGGACCCATTCTGTGTCCATCCCAGCAACCACCTTCTTTTATTTGGACGCACATTGGCCAATGGATAACAGGTTGATGCCTCCATTTGACTAATTAAGCTCACTCATCGAAAAGCTTCCCTTTTGACTCGCGTTTTTTTTGTTGCATCCACATTTCATGAGAGGTTGTTAACGTGTGGAATAACGGAATGATGCAGATAAAAGGAATGAGCGGAGAGATGGATAGAAAAGGTGATAACAACTACTTTTATTCGTTCTTGCCCGGACATAACAAACAAAAGGCAGTCGGCGAGGAAGTGGAAGAGGAGGGGAGGAGGAAGGAGGAAGGAAGAGAAGAAGGGAGGCGGAAAGGATTCACAGATATTATTTTTTTTTGACTTGGTATTTGGAAATTTTGGCTGGGATATTGGCAAGCGCACACCTGACGCGCATTTCACCATGGGCAAGTAGGGGAGGTGAAATGCATTCTTTACTTCTTTTTACCGACCGACGTTTTTTCCTCTACGCCCTTTGTTTATTTTATTTTTTGTATTCTTTTGGACTGTTGGCTTGTAGTTTTGTTGTTGCACTCAATTGGCCGTGCTTACTTTCCCTGTGCTTCACTTCAAGTCTTCGCGCCGACACTTTTTTCTACTTTTTCCAATTGAACGACCGATTAAAGGAATAAAACAAAAAAAAGTGAGCGAGCAAAGAAACACCACAAGAACAAAAGTCTGCGTTTCGCTTCAACTCGTACCCCCTCCTCTGTACCTTTTTTTTTTTGTTCTATTTCTTTTCTTTTGTCTTTGGGCTTTCCTTTACTTTCTCTACTCTTGTCCTCTGCCGCATTGTCACTTTTTTCATCGTCCTTGCATCTTGCATATATATATATCCTCCTGTGTTGTCCTCCTCCTTTCACTCTTTTTTTCTTCTTTTTCTTTCACTCCTCAATAATTCTTAACATCCTTCCCTGTCATTTTTTTGTGCTGTGCACCTTTCATACTTGCTCAGCTCGCATTTCTCACACTTTCTTCATACATATACCACATACCAAATTTGTTAACTGTCTTTCTATCGTTTTTGTTTTTGCATCTTTCGTATCATACCCATCCAGCATCTGTCTCGTTTTTCTTTTGTCACACGTCCTTCCATACAACATCCCAAGCAGCCCCATTTTCTTCCGGCAACATCAACACTAAGTAACCAACCAACCAGGCAACAAAAAGGACCCAAGATCATTCGTACCCAACAAACAAACAAACCAAGAACCACAACAAGTCCCTATGGAGTCCTTCACCACATCAGTCATGTCTCCTCAAGATCCCATGAACAAGTTCAACAATAACAGCACAAGCAGCGGTATGGCGAGCAGCGCGCACGGCCCGGCACCATATGCTCCCCACAACAGTCACAGTACCACCTTTTCCCACCAACCCTTTCCGGGCAACAGCAACACTGTCTTCGTCGGTAGTGGAGGTCAAGCAAAGACCGTCGCCTCATTCCAGTCAAGCGGCATGCGAGGCAAACAACAACTCAACAACAACAACACTCATGGATCCCCAACAACTACTTCACCAGCACAACAACAGCAACACAAGCAAAATCATCCTCATTCGCCCCATGGTGCGACTTCCCCTGTCGAGTCAGCGCAGCAGACTCCTTACCACCCACAAAAGCAACAACAGAACATTCCTCGGCCACTGGAACAAAATCAACAACCACAGCCATCACAACCACATCAGCAACACCCTATTCCTGAGCACCACCACATTCAATACCCATCCTACAAGGACCCCTCTAGCCCTCCTTATCCCCTCAGCAATGGTCATGCCAATGGTACTGACATGCAGAACAAGGCTAACAACAACAGCAACGGGATGGTCCGCTCCCATACCCACTCTCTGAGCCACCCACACTTGCAGTTTGCGCCATACCAGGAACAGAACCAGAAGCAGCAATACCAACAACCACAGCAGCAGCACTTTAACGGTTTCCAACAATTTCGCCCACAATCACCCTTCCGACCCCCTGGCAGCCACATCCCTCACTCGATGTCGATGCCCATGAAGCCCCCAACACCCACAAGGATGCACCTTCAGTTCGGACCAGGTACAGGCGTAGGCGCGCCATCGTACGATCGTCGTGGTAGTCTGGGTAGTGGCGGGTACCATCTTCTCCATCACGACATGATGGACACGGCCATGGACTCGGATGGCTCTTCCGATAGAGATTCTGGAGATGAAGGCTTTGGTAGTGGCGGTGGTGGTGTCATCCAAGGTGCCCAATGGACCCGACAAGAGGTAAACAAACCACTGCTACATTTTTTGTGCGATGAGAAAAAACTTTTTCTGTTTTTGTCCCCCATGCGGGCATCCTTCCCTTTTCTTTATTCATTGCTCACGAGCAAACGAGCGGCACAAATACCATCGGCATTGGGAAATGGGAAAAAAGGCACGAGGTACTTGCTCGTGGCTACAACGTGTCCTCCATTCTGTTTTCCCTTTTTAACAGTGGCGTGGCAATGTTTACTATTGATCTACTTTTCCAGGGGGGAAAACAAAAGTAGACTATCACACGCATTTTTCTATGCTCATGGAGATACTTTCTCTTTTCTTTTGTGCTAACCGTTTTATGAACGGAACGACATATCCCCCACCCCCATGAGATTTTCTTTTTTTTCAATTGCTGTTTTGTATATATCCTTTTAGTGTGATGGATACGCGTGGGTGGGTGAAGGGAGGAGTAGGTGGTTTGAAAGCAAAAAATAGGTCATTTGCTCTTTTACTCATTCCTCGTTGGGGGGGAGGGGGTCATAAAGCCACAAAGGAGGCAGAGGGAGAGAATATAGATGTGAATGAGCGAGAGAAAATAGTAAAGGAAGGAGAAGGAGGAGAGAGCATTGACATTTTCAACGCCAAAAGGGGATGAAGACCTCCCTTTCTTGCCTTGCCACAGCAAGAAGTAACAAGAACAAGAGAAAGAGAGAGAGAGCGATTGACGGTACTCCTCCTTCCCTTCCCCATCTCTTGGAAACCCCCCCTCCTTCCTATCCCTCTTCTCAACATGAAAGACGTATATGCAAGGTCTTTCAGTGAGGAGTTGTGGTAAAAATGTCGCGGGTGGTTTTTTGTTTGTGGATGTTCTTGTTTATTTGATTTTGTTTTCAGTTCGGCATTCATTTGAAAGAGGTTTTAACTAGCAGGATTGATAAACCATTATGATGAAGGAAGAGTGACAAGGAGGAAGAGAAAACGAGACGAAAAAGAAGGAGATAGTCAATCAGGGAAGAAGGGGGTGAGGAGGAAGAAGAGGGGATGGAAAGGTGGGTAGGATGAGAAGGACAGGAGCATTGAATGATGATGACCCTGAATTTGCGTTTTCTCCCTTTTGACATCCTCCTACTCCACTCTTCTCTTCTTTGTCTTGACCCCTTACGTTTTGTGAATGGTGTTGTGTGTGTGTTGCCTTTGAAAGGAGAGGATGGATAGAAGGGGGTAAGATGGGGGAGGCTGGTATTTCATGCTGGGCGTGTGGATGTAACAAAAAAATGAACGAAGGAAACAAGGGAACGAGTTAGGAATGCTCCTTTTTTTTATTATTTTATTTTTCGTTCATCAACTGAAGGATCCCTTTCTTCTTTCTTTTGGTCTTTTGCTTGTCTTCCTTTCATTCTTCCTTCACTCACCTACCCCCCTTTCTAAACCCTGTCCGATACACTATTGTCACTGTCAATTGCTCAATCTTCCCTCCATTTCCTTCACTTCTTTTGCGACCACCCACCCTTCCTACTTTCCTTCGAGTCGTTCCGTTTGTATGTGTGACACACACCACCCTCTTTTTCATTTTGCCCGCTCTCTTTTTTTTTTGTTCCCCATGGTTCATTCTCCAATGAATTTCGACTTCTGAGCCGAGGAGCGAGGACACTTTTTTTGTTGTGACAATTGGGGACTGAAGAGAACGAAGACGGAGAACAACAAGAGTAATGAAGACAAGAGAAAGAGAAAGGAGAGCTGTACTGATGTGAACAACCATGATCCGTACCCAAACACACACGCACACCCCCCTTTGGTGTCGAAGCTGGCAGTCAGTTGACTTGAGCCAGTCACATCGGCCATCGTTCGTGTTCGCTCCGAGATATGTGGCCCATGGGTTTTTTTTTCTTTTCCTTCTTTTGATTTTTTTTCCGTTCCTTCCTTTCGTTACTGTTCTCTTTCTTCTTCTTCTTCTTCTTCTTCTTTGTCTTTGTCTTCATCTCTCCTTCTCTCTTTCAGCGTGTCATCATCATCATCATCCTTCACGCCCCTCTGTACATATCCCCGCTCCCTTCTACTCTGAATTATCTCAATCAACATCAGCACCATTATCGCAACAACACTCTCAACCGACAACGGATATCATTCCCCAACCATCCTTCCTTCTCACCCCTGTCACCATCCTCTCCTTCACTTTTATTCCCTTGAACAATCTCACGACACGGCACATAAACACATAAACACATTCACACACACACATACCCAACCTCTTCTTTCTCTTCTTTCTCTACTCCTCTTCTTGTTATTATCTTTTGCCCTCCTTTTCAAACGGATACGCACCATCAATCGTCAACTGTAAATATCCTTTTTTTTCCTTGCTCCTCCTCTGTCTCTTGCCCACCCTCATTCATACTCACACACACACCCCCTGCAACAATATCGCATCGCATCGCATCTCAGAATCGCTCAACTGACTCTTATTGACCCTGTGCGTGTGTTCGTGCATGGACCCCCCTCGCCCGCTCTCTTTTCTGTTTTCACTTTTTACCGATTTGTTCACACTTTTTTTTCTGTTGCCGCTATCGCAACTGCTCCTTCTAAAGTCAGCCCCCCCCCCACCAAAAACATCCCCCCGTAACCCAAACACCCATCCATTCGTTTACAAGTGCAAGGTGAACAAAAATCACATTACTAACCCCATGACCTATTCTCTCTTCTTTTTCTATTTCTTGCTCTTGCACATGTACGTACCATTCTTCCCATCCATCTATTTTCTTCTCCATCTCCCCCCGGTGACCTATCTACCTGACATCACCAGGACATATTACTTCGTGAGGCTGTTGTCAAGTTCAACGGTAAAGCCTGGAAGAGAATAGCCGAATACTGTTTTCCTGACGGATCCCGAGACAAAGATCAGTGTCTGCAACGGTGGAGAATGATTTCTAAGCCAAGGTCGATCAAGGGTCCATGGACCCCCGAAGTAAGCTCGTCTATTTCGTATTTATTTTACTTTATTATATTCACACGGTTATTGGTTTTATTGCGCATGCAATTAGATAACTAACAACACCGAACTCACTCTTGTCCTGCTAACATCCAACACGAAATATAATAGGAGGATCGCCAGCTGAGGATGCTGGTGAATGAGTTGGGTGCAGAAAAGTGGGTGTTGATTGCCAGCCGACTTGGATCTCGTACCGGAAAGCAATGCCGAGAGCGTTGGCACAACCACCTTGACCCCAAAAGTAAGTTTTCTTTTTTTTTGATCATGGTCATCCATCATCACCAATGCTATCAATCACCTATCGCATTGAAGTCTATCCCCATATATTACAAACCAGTCGACTTCTTTATCACCATCCATCGCCATCATCCATCATCCATCATCATCCCCTTCAATACTGCTCATCCCCCTTGCTTTATACATCCACAGATACATCCCTTTCCACTTCAAGAAATACGCCCATGCCCTTCCTTTTGTTTTTGTATTTTTTAGGGGGCTAAATGCTATGGGCGAGAGAAGAAAAGCAAAAGGGCTCAACCTTACTTAACATCGCATCCCTTCTCTCTACCAACGCACATGCACACAAACACATACATCCCCCCTTCTCACTCCACCCACTCAATTGGCAATTCATCATCACCCCCTCCAGCCAGCACATGCTTTCAACGTGGACTTGCACAATACAAATACAATCATCACACATACACTAACACTCATACTTTGTTGTCTCACTCTTACTAATATCTGTTACACCCCTCTCTAATAGTTGACAAGTCCCCCTTCACAGCAAAAGAGGACGAGCTGATTTTCAAGCTATTTGCACAGTTCGGGTCCAAATGGGCCGAGATGTCCAAGCTGATGCCTGGCCGTCCCGACAACGCCATCAAGAACCACTTCAACACATCCATGCAGCGCAAGCGCAGAAGACTTTCCCTCCAAGACCCATCAGGTAAGCAAACCTATTCCAAACAAAAGCAACACAAACAAGCAAACAAGCAAACAAGGAAACAAGCAACCAAACAAAAACAAAAACTGCCAACGTTCCAATTGGTTGCATACTCTTCCCCCCACCGCCGCGTTTGCATTTTTTTTTGTTACCTTATTGCCTTATCACATTTACTCACTCGATCGCTTTTTTTTTTTTCTCTCTTTTTCACTGGGACCATCCCCCAACCACACCCCCTTCCCCATCCCTTTTTTCATTCGTTATGGGCTGTTGCGCTTTTTTTTTTTTTATCTTAACGAACGGGCAAAATTTTTACCATAGAGCTTCAGATGAAAGGCGAGCACGGGCCTTCGAACGGTGCGGTTTCCCCACCGTTAGCCTCGCCCACCTCCGCAACGTCTCCTTCCGTCGCGCGGCATAACCGATTTGATCCTTATGGTAAGTCAATGAGAGCCTCCCTCTTTTTTGCATGTCTCAACAATCGCAGTTCAGCTCAGGCTGCTTGATAGGAAGCGAAAGGGGGTGAAAATGAATTAGGGGGTAAAAAAAACCACCAAAAAAGCAACAACTCATACACATTCAATGGTGATACCATGACCAATCATGTATTCATGTTTACTTTATTTTCACTTTGGCCTTTTTTAGAACGGAGACACTCCATGCCATCCTTAGAGTTCTCGCCCAAAGCATACAACCACCACCATCACCATCCACACCATCACCACAGCGGGTCGCGTGATTACTCGGGAGAAGGCAGTGCACACCCATACCATCAACCACCTCCACCACCACCACATCATCACCTTCCTCAGCAGCAGCAGCAACAACAACAACAACAACAACATCCCAATGGCCCTGGACAAGGACCATACCCCAGGACTATTCCAACTCCACCCAAGACTCCTGACACCAAAGGTCCACTTAAGTTTGCCGCCAGTATGTCACGATCAATCTCACTGGGCTCTTCTGACCGGATGGGCATGCCAGCCCCAGGAGGAGGAGCAAGCGCGAACGGAGGACACCCACACCACCATCACCAGCACTCGCAATCACTATCCCACAGCGGGCCTGTTAGACCCAACCTTCCAGGAATCTCATCTCTGCACAGCCCTCCACCACCACCTCAGCCTCTGCACACTGGTAACAACCATGGCCACCACCTGTACTGTACCTCGACCATGGCTGCCATGGTTCCCCCTTCCTCCTCGACCACAGCCTCTCTTGCGTCGCCATCATCATCTTCGTCGTCTACACCTCCGTCCGCTGTTTTAATGGCCAGGTCATCATCTGCCATGGGTATCTCGAACGAGCCTTCGCCTTTCTACAACAGGAATCCCAGGGATGGACCTTTCAATCCCAACCAACAGCAACAACAGCAGCGACCAGGATTCCCTCGACCTAACATCGCTCGTCATGAGTCGACAGGAGGCGGTTCGGGTCGGTTCGTTCGCGGTCACGAGCATCATCGTTCACTGGATATTGACCCATTCTCGGCTCTGGCAGAGTTGGCCAACTTGGCCGACCAGCAGCGTCAGGCCCCCGGCAGTGGCTCTCCCACCTCTAACAACAACGGGTCTGTGACGGCTACCAGCAGCAACCACCATGGTGCTACAACAGTCGTCGTTCAGAGCAGTGAGGACAATGATGAGGACAACAACGGTCATCTTCATCACCACAAACAACACCATCATCAACGCCATCAGCGACGAGGAAGCCAGGGAGGTAGTGGAGGCGAGTCGATGTCGAGATCAGGATCAGGATCATCGGTTGACGGACCAGACGTGGAGGACGTTGAGGATGCAGTGATCAAGACCATGATCGAGCGACCCCTTGTACATACGCCTACGCCCACCCAGGGTCCACCCGCACCTGGTCCCTTGGCACGACGATTTTCGACACTTGGACATGTCAAGGAGGAGGAACACGGTGAAGAGGGTGAGGAGCATCAGCATCAGCACTCGTACCATATTGATCCCCGCATCAACAACACCACCGGCCCCACTCAAGGCACCTTGGGTAACAGCAAGAGCTATAGTGGGCATGGCGGCAGCCGGGATATGTCGTCGTCGATGATGGGATACCGTTCCAAGCGATTCTCGATGGATTTCTCGACTACGTCTGACCTTGCCTCGGATGGTGATGAGGACGATGATGATATGGTGGTCGATGGAGCCGAAGGAGCACACTACTACCAGGAACAACAACAACAACAACCCCAGCACTCTCACTATAACCAGCAACAATACCAGCAACAGCAGCAATATCGCTACCCTGCCAAGCAACAAGAGGCGTCGTCTTCTTCGTCCCCGACATCCCCTGGACCCAGCGCGGCGTACCTGTCGATGAGGCGTGGATCTGTACGAGAACTTATGGCGATTAACCATCTTTGTCTGAGCTCTGAAGAAGTCGAGCGGTGTTGAGCTTGACCTCCCATTGTCAAGTCTTCATTTCTCGTAAATCTTCCCCTTTCCTTTATTCCCCCAACACCTGTATAGTTTTTTTTCTTTTTTTTTTTGTTTAGCATACTTGAGCACCTCTTTTTTTCTATCCGCTCATCTTTTGATTATCTTACCCTCTTTCTTCTTCACACAATATCAAGAACATCAACAACAACAACAAGTAAACCATTGCTTCCTTTTTCGTCTCATACTCACTCTTATCATTTATGGCATTTGTTAGCATTCGCGACATTATGTTCAATTTGGTGGCAACGTGATGCTGCGCTAATTCATCAGATCATCTCAGTCTAACACGACCTCGCGTTCTGATTTAAGCTCCAACGCCGACTCCGGCAGGCGGACTTTTATTTTCGTTGGCGTTTGTGTTATTTTTCCGGCGTTCCTCTTTTACGTTTGACCATGACGGAGAAGGTGGAGGTTAATGATATCCCATTGTCAATCCAAAGTGTCCCTCTTCCTTCGCTTGTTTAAAATTCTTGGCGATAAGAACCCTCCAGCTGCGCTATTGTTCTTTTTCCGGTCTGTCAAAAAGTCAACAACCTATATACGCGTCTACTTGACCATGGAGTGCCCACTCAAGTCGTGGTGAATTCAAACCTCCTTCACGTTTGCACTCTCTGTGCGTTGCACTTCCCATACTTGTGACTTTCCACGTTTAATCATCGCGTCTAAGGAAACGAGTAACAAAAGCGAGTAAGACATTAGTGGCACCCTCGGAGTGGTTGGTGCTCTTCAACATGAGTGGATGGTTCGGGATTTATGCTTTCCCGTATTTGGTGAACCTCTCAGGTCATCGAGGTCTTAAACGCGTTATGCACGGAAAATTAAAGGAGACGAACGTCAGCATCAGAATTTTTTCTACCTCTTACTCTTTTCATTTTCAATTCCTAATACCCGCCGCTACTCACCACAAGCTCGAAGAAGACAAAGAGCACACTGAAGATCCTTTGCAATTATAGACCCAGCTTAGAGTGATGCACTGCGGAATATAAACATGCTGAAAAAGGCAATAAATGGCTTTTCATGTTTGGTTGTTTGTTGCTGTTTTCATTGTAAGAGAGCGTAAGAAAGTGCTGCTGCGTAAAAGGCGTATTCATTTTCCCGGTGAATTGGCACTCATCTGAGTTCAATTGCAGCGATGAAAGGGGGTGAAGGGATGAATTGAGTGATCTGGGGGTGATGATGGGATGACAGAGAAAGTTAAGAAAGGGGAGGAGGGAAGGAGAAGTGTTGTGTGCGCCGTTGTCCAGACGGCGTGGTTTTTTTTTTTTTTTGCTTCTGTGAATCTGCGCAGACGCAGAACTTATTTTTTTGAGTGTTTAATTGGACGACAATGTTGCTTATTTGAAGGAAGTGAGAGTTTTGTTGTGTCCACCGCGTTCAATATTTTCCCGCTTGCGCACTGTGACACTAAAACGGGAGAGAAGGGCCTTACCGTACAGAGGGTGGTGAAGGAAGGAAGGATAATGGGGATAAGGTGCGGGTGGCTGGTGGGTGGTTGCTGAGGATGATTACAAACCCAATGGCATTCAGCGTGGGTGCAGTCAACAACAAAAACAAACATCAAGAGAAGAGAGAGAAGAACGCGCACAAAAAATATAAAAGATGGCCCATTCCCTCCTGCTCTCTCGACTTTCAACCGACATCATTCTCCGCGCACACAAAGCAGTTCATCACTCCCCTCTCACTCCCTTGTCTTGCTCCCTTCATCTTTCGATCCTGTGCTACTGCTCTTCTTCCTCTTTCTTCATTTCCCCTTCCCCTGTATTCATATTAATACCCTTGTCTTCATTCATCGGCTCAGCTATTTGACTGAACAATTGGCCCTTCTTTCAATTATGGCTCAACAACCCCAGTCATCTCTCCCCTCGAACACATCCACGATGGTCCAAATCAATCAACCATCCACCGACAAGATCCTTGTCCCATCTACCTCCCCATCTTCCTCTTTGTCACAACAAGCAAATACTCCTGCCCCTATATCAACGGACCCAAAGGGTCTCAAGGATATTGATCGTATCCGCCTTAAGCTGAGGCCTGCCCTTCTTTACGTGGTCTCCACTGCCCAATTCTTTGACATCGGTTAGTCATCATTCCCTTTTTTTTGCACCAAAGAATTTTTTGTTTATTCGGGAGGCACATTGACCAATGATGAATCGGGAAAGTCAGGCATTAACACCCCTTATTCAATTGCGTTTATTGCCATTAGTCAATGGCGCATCGGTGTCAGTAGCGATTCTCCCGATTGCGCAAGATCTCAACTTCACAGTGACAGAGGTTCTCTGGATCCTCAACGCCTACACTATCACATTCGCCGGTCTCCTCCTCCTCTCTGGCCGACTCGGCGATCTCTTTGGTCACCGGAGAATGTTCATGTTTGGACTCTTCTGGTTCGCCCTCTGGGCCTTGGTCGTCTCCTTCTCAACGTCCCCCATCATGTTCATCCTCTCTCGCGCCCTCCAGGGTATGGGCGCTGCCAGTACTATCCCTACAGCCATGGCCCTCATTGCGACCAACTACCCCGTTGGGCCTGAACGGACCAAAGCTTTTTCGATTTTCGGAGCCTTTGGCGGTCTGGGTGCTGTCACGGGAATCCTTCTAGCTGGTGGTTTGATTGCCAGTATTGGATGGCAGTGGATTTTCCGGATCTCGGCCATTGCGGCCTTCATCCTGCTGGCGATCAGCTTCTTTGTCATCCCCTTGACACCGCCCAAGGCCGAGAAGCCCAAGGTTGATTTCTTGGGTGCTTTTACGGCCACGCTCGGTGTTACTGGCATTGTTTATTATATCTCGACGGGTGTGGAGTATGGATGGGGAAGTGCCAAGACGATCCCAGTGTTTGTGGTGGCGATTATCCTAGTGGTATCGTTCGTGTTTATCGAGTCCCGTGTTCACCACCCGTTGATGCCCCTCCGAATCTGGAAAGTCAAGTCCTTCACGACCTCAGTCGCCCTTGCGTTCGTGTCTATGGCCAAATTCCAAGGAGTCATTTACTACGCCAACATGACCTTCCAAGAAGTCTACCAATGGACAGCCATCAAAACTGCCCTCGGTTTCCTGGTCCACTCCCTCCTTGCTGTGGTTGTCTTTGGGATTTTGGGCCGAACCCTACCTCGTCTGCCATTGAAACCGTTGATTTTGACAGGATTCCTGCTCCGTTGTGTGACGGCGTTGATGTTTTCGTTCGTGAATGAGAATACGTCCTACTGGGCTCTCCCCTTCCCAGCGTTCATTATCCACATCTTTGGAGTCGGTCTCTCTCTCCTCCCGATCCAGATCACAGCTGTCCGGGATGCCGAGAACAAGGACCAAGGTCTCGTCGGCGCGCTCTACAACACGGGTCTTCAACTCGGTGCGCCCTTTGGTATCGCGATCCTAAACGTGATTGCAATTTCGACCAACGGCAACAGCACTGGTGCAGTGAGAGGAGGACCGGCGTTGATGAAGGGATTCCGGAACGCGTTCTATGCAATGATCGCCATGGGCTTGTTCGGGTTCTTCTTGGCACTGGTCATCCTCCCCTGGGACAAACCTGTTCGTCCTGCGGTCAAGAAGGGCGACAAGGTCGAGGTAGAGCCCTCAGAGTTGGAAATTGGAACGATTGATGAGCTTGGGAGGGTGATGGATGAGAGTGGCTCTGCGGGTGGTGAGAAGGAAGAGGTTTTGGGTTCTGAGGTTGTTGGTGAACCTGTTGCTGCGGGTAGACGTGGTGGGGATAGCGATTCGAGTACTATTGGAAGCCTTGATAAGTTGGGAAAGGCGTAGGTTATGATTCTTTCGTTGCCACATCAGTTATTTTACTGTAGCATTCGACAAATACCCTTTAATACATACCATTATGAAAATGATGCGAGCGTCGGTGCTGGCGATCATTGTTGACTCCAAAAAGGGATATGGATTGGCGGAATAGAAAAAAAAAATAGTGCGATGAGAATGGGGCAAACGGATGATCATTTTGACGCTATCGGGATGCTCATCCAGGCCCAGATGATGAAACGTATCTGTTGTCCTATTTGTGGTGCATGCATGATGTTCGATGGACGAAGGCGTCATTTTTTGACCTGTCATTGGAAAAAAAAAATGAGAAAAGGTCTAGGAGGGGTGTTTTGGTTGGAGTTGCTGACGCATTTGGTACCCATCTGGTAATCCGCAATTCGACATAGCCGCATGGTTTCACATTCAGTCAAAACCTCAAGCACGATATGAGCAAAGAAGAAAAGGAACGAAAAGAGAGGGTCCAGACTCGGAGCTCATTGGCGTAACTTATGTCATTTCACTTTCTCGGAGGACAAGACAGCCATGTCCTAATATAGTGAGCAATGCTGCTTTTTTTCTTTGTTTTTGACAGGTCTTTGCGCAGAGCTGTGATAAAGGATGGCACTTCCCTATTGGTGTTTGCGTGACCATGCTTCAATTTTCATTTTCCTTCGTTTCCATTCTTTCTCTTTCCACCCTATGTTCCCTATGCTCCAGTCTAACCATGAAATAAACAAACAAACAAACAAACAGACAAACAAAGGAAGGCGCTGAGTAATCTTGCCTGTCTGCTTGTCAGAACTGCCTGTCAGAACTGCGCAAAAAAAAGAAAACGTAGAGTTTTTCTTCGGGATACATTGGAGCTTTTTGTTTGCATTTGGCTCACTCCTCCATCCCTGGTAAGGTACACAACCTGGAAGGTACTCACCTTGTCAAAAGTCAAAGGGGCGATGTCGTTTGACAGTTGGTGTTGGTGGGAGGGATGAATAGGTTGGGGCGGTGATTGTACGTGGGTGAGAAGAGGGAACGTGTTTGACAGGGTTTTGGTCCGGAATATATGTTTTACATGAACTTTGACAATTGCTTTGCTTCTGATCGAGGGATGAAATGAAGTAAATATCTGGTTGGCGTTCGTGGGCATGGTTGCCAAAATATATAAAAGGCCATGGTCAAATCGAGTGCAAGAGAACAAACAAGACAAAGCAACAACAGCAGCTAAAACGTCAACCCTATTAGGTGTTATCATTCTGCGCCGCCAACTCACTTCCATATATCCTCACCTACCTACACTTTCACCTCCTCTTGAAAATGACTCAATCACCCACTTCTTCATCAGCGACGCCGACTGTCCCTAAGGACCTGGAGGGTATCGATCGCCTGCGCCAGAAGCTGAAGCCAGCTCTCCTCTATGTCGTCTCCACCGCCCAATTCTTCGATATCGGTATGTACCTTTTGAACTGCTTATCGTCAAACCAATGCTACACTAGTGAATGTGTCATGTACCACACATGTTAAACCAGTATCCATCTTTTTTTTTCATCTATAGTCAACGGTGCGTCGGTTTCGGTGGCCATCCTTCCAATCGCTCAAGATCTTGCCTTTTCGGTGACAGAGGTGCTTTGGATCCTGAACGCCTATACCATCACCTTTGCCGGTCTGCTTCTCCTCTGCGGTCGACTCGGCGACCTATTCGGGCACAGGAGAATGTTCATGTTCGGTTTGTCCTGGTTCGCCCTCTGGGCACTCGTCGTCTCATTCTCAACATCTCCAATCATGTTCATCATGGCCCGTGCATTTCAGGGTCTTGGCGCCGCCTGTACCGTCCCCTCGGCTATGGCTCTCATTGCGATCAACTACCCCGCCGGCCCCGAGCGAACCAAGGCTTTCGGCATCTTTGGCATCTTTGGCGGGCTTGGCGGCATTACCGGGATCCTACTCGCTGGTGGACTGATTGCAAGTATTGGATGGCAGTGGATTTTCCGGATCTCTGCCATTGCGGCCTTCATCCTGTTGGCAATCAGCTTCTTTGTCATCCCCTTGACTCCCCCCAAGGCTGAGAAGCCCAAGGTTGATTTTCTAGGAGCTGTTACTGTTACTCTAGGTGTCACCGGTATCGTCTACTACATCTCGACAGGCATCGACTACGGCTGGGCAAACGGCAAGACCTTGCCGGTCCTCATCCTAGCATTGCTCTTCCTCGTCTCTTTCATCTTTATCGAGGGTCGTGTCCAAGCCCCGATTATGCCCCTCCGAATCTGGAACGTCTCCTCCTTCTCGACCGCCATCATTCTCGCCTTTGTCTCCATGGCCAAATCTCAAGGTGTCATTTACTACTCTAACATGATCTTCCAGGAAGTCTACCAATGGACAGCCCTTCAAACTGCCCTCGGGTTCCTGGTCCATGCCCTCTCAGCCGTAGTTGTTTTTGGTGGACTTGGCCGGATCCTTCCTCGTCTGCCATTAAAGCCGCTGATCATGGCCGGGTTCCTGATCCGGTGCGTCACGGCGCTGATGTTCTCATTCGTCAACGAGCATACCTCCTACTGGGCGATCCCGTTTCCTGCGTTCATTCTCCACGTCCTTGGCATGGGCTTCACTCTCCTGCCCGTCCAGATCACAGCCGTCCGTGACGCGGAGAACAAGGACCAAGGCCTCGTCGGTGCACTCTACAACACTGGTCTCCAACTCGGCGCGCCCTTCGGAATTGCGATCCTTAATGTAATTTCCATCTCAACTAACGGTAACAGTACTGGTTCGGTAAGAGGCGGGCCGGCGTTGATGAAGGGGTTCCGAAACGCCTTCTATGCAATGATTGCGATGGGATTGCTTGGCTTCTTCTTGGCCTGGGCGATCTTGCCTTGGGATAAGCCTATGCGTTCTGCTGCTGCTGTCAAGAAGAGTGACAAGGTTGAAGTCGAGCCCTCAGAGCTAGAGAGCAGTGGTGGCGGACTTAATGAGATTGCGGCGGGCGGCCCTGCCGACAAGGAGGAGGTATTGGCGCGCTGATGTTGTTGTTGGCGGAGGCCGTGGCGGTTGTTTGCTGCTGCTGGATAGACGGTAGTGAGGTAGGGGGGAGGTGGGGAGATGACTCGAGTACGATTCGGTGGTAGCTATTGACAGACTTGGCAGAGGCGCATGTGTGTGTCTATTATTGCAACCGTGGATTAGTTTAGCTCGTAGTTGTCTTCTTGGCATCAAAAAAACTCAACCCTTTTATACAACATAACTTGAATTAAAATCAAAGTGGTGCTTGAATGTTTAAAGATCGTTGTTTACTTTAAAAGAGAGGAATAGATAGGTGGATTGAAACAAACATGAAAAAGAGGAAGAGGCTGCGTCGAAGGGAGTCGGAGAGTGGGGTTGGTGGTGTTCTTGGTGAAGACAAATAGAAGTAGGAGGTTGGAGTCGAGGGTTCTGTCATTGTTTACTTAATTAAAGCACTCGAAGTTTTTTGTACCAGGCATATCCATGATCCAATCAATGATTCTTCTGCCTCTTGTCTCCTGTCTCCTGTCTCCTGCATGTGGTTCCCTGTTCCCAAGTCCAAAAGAATAGAGAAGGAGAGTAAAGAAAAGTCAACCACGGTGAAGGGGTGGGGGGTGATGGTTAGAGGATAAAGTGACGACGCCTCTTCCGTCAAAAGTCGACCCGAACACCTGGGCAGAGCCCAAGACTTCTAGCGGACGGGTCACCCCTCACGACCCGGTATATATGAAAACAATATACATTGTCATTGTACAGTACTCTCAGATACCAAAATAAAATTAATTACGATCGGCATTTCGAAATCCGCCACAGTGTATGCGTATGGTACATGGACGTACATGGACGTACATGATGTACTGTACATTGTCGAGATAAGATGGGGGTATATGTTCAAAAGAGGTATGCTGTATTTATATGTGAGTGTTTTGTGTCTATTATATGTTTTGGTTATTGTTTGGGCAGACAGGATCTACAACGCCGGATACTTTTCTGTTTAACCCCCGCGGGTTGATTTGAACAGAGGGATATGATAAATTATGAAGAGGGGGGTGAGTATGAGAATAAGTACGTGCATGGCAGAGAGGAATGGGTCATGAAAAAAAGGAAATGAAGAAAACGAAAGAAAAAAATAACAAAAAGAAAGGAAAAAAGAAGAGCTTAGATGACATAGAACTCGTCTTCCTCCCGTCTCCGGCTCCTCCGTCCACCACAGCAGATCCATCCACTCATATACTCCTTCCACTCCGAGACAAGTGTTCCCTTGAAGAACAGCAAGAAGACCCACAGACCCGTCGTACTGACCAATCCCTCGGTGATCATCATAAAAATGAAATCGGGGACATGGCCGCTTGCGTACTTGGCGCCGCACTCTTCCTGGTTACCGAGCCTGTTGAAGATGCACAACTGCCAGGTGCTCATCCAGGTGGTGTCGGTCTTAGAACCTTCGACGAGGTAGAAGGACCAGTAGATAAGAACTGAGGACGAGACGACGAGCGCCAGGACGGCGGCACGCCACTGGATGCGGATGGCGTTCATGACGTGGCGACGGTGAGAAATCCTTGCGGCACGACCGGAAGAAAGTGTAGAGTGGGAAACGGTTTCCGAGTTCTCGGCCTGCAAGGTAATTCGGATAATATGTGCGAAGGTAGCAATGTGGAGCAATGTGGAAGGGATCATGATCAAACCCAGAGGGGCAAACAACAGCACTGCAGCAGTGTCTGCAGAAGCCATGCACATGGACGAGTTGGTCCAGCCGAGCGAATTGGTAACGACAGCGATGGCCGCAAAGGCAGCAGGGATAATCCATCCAATGACATGCGACAACCAGGCCTTTCTCGACAACCAGTTCGAGTTCCAGACGGTGTGCAGATGCAAGTTGATGATGACGATTGACAGCCAGGCGGTAGTCGCAATAGCGCCAAAGAGCAACCAGGCTCCCTGGATAGTACACAGCTTGTTGTTGTAGGATGTCGCGGGCGAGATACCGTTGGCGGCACACTGGACACGAGTAGCATCACCAAAGGAAGGAGCAACAGCGGCACCAAAGATGGCGGTGGCGATCGAGGCAAAGAGAATCAAGTTGGAAGGGTGCTGCAGCTTATCGGGGAGGACGATATAGGAGATAGCAAGGACGAGGGCGAGGACTGCAGAGATGGCCTTAAGGATGTCGGTGACAAAGAATCCTGTCTTGAGAAGATCAGCCTTGTAGTAGTTGTCTGTTTGGGGGCAAGGGAGACAGCATCCACAAGCACAGTTGACGTCGTCGGTGTTTCGTTGTCCGTTGGTTGTCTTAAAAACAGTATCCACCACGAAGGGGGAGACGCACTCTGTATATGGCACCATGCATGTCGAGTTCATGCTCTTGGCTATTTTGTCAGAATGAATAAAAGTTGTTCCTTGTTTTAGTTTTTTTTTTTTTTTTTTTTTTTTTTTTTTTTTTTTTGGATTGTCCCAGTAACAGAAAAGGATCGCCACAATGGTAGCACAGGATTCCTCTACGTGTTTTTGATATTAAAACATGCTCAACCAAAGTTTCTTTTTCTTTTTTTCTAGAAAGAACAACAAGAAGAAAGGAACTTACTGGGGAGGGAGTTACAAGAGCCATCGCCCTGGAACTGGACAGGTCCGCCAGGGTATTTGTCGGTGTTAGGGACGGCGGCGGCGCAGTTGGGGAGCATGTCGGTCATGCCCAGGAGCTGAAAGTTGGCCGTGCAAGAGTCGAGCACTGACTGGCACGAGGACTTGCAGGCGAACAAGACATTATAGCTGTTGCCTGTTTGTTATTGTTGTTATTTGTTCAATAAGGGAAATAAGTTCGAAGACAAAGAGGTGACTATGGTTAATAGTGGGTCAACAATCCCATCAGAACAACGAAATCTCTCGTCTGGATCATATGGCTTTCTCCATCATAAACGAAGAAGGGACGGGAACTGAGAAATATGGGAAGGTAAAGGAAATGGTGAAGGATAAAAAAGGCCCTGTGTCCAGGCGCGTCGAGAACCACGTCGAACACGTAAACAGAAACGACATTTTGGACATGTGTCCTCCCGCGCACGCATCTTATACATATCACTCTCATTTATACATGCAACGCAGTACATCAAAAATGTCTCTGTTCAGATAGACAGACAGGCAGACAGACAGATAAACAAAGGACTTACCATAACCGCTCGAGACTGGACGGGGGTAGGCGACGGAACAGGCATGGCGCAAGTAGGCCGAGTTACAGGGATCGGGCAGGCTATAGATCGTCTCGATTTTACTTTTGATCAGCTGCTGCTCAATATCGACCACTTTTACTCCATCTGCCAACCAGACCTGGTAGTCAATAAACCCCTATAAAATCGGAAGGAGATGTACCAATGGGAAAGTATTTGTTAGGTAACCGTGCTTTTGTTTGTTTGTTTGTTTTGTGAAATTGTGAGGCCTCAGGCCAGGAGAATGAATTAAGCAGCACACAACTTACTTTGCAGACGGTTCCATTGTAGGGCACCACTATAAAAGCGAACGAGCGAATGCAAACAAAATCATAAGGTTAGCAATATTACTTTTGCAGCAAGAGGGTGCAACGGAAACAACTCCCCGCCACAACGACCATTCATGAAAGTGGAGGTTGGTTGGATGGTTGGTTGGATTGTAAGGGGTGTTTGTTCTTCCTGGAGCCGGTGAGTGGAGTTCAGACGAGACGCAAGAACGACAACAAAATAAGAAATGAACAAAGAAGCATGGAAAAACAACGGATGAATAAAAATAGATCCCTGCCAGCCTGTCTGTCAGGTCAACGTTGAGATGTGTTTGCGAAAGGACAGATGGTTGTTGTTGTGTGCGTATGTGCCTGAGAGCTCTCAATCCATCCCTCTCTTCTCCGCTGTTCCCGTTCGATAACATAAACACACCTCACAACTTCATAGCCAAGCAGACAAAATAAGAAACTGCTCATCATGAAGGTGAGGTAAAAAAGAACGGGAACTCTCTCTCTCTCTCTCTTTCTCTCTCTCGCTCGTATATGTGTTGATACTGTTGCTGTTGTTCATAGAAAACGATAGCTAGGCCCGCGATGTCGTTATTTCTCTTATTTGTTTGTAGTTTTCTCTTTGCACTCTCGCTGTTCTTTGTTTGGGTTTGGGTTGTCCATTCAGCGTCCATCTTTCTTTTTCTTGGTTTTCTAGGACCTGGATCCTGATAACAGGACCCACGCACCATCCACGTTGCTTAGGGCAGATACATATTCAGGCAATGTACATCTCCCAATACAGTTTCTACCATCAACCCTCTTTACATAAATGCATTTTCAGCCATCCCTCTCAAAGCAAATGTAGCACCAAGCAAGTAGCGAACACACTAGCACCCCTGTTTTGCTTATGCGATAAATGTCAATGAAGAAATGAAAGAGACAGATGCACCCGTTTACACAAGCACCACCAGACAGGCAACGAGGTTTTTCCTTTGTACGCCCATCCAATCTCGTTTACACATGGGATCCGAAAGGGTCTAAACGGTCCTACAATTGAATCTCCTCCTATTTTCCCTTCCTTTCCAGATCGTAATCGTTGGAGAGCCATCGACAACATCCAACCTCCGAACACCACCTGTTGTTCAAGCGTAGAGGAGTGAAGGTTGCGAATGGCGTGGAATGGAGCGTAGGTGATGATAGTAAAAGCGAAACTCCTGTTCACGAAATGAATGAAAGAATGAATAAAGAAAAAAAAAAAGTTCGATGCCGATCGACGCAGTAGTTGTTTGTCCGTCCCCTCTCTAACTTTCTCCTCTCTTCTCTCTGCGTACCCACTTTTTTTTTTATGTCGTTCATGTACCTCTCTCTCTATTTCTCCTTTTTCTGTTGATGTCCGTCATGCATGTCAAAGGAGTAATAATCTTGCATTTGGACCACTGCTCTTGTCATGTTGTCAAGTTGTTTGGATGTCTATTTTCCCCCGCCCCTCTTTGGTCAGCAACCTTGCAGGGTATGTCGTCCCACTTGGTTGCTTTTTTTTTCATTCATAATGGTTGGTTCTTTTTCCTGTTTTTCTTGTGACACATTGAAGGCGAAATATAGCTCTCGATGTTCTTATGATTCTTGGTCATTAGCAATTTGCTCCTGTTCCTTGTTTCTAGCGCCGTGAGCAACAATGAAAGTAGAACCATGCTCCTCTTCTCCGGCAGCGAGTCCTCTCAATCGCCAATTGCATGTTTGCGATTAAAGAGGAGGTTGGATGTGCAACCGTTGTCCTCCCGAAAAGACAGAAAAGAGAGAGAGCCGTATTCGCACTAAGAAAAAAGACATGTCCTTCTCTCGCGACCTTTTACTCAGTGCTCATAATTTTTTATCAGCTCCATTCATTCACTGCCCCCCATTCATTCATTCAGTCACTCACTCACTCTGCCCGTCCTTTTTGTTCATTCGGAAATACACTCTGCGAGAGAGACCATGCCTCCTCCCTCTCATTTTTCTCCTCTAATTTCTCCACCTCCTCTGTTCTTTAGAGTTCAAAATGCGTTTGCGCCCAAGAAATAAAGAACAAGATGAACAAAAAAAATGAAAACCCGTAAACCATATTCACACGAACAAGAAATTGGGACACCATTTTCATGTTACACTGCCCCCTCCCCCTCATTCATCATCTCATCCCCCCCCCCCCCCCCCCCATTCCCCCATTCCCCATCGCAGTTGTCCGACCTTCTTTGTGTCCTGGTTATTTCATCCTCTGTACTACCGCAAAACCGACCTTAACCCTGACGCCCCAAATATATGTGTTGAAAATCAAGCTACCTAGGGTGTGTCAGCAAAACCCAAAGTCTCCAAGAAAAAAGGAAATGAAAAAGAGCGAAGGAGAACAAAAAGAAAAACGTCGTAGGTAACTGAGACAGTGGAGGAACATCATCGAACGAAGTTGAACTCCACAGTTTCCTCCACAAGAGAAACCCGGAAAACGAGGACCAGAAAAAAAATAATCCATGCGTCCGTCCGTCTGTCTTTTGTTGTCTCAGGTACCAAACAAAACCAGCGAAATGGAAAAAGGGCAGTTGTGAACGACTGAACGTTCTTCTGATTTCTGGGTTCCAAAGAAAACCCCTTATGTATATGGCGTAAGGCTGCTGCTTGGTTGCGTTGGTTGGTTGCGTGTTGGATTGTGTTCGGAGAAAGAGGGAGGGTGAACGTACTTTGACCATAAGCGGCGACTTGTTGGACGGAAGTAGAGAGTAGCGTTGCCATGGAAGCAAGCAAGGCCATCGACAAGCCTCTGGAGAGCTTCATTGTGTGTTGTTAGTAGCTTTTGTTGTGGAGGGTTGAGAGTGGAGGGGGGGTATGAGGATGGAGGTTGTTCTTGTTTGTTGGAGGGTAAGAGTTGAGAGTGAAGGTGAGCGAGAGAGGAAATGAAGAAAGGAGGGAGGACAGTGAAGAGCGATATGTGTATGTGTGTGACGAAAGTGATGAATGAATCGGGTACAATATGATAGGTACAATAAGTACAAGGAAAGAGAGTTTTGATTTGCAGGGTTTGGGGGTGTCAGGTCAGGGGTGCAGGGGTAAAAACGAAGTGAAGGAGAGTTGAGAGGAAGAAGGTAGATAATTGAGAGTGGGAGTGAAGGAAGGGAGGATAGGTGGATGAAGAGAAAGAAAAGGTGAAAGGAAGATCCCGTTAAGAGGGTGGAGGTGGAGAAGAGGGAAAGGTAAAGGAAGGAAGGACGAGGGAAGGGGGCGTGGAAGAGAGGGTGAATAACAAAGCGTTGAAAAAAGGAAAAGAAGAAAAAGAAGAAGCAAAAGAAAACAAAGAAGGAAGAGAAGAAGAGAGAGAAGAAGAATCAGATGGAAGAGATTAAAAAAAAAAAAAAAAAAAAAAAAAAAAAAAAAGTTGTCGCTGTCTGGTCCTTCCGTCCTTGCCATTTGCCATGATTCTCAGTCCTCTTCCCTATTATTATCATCAGACAATCAATCAATCGTACTGTTACCAGCCATTTGAGTCGATCAACAGCACTTACACACCCGATATCCCTCAACATACATACACACCCATCCAACAGTAATCAATCAGGAGTATATAACAATCTTGCGCTGTGTTCAAATAACATATGTACAGTACTGCAGCCATCACCTTCGGACATTGAATCCATTCATTCATACATCGCTCCAACTCCAGACATAGAAAAAGAGGACTTTCAACCAACACCACCACCACTCAGGCACAAACATCCCTTCCTACCATTAGATAATAAAAACCGCAATTTAACCACACTAATAGAAAAACGTTTACAACATTCCGTCATTGACACGAGCAAAAAGGTGAAAGAAGAAAACCTAGTGCTCAGAAAAAACTAGTCGCTAGAATACAAAATACTATCGGTCTACGAAGAACTAAAAACGAGAGAGGAAATGAAGAAACGAAAAGAGGGTAGAAAAGTCTCAATTTTGCTTAGTACTGAGGCTGGATAGACGGCCGAGGCATCAGTGGAGGTGGGCTCTGCGGCAGAGGTTGCCGGTATGGTTCTGACTGATACATCTTCTGACCCTGCTGATATTCTAGTGGCTGTGGCTGCAGTTGCTCTTGATGGCCAAGAAACGACCGCTGGTGTTCAAGCAACGCCTGAGGTGCTCCAGGTGGAGCAGGCTCGATCACAAATCCAAAACCTTCTCCTCCTTGAGGCCCACTCACAATCCTCTTGGGCATCGGAGGCGAGGTATTGGGATAGAGAATCGCCTGAGGATCTGATCCTGATGATATTCGAGAGTAGCCGGTCTGTGACGAGATACCAGACAGGTACTTTTCGCGGTCTCGGTCGGCATAAAATCCTCCATCGTGGTAATCGCTCCCTGTTGATGCATACCCAGGGCCAACAGAGGGAGCAGTTGCCGGTCCTGTCAGTCCTGCGTATTGGTAGTTGGCCACTCCAGAGGTGTCAAGATTAAGCGACTGGGGGTCATTGAACCGACGACCACTTCCGGTGACACTGTGTTCGGACATGTAAGGCGAGTCCTCTGGTATTGTTGGCTGGTGCGAGATGGCTGTTGGTGGTGGCGGGTAGTAAACAGATCCATCGCTCTGATAAGACTGTCGTCCCCGTTCCGGCCTATGCTCGTTGGTGTTTAAAAAGTTGAGGGTCGTCGGTGTAGTCGCAGTTGAGTATCCTTCGCCGTTTCCATAACTGCCATCAACACTCAGCCGTGGATCGAAAAGCGCCTCGTCCGAAAGCTTGAGCGACTGGTACTGTCCTGTAGTGGTGTTGAAACCTGGTGGAGGTGGTCTTGGGGGTGATACTCCGGGCCTGTGATGTTCCTCCATGCTGTTGACACCGGCCGTCTCGTACGACGTATCCTTGCCAGGCGGGGGGTGCTTTCTCCGCTTGTGCCAACACACGATACCAAAGATAGCGAGCGCCAAGACGGCAACAACTCCTCCAATAATGCCTCCCAACGCTCCAGCGGAGAGACCCTGACTATGGTTTCCGCCACTGCCATCGGGGTTGCTGCCAGTGCCGCCGCTAGGTGGGTAGGTTCCTCCTGGATATCCAGTGCTGTTGCTGTTACCCCCAGACATAGCCGCAGAGGGCGTGTAAGTCGTCTGCCATTGAGACTTCGACAGTGAGTACAAGAGCAGGGCATCAGCGCCCGTAGGTACTCCATTGAGAGTGTTAGGAGAGGCGAGGAATCCACCCCAGACCATAAACGTGTCGTCGACAATGGCGCAGGCAGCATTGCCTCGCCCTTGGCCAGGGTATTTTGTGACAGTCCATGTCCATGTGGCGGTGTTGAGAATATAGATGTTTGGATCGCCTGGGCCTGCCCCACCGATGAATCCACCAAACACTGCAATCAGCGACCCATCGCCATCTATTGGTAATATGTTTAAACAAGAAAGGCTGTCGATGAGCATGAAGAAAGCAGTAAGTGCAATTAGATCACCAAGGGGTTCAAGAATGTGAACTTACTAGTGGCGGCACAGGCGGAGGATCGACCATAGTTGAAGGGACCATTTGTAGTCTGCCCGTTCGAAGAAAAAGGACAAAAATAAACAGAAGCGTTAATGGTTGGCGACAATTACATTTTTAGACGAGGGACAATGCGCGATTGGATGCATGTGTGTACGCATGAGCGTGTGGGAGTAAACAAGAGAAAAGAGTTTGGGCATTGCTGGTCATTTGTTTTACCTGTGTGGTCCAGTAGCCAGTATCGGGGTGATAGAGCAAAAGACCTTGAGCCGCTCCCCCCGCCTTGTAGTTGCCTCCGATGACAACCATGGCATTCAGCTTGGCCGACCAAACCGCACTATAAGTTGAGACACTTTGTGGTCCCGGCGCGGGTGTCGTAACCTCGGTCACTGACTGTGTCGCAACATCGTACGTCGTAAACATATTTGAGTAGATACTCCCTGCCGGCCCAGCATCTCCTCCCAGAATATAAACCTTGTTGGCAGACGGATTGGTGACGACGTCAAAGTCTCTCCGCGAGTTATCGTTTATCCCCTGTGGGTTGACTTCCTTCCAAGTCCCCGAGGGGATGTCGAAGATGTTGACGAACGAGTTTGGGATCACGTTGGGTTCGGCGGCTGTGTCGCGTCCAAAGACGATGAAGGTCTTGTTGTCGGCTGAGCGCCCTCCCGAATGATAAGCATTGTAGGGTCCGAGGGCGAGGGGAGTCCATGCGGGTGTACTAGTGGTCCAGCTGGTGGTTAGATCTAGTGCCCAGAGAGACTGCAAGAGTTGATCACCTTGGAGGGAGCCTCCGTGGACATAGAATTTTTTGCCGACAACCTTGTATGCTGCTCCTCCACAGGGTTGGGGCTGTCCTTGAGCATTGACGAATTGGATATTGTTGTTGTTGTTGCTAAAGGAGAGGAGACAGGCGAGGGCAAAAAGGATGCGTGTGGATGTGGAAGGTGAGGAAGAGGAGGAGAAAAGTTGTCGCATGATTTTTTGTGGGTGCGATTGAGGTGAAAAGGGGTTTGCGAGAAAATACAAAGGAGTCGAGATGGAGAGGAGAGGGAGGGCGAGGCTTTTCGCCCTGTCAAGTTGATACTATTACGAGAGTCGAGCTGACGAGTGTTTAGGAAGGAGGTTATTCTTGGCACTAGTGGTGATAAGTTGAAAGAAGTGGGGAGAAGGAAATGGGTGGGTGGAATTGACCGACGAAGATGAAAGAAGTGAAAAAACTGGTGACAAAGAGATGAAAAGTAGAAAAAAAAAAGGTTGAGAGCCGAAGACGAAAACAAACAATGAAAAAAAGGTCAAGATCGACTAAACGGATATGAATAATGCGTGAGTATGTATATGTGTTGTGTGTGTCCGTGTGAGGGTCAGAGGGAGGTGCGTGTGAGATAAAAATAAGAGAGAGGGTCTAGAGCATGCCGCAGGAAGGAATGGGTGGGAATAAGATGAGTAGTAGGGTTACGAAGGTGGATTGAAGTAGGGGATTATGTACAGGATGGTGGAAAGTGGGGGCAACGACTAGGGATAGTGGGCGATAGAAATGAAGGGAAAGAGAGAGGAGGATAAAAAGAAGAGAAAAAAGAAAAAAAGAAAGAAGAAAAGAAAGGAAGAGGAGTGAAAAATGTAAAGGGCGAAGGTACATGGGAGGCTGCTAACGATGCATGCAACAACAAGAAGTGAGCTGACTTGGCGGGCTGGCGGACTGGCGGACTGGCAGGCTGGCTGGTTGACAGATGATGGGTGGAAAGGTCTGAAAACAAGTGCCCAACGGGCAATGGGAGGCAAACGTGAAAAATAACAACACAACGTTAAAAGAGAGAGAGAGAGAGTGGGCGAGACCCGCCTATTTTTCTTTTCCTCCGCTACTTTTCTGGGCAGGTTTCCCACTGGCTGGGTCGCACATTGTCCGCACGACTTGCGTGCTTGCGAAGCGAGAGTGAGAAAACGAAAGGGTAAGGAAAAAGAAAGGGGATGCGAGAGCACAGTTGATCACACGGGCGTGGTTCAGTCGCAACACCAATCTCTTCGGCCCACTCGACCACAAAGCTCTTCCTACGTATCGTTCCTCTCTCCTTGATGAATACACATTTTGACGAAGGGGGACAAATCTCACAAAAAAGAAGAGGGAAAGAGGGAATTCACTCACTTGCCATCTCCACTCTCACTTTGGTTTGCTTCCGGTGATAGATGAAGTGTTATTTGTTGCTTTGTCCAAAACGAAAAACGAACAAGACAAAGAATACACCGAGAAGAGGGGTGAGGAGGATGATCCAATCTGGAGCAATTGGGATGCGGCCTACACACAATGCATCCAATGACTGCATTCTCTCGTATTAGTGTCAGCCATGTCAGAAATTGAAAAACAAAACAAAACAAACGATCGTCTTTTGCTGCTCGTGCGATCCTCCCTCCTTACTGGTAATCTTTTACTCGAGATCCCATCTGGAAACGAACCATAAGGGTCTCTCTCCAAGTTCCCAAGAAAAAAAAAAAAGAAAGCAGCGCCTTCTTCCTCCCTCTATTCGTACCTACCGTCCTTTACCAACTGTCGACCTCTTCGCTTATGATCTCTACACTGCATCCTGGCCGGATAGTAACCCTAGTAGTGAACCTATTCCCCCTTTCCATTTGCATTCTATTCTCGGCCTCCAACCCCTCTTTCTTTCTCTTTCTCTTTTTGCACGAAAACCAACTCTTCCCTCCTTCCCTTCTAAAAATAAAGGAGACAGAAGGATCCGTTGTCCGTCGTCACCATCACCATTGCCCTTGTCATCGCTTTTTCTTGTGGACAAAAAAGGATTGGAGAAGGGCTCCGCACTGCCACTCGTTTTGTGTTTTTCTTTTGTTTTTGTGTATTGTTGCTCACAGGGACTTCGGGGACGAACTGACCAAAGTCGAAACGCAACCACAAAAAAAAACCTTCAACAAGAAGGCCCAAAGGAGGAATGAAAGTGAAGCAAGTCTTATCGTTCTTTGTGCGTTCTTCAAAAACTAGGCCAAGGATGACCTACAGGCGCTAACATGAGTCTCAACGAAGTACACTTGAAGAAGGAAGGAAGGGTACGACAGCCTATTGTGCTACTTCTTGTACCATGCCCATGTAAACGTTCAAATGATCGAAAAAACGGCCGTGGCTGTGCCATTTGCATCATATACCTATGAACAGCCCGCCCAGGAAGCTAACAAAGCAAGTACGCTGCCAATTAGAGCAAGAATGACAGCACGACAACCTCTCTTTTAGTATATCCTCCAATCGCATACGCTATGGATGAACAACCAATGGTTCCAGTCTTTGTACAATACCCCATGTAAACGTTCAATGGTCGAGAAAACGGTCGTGACTGTGCCTTTAGCATCTCTTGCACTTAAGAACGCACATCTCAGCTAACAAGCAACCTAGCAAAATAGCCTTGCAAAACCAACCTAACAAGTAGTATAAACTAGGACACCTAGTGTTTTATTATTATCATCATAGTCAATCGCGTTTCAAAGCACCTTCTCCAGGTACCTCGTCTCCCAATTATTCTCCCCACCATAATTCCTCACCGCCACTTTGAACGTCTTATACCCGAACTTCTCATACCCACCCGCTTTAGCCAACCCATAAATCGTCAATACCTTCAACCCCTTCTCTCTCGCAATCTCTTCACAAATACTCAAGATCTTGCCAAGGTACCCCTTGCCGCGGTATTGTTTGTAGAGGAAGAGCGAGACGATGCAACCGCGTTTAGAGTCGATGTCGGCGACGTCTTTGTCGGCTCGATCGAAGTCTTTGAGTTCGACGCCTCCCATTCCGATAGGAGTTGCGGTCCCCGGTAGGTAAAAAATTGACATGAAGCGGGTGCCTTCTGCCTGTTGGATAAACCATGTTGGGACCTGGCGGGGAGGAGGGGAGAAGGAAGGAAGCAATTGGGTTTGTGATTTTCTTGTTAGTTGCTTGCGTGGAATAAGGGGTGGGTGGGACAAAACAATGTAACAAGGGTGTCAAAAGAAGATGTAGGAGGGAATGGTTCAATAGACCACCCCCTTTTTTTCTTCCACCCATCCATCTCTTTTGTCGGTAACTGCGCAAATGCATTGATGCCTTTGGGCGTGCAGGTGCAAAGACAGAGAGGATAGAAGGAACTGTTTGTTATACATACCATGCCAGCATCCCACCCGCATGCTTTCCGCATAGCGACCAACAACTTCTGGTGCTCCTCAGGATTAGGCACCACATAGTCCAGGTCTGGCAGGGCGACAGACTCTGCAATCACTGAGACCGGTTTCTCACTAGTAGATATATTTTTTGTGTTGCAAAAATTGAAGGAGGGGGAGTTAGACAACTAGGAGTCCTATGAAAATATGGGCAACAACAGCCCAGTTGAGGGGTACACTACAAGGAACAGACCTGGAGTCGGTGACAGCAGGGAGGTCAGGTTGCTGTGTTTCGGGGATGGTAGGGGTAGAAGGAACGGTGTTGACCATGATGTTGTTGGTGGGAATGTGGGGAACGGAATGAATGGGCGTAGGAAAACAAGAGGCGGATGGGCTCCAAGATGGCTGATCAACAAGATGAGGGACAAAAAAAAGGGAATGAGAACTGAAAAGGAAGAAAAGGATAGCGCCGAGCTCTAAGCCTCAGTCACATAGTTCAATTCGTTGCCCGCCGAAAGTTGACAAGGAAGAAGGGAAGGCCTGTCTGCGTCTATGCATAGTTGTGATGGAGGGGATGATATTCATACCAGGACATGAATCATGAACCAAGAGAGAGAGAGAGTAGAGTAGGGGCATTGAAGCAAGGGTGATTGCAATTGCGCTGCTGTCAACTTGACAGCAAGCAAACCCGCCAATGCTTCTTTCTTGCACGAGCATCTAGTAAAAGTACAACGTGGCTCATGACATATGCATATTTCTCGGCGAAGTAAGTAAGATCTATGCCAGTGTGATTAAGGTGACTGCCCTATGGTCACATCAGAATCAGCCCCGGTTTTTGTTTCAAAGAAAAAAAAAAATCCGCATCTATTCTTTATCTGTCTTTCTCTCACCCCCCCCCCCCCCCCCCACAAAAAGCTCCTTCGTTCTCTTCATTCCCTTTTGCTCATTCTCATTGCACTCACTTTTTCAGTTATGGGCGACACTTCACCCCCGCAACCACAACCTGCTGGCAAGCACAGGACGACCCGGCAAGAGACAGTTGAACCAAGCATCTCAGCTCCAACAACAACAGCAGCAGCACCACCTGCAACTACACATGGAACAACAGCATCAAAACCATCTCGCAAAGACGCGCTGCTATCGCACAAGCGCACCCGGAGCAACAATAGCCAAGGTCATGCCGCATCATCCACCATCACAACTACAAATACTACTCTAACGACCACTGCTGGGCACAGTAGCCATAACCATAACAATAACAATAACAATAAGAGGCATAGTCATACAGTGACACACTCCAAGACCCGCCCCATGATGCGATCCGTCTCCAACCAGTCTCAGCACCACCAAGAACCAAAGCAACAGCATTCACCCACAGCAGCACATTCAACCGCAACGACGGCGACGACAAAGTCGGAAAGGCGGGCAAGGACGTCCACCGAACAGAGGAAGAAAGGGAGACCCAAGTTTGTGTGTGGAGATCACGCAGATGAAGACCTGAGCTCGGACCAACCACATCAAGAGCAGCATACGCACTCCCACGGAGCAGCAATAGGAAAAGCCGGAGAAGGAGAAGGTGAAGAAGAAGGAACAGAAGCGGTGAGGGAACTGGAACACGACGGCTACCATCCCTACCACCCGCCTCGGCACAAGCACCATCCCTACCCCGTAGCACCCACCCGGCATCACACCTCGCTCCACCAAAATCACCATCTGCCACCGACAGAGGCAGCCGGTGAAGGTGGTAGAGGAGGAGTAAGTTCACAGGCAGTCAGTAGTCAGCAGGGGAACTTAGATCCAGAGCGTGGACCCATTTCGGAGAGTATTCCCAACAATAGTCAGCGCCCTCACCTTCTTCCTCGACCATCTTCGATTCCTCCTCCTGCACCTATGCGAGCAACGAAGAAGGAGCAGGAGAAGAAGCAGCAGTCTGAGATTGCAACCATCCGACTCACAGCACCAGACGCCATGACTGCCTTGCCGACATCGACACGAAAGCAAAATACGAAAAAGAAGACGAATGGGCCTTTTGTTTCTTCATCTTCCCCTTCTTCTGCCGAGGAGTCAGATGTGTCCGTGACCCGCGCAAAACTAACGAATCTCACCCTTGTCGGAAAAGATGAGCAGGGGCAACAACAACAGAGAAAGCAGGACGAAAGGATTCCGAAGGATACGACACTTGCCGGCAAGGACAAGGGAGTAGACAACATCAACAACAACACAGAGACGACGTTACAACCAAATGTCCCCGAGCTCGTCGTTCACTCGACTTCGACTACATCCGCACATAACCTCGCAGGAGGAGGAGGAAGAGGAGGAGGAGGAGGAGGAAGAGGAGGAGCAACAGTGGGAGGACATCTTCAATCGTCCCAACAACCACACTCGCACCCAACACCAGGAGTAGCGGCGGCCATCACATCGCCCTCACAACAGCCCTCGGAGCGTCTCACAAGGCTCTTGAACCCAAGTCTCTCAACCACGTCACTCCCCTCGCTGTCCAAGACGACCTCCCAACCCGTTGTCGCAATCGTCTGCCCGAACCACCACCAGAACGATAGCATCGTCGACAATGCCGATTCTGTTTCCAGCCACAAGGAAGATTCTTCCCCTTCACAACAGGATACGCCTTCTCCTATGACAGCAGCAGCATCAGCTGTAGACTTGGTCTCGAAACTTCTCAACCCCGTAGTGACACTCGGTCGGTCACGGTCTCACTCTAGTCTCCACTCCATGTTTACCAACGCCCTCTCCGGTTCTCCCTCCTCCTCTTCTGCAACGACCGGGCAACATCGACCCTTCCATGCACGCCACGGGTCTGCAGCCTCGCTCGCAGGGTCTGTCAAATCCAATCCAGCCTCTTCTAGTACCGGTATGAGTATGATGGGTATGGGGTTCATGACTTCCCCACCGCGCGTCGCGGACCCGAATGTGTACCTCATCTCACGGTTTATTACCCCCGCCAGTCAGCAGCAAGCGGCGCTGAGTTCTTCGGCACCCAAGCAGCAGGCGGGATCGTTATCGGGTAGTAGTAGTACAGGATCACTGGCGGCGAGACGTAGGCTCCCAGCGAGTTTGCGGATGACTTCTTCAGATATGGATGTCCCAGCAGCAGGAAGAAGAGGAGGACCTCCTGCTGCTACTGCTGCCGCTTCTGCTGCTTTAGGCACGGTACCAACATCTCCAGACCGAGCGTCTACCTACTCATCTGCAGAAGGTCCTACACCTACTCACTCCCACAGTGCTACACCCCTACCACCGCACTCCTCCTTCCCATCCTCAAACCATACCAGCAGCAGCCCGTGGAATCCAGAAGAATCCATGTCACGAACCCAACAGAAGCTGAACCTGCAACGGGACAGCTCATACGACGACCTGGACGAACAAGAGATGGCTCGCCGCGGGAGGGTTCATAAGGAGATGGAGCGGATCCAACGCGAGTACAAGTGTATTCGGGTGACCTCTGATCCGGTCATGGAGAGTATGTCTCGGTGTTTTGCTTTGCAGAAACAGCAGCAGCTTGAGCAGCAGAGTGAGGTACTTGGAGGAAGAGGAGGAGGCCATGGGGAAGAAGCACGGTCGTTCTAGGTAAATGAATAAAGCATTGGTCATCGATGGCTTGCAAGCTCATACTTGTTCTTACAGCAGCTACTTTGTCTTGAATGGTTGAGTGTATTGACAATAGTATGTGTATATGTTTATTTTTTTACGTCAAAAAAGACCTCTTTTGAAAGGGTTGGGGGAATGGTATCCATAGTGAAAAATAATTTGAAATGTATCACTTCCCAAGCTACGGGAAAAAAAAGAAATGTAAACTAAGTAAGGACCAAGCAAGTTTACTTGCCCTCACCGTCCCACCAGCGGTTGATAGAGCTGGCGTCGCTCATCATGGTATCACGAACAGGGGGTTGCAGTTTGCTTCCGGCATGGTTGCCTCCGGCCAGCGGAGATCCAGCCAAAGGAGAAGAACGTCCACCATTGCTCAAACCAGGGATGACGATCGAATCCCGGATCATCGAAGACTGACGTCTAGGCAGATGAACAGGGCTGGAGGATCTAGAGGGCATAGAGGAGCGAGGGGATCCCGAGCGTCCGTTATCGTCCTCGCGGTGACCCATGGGCGTCATCGAGTGCATGTTGACATCCTCAAAGTCGTCATGAAGAGTCGCCTCGTCCACAAACATGACACAAACGACAGGGAAGGCTCCTTCGTTGGAGGTGTTCATATTGACTCCGACTGCCCAGCCGTCATCAAAGACCTTGTGGACGTTGACAATATCACCGGGGGAGAGGTCCAATTCATCAGCCATCGATGCCTGGTAAGGGTACAACGCCTGGCAGTACTGCTTGCCTCCTGCTCCTCCTACTGCTGATGCGCCTCCAATAGAGCTAGCCTTCGAGATCCTGTTAGCAGCAGCACCACCAGCAACGGCAGCAGCGGCGGCAGGCTGGACGCTGAGCGAGGGCAAGGCAGTCATGGGGATGGGAGCCGAGGGGACCTGACCGGTGCTGAAACCTTCCTCCTGCAATTTAGGCGACGAGATCTTGTACTTGGACGCACTCGAGTTGGACATGTGGCGAGACAGATTGTTGGCCCCGCCGTTGCCTACATGACCATGCACCTTGTTTCCACCCTTTCCGTTGTTGCTGCGTTTGCGACGGATGCAGCAGACAATGAAGGCAAAGAACAAGAGGATCAAGACCACGCCTCCTCCGATGATGCCTCCCAACGCAGCCGTTGACAATCCAGCGATGAGTCCATCCTTCTTGTCGCCGTTGTTTCCGCCGTCCTGATTGGCGATAGGGGTTGTGGGCGAAGAGGCTGGTGGAGTGTTGCCAATGGTGGTGATGGCAGTGGTGGTAGTGGTGAGGGGGGCACAGGAGGCGGCGGCGTTCATGATGCAGCAGGCATCAGTGGTTGCATTGCGACAGAAGGTGCACATGGATGTATTGTCCACGAATCCTAGATAGATGGAATTATTGAAAATAGAATTCGATTGTTCATTAGTGCCATTGACAAATAGCGTTTCCCGCTAAAAGACGCACTTGAGTGGTTTAAAGCCTGTCAGTTGTCTTTGTCGTATTGTCGTTCTGCTCTGCTTGGTGCCTTTCTGCGTTTTACTACCACAACATAGTCCTACTTTCTGCAGCTGTAGCTGCTACTGTCTGCACTGGCATCATCATCTCTTGAATTAGCCCTTTTTTTTTGGGCGGAACACAAGAATAATTATATATACCGTAACTCACTAACCAAACCAACTCTCCTTCACTCTTTCCTTCTTTCACACAAGTGTATCTTTGTGTGTGTGTTTGTTGTGTGTTGTGCAACCCAAAAAAAAATCAATTTAACAAAGATATTGCTCTCATTTCCCGTCCGTCCTTTTTTCGCCCTCTCTGTGAGCAAAATAGCACACAACACGCACTACTTTTGTAAACAACAACAATAACAATACTCTTTTGGGTCTGGTGCATCCAATATACCTCGAACCAAGACCATTTGCTCTCTTCCTTATTCTCGTCAGCATGTTGGTAGTAGCAGTACTAGTAGCGACAGGAGCAGTAGGCAATTGCAGCTCCCCTGACGGCGTAAACAACAATGGCATACTTCTGGTCGATATCGTAACGAACAAAGCAAAGCAAATATAAACCGCATGTCATAAAACCCATGCGATTGGATGTTGTCAAAAAAGAGAGGGGTGCGTGAGAGGAGGAACAGACGTTCATTCCTGTTCCTACTCGCTTTGTAGGTTGTGCCTTGGTTGATGCGTCCTTATTTCCGAGGAAACCGAGGGTGTGTATGAATTAAGGCTCCCTCCCTTTTTTTTTTTATCGTTCCCCTGTTATTAACTGTACCCCTGCACAATCCATTTGGTATGAAAATAGAACCGTTGCGTTGGGCACAAAAAATAAATAAAAATACAACAGAAAAGGAAGAGATGAAAGAGAGTGAGAGAACTTACCACAGGTTGTGGCCTCGTTCTTGATTCCGCTGACACAGGCGGGATCGGTACTACTCAAGCTTGAAAAGGACCTGCCTGCTGTGCAAGTATCGTCCATTAGTTGTTTTGCAATTCTGTTCGACTCGGGATCACTGGGGCAGGACTTGGCGACCATCTGGGCCAACGAAGTCGCATAGTCGGTACAGGTGGTTCTGCACATGTTCAGGGCACTATTGGGCGGGGAGCAAGCAACTGAGGCTGAATCCTGGGTAATCAAGGTACAGGCGACGGTGTTTTGGTAGCGGATGTGTGTAGTCCTGTTGGTGCCGCAAGAAGTGGGGGAGGTATACCAGGCGGTTGCTTCTTGGATAGCCTTGTCGAACTGGGCAAGGTTGTCAAAGTTGGCAATGGATAAGCCCAGCTCCATTTTGGTGAGTGTGGCAGCGGCGGAGGTGTCGACCTGGAGGTTGTCGAATCCGGGGCAGGCTGTGGAACCTTTGAGGGGGATGCATTTGGCGTTGGTGGAGGCGATGAGGAGGGCGAGTGGGACCAGGGTCCGTGTGAGCCAGTGACGGCGTTGTGAGGAGGTTGCTTGGGTCATTGTTGTGTATATGTGTGGTGTTGTTGTTGGGTGGTGGTGGGTATTTGGCGGGAAGAAGGAAGGTGGAGCTGGTGGTTGGGCGTAGTTTTTTCGGATTAGATTGTTCACGAAGGGAGTCCGGGGTTTGTTCAAGAGAGAAGTATGGAAGGAAGAGTGGCGAAAATAAATAAAAGGAGAGGATACGACGCAGAGGGGGAGGAGAGTGAAAAGAGAGTGAAACAAGACTTTAAAAGGGTGTGTGTCGTATGGATAGGGCAATACACAGAAAAAGGGTGTCAATGAAAACAAAAAGAAAAAGAAAAAAAAAAAAGACGGAGACGAGGTAGGAAGGGGTGATGGTTGAGAGGAATGAGTGAGTGAGGAGGAGGAGGAGGAAGAGAGATGATGATGATGAGAGTGGTTGTTCGTTATAGGTAGGTAGGACGAGTGTAAGGAATGGGAAGGAGAGGAAGAGTGACTATACAACGGCGAGGAAGTAGAGTGCAGTGGAAGGGGTGGAGGAAGAGGAGAGAGGAAGAAGAGGAAGAAGAGGGAGGGGTGCCTTGACGAAGGATGGAAGGGGTGAAGAGAGGGAAGGGTTTGGTGAAGAACGAACGGAGAAGAGAGAAAAAAAATGAAAAGAAAGAAGAGAGAAGAAAAGAGAAGAGAGTAAAAAGAGTAAAAAGAGTAAAAAGAGAGAGAGAGAACAGAAACGAGATGAATAACAAAAGTATGAGAAAAAGGGTGACAGTGAGAGGTGGACGTGTGCCATGGATATAATAAGAATGGACAGGTGTGGAGGGAGACACGAGGGAGGATAAGCTTGAGTGATAATAGTCTCTGTCTCACTGACTGATATACTGATTGAGAAAACTGATGTTGATTGATGCGAGGTGATAGGTCCGTTGATAGACTCGTCAGGTCAACACATCAAGGTTAACAGGTCCACGCTGACCATCCATTCGATATCTACAGTACTGAGATATGAAAAGAGAGAGAGTGAGTGAGAGAGCAAAAACAAAAGGCGATAAAAACAAACAACGAAATGTGTAAATAAAGACACAAACAGGAGAGAGAGAGAGAGAGAGAAATACTGAGTAGATGGACATATGGTTCCGCCGTTGTAACAAAGAATAAAAAGATTGAACTAAAACAACTCAAAAAAAGGACCAAGCCCATCCATCGTATCCAATCTTTCTTCAAATGGCACAGACACAGGCAGGGCCATGTTCTCTGGCCATGAGGCGTGTGTAAGATTGCATGAATGAAGTGGAGCCCCTCCTTTCTGCTACCCCCAGCCCCCACTTTTCATTTTCTTGCTTACTCTCTCATTCTCACTTCATTTTGCATTCCTTCTCATCCATCGTTCCACCTTTTCGCACCTTCAACCCTACAAGAAATAATTAAATTGGCCTTTTTTTGGTTCTGTGTCTGTCATTTATTACTTCGATCACAAAGTTTGAATTCGAGGCCCAAATGCCCTTTTTTATTCCCTGGTCTTGTCTAATCCGCGGATTGTTATTATTGTTGTTGTGTTCAAGTGCTAAAATTGGATGAGCACAACATCTCTCCCTCCCTCCCTTCTCTATCCTCTGTTTTTGGTCGTCCTTTTCTTTTCCTGTCCTCCCATTCCTTCCTTCTCTTCATTTTCGACAACTCGTGTAAACACAAAAAAAAAAAAAAAAAAACAAACAAACATACAAACAAGAAAAGAAGAAACTAATTCGGTATGCAAAATCATGCTTGGTCACAATCAAAAGAAACATCCAACTTCTTTCTTCCTTTCTTTTTTTGTTCTTCTTTCTGTGTCAGTCATATATATGCATATCTGTGTCCACATGCGACATGCGAGACTGGTAAGAAAGAACAGAAAGAAAGAACGGGCGAGACGAAAAAAAAAAAAAATTGAGAAATTGCTCACAAATAGCTTGTTTTTGTCTTTGTTTGTCATCTTTACTCTTTTTATCTACCGAGAGCGAGAGAGAGAGAGAGAGAGAGAGAGAAAGGTGAAAGAGAAGGAAGAGAGAGGGCTTCGACGCCAGGATGAGAAGAGAAAGGGTAGGAAGAAGGGAACGACAAGTGTCTCAAATTGTCTGCTTCCTTTTGCATAAGTGTATTTGCACGGGTGCGCATGCGCATGCGGGAGCAAGGTAAGAGGGTGAGAGCAGGGAGCGACAATAAAATGTATGATTTTTCGGAAGTGAGAGAGTTGGGCTGAGGAAGATAATGTGAGTATCGTGAGAGAAGTAGTGTGAGCAAGATTGACAAGGTGAGAATGAGAGGGTTGAGAAGAGTGAGAAGAGAAAGAGAGAGCCATGATGGCACCCGTGCCTTTGTCGACCAACTTTGGGCATTGTAAGAAAAGGGGATCATTGTGTCATTTATGTTTCATCATCATTGATCCCGTTACATCTTGATTTGCTACAATTTGTCAAAAATGAAATGGAAGATAAAGGAGAAAAACTGCCCAACTGGTTACCCGGGATTTCGGATATCAGTCGAGTGATGGTCCGATGTATTGATTCTAATACTGAGAACCAACTCTCTTCCAATCCCCCGGTGAGTGTTGCACATTATACTCTTCCCATCTTGTACTCTCCTTCTCCCTGCCTTTCACCCTTAGCAGAAGCAATTACCAGACCATGAACGTTCAAAAACGGAATTCTTAAGGACAGTGTAGTCATGTTTATTTTTTATATCTAAGTGTATGTACAGAGAGTTCAAAGGAAACTTAGTTGAAGATCTCAATGCCCCAGAAGTCCTTGGGGTCGCAGTAGCGGTGAGGAGCCTTGCCCTCAGTAAGAGCCTTCAAGGCAGCAAGGTCCTCCTGATCGAGCTCGATGTCCTTAAAGTTGGAGATGATACGCGACTCGGTGACGGACTTGGGGATGACTGAAGTTCCACGCTGCTGGCCCCAGGCGATCAAGACATTGGCGTTGTTGGTGTTGTGCTTTGCAGCAATCTTTGAAATCTGTTGATTGGAATGAAAGAGAGGAAGGGAAATGCATGAGTCAGCAAACAATGTAACGTGTGTATGCATCGATAATACAAAACTAGTAGAAAAAAAAGACGCCACTAAAAAAAAAAATCCTTACCTCATCGCGCTTGATCAAGGGAGAATCAGTCGAGCCCAAGGGAGAGTAGGCAGTGACATGAATACCCTTGGCCTTGCAGAACTCCAAAAGCTCCCACTGAGGGTTCTCGGGGTGAAGCTCGACCTGGTTGGCAGCAGGGACGATCTTGGCAACATCAAGGATCTTCTCGAGGTTCTTGATCGAGAAGTTGGAGACACCGATGGCCTTGGTCTTGCCGGTTTCGATGAGCTTCTCCATGGCCAGGTAGGTGGCGGTGATGTCGACGTCCTCAAAGATCAACTTGCCGGCCTCGTCCCTGGCGACTGCCTCGGAGCCCGACTTGAAGGCAACAGGCCAGTGCTATTGTTGTTGTTTGTTAGAAAGGGAAGGTGATATTTAGTGTTGGTGTTGTGAGCGAAATGGAATCCGAAGGAAGGAAAACAGACGAGTGACGTCTGCTGGAGTCAAATTGGTGTCATTTCATCTCTTCTTGTCTGTCTGTTTTCTTTGTCTGTCATCCATCTTCGGTCCAGATCCCAATCATTTGATCGACCCTCTTCATCCCCATCCTAAACCTCAACAAAACATCATGAGAAAGAACTTACCATCAAGTACAAATCAACATACTCCAAGCCCAAGTTCTCCAACGAGGCCTCCAGAGCAGGCAAAACATCCTCAGGACGATGCGAGTTGTTCCAAAGCTTGGTGGTAATAAACAATTGCTCACGGGGGATGTTGGATTCACGGATAGCCTCGCCGACCTCCTTCTCGTTGCCGTAGATCCATGCAGCATCAATGTGGCGGTATCCGGCGTCCAAGGCGACCTTGACGGCGTTCTTGACAACGTTGCGCTTGCTTTGCCATGTTCCCAGGCTATTTGGTTGTGAAAAAGATGAAGGATGGGTGAGGAAGGAGAGGAGAAAGGTGAATGGGGGTGAGTGAGTGTGAATGTTTAGCCTGATCTGTTCACTGCGCAGCGGCTAGCGGATATCGGATAAAGCGTCGGATAAATAACGATCGAGAGGAACTAAAGTCTTTTCTATCTCTGCAATGCAGTTGATTTAGAGATGTTCTGTCCCCTAACGGTCAAGCAATTGAAGAAGAGAGATAACATACCCGAAGAGAGGGATGGTGGCGCCGGTGTTGAGCTTTGCGATACGTCCGAGAGACATGTTGGTTGTTGGTAGAGAGTGAGGGTGGGAAAAAGAAAAAAAGAGTGATGAGAAAGAGTGAAAAAGAAAAAGGTAAAATTCGAGCTCTCTTTTAAGCAATTTAAATCTGTTGTTGACTTCATGTTCTCATCAGAACCAATGTCCGCTTGAAATCATCCCATTGGGCAATGATGATGACAAATGGAGTGTTTGGGGGATGGGGACTTGGAGGAGGCGTATGAATGGAGTACCTTCAAGACCAAGAGTCTTTGCTTCATTATGATCTAGGTGGTGGGTGGTGGGTGTGAGTTGGGACCCATCACCTCATACAGCTCTCATCCCATCACTAGCGCCCCTCATGACGAATTTACTCTCACCCACTGAGATAACAAATCCAAAATACACAACAACAACAACAACAACAACAACAGAGACCACATTAGCCTGACCACGACTCGACCACGACTCGACCGCTCAAAAACTCTATTCGCCCTTCTTGCAACACTGCGGCACACGGTACATACACATTTCGTACAACATCAGCAATAAATTTGTTTTCTGTCCGTCCTCTTTCGATCGATCGCCCATGCACCAAACGCGTCTGGATTTTTATTGGCAAATCGAACAGGAGGGGACTGTTCCGACTGTTCTTATGGTTTTCTTTTTTATTTTTCAAAGGTGATAAGTAGGTACAAGCAGAAACGAGCCAAGTGCGTATGCATAGCAACGAAGGGAAAACGGATCGTGTCCTTTTCAGGGCAGCAAAAAAATATAAAGCAACTGAATGTGCGCTGGCACCAACATATCCAGACTTTTAACAAGGTTAAGGTTCTTACACCATTTCTGTCCTAGAGCGCCTTATCCTCGATAGTCCGTAAACGATGCGCGACGAACGTCGGTGTATCCACTTCCACCAGAAGGCACAGAAGATGTCCACCGTCCACTGTCCAAGGGTCCTTGTCCATAGAGACCTCTACCAACGCTGGCGCCATCAAGAGACCAACGGTGTTGCATTCCTGGGGGTGGCAATTGGGTTGGTGTCTGATGCTGTTGCTGCTGCTGGCGCAATTGTTGCTGCTGTTGTTGGAATTGGCGATAGCGCTCCAAGAGCTGCTGTTGTTGTTCGAGAGACAATTGTCCAGACTGGATTCGCCATGCTTGCTCCTGTTGCTGTGCTTGGACAAACCCGGGCCAGCTGCGTCGTCGAAGGAGGTCCTCGGCCTGTTGTTGCTGTTGTTGGACTAGCAGTTGGTTCCCAACTGCTTGTTGTTCGACCATTCGTGTCCACTCCTTCATCACCTCTTCGCGCACCCGCTCCTATTCAAAAATAAAGTAAATTCATGCAGTGTGTTTTGAGTTGACAGGTATAAAGAAATGCATCCAAGAATCCTCAACGGTCAAGCAAGTTGTCACATTTACCTTTTCACGATCCTCCGAGGCCTGGAATCCTCCGAGGTCCATAGTCATGACAACACCAGACATCTCTGCATTATCCTCCTCATCCCCTTCCTCACTTGTATCCATAACCCCCTTAACATTTCGTCGTCTCATCACCTCCTCCTCTCGACCCTCATGCAACAGCCGGTGGATCTCTCGTTGATGACTCTCACTTCTCCAGATCTCCGGGTTGACCTTCATGATCGGCATATGAAGCGCATGTTTGGGCGGGATGGTCGTCCAAGGGGATCCACTGGCAACCGAGTGTCGACGACTGGTCTGGCCACGAATTGTTGCAAGAGTAGGCCCATGGACAATCCCGTCACTGTTAACGAACCCGACGGGTCCTCCGGAGGCTGTGAACCTCTGGGGTGGGGTGAATATGGTGGCGGTGATAAAGCCATCCTTGGCGCGGTCTCCTCCGAAAGCATAGATGGCTGGTGGACCGTTGACAGAGCCTCCCGTCTGCGCTCCTGGGGATGTCAATGCTGTTGATGATGAAGTGGAGGAGGAGTGTGGGAAGTTGGAGGTGGGGTAATAGTAGTAGTGGGTGTATTCGTTGCCACCGAGGGAGAGGTCGTCGGAACCGAGGTCGCCGGCCTGTTGGAGTCGTTGTTGACGATTCTTTTGGTGACGCAGGTTGCTGTGGACTGCTGAGAGGCGGCGTGGGAGGATGAGGGGAGCCGGTGTTGGCTGTGGGAATATCAACTCGTCCATCTCTGGTTTCTTTTTTTGTTTGTTTGTGTGTTGTATATGTCTGTTTATATATGTGTGTATAGAGTGTGTCGTGAAGAAGAAAGGTGCTCGTGGGAACAAAAGGATGATAAATGTGGAAGGAGATGCTTGTTTTGGGAGGTAAAAAGATAAGAGACGAGAAAGAAAAGAGGGAAGGGAAGAGAGGGAAGAAGGAAAGAAAATGAATAGATAGACATGGCATCAAAGACAACAGAAGAAAAAGACACTTGTCTCGACTCCAGACCCAGCAGTCAAGCAGAGAAGGTGGGTGCTTTGGATGGTCACCAGGTTGTCGAGGATGTTCCACCTTGCATGAAAAATCTTTCAGTGACTTCATGACCGCGTGGTGGAACGTGCAATTGTCGTAAGTGAACAAGGGAAAGAACAATGAATGTCCTCCTTGTTGCTTGTTATGGGCGGTACTCCGATTCCACGCGATTTTCAAGCATCAAGCAAGAGTCACGTGCGCCATCGCGTAACCTACAGTAAGTGCTCGAACAATCGAAAATTAGTGCTTTGCCCACCAATCTAACTGTTTTTTGTGTCCCTTTGCTCTTTTGTTTCCTCCTCACTGACTTCCGGTGATTGTTGAAATCCACCTATCTCTCCACCACCATCGCCACCACTAAACAAATTCTTTGGCACCCTGCATCCATACTCATTCCTTCCTTTGCATTGCCATTCTCTATTCTCCATTCTCCATTCTCCATTCTCCCTTCTCCTTTCTCCATTCTCTTCTCGCTCCTTTACCATTGGTTGTTCATCCTCATTCACATTCGCAATCGCATTCGCCTTCCTCAGACAAAACAACTGAAGAAAAGCCGCCGAAGGTAAAATAGCAAATATCACAAAAGTAAAGGCTTGAACTCACTATCGTTGCTTGCATAAACAAGAAGGGGTCAATATAACCATGGGCGGTGATGGTTCCAACACTGATAAAAAACTATTTTCTTACCTCTTCTTTTGTCATTATCTATCTTCCCTTCTCTCTATCTATCCCTTCTCCCACATGTGCAGAATACGCGCCTGAACACTTTTTTTATATCATCGTTTTGTCGCTATACTATCTTAGCATTGTGTTGATTCACGAGCATTTCCTGTCTGTTTACCCTGCCTGCGGCTTGCCTCTTCGATCGCTATATATACATATCCACTGCTTACTCTCCTTTGACGTCTTTCGTCTCTCTTTCTCTCTCTCTCTCCATATCTATCTTCCTCCTCCAGCACTCAAAGAGAGTCAACGACGCACAAACCCCTACTCGACTCCGCCACACTTTCCCTTCGCCTTTCTCAACCGAAATATCTTCATTGTCGTTTCTTCCTTTCCTCTCTTCACTTTTCATTCTCAACACTCACATTCCCAAAGCACATTCACTCCCAAACTCACACACAAAAAAAACTCATACACTCACACAAGCATACCACATCCACACTCATCCATCCTCCTCCTCACATACACTACAATCGTCTCTGTAACACATTCGTTGATGGTCATAACCATGGACTACTTCGGCAACCACCTTCTCCATCATCTTCAAAACCAACAGAACCTTCCTCATATCATCCATCGCACAGGTACCACTCTTCGTCAGCACCCACCTGCTCGTCTGACCTTGGCGGCACCTTACCCTGTAGCCGTCCCCGAGATCTCGACGCGCCTCATCGGAGCCACCAAGCCTTTGAATTCGGAACTCGGCACACCTTTTTCCTTGTCAGACACCGCGATGGACCTCGGAAGCGGTGTCTCGGTCCTCTTCAGTGTCAACCCTCCTTCGCCCATCGAGTCCGACCTCTGCTCGGATGACCAAGAGACTATCGTCCGCACCTGGTGCACTGCCGGTCCTTCAACCGAGCAGCTTCTTGGCGAAGACCATTCTCATGCTTCTTCTTGTGACACCAGCCAAGTCGACGTAGCCATCACCGCAGCTACTTCAAGTGCCGCCTCTGCTGGGAATCTGAACGGTGACTCGTCGGGCAAGAACCGTACACGAGCACCGCGTCGTGGCTCGAGCGAGAGCAACAAAAAGGCCGAGCTGTACAAGACTGAGCTGTGCATCTCTGTTCACTCTGGTCTTGTGTGCAAGTAAGTATCTCACCTCAGTCCCCTAGAAAAATGTTGCCAGGTGTGCGATCAATGAATTCATTCTGCGTAATAATATTGTCAAAAATATTTTTACCATACCGTCGTCATTTGGGCGCCAGAAGGCAACCTCATCCATCCACAATTATGGTTCTTTGAAAGAACAAGAGGCGTCAGAAAGTAATAATCGTTTAAGCTGCGTGAGAGAAGGGACATGCAATCATATGGACAACGGAATAACTATGGATTGATTATGACAGGCTACTGATCCTTTTCTTCATCCATCACCTACTCTCTCTCTCATCAACACTCGGATAGATACGGAGATAACTGCCAGTTCGCTCACTCTGTCGCAGAGCTCCAGCATGTGAACCGCCATCCTCGTTACAAAACACAGCTCTGCACCAGCTTCCAGTCCCAGGGCTTTTGTAAATACCACGACCGCTGCACTTTCATCCACCACCCAGAGGAGGCTCGCGTTCCAATCTCCCCATCCCTCTTCCGCAAGACTATTGCTCAATTGCCATCCCCTAATCAACCACCGCCAGTAATCCCCAATCAAGTGCCCACTCCGGTGCCCAACCAGATTCCCACCCAAGTCCTCAGCCAAGTACCCCACCAGATACTCGCCCAGATGCTCAGCAACCAGCAGAACCAGAACTGGACTGCACCCTCCTCAACTTCCCTTCCAAACTCAGGAACCACAACCCCTGTTCAGCAACTTATTGACTACTCCAAGATTGACCGCGTCAGAGCAATGTCTGATCCTTGCATCTATACCTACATGGAAGGGCCTCCAGGATTACAGGTGCCTCCCAGGATGGGAGGCCTCGACCAGGGTGTTTTCTTCGCAGAACCTCTGAGCTGGAGCATGAGCATGGGTATGGCTATTGACAGGGCCGACTCACCTACTGCACAGTACCCTCAACAAGTCTTCGCCTTTCCCATGTCGAACGATCCACGCGACTTTATGAATCAAGGACCGCAGCAGCAGCCGATGCCTGTCTCAATGCGACGCCAGCGACGAATGGGTATCTCTTACCCGCCACCCGGATTCCCCATCGACGGAGGCCCTCCCGCCCAGCACCGCGATATCTTTGACCTACTCCCGCACTACAATGAGCACGGCATGTTTGACCCTGATCTTGCCGTCCGACCGGCTGGCGCTATTCGACCTCCCTGGATGACCCCCCGTAGTATCTGGCAACCTCTCCATAACAACTTGACTCCTAGCACCAACAACGGCAACTCTGATGAGAGCCAGGGTCAGATTCAGGACCTGAGCCTGAGTCAGGAACAGAGCCAGACCCAAGCTATGACAGGAACTCAGCAGCAGCAGAATACACCCGTCGAAGATGAGTGCGATGCCGAGTGGATTGCCAAGCTGGGTCGTTATATCGCGACCTCCCAAAATGACTTTGAGATCTAAGCGAGAATTCCTTTTCTCTCGCTCTCCCTCTCCCTGGACCCAAAGGAGAGAGAGGGATGTCCTTCACTTTGGTTTTCTCTTTGTCCTTCCACTTTTTTACTATTTGTTTACCTTTGGCGCACGATGCCTTGAACCCCTTGCGAGAATAGCTTCAGTGTAACGATCAAAAGGACTGACAACTCTTTCTTCTTTTTGATCCCACCGCCAGCCCTTCCCCATTTTTGCGTTTGCCTTCACCAATCCATTTATCTATTCTTTTTGCTCTTTAATACTCTTCAAGATAGTCCCATATGTATTTTCCATAGCGCTATCCTCTCTTTGGCAACCTGCAAGACACACACATATACGGACTCCAGTGCACAAAAACACATCCAGAATAAAAGAATGCCTGCATTTTCTCTTGTGAGAGCTTGCATCCAAATACAGCACCTCGCCTTGCTGTTGCTCTTGACAAACAAACGAAATCAATTTTGCCACCATTTTTTATCAAACTCTCAGCCGAAATAAAAGGGTCAAACAACCCTCGCATTTTTTAACTCCTTTTCCTTTTCCCCACTCACAACCCACTTGTTGCCACCACCACTCTCATTCCCTCACAAAACAAACAGCCCCACAAACACTACTTTTCAATCAAATGTCATCGTCATCAAGTTGGAGAAGCAGGAACGAAGACGAAGGAGATGAGGATCTCGACGATAACATTCTCACCGATGCCCAGGAGGTAAAAAAAAACCTGCCATGTATTCATTTGCAGGGGACAAAAAACGCGTCAAAACCGACATTCGAAAGTAGATTCTTAGGCAGAAGTCCTAACCCTATGTCGACCCTTCTTTCGATAGACACAATGGAGCAGCAGAGACAGTATCCTGTTTGTGATCGACTGCTCTCCAGCAATGCTTCAACCAGACGAGGAAGGCGATATCCCCTTCTACACAGCCATCAAGTGCGCCAAGCAGGTCCAGCTTAACAAGATTATTAGCTCTGATTCTGATCTCATCGGCGTCGTTCTCTATGGCACCGTAAGTTACATCCTCAGAAGATGATTTTTATCTTTGGTCAAGGCTTCTCTGTTTTTTATTACGATGACTGATGTACCATGGTTTCATCGATGGCTGCCTATAGAGACAAGCCAAGAACGCAAACAATTTTGCACATATCTACGTGCTTCAAGACTTGGATGTCCCGGATGTGGGAAAGATCCAGCAACTGGAGGCCATCGAAGAACGTAAGCGCGTCGTTTTTTGATCCTTCTCTGTTCGCAGGGCTTAATTATGAGACACGCGAAAACTGACTAAATGATGTATTGTTTTTGACACCTCTTCTCCTTTCCTAGAGAGGACCAACTTTGACGAGGAGTTTGGCACGAGCAATGGGGATTATACGCTCGGAGAGATGTTCTGGACCGCCACGAATATGTTCGGTGGAAGGTACGATATACTATTTTGTCCGCATGTTCGTAATGGGAACACAAGCCTACCACTTGCAACATTATTTATCATGATCATTTTTGTTGTTTTGGTGATGAGTAGTGCACAGAGAATCGGGTCGAAGCGACTGTTCCTGTTCACGAACGAGGATGACCCACACTCGAACGATATCAGTCTGAGGAGCGCATCTAAAGTCCGAGCCAAGGATCTTCAGGAGTTTGGTATCAAGATTGAGCTCTTTGATATGGACAAACCCATGCAAAAGTTCCACCGCACCAACTTTTACAAGGTAAGGTGTTATTGTCGCAAGATTGTGCCCGACTCATCCGAGACTGATAACTCAACTCTAATACCTATATACCTTTCGCTTTGTCTTTCATATAAAAGGACATCTTGCTGGATTCTGTAGATGATAATGAAGAGAGTCAGAGTCAGGAAGAACAGACGACAGCCAAGCTGGGAGAACTCCTTCAACGTGTCAGGCGCAAAGAGGTCAAGAAGCGCTCACTCTTCAACATCCCATTCAAACTATCAACGAATCTGGAAATTGGAGTCAAGGGATACAACCTCGTTTCGACACAATCCAAAGGACTTCACAGGAACGTTTACACACTGGGCGAAGCAGTTCGGGAAGTTGAAACGGTCACCAGCTGGATCTGTGCCGACACAACTCAATATCTCACTGCAGCCGACCTCAAATACTACTGGGAATTTGGAGGTCAAAAGGTTATCTTTGAGAAGGACGAGGTTGTGTCGATGAAGACGTTTGGTCCTCCAGCGCTGGCCCTGATTGGATTCAAGCCCAAGACTGCGATGAAGATGTACTACAACCTCAGCCATTCCATGTTCCTGTACCCGGACGAGTTGTCGTATGAAGGAAGCACGCGGGCGTTCTCTTCGTTGTTGATCGCTATGCATGAGATGGACAAGGTGGCTATCTGCTCATTTACACAGCGAACCAACTACAGCACTCGTCTCGTTGCTCTCATCCCCCAAGTATGTTCAAGCGATTTACTGTCGTTGTCTGAGATACCAGTTGAGAACAACAAGCCTGACCCAATTGTTTATTTTCTCATTGTGAATAGATGGAAGTGGTGGGTGCAAACGGCCAGGAAGTGCCTCCAGGCATGCAGCTCGTCCCATTGCCATGGGGTGATGATATTCGCCCACTCCCCATCATGACAGAATACACACCACCGGATGAGCTGATCAATGCTGGAAAGGCCATTATCTCCAAGCTAAACATGAAGAGGGGCTTCCACCCAGATAACTATGAGAACCCAACCCTCCAAAAGCATTACAAGGTTCTTCAGGCTACAGCCCTGAACCAGACTGACATGGACATTGACGACAAGACCCTTCCCAAGACTCAGCAAATCTACGATGTAAGTCTTGTTTTCTAAAGGGGTTAACTTTTAGATGCTTGCTCCAGGTTGCCGGTGGTATTGATCGATTTGTTCCTTGACGTGAAATGTTATCTAGAGAGCGGGCGCCTACATTCAGCACTTCAAAGACGTGGCAGCGACAGCAGAGCTGCCAGAAGATGTTACTCCTTCTGTTGATTCTGTATGTATATCATTTTGTCTTGTTTTCTTGTCATTCTTCTTGATGTGTGGGTTTGTATCGTCTACTTACCGACGTGATCATGTTCTCAATTGAAAAAAATAGGTACCTTCGGACCAGTCGTCGGTAGCGGCAGCCAAGCGGGCACGGCCTGGCCCATCGGGTGGTGTAGCGTTGCAGCAGGAGATGAGAGAGAAGTACGACAACGATCAATTGAACAAGGTAACGTGAACTTGCTCGCACAATGAGGTTTATTGGTCGTATGTGGTCAAAGTCAACGAGCAGGGAAACTGATAATTGGCTCTGACATTAATGTATTGTGATAGGCGACGGTGGCAACGCTGAAGGACTTTTTGCAGTCGGTTGGTGAGTCAGGAGCAGGCAAGAAGGCTGAGCTGGTTGAGAAGGTGCAACAGTACTTTGCCAACAAGTGAGATCTGTGTTGCTAGAATGCCTGCCTATAAAAAAATATCGTGGTCTGCTTCAGGTAACAACGAACAGAAGCAATTGAACGTTGTTGCAATGCAGCGTAGCGGAAAAATGAATAATAATAATAATAAAAGGATTCAGTTCGGAAAGTTACGAGTTGCAACCTGACAAATAGAGATAGCAAGGGTAGAACGCGATCCACTTCGAATTTTTTAGAGTTCTGCCTGGGTGCTGCCAGCTCTAACTAGCCCGCTTTTTTTTTTTTTTTTCTTATTTTCTTTTTCTTTTCTTTCGTATTTTCCTCTTCTCTTTACTTTACATCACCAACATCTCCAACGTCACTGGACAACACCGACAGCAACACAGGACAAAGACCGACACATAGACAAGCATATAGACAATGAGCACTCCAGTTACTTCCGTCACGATCGAATCCCTCACCGAAGCATGCAACACCAAGCTCGGCGCCACTCATGTCGTAAGGAAAACAACAACAGCCACTCCACTTGGGAGAACTGGACGGCTCGCTCATTCTGTTTTTTTTTGAGTGTGTAGTGTGTAGTGTGTTTACATCGCTCCTGCAAAACTCATCATTGTTTTCTTTCTTCTCTTTATCTTGTGTATGTCGATACGATAATAGGAGGGCAAGGATATCTCTGGTAAGTGAACGGTGGAAAGTTGCCTTGGTATTATTGCAAGGTGTGTCCGTGTGTGGGTGTGGGTGTGAAGGATTTTTTTTCACTGAACAGTGGAAGGAAGTGCTTATCAGATCGATGCGCAGGCAAGCAGGCGGACTATGACTGTGTATGAGAGAAATGGTGTGATAACAGAGAGCACTCAAAACGAGAAAGGGTATTGGAGGAGGGGGGGCGGAGGGAAGGTAAGGCAATGTGTGTCTGTGGGAGGAATAGAAGGGGAGGAGAAGGGGACATGCAAATGACATGGCACAGCCCAGAAATTGATCCAAAAAAAATTGAGCATTTCCTACAAACTACAACAATTCCTCAGCTCGAGTCTTTTTTCTTTTTTTGCCACCACCTCTTTTGAACATCTCGCTTTCACCTGCTAACCTCATCGGCTCTTCTTGTTTTATTTGTTGTCGTGTTGAATTTGGTGTAGGTGGATGTGGACAGAACTTTGAGATCAAAATTGTGTCGCCCATGTTCGAGGGCAAGTCGACCCTCCAAAAGCATCGTATGGTGAACGAGGCCCTCAAGGATCAGATCGCACTCGTCCATGCCTTCTCCCAGGTATGTCTTTTTCTCTTTTTGTGCCGGTTATACTGGAGAATGAGTGGATATATCGTTTATGTTTTTAACCTTGGGTGTGTTCTTTCTTTGTTGGTGTTGTAGAAATCGTTTACGCCAGCGCAATGGGAGGCCCTTCAGCAGCAATAAGTAAGCGGGAGAACGGGAGAACGGGAAGAGCAGGGAGAACAAGAATACGATCCCCAGCGTATATAACAGAGACAGTGTCGAGGAGGCGACAGATCGGACGGGGAGGGATAGTGGTATAGAAACAATTTTTCTTTCAACAACAATCATCACGGAATAATAAACAAAACAATCCGGAACAAGAAGCAGCATTGGTCCTTAAAGGACTGCGGTGAAGAATTGACTGGAAGAGGGAGTAGATATTGTAAAATTGATGTTTATTTATCGTGCCAGTCCACCGCCTCTGCCTATGCGTTTCGCGCGACGCAAGACATTTACAGACCATAGTCATCATCATCCGAGTCATCGTATCTTCTGCGGTTGTACTTTGTGGCCAAAAACAAAAACAAAAAAGCAGAGTTGTCAGTGTCAATACCCTACATCTCCACAACAAAGTATTACGTCCATCCATCCTAAAACACGAAAAAGAATCACAGGTGTAAACACTTACGACGATCTTGGTCTCGCTCTTGGTCTGCTGGTTAACCTGCTCGAGAAGCTCGATGAGCTGCTTCTCTGTGATCTTGGCGCGGACCTGACCACCCTGGGCCATGCGGATCAAAAGATCTTCGACAGCCCTTGCCTTATCAGCCTTCACCATTGCAATGCGCGACACTAATCGTGATGTAGTAAAAAACGGAGAATAATGAGAGTTATGTCAGTTGGTTGGTGGCTAGTAGCTCCTGTGAAATGAAAAGTAGTCCGATTTGATCGATTGAAGGTTCTTTTGCTTACAGCGCTCGCGGGCCTCGCCGTCCAGAATTTGGATCAACTAGATATGTGTTGGTTGATAACAAGGGGGTTTTCTCAAGCGTGTTAGGGACGGTCCTTTCAACTCACGAAATTTCCAATGCATAATCTTTGCTTCTATCTGTTTTAAGGATCTTCCTGCTGTACCATAGTGCGGCGCATCTCTTCCATTTGACTATAAAGCAATTGAAAAATGGACACGGAAAAAGAAGGGTTAGTCGTTGTTGTTATTGGTCGTGTGATCCAAAACATGAATGTCCAATGTGTCTTTGAATTGTATCTTGCAGAGGAGAGTTCATACCTCTTCTTGGCCTTTTCTTCCTCATCCTTCTTGCCGCCGCCCATGCCGGCCTAGAATGGTGAAATAGACAAAACGGTCTGTGTTAGTATCGCTGTGTCGCTTTGAGGGTCAATTAGAGGCTGGAACGTGAGGTATGCTCCAACGGAAACAGGTCGTTGGTGTTCCGTGAAAAGCCTTGTTTTGGTGACTTACAGGGAGACCTCCCATGCCGCTTGATGGGGCCCCTCCAGACTGACCTTTGAGCTCGGCCATGCGGCTATTGTGAGTAGAGGAAGCGAGAACGAGTAAGAGGTCAGTCGAGGAAGTAAAAAAACGTAAAAGGCAGTTGCTAAGAATGACAAAATGTCCGGCGACGTTGGAGTTTTGCTCCCATGCTTGAACTGCAGTTCTTGAGCAAAAAGGTGTGTGAAGAACATGTTGTTCTTACCGGGCGCGGATTTGTGCGAGTTCGTCGTCTTCCATGGTTGTTAGGTTAATGAATGTGAATGAGGTATGTGGTAAATAAAAAGGAATCCTCTCGAACAAAAAGTGAGCTCTTTATTTCGCCAGCCTTGTGGCTTGTGTCCAAGGCGAACACTTCACACACACACTAACACCGAGGGAAAGTCAAAAAAACACACTTTCGCCCAAACCCCTCTTCTTTTCTTTTGCTCTTGAGACAAGGACCACCAACCTTTTCTAACCCTCCTCGGCACACTGAGTAGAGAAAGAAGTATGCTGAAGACATGAGTACTCTCCCAATGACGACTTGGGGGCTGGACCCGCTTCTGCATGTTCCCTTTCAGCTGATGATCTTTCAGGTCCATGCCCTTGTCCCCGTGCCTGCCTGCGAAGGTGAGAACCACGCCTCGCGATGTGTAAAAGCACAAGTCAGGATAGTCGACTCGACTCAAAGCTAACATATTTTCTATACCTATCTTGGCGTATTATATTTCAGGAGTTTACAGTCACCATGGACACCCTGTCGGTATGGTCGAGATCATGGGAGTCATTCAAAGCGTGAACCGCGCACTAAAGTACATAAGCTACACAGGTAAGATAATTAACACCGATTAACGCCACCAAATTATCGAATGATTACAAGTAAAGGTCTCATCACAATAACTTCACTGACGCGATTCCATTTTTATATTATTGGTTTGTTTTCTTCATTTCTCGATAGTGGACGATGGGACAGGAGCGATTCAATGCGTCATGTGGATCCCGGACAACCATCTGACGGTGCAGGATACGAACTCGATTCAAGGACTGAAAATGTTTTCGTTGGGTGATGTTGTCAAAGTAAAGGGATATCTAGAAGCCTTTCGTGATTCCATGCAGATTGATGTCCAGCCTGGATGCATTGGTATGTGTTTTCGTTTTTTTTTCTTTCTGCAGACGATGCAGCGCTTGTGACATTTCGTTGATTTTGCTCTTTTAAAGGGTTACTGACTCAACGATGTAAAAAAAAACACTCTTGTGTCAAAAATCTGATCCTTAATTATGTAGTGGGGTACGAAGACCCAAATGCCGAGACGCTTTTCCGACTGCAAGTGTTGAATCTAGAGCGAAATGTGTACTCCAAGCCGGTGGAATTGCCATACTTTGTGCGGCAACAGTTTGGAGTAGTGACACCTTTGGTAAGCGTCCAAGAGGAAAATTCAGTGTACAAGATTGTTGTAAGTGATGTTTGCCAGGTTTATTGACACCCTTTTTTTTGTATTTTATGTTCGCGTAGGGTGAAGAGGAGACTAGCAAAGGAGATTCCACCAAAGAAGATTCCACCAACGGAGAGGCTACCAAAGGAAATGCCACCAAAGTAGAGGCCACCAAAAAAGAGGCCACCAAAAAAGAGGCCACCACAAAAGAGGCCACCACAAAAGAGGCTACCAAGGAAGAGGTCACCAAAACAGAGGTCACCAAAACAGAGGTCATCAAAGCAGAGGTCGCCAAGGAAGAGGTCGCCATAGTAAAGATCGCCGAAAGGACACTGTTGGACCGATTACGTGCTTGGATAATAGGACACAAGGAGTTTTGTATCTTGGAACTAATGTATGATGAGACGAACAAGCGGATGGGTGAGGAAGTCGCCCAGAAAAGGGTAAGCTTGCTTGAGTCATTTTTTTTGTTTGTATGCTTGTTTGTTCGTACTTTTGAAGGATGGCCAGTTATGCAGTGGTGACCTTAACCGATCAATAATTGACAGTGCACTTTTTGCGGACCAAATTGCCATGTCAACAATAGAGGGAGCCAGGGGAGCGGCCATTGATACGCTGCTATCAAAAGCTTGTAACTGAGGGATGGCTTGAGTGTATCAATGAGGATAGGTTAATATATCGAGCAGTGAGTCCTCAGAGAAAGAAAGAACAAGACCTGCACAGTGGAAGTGTCATTGTTATCGATGATGATTGATATCTCCGCATTGTGTTACAGCATATATGCGAGCATGTTGGAGGTGCCCAGCCAAGCAATGCCCAGCCTTTTCTTTCCTTTTTTTCCAGGGTGAAATAAATTTCAAACTGACTGGTGTCGACTTTTCCTCCTTTCTTATTCCTCCGCCGACCACTCCTTTTTCTACTTTTTTTATTTCTTTTCCCCTTCTATTCGATTCGTCTCTTTCCTCCTTCACTTCACACCTACTCGCCATCCCTCCCTTCCTTCTTGCCCCTTCTCTCCCTTCTACCTTCTAACCTTTTACACATATCACACTTCACACATGTCTTGGCTCTGGAGTGCCTCGCCCATCGACGAGCTCGTCGGTAAATACCCCTCTTCAACCCTCTCAGTCACATTCACCGTAGCCCAAGACTACAAAACATAGGCCGTAAACGCGACATCTGTATTTTCTCACACTCACATCTCTTGTCACCTTTGCATCTTTCCTCTACTGCAGACAAGGCTACCTCTGAAAACTTGCCTGCTGGCTCAGAAGACCTAGCCCTGAACCTTGAGATCTGTGACCAGATTCGCTCAAAGCAGGTCTCGCCCAAGGATGCTGCAAAAGCCCTCAAGCGCCGCATTGGCCACAAGAATCCCAACGTCCAGATGCTTGCTCTCGGGGTACGTTCTTTTACCATCTCGTTTGCATTCGCTGGAAAGGAACGCTGCTTGTCATGAGTTCATCGGACTTAATGTCTACTATTCTTTTGTTATTCCTGCTTTTTTTTTCAACATTAGTTGACGGATGTGTGTGTCAAGAACGGAGGACATCACTTTTTGGTCGAAGTTGCAGCGCGCGAGTTCATCGACAACTTGACCTCAATCCTGAAGGCACCTGTAAGTCGTCGTCGTCTTCGTCTCTTGTCCTTTACTGCTTTCTCTTCGACATACCTCTACCCCACGACCCTTTCCCTGACGAAAAACAGACAAAAAGAACCACAGGAATGCGTTGTTTTACCTCCCTATGCAACCTATTTATGCCATTTCCTAGTTGTCAGGTGGGACTAACGTAAACCTCCTTCTCTTTGTTTTATTGTCATTTGTCACTACGTGGCGGTAACAGGCTGGATGCAACTTGGAAGTCAAGAACCGTATTTTGGGACTTATTCAGACTTGGGGACTCCTCTTCCGTGGGAAACATGGACTCGGATATGTCTGCGACACGTATATGATTTTACAGCATGAGGGCTTCCAGTTCCCTCCAAAGGACAACGTTGGCGCAGCTTTGGTCGAGTCCGAAGCTGTATGTTTAAAAGCCCATCAAGCTGTCGATGTTTTGTTGCGAAACAGGGGGGTTAGCTGGATTGTTATGCTAATTATTAACTTTTATGCGTATTCGCTATCCCTATCTCTTATTAGCCCCCAGATTGGACAGATTCTGACGTGTGCACTCGGTGCCGCTCGACTTTTACGCTGACGAACCGCAAACACCACTGTCGTGCCTGTGGGTCGACATTTTGCGGGCAGTGCTCTTCAAAGACTATGGCACTTCCCAACATGGGTGTTACACAGGAGGTCCGTGTCTGTGATGGATGCTGGATGAAGAAGAAACTTGGACCGAAGAGCGTTGTTGCCCTGGAGAGCCATGGACTAGGCGGCGGACTGGAGTACATCCCCTCGGCAGCCAAGACAGGAACTACGACCCACAGCACAACACACTCGTCTTCGAAGCCCTCGGGAACTAACAATTCGACTTCAGCATCCCGTACTGCAGCAGACGATGATGCAGACTTGCTGAAGGCCATCGAGTTGTCGTTGAAGGAGTCTCAGACTCAAGCTGGATACTCAGCCCCAAAACGCACCAATACTGAGCCTGTTAAGAAGGCTCCTGTTCCAGCAGAGGAAGAAGAAGATGCAGACTTGTTGGCTGCCATTGAGGCTTCTTTGCGTGAGTCGAACATTCGCTCGTCTTCGTCTTCTGCAGTTCCTCGCTCCAGCCAGCGTCAGTCGTCGTACTCATCATACACCTACTCCAAGAAGCCCATTGTAAGTCGTTGAGAAATCTCGTGCGACCTACTATGCTATGCTGTGTTGTGGTTTCCCAGGCACTAATGGGCTGTTGCATTATTTTGATTGACAATTGCGATATTTTAGGCGGCAGTAGCTGTTTCTCAGCACGAGTTGACGGAAACGGAAAAATCCAACATTGAGATGTTCTCAGTGCTGGTTGACAGGATTCAGATGATGCAGGGCGATGTTGCTGGCAACAGGGAGGTTCAGGCACTCTACGAGCAGATCTCTAAGCTGCAAATGAAGGTTGCCCTCAGCCTCGAAGAAGCCGCCAGGAAGCAACGTAAGTTTTATAGACTGTGGCCATTAGTTAAGTCATTTTCATAATGTGGTTGCTTTTACATTCAAACTAACGCGCATTCTCTTATCGCTACCGATAATAGAGGAGTTTGTGGGATTCAATGACAAAATTGACCATGCTGTCCGGATTTACGATCATCTTTTGCAGGAGAGGTTGAACTCGTCTTACCAGCGCCGGATGAACGCGACCAACTATGCCCAACCAGGAATGTACAACAGCAACGCCCCAGTGACTCCTCAGACTCCACAGGCCAGTCACATATACCCACAGACGAGCAACCCCGATGCTCGGTACGCCCAGTATGTCCCCTCACCAGGACCCTATGGCGGAACACCGTCGGCTCAACAGACTCCACAGATTCCCTTCCAGCAGGCTCCTTACCCGCAGCAGCCACAGCAGCCACAGCAGCCACAGCAACAACCGTCCTACCCATACCAAACCAACCAACCTCTACAGTCGTCGGTAGCACCCAATGCCTACAACGTCACCTCACCAGTCGCACCGGACCAGCAGCCTTATTCAACAGCCCCTGTACAGCAGCCCCAATATGGTGTTCAGCAGCAACCGCAACAACCGATCCAACAGCAGCCTCAGACACAGCCCCAGCAGCAACCGCATCAGCAACAGTTTGCGCCTCAATACCAGTCATCAGTTCCTCAGCAGTATACTAACGGTAGCGCAGGGCCAGCGGTCGCGTCACCTATTGTACAATCATCCATCCCTGCCAACGGTCAACTGCCCATCAGCAACGGATATCAGCCTATAGGACAAGCGATTCAGTCGCCTCCTCCTCAGCAGCAACAGCAGTCGTTTGCGCCAGTAGCTCAGCAGTCAGCCTATGTGTCCTATGATCCTCAGCAGCAGCAGCAGCAGCAGCAGCAACCACCTCCACAACAACAACAGCAACAGCAGCCGCCATTGCAATCGCAGGCGCCAGAGATTCAGCCTCAGTTTTCGGGATCTGCAGCGCCTGCCCAGTCTCAGTACGCGCCATATCAGCAGCAGCCCCAGCAGCAGCAGCAAGCTTATGCGCCCGTTGCTCAGCCTAAGGTTGAGGAGGCACCCTTGATCGAGCTCTAGACACTTTTTAAGGAGTGGATTGGATGCGTCAATCAGTCACCACAACGTGTATGAACAAATAAACCCCTTTCATACTTCTTTGTTGAGGCGTCTGCGGAGTTGTATCTTGTACTCTTTTTTTTTTTTTTTTTCCCTCATTGGACCAGTACAAAGTTCTTTATCGTCGCCTTTTCATTTCAGGAAGTTGACCCCGCATTCTGTCGGCTGGTCTTGGAAGAACTTTTTTTTTTTTGTTCTCACAACAAGGAGTTTGAAATTGGGGAAAAAGGAAGAAGAGGGTCGTCAGCCGTGCTTATGGAGATCTTCAGAGCGTGAGTAAAAGGAGGACAAGATGAGTGGAAAGTGGGACGAAACGCGTGAGGTGAGGAGAGTGCAGAAATTGAGTTTCATTCTTTGCGCCGAGTCAGAACCAAAGAGCGAGCAGGGGAAAGCAGACATGATGTGTCAACAACGATTCAAGAGCAGCCGACCAACAAGAAAAAAAAACGATAATGTAGCAAAAAAAAAAAAGATATATGTTATTTCAAGAAGGGAAAAAAAAATAGGTATACAAGCATGAGAAGCGATATCCATGTCTAAAGAAAAAATGTTGCAAAGTGTATGTATGTGTGTGTATATGAAGGGAAAAGGACGGCTTCCCGAAAGGCAAGTGATTAGAAATGACTGGAAAAAAATCGGACAAACACTTTAGGCGGCGGTCGAATGCTTTCGTGCCGTGATCGAAGGTGTTGGTACAATCTTGGACTCGTTCGTCTCGTCGCGGGCTGGACAAAAAAAAAATGGGGTCGAAAATGAAAATGAAAGAAATCGGTTAGTTATCATGCCGAAGGGAAAGAAAAGTGGGTCAACGATTAGAATAAGCATGCGCAAACACACAAAAGGCAAGAGGAACTCACATTGACGAAGGAAGGGGATGAGGTCAGTGCCACCAGTGCCTCGGACAACATCGTTTCCAGCCTCCTGCTTCTTGGCTAATCCGTAGGGTGCGCCAAAGATGACCTTTTGTGGGTAAAGAATGTTCGATCCCTTCGAGGGCTTCTCTCCTGTTCCGTCGCTGGCGATAGCGCCATTCGCAGTTGCTGCTGACTTGTCCACAGTTCCGTTGGTGGATGGCTCGGTCTTCTGGGCCTGGGCATGAGGCTGAGGGGCGAATCCTCCGTGAGAGATGGAGGGTCCTCGGTTGGCTTGCATGACAATGTAGAGAGTGACCATCTGAATATGGACGTCGCGGAAGACCTTGATCTGGTGGACACACTCGTCATAGACAGTGATCAACTTTTCGACCTCAGCCGTACGCTCGCCTGCTGCCTTCTCAGTCACAAACTGACGGATGTTGGAGACTTCCGTGAGATGGGTCAAGAAGCTACGGTGGGGTCCAGGCATGTAGAAACGCATCTTTTGGATAAAGTTGGTGGGCTTGACAGCTGCTGGGGCGGCAGTAGCAGCAGAAGGGGGATGAACTGCAGGGCTGCCGTTGGCGGGCGCAGAGGCACCAGCCTTGTGGGGGCGGAATCCCGTAGGGTGATGTTCGACTCCAAAGGCAATGTCAAGGGCATGGATCAACGAGCTCTGAGCGGCACTACCTCCGGCCAACTTCTTGTACTCGCCATTGTCGACTCCCTCATAACGAACACCATTGGGCAATCCAGCCTCGGCCATGTTCTCCCATCCGGCCAAGTAGGGGCGGACCTTCCAGTAAAAGACGTAGGGATCGCATCTCTCAAACATGCGACGGAGGACAGAGACCAAGTCCTCGATAATGCCTCGGATTCCCTCGAGTTCCTGTGTCAATCCAACAATGTTGTTGTCCCGGGCCTGCTGAATGGCAGTGAGGATCTTGCTGAGGACGGGAGCGCCCGTGGCCTCGATCGCGGTTGTCACCAAGTAGAACCATGACTCATCGCTTGAGCCCGAAAGAGTTCCCAGCGTGTCCAAATTGCTATCATGCAGATGAAATAGGAGGGAGTAAGCGAGCGGTTAATAAAAAAATGTTGTCAATTGAACATATAACTCACGGATCCGGTTGTTTGTGATAATTTTCAATGATAATCTTGAAAAATGACAAACACACAGTACAAAGGCAAACGCCAAGCGAGAAGGTGTGTGAAAATGGAAAGGAAAGGGAAGGAGAGACCAAGCAGACTGTGTGTCTACTGATGTCATCCACCCGACGCATCCGTGCTTTCCGATCCCTTCGTTTTGTTATCTCTTTTTTTTTTTTTTTTTTTTTTTTTTTTTTTTTTTTTTTTCAGGCACACACTTTCAATTGATTGAAATGGCGACTTACTTGAGGTCTCTGGGTCCATCCTTGTACAACAGTCTCCAGTTCCACATGACGACGGCAGCGTGGGTCAACACAGGCTGCATCTCGAGCATATCCGCAACCTTTTGCCATGGAACGGCCAGCGCAGCCGGGAGGACCTAAGGGTTGCCAAGGGAGAGAGGGGAAAAGGATTAATAAGTTTCATTGTGTGGGTGCCCTTTTATTAATGTAAGGGGAACGGACGGACAAATGAAAAGAAAGAAAAAATAGTCTGGATCGCCAGCGTTGTTGCAAAGGGTAAACAAATGGATCATTTTTCTTTTCTTTGTTTGTGAATGCCGACTGGTGATTGCGCACAGTGCAAGGAAAGGAAGGGATCGGGTGGTGATGACAGTGGTGGCAAAATGAAAGAGAAAAAATTACCTCTGCGGCCTGCTCATGCTTGCCCCAGACATAGGCATGGGAGAGCATGCAAAGGATCAGATATCCTCTCCGCTGCTCAGCCTTGGTCTTGAGCTTGGCTGCATCCAGAACCGGAAGCTATTAAGAGAACAAAAGAGCTACTTTGTTAGGACAAGGAACTCCTGTAGTCATACATGTAGTAACAAAGGGGAGCCACCGATTGACTTTGTTGGGCTTATTAATTTTCTTTTTCATATGGTGTTGGTTGGTTGGTTATGGTTTTGTGTGACAATAAGAGTGAAGTCGTTGCTATTGTTGTTGTTTGTTGTGACTGAACGAGATCCATTGAATGAACATTCTAGTGATGGATGTTTGTACATGAGAGGAAGTGTGTGTGTGTGTATGGATGTATTCCATCCCAGTTTTCTTTCTTTTGGTTTCGTTCATCCTTCTCATCGTCCGTGTCCTCTCTCTTGAGCTGCAAGTTGTATTAAATGTCGTTTGTGGTATGTCGGAGACCAAGCAGCAAATAAAAATTGTGGCAAAAGGGTCTTATTTAACTTACCTCGTTGACATACTGACGGAGTCTGGACGCAAGAAGGAGGCCGTTGAACTTTTGGAAGGTCTCCTCCCAGGGGGCAAAGTAGGGGTCGGGCAGGACTTGGAGGGGCTCCTCGACGGGCAGGAAACCGGTGATGGGCGAGATGTCGTACTCGGAGAGGACGGGCAGTTCCTTGAGTTGTTGTTGGGCCATTGTTGTTTGAATGAGGAAAGGAGGAAAGGAGGAAAGGAGGGAAAAGGATGGGGATGAGGCAAGGGAGAGGAGGGATGGAGGGAGAAGGATGAGGGAGAAGGAAGGCGAGGAAGGAAGAGAGAGGAAAGAGAAGAAGAGGAGGGAAGAGAAGGAAGAAGGAAAAGAAAGAAGAAAAAGAAGTGAAAAAAAAAGTAACTAGGGAAGAGGTGAAAGGTGAGAGGTGGGTGATCAAAAAAGGTGATTGGTGGGTTGTATGTGATAGTAGAGGTAGGTTGACTTTTGGATTTTAACGGTGGGCGAGTGGATGGTGGTGGTGGATAGATCGGGGTTTGAGTGAATGGGAGTAGGGGTGTGCGGAGAAGGGAAAGGAAAGGTGGTGTGGGGGTGTAGTGTGTGTGTGGTAGGAGAGAGGGGGGTAATATGTGTGTGTGTGTAGTGGAAGGAAGAAATAAAAAGAAAAGAAAAAAAAAAAAAAAGAAAGAAATCCGAACCAAGACTCGAAATTGCGAGGTTTTTATACTCTTTTTTTTCCTTCCTGGAAAGAGTCGAAGACGCCGAGGAGGACAAAGAGGATGAACAAAAGGGCTAACGAAACAAAACGAACAAGGGCTAGACATCATTCACAGAAGAAAAACGACGACACCACTCCTGTTGCTGTTCAAGGGACCCTTGGCATTTGAACTTAAGAGGTAGTCCGTGGGAAAATTACTTTTTTGTTGCTCGAAGTAACAACAATGGAGACACCGCAATCAACAATCGTTCATTAGTCCAGTCGCAGGGGCTGATGAAAAGGAACTCTTGGTTCAAAAGGAACTCATAATACGAGCAAGTTTGGTTTGTTGAAGTGCAAAACAACCCTGTAGACAAGAAATAAAGGATCAGAAAATATGGATTACATTGGAGCAAGAGTTGGTGACAGTGCGGTGAGCTAGAGCTGTGTGTGAGAGAGAGGTAAACCGGGAATCCCTTTTACTATGTCCGATCGATTACTGCAAGATGGCATAGAAGCAATTAGCATCCTGTAAGGCACTACGAACTCTGGATCGTGGTTGAAAGGCGAATAACTATTATACATGTCGTACCTTGTTACGGGTTCTGAATACAGGACCTTTTCTCAAAACGCCGAGAAAAATAGGTGCCTTCGGAGAAGGAGATTGGATCCTAGAAAGAAAGACAGTGTCAAGTGGTAGCATTGGCAACTGAAGGAGAAATAAAGAATGGCGATGACAGCAGTAATAGAAGAGTTACTTCTATGTTCACCCCTGCCTGAACGACCCTTGTGCTTTGCCCTGCTTCGCTTTTGCTTTGTGTCTCCAAATCAAGCAATCCGTCATTTGCAGCCTATGATTTTTCTCACGGCGCACGTTGCCCTGGTAATGCCCATCGCACACACACACATGTCCAATTTCTCTGCTGCGATGAGTTCATACAAATGAAAATCTTTCTTCTCGCGCTGAGCCATTTGTTCTTTGTTCGTTTTTGATATAAATAACTTCATGTTCATGAGGATGGGATGACCGCACCAAGGGGCTGACTTGTTGGGTCATGGTCGACTACAACAGCAACTGGAAGCAGAGGTCATATTTGTTAACCTCCGCCGACCACTAGAACCGCGCCTCTTTTTACTCCAGTGATCGGTTGAATGTAGAAGCCCTTAATGAGCTTGTTCGTGAATCCACTCTTCATGTATCCCACTTGAAATGGTGAACCGCCACATATCCGACATAGACCGAATGGTAGTTTTCGAAACGAAAGGGAATTGAAGGAATAGGCACATCGGTATATGTGCTGCATTATGTGTGTTGTGCATGTATACAGCAGATGCGCGTGTAATACAAGGAAGCCACTCTGCATTAGTTGCCGGCCAGCATATTAATTCATCAAACTCCTTTCATTTCGATAGCTTTTCTAGCCTTACACTTACTCGCCCTTTGATCCAGGACAAGGTCCCAACAGCATTCAACCTAGTAAGCGATCTCCTCTACTCCCATATGTTTCTTGTTTTGTTGACCACTGCTGTACTTGATATCCCCTATTCCTGAACCACTTCCATGCTCCCATTGACACCTCCCCTGCTCAGATATCATTACCCTGTTCTCTTCCCGCGGACACTTTTCTTCTCGCCTCTTGCTTTGTTTCCCTTTTTATTTTTTTGTTCTCAGGTTGACGGCGCACCTTATTGTCTTCCTTCAATCGCTTGTTTTTACCATCGTTCATCCCAGTCAATCGCTCCTGTTTTCCTTGTCCTTTGTCGTGTCGACTGTTGCTTTTTTTTGTCCCTATCAGTGCAATTGTTCTCCCCCTATCTTTGGACAGAGAGAGAGAGAGAGAGAGAGAGAGAGTGCCCCAGTCCAATTGCTTGCAGTCGAATGGATCGTGTTCCTCACTTTCCGATCCACCGCACACAACCAACAAAGGTGTTCATTTACAGCGATTGTATGTGCGTATGTGTGTGTCTGTCACTGTGTACGAAGAGTGTGTGTGTGTTTTCCTCTTCTTCTCCCCCTTGCCTTTTCGTTTCCCGCTCTCCCCCCCCTTTCCATTTCATCGTTTTTTACCGCCCTTCTTTTCTTTTTTTTTTTTTGTCCCACTTTACTTCTTTCACTTCTAAAAACCAACCTTCTTTCTTTCTCTTCTCTCTCTCTCTCTCCTCACGTTTACATCCTTAACCTTGGCTACAATCACCTACTTTTTACATTCCCCTTAATCCTTAATCACATGGCACAAAATGGAGACAACAACAACAACAACATCAACAATAACACTCGCAGAGACCCCAACAGTGGCGGGTCAAGTCTCCAGGGTTCCTCTACCGGACCGTCCGCAAGCGCTGCCAACGTAGGGTCAGGTCATCGTCCCGCCCTCAACGAATGGAAGTTCCCATCCACCCCCCGAGTCGCGACTCCCGCTCCATTCGAACCACCACCACAACAGCAACAACAACAGCAGGACTCTTTCCCAACAGGCGCGTCATCGCCCGCCATCAACCAAATGGCACAGTTCCAACAGCAACAACCTCAAGACTACTTCAACCAGCCCACCTCGTCCTATGCACTCTCCGCCCAGCAACAGTTACAGCAACAACACCTCCAGCAGCAGCAGCAGCAGCAACAATACCAGCTACAACACCAGCAAAACTCACAACCATTCTCAATCAATCTGGGCGGCGGCGGCGGAGGCCAGTTTCGAGACGGAGCACATACCCCGAAGTCGCCTTACTCCTTGATTGGATCCAAAGATAACATCCATGGTGAACCACCGAGTCAGGATGCCCTTCTCCAGCTTCAGAATGGACTGCTGCAGGCTCAGAGTTTGCAAAGGAGCAGTCATAGCCACAGTCAGAGCCAGGACAGCATTGGAACTGCGACTGAGCTTTCAGGCATGCTGCATCATATGCCGGCCTATCATTACCAGCTCCAGCACGACGTCGCTCAACCAGGACACTCCCTCCCACCTCCACCTCCATTGCCACCACATGACCTCCAGCTGCTCCAAGAACAGCAACAGCTGGGCATGTCAATGATGCCTCACCAGCTTCAAACGCCCTCCGAGTTTGCTCTCAAGATGCTGTTCACACAGTTTGTCAAGATGGCCGAGGCCAAACTCAATGCTATGGTGCAGATCCCACTGGTACGGGGCTTTTTTTTCTCGTTTTTTTTTCTTGTGAACACAAGCTGTGTTCAATTGACACGCAACATTCTCAAACACCTCGAAACACGGATTGGAAACAAATAACGAAATGCGCTTTGCTCAAGGAGGCTTGCATTGCACCCTAATTTTAACCCATTGAAATTTACTATTCCAAACTGTTTGCTCTCTCCCCACTGCAGCAAGACTCAGAACCTGATATCCTATCGCCACTCAAGCAAGGTGTCGATCCAAAGTTCGATAAGCTGTTGGCATCTCTGGGTTCAGTTGCACGGCATCGACCTAAACCTGTGATCGACTGCGTGATGCTCTGGCGCAAAAGCAAGATCGAGTCCCTGGATGACAATGCAAAGTCGACATCGTAAGATCGCTCATTTTTACTTCAAGCGTTCAACTTTGTCCACATCTATGTTATGCACGTATGCCTAACGATTACCTAATACTAACCCTGGCCCATACCATGCACCCTTTTCATCTTTCCCAACGCATTGTAGAGGAGATTGGTCTATAAACTTCAAGTTCAGGGACCCAAAGACCGTAATCAAAGAGAGAAAATCTGTACGTTGACAACTTGTTCATACACTCCCTGAATGTTGTCCAATGTCTTCATCCTGCTATGGACCCAACTAACTAATCGATAATTTCCTCCGCGTGCATTAATTAGGTCGTCTCGCTGTTTATTATGTCGCGATCGTTGATCGAGATTGTCAGCCAAGTCCAAAAGGGCACTCTTCCGGACCAGCTCGGGTCCCGTCTGGAAGAAATCGTCTTTAGTCAGCTCGAAACCGTAGATCCGTAAGGCACTCACACTCCATGGTTGAACCGAGCACATGTAGTTTTTAAGAATGCTCGAACCTAACGATGCCTTTTGCATTATTCTCTGTCAGTGAGTTTGTTCAGAGGTCTGCGAATCGGACGGCCAACATGAACGCTTTGGTGGAGCTCATGGGATCACTCTCGAATGTGCGCTTTGCTACTGTCAGTGATCGATTCATTGCTGAACTGGAGAAATACAAGACAGGAGCACCCGTCAAGGATAAGGACGTGGAGCTTCGCATGGAGATGCTCATCCGCGGCATGCGCTATCTTAACCTGAAGGTACAAACACAATGTTGCTGGAAAATCGAATGGCTGGGGCTCTTGAAAGTAAAGATATCTGACAGGAGTTTCATCTTACATCCCCATTGTAGCTGTACCCAGATCGTTGCCTTGAAGAGACTGCAGATTTCCTTCAGAGTTGTGCGGGATTCTTCAAATTGGCGCGCGGGACCAGGATCAAGCATGCATATGCCGAGCTCTTTGTCCAGCTTTTGACTCCTGTTGCCAAGGTACAAAATGACAACATACACAATAGATGTAGAGTTTGGACGGCCAAAAAATTGGTGCTTTGAAGACGTCTAATCGCTGGCTTGCGTCACTATATAGGTGGCATTGGCTGAGGTGAACTACCCCAACTGGTCCAAGACTGTAGAGCTCATTTTCCCCAAGGCACGCAAGATGACCACCAAGCCACGGCATGTCCAAGTGGCCTTCCCACTCGTCACCATGCTCCTTTGTGTCAGCAAGAAGGACTTTTTCATGAAGCATTGGCAAGCTATATTCGATGCCTGCCGGGAAAAGTTCAAGGACAAGGTCATGCGCCATATTGCGTTGACGTGCGCGTCTCAGCTGCTTTGGGTTTTCCTTTTTCGCTGCTCTGATGAAACCAACACTACCTACAGGAAACTGGACGACATTGTCAAGGCGCTCTTCCCATCTCATCGGAGGTCGTCTGCCATGCAGGACGGATCACTGAATCATTACGTCCGCTTCATTCATTTTATCGGGGCTCGCCAACCGGACTATGCAACACGGTCTATCATCTTCCTACTGATGAATTTGGAGTCGTTCTCCAACGTCATCTACACCAACCTCACTATGGACATGATTTCGCCTGAGCGGATGACTATCGCCGTAAGAGCATTCATGCTGATCTTGGCAGACCTCGACAAGACCGGCAACCGTCCACCGTTCCCTACAGCCGGAGATGCCGTCAATGTTGTCTCTGATTCTGACACCGCATCCGACATTTTGGAGCCGAGTGTTATCAACCGAGCAGGAATGCGGGATACATATGACCAGATGATTGCTGTCCTCGGGAAGATCGCCATTGTTTGCGACCGCAACTATGGTCAAACGACCATCCTGGAGGAAAAGTACACAACCGCGAGGAGCATGTTCTCAGCAGCGGCACTTATGGCAACGGCGACTGGAGATGGTGGCGCTTCGATGGTCCACCAGTATTCGACACTTGCGGTCTCTTATAGTCGCGAAAAGCAGGTGTACTTTGATCTCATGACGGCTTGGGTGACCTGTCTCCCTCGCTGCATGCCTTCAGGAATCCATCTGCAGAGGATCATTGAAATGCTCTGTCGGTACACCGCCCACGTGGACCCCGAGCTGCGAAAAGCCTCCGCAGCAGCACTCGTCCGCATCGCCAAGCAGTGTAATTCGCAAATGGTCGTGGCTGGATACTCTGCATTCGTCTGCACTGTGGAGGATCGTCTCTCAGAACTGTTGGCAGGACTCTCTGTGCCTGGATCAGCTACACCTGCAGAGACTGGCCTCTTGGGCATCTATATCCAGATCTTGGAGGCTTGGATCCAGGACACTCGCACCCAGGCTCAACAGGAGCGGGAATCGAGCAGTGCCAATACTACCACATCCAACGATGGGCCAGCCAACACTTCTTCTGCTCCCATGGCCAGTCCGGCTACGTCCACGGAGGGTTCGCGCTCATTCTCGTCCTTTGCTCCTGAAGTGAACTTGGCCACTCAGCTACTCACAACAGAGGAGAACGGCCTGCTATTCCTCTGCAGCCCCTCTCCAATTATCCGTCGGTATGCTGTCTCGATCTTGCAGCTCGCTGCTTCCTTTGACCGTCCCGAGTCACAACCTGCAGCCGCAAGCACTGAGCCTAATAAGGAGGATATTATGCCAGCCAGTGTTTCTGTACGACCGCGTCTTGAGATTACAAGAGTCTACCACTTACTACAGAGCGTTGTGCAGGAGCTTTTGCAGGTGGATGAGAGCGGAAACGCCCTCAAGGACTGCCCTCTGGCGTTGCAGGAGTTGATCCGACTTCAGATCCACCACCAAAAAGGATCAGGCGAGGTATTCTCGCTTCTTGCAGGAAGTGAGCACAGTGTCGACGTTGGGATTTGGCGTTCCTGCTTTCCTCTCCTAGTCACCAAGATCTTCCACTTTTTCCCGAATATCTGTGAGCCGTGCTTGGACACTGTCAGTCGGCGCTTGATGATCCTGTACCCTGCCATCATGACAACGACCGACTTGGCGCTCAACAGCACCCTGGCTTCCAAGTTTTCGATCAAGACCACCCAGGTTGCCACGGAGGAAATGGTCGAGCAATGGCGGACGTATTTAATCTTTGTGTGTTCAACAATGATCCGGCACGAGCACCAGTCGCCCGCAGCCCCAGGACATGGACGGAAAAAGTCAGCCCCGACTGAAAAGATCACCTGTGCGAGGGATCTCTTCCGACTCATTCTACCACTGTTGTACAGCGATCGCTACTCTATCAGGGAATCGGTTGTCGCTTCCTTGGGAAGGATCAACGTTCATATCTACAAGGCCATGCTAGAGGACATTCAGCCGTTGCTCTTCTCGATTCACGATGACTTCCGGTCCAAGAGCGGCATCAAGCCACCCTACAACGGCAAGCGCAACAAGAAGATTGATCGACTTCGCGCCGAGATTGCTCACATCTTTGATCTCACGGCGCCCTTGCTCAGGAGCCCCGCATTGGTGCACGACGATCTGATCACATCCAGTTTGAAGGGCTATGTCCGTGAGACGACCAACTTTCTTCTTGACCCGGAGGTCAAGCAAGAGTGGGAGTTTGTCAAGCTGCGAACACACTTTTGCGGGTTTGTCTGCCATTCCTACAACGGCGTCTCGCAAATCGGTCTCCCGGAGACGATTGTTCCCTTTGAGTACCGTCTCTCGCTTTTCAAGCTCTTTGGTGATTGGTGTGGACACGGTCCAAGCACCTTTATCCGAGACAGCGACAACCGGTCCATCTGGTTTGGTCATGACCCCAGCAACGAGGTCCAGATGGAGGAGAAGTTTGAACTCGAGATGGCTGCCCTTCGTGCGATGGCCTCTCTTTGTGTAAGCTTAAGCGTGAATTTTTGATTGCCTTTCATTTAATTTTGAGTGCTGGAAGACTAACTGACGCTTGCCTTTTGTTATTTTTTTTTTAGCAAGGGCCTATCAACAACATGGCGCCCAACCAGCGGCCTGATCGACCAAGGGCATGCTTCAACATTGAGGAGATCTTCAGGTGGATTGAGAGCGTTTTCCGCAGTCCTGACGAGAGGTTGCATACCATCGCGCAGTAAGTGTGTGTGTGTGTGTGTGTGTGTGTTTTATGCAAAACAGCTTATCCTTTATATACTTCAGTCTCATTAACATTTTCTAACATTCATATTAACAACTTTTATACAATAGGAGCGCATTGGAGGCATTGTTGATTCATAATCAGGATCGTGTTGATTTGCTGGAGGACGCCCTGAACCAGTGCTATGCAGGGGACATGTCGCAAAAGTTCATTCAGGGCCACTTTACAGCGCTGGTCGACATTATCTTGAGGATCGAATCGTACCCTTGCCAAGTCCACCAGATGCTCAGTCTGGCCTTGTTCAAGTGTGGAGACTCCAACATCCATATCAGGACGTTGGCCATCAAGCTGCTGAAGGTCGTCGAGGCCCGTTACTTGACCGACACATGTGCGGGCGAGTATGAGATTGGAATTGTCAATAAGCTGCCGACCATTTATCGGCAGGCTCAGTATGTCCTTTCCGCTCGCCTTGCCCAGGATCAGGCGGAGCAGACGTATTCATTGCTATCAGAGGCGATGATGCGCTTTGACCTGGTTCGGACCGTCTGGCGCGGCGAGATGCTCTACTACATTGCTCCTTGGCTTGGAAACGTCGAGTTGGTGGTGGACGAGGACGATGAGCTGAGCATGACGTCCTTTGTAGTCCTGACGAACCTGTTCTACTTGACGGTCAAGTACGGCGACGATCATGTTAAGGAGGTTGAGAACTTGTGGGTGCAGTTGGTGGCCGGCGACAACTTTGCCAACATTCGACCCATCATCGTGTTCCTGCTGGATCTCGGTCTGGAAAAGCGTAACCCAGAGTTTGTGCACCCCGCCAAGAAGGTCATTGTCTTTTTGGGTCGCACTTCGGCCTGTTCGAGGATGGTCGATATTCTCATCAGTGAGATCTCCCCGAGAGCGATGGTTCCCAAGTTGAAGCAGGAGCGCAACCACATCCAACCGCCCTTCGTCTCCGAGTTCTTCCTCGCCAACCTCGACAGTCTAATCAACGGCCGAGAGAAGAGACCAGCATTCTCGCGAGGCCAGCTGGCGACCGTTCTATTGGTCGACCTCGCGGTCGAGGCAGGAGCCGATCTCCGTCGACACCTCCCCTTGCTTCTTCAGGCGCTGTTTGTCCAGCTGGACCACTATACAGCGTTGATTTGTGACCAGACTCGTTCCCTCCTGGTCCATCTCATCCACTCGATTATCATCCGCGAGTCGCGTAGCTTTGAGATTATCGAGCAGTCGAACGAACTGGTCGACTTTTTGAACGCCAAAGAGGGCAAGCCACTGTGGGCCTACGACGACATCATTACCCTCAACACGCGCGACTCTCCAGAGCTAGAGTCCTTGGTCTACCGTTCCGTCCAAGTGTTCCAGGCGTCCGAGGTTGAGATCCGTCAGCAGTGGGGCGAGACGGCGCTCCAATGGGCAACAGCTTGTCCCGTCCGACATATTGCCTGCCGCTCCTTCCAGATCTTCCGAGCCTTGGCGCCCAGTTTCAACCAACACATGTTGGCTGATATGCTTGCTCGTCTGTCCAACACGATTGCTGACAAGAGTCAAGAGATCCAGGCGTTTGCGATGGAGATTCTTATTTCCTTGCAGTCGATTATCGAGCGATTTGATACTGCGCGGATGATGCAGTTCCCCCAGATCTTTTGGGGATCGATCGCCTGTTTGTACACGGGCCATGACCAAGAGTACCTGGAGGGACTCAAGATTCTTGAGACGGTCACCAACAGTCTAGATCTCATGGACCCACCCACGCTCGAGTTCCTGCTGTCATACTTTCCCGAGCAGTGGGACAGTGCCTTCATGGGCATCCAGCCCTTGCTCCTCAAGGGCCTTCGATCCGTTAACACTGAGCAGATTTCGCTGAGACTCTTGCGAAGGATCATGTTTGTCTCTGAGAACGCGTTAATCGATCCCTCGGAGCACCGCGTCGTCTTTTTGTTCTTAGGAGTCCTTCCCCTCCTGGCCGAGGGTCAGGAGATCAAAGACATCAACGACAACTGTCTACAGTGGGCGCAAGACATTTCGACGATTGCTGAACGGGACGGATACTACAACATTGTTACCCTCTTGGGATCCTACTCCAAGCAGCGTTTCCGAACCAAGGACGACTTCTGGCGACAGATTGAGGCCGTCTTGAAGGATCTGTTTATTCCAGAACTCCAGGCAGAGATGATCCTGTTCTTCATGCGTTTGCTCTATAACAGCCCTGGACTCTACAAGCACAAGTCGCTCAAGTGTCTCAAGTTGCTCTTGCCGCTGGTTGATACGACCAGGATTGAGTTCTTGGAGATTGGTCCCGAACTGGTGATGCCGTTGTTGCGTCTGCTTCTCCAGGCCGAGTACGCGACTGAGGCGTTGGAGGTTCTAGACGCGGCGATGAATCTTTCGGAGCAGTCAGCTGAGATCTTCAAGATCCGTGTTCCCCTGGATGCGCAGAGTCCCGGCCTAAACTTTGAGGACATGACCAAGGGTATTCTCGGCGGCGGTACTGGACTCGAGCGACGATCTATATCCGATAACTGGTCTGAGCCTCGCCGGGAGCACTTTTGGCAGATGACCCGGGCCAATGTCAACGCTGTGGTGTTGACCTGCACTGGAACTGGATACTGGGGCGCCGATGTCGAGCTCTTGGCAGAACACGAGATGAACCAGCTTGGGTACCCGATGGGCGCAGGAGGGATGCCGATGGACTTTGTAGACCGTGACGGTATGCATATCGGATTGGACTCGAACTCGGCATTTGGTACGGCTTACAATGTTGATCGGAGTGAAGAGATGAATGGCAGTCAGGTTCAGTATGGACATTTGGTCTCGGCGTTGGACGATCTGACGGAGCATTTTGCGGAGAGTGCGCGGTTCAACGATGGCCGGAAGCGAGAGAGTACGACATTTGGAGCTCAGCCTTACTCGGATCAGAACAGCCAGTGGAACTATCGGCACTCGCTCTTGGGAGGAGCCAGCGATCCGTCTCTTCAAGGGGAGGCAGGCGTCGGCCTCGGAGGTGTGAAGGGTGGTAGTGGAGATGGGTTGGCTTTGACTATGAGTGGACCTGGATTCAACCGTGGTCACCAGCGACATTCTCGGCACAGCAGCAAGGGTAGTCGGGATGAATTTGGATCATTCTTCTCGCCCCACCATGACAGGATTGTTGAGGACGATGAGGAGGAATCGACGTTGATGGCGGCCGAGATCTTGAACAAGAGTTTGTCGATCAATCGGTCGTATTCTTCAATCCGGTCGTCGTTCTTGATGGAGCCTTCGTCGTTCAACAGCGGTGCCATTACTGTTGGGTCTGACCTTGCTGCTGATGGACAGGACGATTTAAGCAAAGGTGGTCAACCTGGAGTAGGACCGCGGTTGGGATCGCCTGTTCCTGGGCTGGTTCCCAACAGCTCATTTGCAGCGGGACGGGGTGGTCCGGGATCGGGATCGGGACATCGTGTGCGATTGCAGGCGCCTGGACAGGGACATCATGCTCAGCGGTCGTCTGGTTCTGGATCCAGTGCGATGAGTGGACTCAACAACAGTCAGATCTCTCAGTCGTCTAGCATGGTAGCGGCGCGGAATCGAGGCAACCAGAACCAAAGTCATCGTGCTCCCAGTAGCAATAACGGAAGCAACTCGAGTTCTGTCATGGCGTCTAGTGCAGGAACGGGAGGTGCCGGGGCAGGTGGATGGAACAATGGTCGGACTGTGAGTGGACACCGGACACGAGCCAGCTGTGACGATTTGTCGCTATCGTCTTCGGATGAGGACGATGACGAGGACGATGACTCGACTGATAGCGACGGTGACTATTCTTCTCACCAGAGCCATTCCTTCCAGCGGGATTATTACGAGGATGAAGGACGGACGCGGGAGAACAGCTTTGATCGCGCCGGTGGTGGTGGGATGACCATGGTCAGGGGTCATGGTGGATCATCAACACGGGGCAGTGTTGATAATACTACTGCAGGAGAAGCGTCGAGACGTGGTGGACAGACAACGCCAACTCCAGGGCAGTCTCAACCAGGGTCAAGGCCTAGTTCGAGACCAGGATCGAGGACTGAATCGCGGCCAGGGTCGGTGCCCGCTTCTCCGGCGACTAAGCGGGTGATGGATCGGGGGCAATTCTAGACTTGGCGGACTGGGTGCTGAGGAGTTTGTTGGAATTCCTAATGTTTATTTGTCGCAGAAGTAAATTCACGTTTTTTGTTTGATGGAGGTGGAAGATAATTATAATAATATTAATAATAATAAAAGTTGGTATCATTAAAAACGTTTCTGTGCAATGGAGAGCGTGAAATATCTAGATGGGTTTGCTGACGTGACAAGCTGTAACCGTCCTTTAGACTTTTGGGAAATGAGGATGGAGACTTTTTTGAAGGGTTGTTTTTCAATGTTGTTTTTCATGGATTCTCTTCTTTTTACATTTTTTATTTGACAGGGAAAGGTCCAGACGTAGTTTGAAACAAAGGGGTTCAAGAACTAATAATGCCGAATAACCTTTTTTTTATTTTTTTTTATTTTCATGGATTCGTGGAACATCGATCCGCGTCTCTGTTCAACTACACATCGAACCTGTGTTAAAAACTTCGAGACTTGAAAAAAAAAAAAAAAAAAAAAAAAAAAAAAAAAAAAAAATCTTTTGTCGATCCCAACGAGCTTTGTGCGAATGGAAGAGATGAGAAATGATTGAATCGTATTTTATTTTCAGTGCATATAGTACACGAAAAAAAAAGAGTATGGAGGATATGATGGATATGAAGAATGAATGAAGAATGAGAACATGAGTGTAAAGAATAGTTAAAGTACAAACAAGAGTATGAATATGAAGATATAATATGAGCGGGCGGGGATACATAGAAGTGAATTGAAAAGGAAGAGTGGAGAGTGGAAGGAGGAGGGAGGAAGGAGTGGAAAGAAATAAAAGGTACAAGGTACAAATCGGCGAACGGCTTCCAAAAAAGTCAACCGCAAGTCAGACATGCACCATGACCTCCCCTCATGCATGCCTCGGGTTTTCCCAGGGTTGCAAAATAATCTTTCTAGCATCGACAAAAGCCGAATCAAAAGAAAATCCGCATGCTTGCCTTAGTACTCGTCGACAACAACTTGATCCTGCTGAGTCCACTCTGGCTGTCGCCATGACGAGATCTTGTCAATCTTGGCTGCAGCAGAGTCCATCTGTCCAGCCTTCTTGCCCTTGGGTTTTGACCGAATCGACTTGTAGTACATCCGCTTGTCCAGCTTGGCTTGTGTCCTAGCCTCCCGTGAGAGCACCTTGTCGCCATTTTCCGCATCCTTGTAATCGTCGTCCCTGTAATGTTCCAGTGGCAGGGGTTCGTTCAGAGAAAGGGTCTGGAATTTGACGGGTCTCTGTGAGGGTCTAAGAAGCAGAAATTGTGTCATAGGATAGAAAGAGAGATATGTCATATTAGGTTGGTGCTGGTTCGTCCCACTCGATCCCCGATGCGAGATCATTTTTGTTTCTCCTCCGAATCGGAAAGGGGTCTATCTTTTTTGCCCCCTCAGACCAACAAAGAACAACCACTCGCTCCACATCCCTTTTCCATCCATTCTTGCGCTTGTTTTCTTGGTTTTTTTCTCACATCCTCCTTTTGCATCAAAAGGAGACAAGCGAAAGAGGGTCTCACCCACTCTCCTCTCTGTTTCGAGTCTGTGCGAATCTTTTTCATCCTCGTTCCCTCCTCCCACTCCTTTCTCTCAGGATCCTCTCCTATCCAATCCTTAGCCCCATGTGAAATCAAAACAATAAACCCCTCGTTTACACTCGGACCAAAGGGAAAAAAAACGCAAGTAAACAAACAAAAAAAACCTCTTCCATTTCCAAAACAACTTACCCGCATGCGATTTGGTTCAAGGCCTCAAGGGGATCCTCTCCGTTGCCACGCAAGATGGTGTCAACATAAATCTTACACCAATTCTTCTTGCGGTCATTTCGCCTCATGGCCTTGACAGTACTTGTTGACTTGCCTCCGGCAGCCTCCTGCTTCTTGTTTAGCAGCCTCTGAGCCTGCTTAGAAATCACAGGAAGATGTTCGTCCGCGGGACCATATCCGTTTCCATAAGAGGCACTCGACATATTGGACGATGTGGAAGAGTTGGAGTAAGACCGCAACATTTGGACAGACCGGTGTTCCTGCTCGAGTTTCTTGAGCTTGTACCAGTCGAGCCGCTTCTTCTCTTCGGCCTCTTCATGCTTGACCAGCCGGAACCAGACCTCGTTCATCTCTTGACCAAGGACTACAAAGTTGTAGAACCGCCGGGATAGCTCCGAGATAATAAGCATCTGGAAAGGTGGGAGGCGGGCGAGGATCTGTTGAAGAACAGGGGCTGGGAGGGTCGAGAAGACGTCCCGGCGTCGACGGCGACGTTGTTTTTGCTGGCGCTGTTGAATCTCCTGGCGGAGGGCTCTGCGGTGTTCTCGTTGTTCGAGTTGCAATTGCTGGAATTTTTGTAACTGGTCGGGAGTCATGAGCTCTGTGGTTGTTGTTGATGAAGAGTCAGGGTCTTCTTGTTCGTCATCGGAACTTGTGTAGAGGTAGTCGGAATCCGAGTCGTAGTCGTCGAGGGAATCGACACCCGAGTCGTGAACGGATCCCTCTGCTGTTGTTGTTATTGTTGTTGCAGTCATAGTGGTAGTGGTAGGGTCGGTGGTGGAGTGGATGGAAGTGTTGTGGTCTAAAGGTATTCCTATTCCTATTGTGGCGGGGCCTGTCGCTGAGGGTCTTGTTTCGATGATGTGTGGCATGGTAGTTGTGGAAGGGAAGGGGTATCGGAGAAAGTGTGGAGTGTAGTGAAGGAGAAGAGAAGGGAGGAGAAATAAAAAGTTTTTTTTTTTTTATGCCTGGGCACAAGGCGCAGCTGGGTGCACTTTTTTTTTTATATCCAGGGAAACTGGCCAATGCTGCTTGTGCATCACATGACTTTTCGCGTTTTTTTTTTTATTGTTCTTGGGCGGGCATGCTTGCAAATCAACCCTTGTCCTCACGAAAACCGTGATACGCGCGTGCCCTTACCAGAAGTAGAAGGAGAAGCAGTAGTAGCAGCAGCAGCAGCAGCAGCAGGAGTACCATTGCTGACACTCTTATTTAACTCTCCCCGGAGATAAGGCTCCACCTGCTCAATCGTAAGTGGCAGCGTCGAGATAGGAAGCGGCCTGTGATAGAGCGATGTGATATGTCCTGCAATGTTCTCAATATCCTCCAGCTTAGCATCTAGCACCTCCCACCATGCAGGACTCGTCGGCAATGCCACATTCTCCTTCCTTGCCGCCAGCCAGATCACACTACAAGCAATCGTCGGTGGCTGGTAGCAAATGTATATACTTGTCCTCAACCTATTTCGAACAAAAACGTCGGAAAAATAAAGAGGCCAAATGCATCAGTAACATGATTGTTTGTTCACATACTGCATATTCAATGTGAATTTGTGATGCGGAGAAAATAAAAGCGACGAAGAGAGCGTATTAAATCATTACCCGTCATTCAGATAGCTCCATGCCAGTTGTGGGATGATCGGATGGTCCATGAGTTCCAGCACCTTGAGATAGTTGATCATGATGGCGTAAGGCGTTTGAACATGCACATTGAACGACAGTTTTTTCAGAATCTGCATCTCTGCCACTACCGTCGCATCCTTCAATGTGTAAAACGTCTACTCGAAAATGTGAACGAAACAGATTAATTAGAGAATTGATAGAGAAAAAGGCATTAATAAAGAGAAAAAAAATAACATAGATTCTCCTCTGTAAGGAAACATGTTGTATAGTCCAGATCCAAATTGCTCGCTTACTTGTTGGTATGCTGGCATGGGGTCAAGCGGTAGGCGGTGGAATTTCTTGATGAGATGATCAAAAACATTCACCAAGTCCAGAAACCGAATGGGGCATTCTTCCACCTTTGCAGCCAAGAATACCGATCCCATGCTGATATCCTTGATGATATTGGTGTTAAAAAAAAGGTTGTTTTGTTGGCGTTGTATGTATTTGTATCATGATCCATTGTTGTCCGCATAATATTTGAAATAGATAAAAGAAAAAGTGAGATGGTGAGTGTGTGCAGCACCAGTCAAGTTGGCGTGTTGGCAGTTGAACGCTCGATTCTTGGTCTGTCATGAGAACCTACTCTGACGGCAAATTTCCGAAGTGAAGCCTGGTAAAAGAATCGCTGAAATAAGATCTGACCCGTTGCCATGGCAACCTGAGGCCTATCTCGATCCAAAATAAATCAACGAGACGTGTCAGGAAATTAGTTTGGTGGCAAAGTTCCAGCTTTTCTATGTTCTCCCCCCGTATCCTGTTATTTAGTCGTATTCATAACATATGACTCCTGCTTCCACAGCGCCTTTGGTACCGCGTTCCTGTAGGTAGTAAGATAAACTTACAGCTTCAGGAGGATGCCTGCGTGTTGAATGAGATGACATCCAAGTTGACGGAGATGGTCTTCTTGCTCCTCTGTGATGCCATCTTCCCGTGAAGGCGTTTGTTGGAGTTGTTCGAGAGTGAGCAGTGCATTCTGCAGCGATAACTTGACTTGCGACATGGCTTGTTGTTAGCTAGTTGGTTGCTTCTTGAGATGCTGTTGGAGTGTTCGTGATCTCTCATTCTCAGTTTGCCAACAGAATGCAGTCCCTCGGTAGTGTGTGTTGTCCACGTGATGCATTTTTTCATTTTTCGGTCGAGTGCAGACTGACTGAGTACAAAAAATAGGCGACTCTGGCCTTTTCTGGGAACCGCACCGACGTGCACTTGTAGACGACGTCAGGATGTGGTCATTCTTGAGCGGTGGTGCTAGCCCAGCAAATGCAAACCTACCATAGCACCGAAAACACAAAAAAAAACAAATACAAATACAAATACAACAACCGTTGAGATAGTTGCGCATAATAAAAGAAAAGAAACAAAAACTATATCTTGGGTAAGAGGACATCATTGGTGTCATTCTTCCCGCTTGTTGGCTTTGTTGGCGCCCTTTTCCGTACTATGCTCATCATCACATCACACCCCTTCGCTGCTGATAGCAGAATAACTAAGAGTGGTTGTGCTTTTTTTCTTTTGGTTCGCAGCGTGTCAATCTCGCCCCCCACTTCTATTGCTGCTAACGATTCGCGATGATCCACTTATGAGAACCATGGTCTCTGCATAAAAGACACCACCAGCCATCTCTCTCTTCGTCTCTTCTTCTTTTCTACCTTTTCTCTTCTCTCTTCACTTTTTTTTTCTTTCTTCACGGCTCCCTTCTTCTTTTCTCTTTCCTACCCCCAACCCCCTTTCCTTACTTTATTTTCCAATTGCACTTACATATCATCACTTATTCAAACATCTTTCCCATTCAACCCCCTTTTTCTTCTCTCTTCTTCTTCTCTTTACTCGTCTTCACCCGTTCACTTCACATCCATTCTCACGTTCCCGTTCACTTTGTACATACATCCCACTCACCTCCAACTCTGCCCTTGATAACTTCATTGTAAAAAAAAAAAAAAGTAAGGAGACAAAACGCGCGCTTGTATTCGTATCTTGATAATGATGATGATGATGATGATGCTGTTGTCGTAGAGTCTTCTCTTGGCTCATACGCACGACCGTCAATAAGCGGCCCCCTTCTACTTTTTTTTCCTGTCCCGTTGCTCACTCTTCTTATACACACGTCGTCGTTTTTTTTTAATACTTGTTTTTCTTCAACTCATTCTCAACTTCATTCCATTCACTTTCCCAACTCATTAACACAACTTTTCACGCTCTCGTCCAAACTCTAGTCGCGCGCTTCCTTCTAAAAAGACAAGAAACAGCGACTAAACTATGTCTTCAGGCAAAGCGAGGTCCAAAGGAGGCAACGTAAGTGACGCTTGTCTGTTTATCATTTTGCACACGAGCCACTCTACTCTTACTTTTGTGTGATACCATCGGAGTAGCGTGACAGCATGAGACGGATGGTTTGTGCGTGTTCAAGTTTCACATAACCAGAACACCACAACCCAAAGCAAAACCAGATTATGCATATTAACATGTTGTCATCAACACTCTTTCTCTACAATGCTGAAATACCCACAATATAGTCACCAACGTCGAGTCCTCCCCTGCCACCAGCACCCACGCAGGCCAAGAACAGAGGAGCAGCTGCTCCCCACCACTACCAAACCGAGTTGGCCTCCCCAGAGGCAGCAGCAGCAGCAGCAACAAAGGCAGGCAGCGGCGGATTGACACCCACCAGGACTCGCTCCAATAACAACATCAACGGCGCGGCGGCGTCCGCATCCACTAAACGAGGTGGACTAAAGCCGACTCAGGCCCCACCAGCACTCGCCAACGGCACCGATGTCATCCAATCTACAACCCTGCAGAAAAAGTCGTCGTTGAGACGATTGGTCAGGCGAGGAGTTTTACTCTACCTGGCTTACACCTTCTTCTTTGTCTGCCCCTCCCTTCCCAACACCAAGTCCAATTACATCTGCGACAGGTTTGCGTCTCTTCAGGACCGGCTCCGGCCTTATACCGAACCTGCTGTTGAGAAGGCCGGCGAGACCTACAAGACTTATGGAGAGCCCTATGTTAACCAGTACGGTCGCCCCCTCTATTCTCAGGGGCAAAAGTACTATGCTGACGTTGCCCAGCCTGTCATCAAGACCGCCTCTGTCAAAGTGAAGGATGCCTATCACCAGTACGCTCACCCTCATGTCAACAAGGCATATCAGACCGTCTACACCCCTCAAGTCAAAGCTCATGTCAACCGTGCCCAGACCGCCTTCAATGGATACCAGAAACAGGCTCAAGACCAGCTCATCCATGCCCGCAAGTTGTCCAAGGATGCCAATGACCATATCTGGCGTCTCCATGCCGCCCATGTTCAGCCTGGGGTTGACAAGTTGACCCCTCATGCCAAGGTCGCTTGGAACCATGCCTCTCTCGGCGCCCACCGTGTCTACGACTCTGCCAAAGACCTGTACCTCAAGCACGTCAATCCTTACGCCCAGCAGACCTACACCGTCCTTCTCGATGCCGCCGACAACGCCAGGGAGAGCTTTGCTTTCCACACTGACGAGATCTGGGGCACAAAGCTGAGCAAGAGGCACAAAAAGTCCAAGGCTGCGCGTGCTGCTGATGCTGCTGCTGATAAGGCTCGTCAGGCCAAACTCGCTGCCGAAAACGTAGCCCAACAGGCCGCCAAGAAGCTCAAACGTGAACCCGAACCCGAGACCTTCAAGGACACTCTGTTGAAGAAGGCCGCGGAAGCTCAGAAGCTCGCTGGAGAGTACGCCGAGGGCGCCAGGGAGGCCATCCACGACACTGTTATGGGCGCTCAGAAGGCAGCCGGTGACTACTCCGATACCATCAAGGCTGCTGTTTATGGAAGTGCAGGCGAAGCCAAGAAGGCTGCGGACCAGGCTGCTAAGGATGCCCAGGCAGCTGCTGCCGAGAAGGCCCATGGCGCTCAGAAGGTTGCTAAGGATGCCCAAGCGGCCGCTACCGAGAAGGTCTATGGCGCTCAGAAGGCTGCTAAGGATGCTCAGGCGGCTGCTGCCGAGAAGGCCTATGGTGCTCAGAAGGTTGCCGAGGAGTTTATCGAGAACGTCCGTGAAGCCACTGCCGAAAAGGCGCACGATGCCCAGAAGGCCGCCAGTGATAATGCCGAGTACTTGAAGAAGACGGCGGACGACAAGGTTCACGAGGCTGGTAAGCTGTCGGAGCGGATCAAGAAGGCTGTCATTGATAAGGCCCACGAGGCACAGGAAGCTGTTGCTCGTCAGGCCGAGCATATCCGCCATGCTGCTCGGGGGCAGGTTGAACATGTCCAGGAAGCCGGTGCTCATCTCCGAGACAGTGTTGTTGGAGCAGGCCATGATGCCAAGGAGACCGTTGACAAGGAAGCCGAGTATGTTGCTGATGTTGCCCAGAAGAAAAAGCAGCAGGCGGAGATGGAGGCGAGAAAGTTGGCGGACCAAGCTGCCCGCGTGGCCCAGGAGTCTTATGATGCTGCTGCTGGTGAGGCGAACGAGATCAAGGCTAAGGTTGTCAAGACCGCACAAGATGCTGACCAAGCTATCCGTCACAAAGCCAACGAGGCTTCCCAACAAGCCCAGAACGCGTTTGGGTATGTCGAGGAGGAGACCGAGGAGTCCAAGGCCAAGGCTAACAAGGCTGCCAAGAAGGCCAAAAAGGCTGCGCACAAGCAGGCCAAGGAGTTCAAGAAATCCGCCGAGAAGGCTGCCCATGACGGACAAGAGTACATGGATGTCCCTGTCGAGGCTGCCGAGAACGCCAAGGACTTTGTTGTCCAGCACGTCAAGGATGCCTCCGACCAGGCTGGTCAGGCTGCAGCGAACGCCAAAGACTACGTCGTCAAGCAAGTCAAAGATGCTTCAGACCAGGCTGGTCAGGCTGCAGAGACTGCCAAGCAGAAGGTCTTTGACGCCGGTACTGCCTCCAAGGCATCTCTGGCTGCGATGCTTGCCGGTATCGAGGAGTCGTTTGGCCACTTTTACGATTACGAGGATACCGAGACCAAGACCCTGTGGTCCAAGCTGCAGTCTGCGATCGATGAGCACGTCGAGAGCGCCAAAAAGTCCGCTCAGGATTTGGAGAAGGCTAACCGCGAGGCCTACGAGTCGTTTGAATCCTATGTACGTGATTGGCGCAACCAGGGTGGCGGTAATCTCGAGGACCGTCTCGCCAAGTTGAAGGAGCAGTCGATCGAGTCTGTCAAGAACATTGGTCAGCGCGCCGAGTCAGACCAGACGGCAGCAAAATCCAAGGTCAAGGTTCTCTCCAACAATGTCGAGGTTTACCTGAACGGACTGAAGGACTTTTTGGCTGACCGATTGGAGGCTTCGAAGGAGACGATTGCATCTGACCTGAACGTGTTCAAGGACACCAGTAGCAAGGACGACGAGAAGACTGTCCGTGACAAGTTGGCTCAACTCGAGACAGCCGCCAGGACCCGCATGGATGATGCCGGCAAGGACGCACACGCCAAGGCCCAGCAGCTGTTGAAGCAGGTCGAGGAGATCTGGTCCAAGTCTGAGGTTCAGTCCCGAGAGCTCGCAGCCAAGGCGCAGGAGTTGGCCAAGAAGACTAGCGAGGATGCCCAGTGGGCGATTAAGCATGCTGTTGGAAGTGACGAGGTCGATGACAAGAAGGAGGTCAAGGATGAGGAGGCACCAGGATCGCTCAAGAGAAAGTTCCACTCTGGTAAGGATACTGCAGCCAACCGCGCTCACGAGGAGGCACCCGGATCACTCAAGAGCAAGATCCATTCAGTTAAGGATGCCGCTGCCAACCGCGCTCACGAGGCCACAGACAAGGTAGAGAAGATTCTTCAAGAGAGGAGAGATTCTGGGTTCTCTGGCAGTGCTATCCCTGCTGACTCTGAAAACGCCGACAATGTCCGAGTTGTCACGGAGGAGCCTGGCTCTGGCCACCGTCACCATCGCTACTAGTTTTTTTTTTCACGATCCCATTCACACATTTTGTTATGCTACTTTTTCTTCATGACTTTTTTCTTTACTTTTTGATTTGTTTAGTCCCCCCCCCCCCCCCCCCTTTTTTTTTCCTCAATAAAAACATAACTTGCACTGTTGCACAGAATTATCACTTTTTTAATCTGGATGAATGAAAGGAACGAGATATACTGATCTTGTGAATTTTACGTGAGCATTAAACAAGCGAACAGAAGGAAAACACCGAAAGCCCAAAGCCCACAGAGAATGGAACATTAGCGAAGGATAGGATGGGAGAGGAGAGGAGGGAGGTGTACGTGTGCTCTTTTTTGTTTTGTGTGACAAAGAAGAGAGAATGGTTGGTTAGTGGTCGATTGGGAGGGGACCCTCTTCGCTTCTCCCCCCCCCTTCTCTTTTCATCCCCACGGATGTTGTCCCGAAAGAAGCGAAAAAAAATATTTGTTGAGCATCAACAAATGTATGAAAGGGTAAGGTTAAAAGGTTCTGAGTGAAAAAGACACACAAGATGCGCGCCCAGATTCGTAAACTCGTACTCTGTGTTCTTTTTTGAGTTTTCTTTTGTGTGAAAATTGTGGGCGCCGGGCGCGGCGCTGATCATGGGGAGAGGGGGGGGGGGGGGAGTAGACCGAAGAGAAAGAGAGAGAGGAGCGAGGCGGATGTGTTTCCGGAACGCGCATGGGTATGCATTTGAATTTTTGGTTGAACGTAAATGGATTCGAAAGCATTCGTCCGTCCGATCGTTGGTTTTGCATAGTCGTTTGGGGATATGTTTCTTGTCGCAAGTACATTTTTCAGACTTTTTATTTGTTTTGAATGTTGTTGGTAAGAGGCTTCAGTTGGGATGATACTTTCTCACGAAGTAGAATAACTTATAGCCTGGTTGATTTTTTGGTTGGAAGGTTCAAAAGAGAACAATCGAGAGTCGAGAAGAAGGTCTGTTTCGTTGTTGGGTACAAGGGTATAAGGAGGAAAGGAAGAGTGATATTAGAGTTGGATGGGTGGATAGGATGAGTATGCAGCTGTTTATGAGTAAGCTCTTGGGTACATGTAGAAGAGGTGGATTAGATGAGAAAAAGAAGGAAAGGAAAGGAAGGGAAGAGAAGAGAAGGACAAGGTAGACAGAAGGTGATTGGCCACTTGAGACGAACAAGTGAGCGTGAGTGAATGAATGAAAGAGTGTAATGCTCTCAACAAAAAAAGGTGGAAAGAAGAAGAGTGATCCCAAACCAACCTAACCTTGTTTCGTTCAGTCCATTTTCTCAGGCACCATCAGTTCTTTCTGCTGTGATGTGTGTGAGTCTTGTTCCCCTGCCATATGTCTTTTTTGTGTGTCTGTCCTTGATTCGATTTGTGTCCCTTTGTCCCTGCCCATTGCTCCTCTCCTTCCCCCTTCTCACCTCTCACGCCTTTTCTTTTGTCCATACAACGGACCAGTGAAAACGCGCTATTTGTTCTCACTTGGGTCACTCTTTTTTTTTTTTTTTTTTTTTTTCTTTTTTTTTCTTTTCGCTTCCACTCTTCGGCTCTCATCCGTTCAACGGACAGACACACCTACCCACGCAATCCCCTTTTCTCTACTTCTTCTTTGATCCCACACTCCGCCCTCTTTTTACTCTTCTTCTCTCCTTTTTTTTTTTTTTTTTTTTTCTTTTCTTTTTCTCATCACTCAACAGTCATCCTCATCCCCACCCCTACCCCATCCCTTCAACACCTCTCCTCTCCTCTCCTCTCCTCATCACTACATACATACATACATATATATAACCAGACATGCCATCACCAATGTTCTATGTCGGAAGCGCAATGGCCGCCGTCATCGGTATTGCCGCTTACCTCCCCAGTAAGTTGTCTCTACCTTCCTTTTGCAAGCTGTTACGTCTTGTATCTTGTATTGTTCGGGACACAGGTGCATCAATAAGCATACAGGAACCTTCAAGGCTATAGCAGGAGATTTGCCGATGTTGTTGCTTATCCAGGAACAGGACCAAGTGGGAGATGCACCTTCTTCTCGGTGCGCGCAACTTTTCCGGAAGTAGCGAGCAAGAGGGCTGCAAAAACACTCTCGTGGACAAGAATATGTAACATCAGGAATAACAAAAAGTGCGAAAATAGCAAAACAGATTCATTCGTGTGGGCTATGTTCAGCTTGACGACACAGACCAGTTTGATCTTTCAGGAAGCAGTATCTATACGACAGAAGTTTTGTCATCTTGAACTACACCCCTTCCTAACGAATCATTCTTTTAAATCATTGTCCTTATTTCTTTTAGTTATGAGAACCAAGACACTCTTGGAGGGTATTGATGTTGTCCCCAACTATGGCATGGACAAGTGCCAGCGTATCGCTGGTAAGTAACTTCTTCCCTTACTCTTGTTACTTACTCTTGTTACTTACTCTATGTCAGGATTGCGCGTGTTTGCATGTCTTGTTTGTTGTTTTTCCTTGCTGTGGAAAAAGTAAAGGAAGTTAAAAAAATTGTGAGCGTGGACCGGGATACATCCGAGAAATTTCTCTTGAATTATTTCCAACAAAACACAACAAAAAGAAAGAAAGTTGAATAGAGTTTCGATCCTCCATGGACTAGACCATTGGGTCAACAACCAGATCTTCTTTCTCCTTTCCAATCCCATTCTTCATACAGATAACTAACACTCAAACGCTCATTGACAACGTGAATAATTAGGACCCTCGTTCTGTGATGATGTCCGTATTCAACGCAACTTGAACATTGGATTCCTCGCCTGCGACCCTTCGTTCCCTTACCGCAACTATGCCGCCAGCATCTTTGATGAGTCCAAGATCAAGGAGGACGGTGCTCTCTGGGTCTATGATCTCAACAAGGTATGTCCTTTTGCTTTATTACTCCGAACATGAAAAAGGGCGAGAAGAGGATGCTCACATGAGAGGAGATAAAGACGACAGTTGAAGGCGCCATTGGCTAATATTTACAATTTTCATTCACTTCCACAAAAAACAGCGTGGATCGCCTGCTGAAAAGTTGACGATCAAGGGCTTCAAGGGTCCCTTCCACCCCAGTGGAGTCACTTTCGCCCCTACTTCTGAGGATGGCACTCCTGCCCGTGTAGTTGTCCTTGTGGTCAACCATGTCCCCAACGAGATCCCCCGTGTCGAGGTGCTCTACTACTACCCCGCCCGCAAGTCGCTCGTCTACAAGAAGACGATCTCGAGCGAATACTTCCACGCGGCCAACAAGATTGCCGCCTCTGGCGTCGTCTCGCACATGAATGACGACACTCCTTCCTTCTTCGTCACCAACGACCACGGTTATAACCTCACCAACTGGAAGCGCGAATACGAAGAGAAATACAACCTCCCCGCCGCGTCTGTCGTCTACTACCACCCTCGTGCTGACCGTGCCCAGGAGGTTGGCTGGCGCTTCCAGATGCCCGGAGCCATTGTCCCCGCAAATGCTCCTGATTCATACTGGTTGGCTCTCGGAAAGGGTGGTACCTTGGAGCGTTACCACTCGCACATGGTCTCTGCCGAGCACCAGGAGCAGACCATCATCGCTGCCGACACCCGCGAGCCCACCACAGTCTCCTGGCCCGGTATGATGATGGAGGAAACGATCCACACCGCCAAGGTCAACATTGGCATGGACTATGATGCGGCCACCAAGGGCTTCTACACGGTTTCTCACCCTCGCTGGAACGACTACCTCCAGCTCGCCAAGGAGAAGCTCGAGGACAAGGATGGCAAGCCTTCGGTCAAGGCTGGTTTTGTGATCTCTAAGGGTGTCGAGTACACTGTCCAGCAGGGTCAGGTCCGTCCCAAGCCATTGAAGGATGTTGAGTTTGACCCTTCAGAGTTCCCTCGCAAGTACAGGAAGAAGTTGTTCTTGGAGGAGATTGTTTCTCACGATGGGTCTGACTTTGGATCACCTTCAGCTATTGCTAATACTGGTGACCGCGTCCTTATCTCCAGCCATTACGAGGACGGTTTCCTTGACTGCTACCTCTCATAAACCAGCAATGGTTGTTTTTTGTTTCTCTTTTTGCTTCTTTTCTGCTTTGTATTATTCCATTCTCCAATACCTCTAATAAACCAACACTGCACTTCAATTTCATGCCTTGACTATTTGTTGTTTTGTTGCGTGTTTTTTATTGTCTTTTGGCCTCTTCCTTGTTCAGTCTTCTTACTTTTCTAATGTTTCGCCTCTGATACCACTGTATAAATAAACACACGCACTGCATGCTGCACCTCGCTTTGATAATGCGTTCACGACAACTATTCCCCCTCCGCCGACATTTGAAAAAAAAATATTGTCCACGACAAAAACAAGTATTTTCATTCTATCTCCTGCTTGTGGTTGATTATGCGCTTTACTACATTGTATCGTTCTTTACCGTGGGCGTAGTACGTAGCATGTCTTTCCTTTTTGTTTTATGTTCACTTGGTTATCTCTTACCCTTTTTGTTTTGATTGTTATTCTGGTGTGTGTGTGTTTTTTAAATACTTCCAGGGAACTCCTCCCAAATACAAGCCCAGCCCAGTTCCGAGTAAATACAAAACTTGGCGCCCAATGCCACGCGCCATTTGCTCACACGCAGGACGAGACAGGCATCCAAGTCGCTCGCTGAAAAACTAAAGTGAAATTCGGTGTAACTGGGGGATGGATGGATAATGGATCAAAACAACAACAAAAAAAAAAAAAAAAAAAAAAAAAAAAACAATAGAGAGCAAGAGACAATTGGGAAGTGAGCATTTGGTACGACGATGGGAAACAAAACGGGGACGGACGGAGAAGTGATATATGGATGGGGGTTTTATGTGTTGCAGCGTATGTGGATGTATAGCCTGGGGGGGGGGGGGGGGGGGGGGGGGGGGGGGGGGGGGTGCGAGAAAGGGGGGAGGGGTGTGTGTATGTGGACGATCGACTTCGTCATCCTTGTCAAAAGTGAGGACAAGAGGAAAGAGGACGAAGGGAAGGGCCAATGCAAAATTTTGTTTCTTTCCTTTGCTTTCCTTCCCTTCCCTTTCTGACATTTGTTTCTCTTTTGTTTCCCTTTTTCATAATAATTATCACACAGCATCCTATCTTTCATTTTTTTTTGTTTGCCACCATCTCTTCCATTTCTATCATTTTTTTTGTCTTTATTCCTTTCCTCCTTCCTTCCTTCCCTTCCCTTCCCTATCTACTATCATCGCCACACACACACACACGCACATACACACACACACTCACACACACTCGGCACACTCATCGACGTGATACCACTCCCTCATCTTGGAACCAGATTTGAACGACAATCATTCACTTAATCAACAACAAAAAAAAGAGAACGAGAGTTTACCAACAATGTTCCCTGCACAAGCTGTGGTGCCGTTGGAGGTGAACCAGATCAACACCGGGAATTTTCCCTTGACAACCAGCTCACCTCACCCCTCACCGTCCTCCTCCAGGTAAAACAAATAAGCAAACAGGAGAAGTGATCACCCTCCTCTTCTTTTTTGTTCTCTTTGAGGGATGAGCCGCACCATTCCATTGTGAGATGAGAGAAAAAGAGAGAAAGAGTGGGGAGGGGGAAAAGTGATGAGGATGGGAGGGGTGAAGGCAAGAAGGTGAGAGGGAAGGAAGGAAGGTAGGTAGAGGACTGGCGCGGATAGGAAGGAAGCTGACTGGGCTAGTTCGAGGAGGTCGGGGCTATTTAGACGCACGACCACGTTGTGAGAGTAGTCAAAAGGAAGAGTTAGTTCCTTCCAGCCACTGAATGAGTGAATGAGAGAGTGAGTGAGTGAGTGAGTGAGTGAGTGAGTAAGTGTGAGTGAGTAAAGACAGAAGACATTACCAGTGCGGTGCAGACTCTCGCCGTCTCTCTCTCACCCACTCTCTCTATTCCCAAATGACGAATACCGTCCTCCCTTCTGGCGGCGCCGTTTTATTATCTGTCATCCATTGATCCATCTTCATCGATACAGACACACACAGCACAACCACTTTTTACTTCTCCCCTATCCTCTCCTTTCCTCTTCCCCCTTTTCCTCTGCTCACACCAAGCAACGCACGCACGCACACCCTCACCCACTCACACCCTCACCCACCCACTCACTCACTCACTCACTCACACTCACATATAAGATTATCAATCGAACGTTGTTGCCTATCGTCCTTGTACTCCCCCACGCCTTCCATCCTGTCCGTCCACGAGTGTTCTTTTATCCGCACTCGCCTTCTTTTATTCTTTTTTTTTAATCCATTCCCTTTTTCTTCTATATACCTCTCTTCCTCTTACCTATTCCTCTTCTTCTTCCTCCTCCTCCTCCTCCTCCTCCCACTCCTCCTCCTCTTCTTCTTTCTCCTTTCTCCTTCCTCCCCTTCCTCCCTAATCAATCACCCGATCCAACTCCTCCTCTGATCAACTAACTCACTCTCTCTCACTCTCTTTCCCCCCCCCCCCCCCCCCCCCCCCTCTCTCTCTCTTTCTCTCTTATACACCTGATTCGCCTTGATCTATTCAAACCCATCCCAGGTCAAAGACTCAACCACCACCTACATCAACACCACCTCGCCCTCCCACTTCTTCCTCATCGACATCTTCCCGCGGTAGAGCCATCGGGCACTCTCAAGCACCCTCTTTCTCCTCCCAGTTCTCCCAAGGAACCATCGACTCACTCACTGATCAACCCTTAGCCCAGAGCCCCCGCCTAAGCTACCAATACCAGGAAGCAGCATCCCTCCCTCCTTTCCCTTCAAGGACCACATCACACCAACACCAGCACCAACACCAGACACTCCCCCAACGTTCAACCACTACTTCCTCCTCATCGTCCTCTTCGTCCTTTTCAGTACACGCGCCCTTCCAGTCTTCCAACCCTCCACCCGTATCGGCATTATCGACCCCACCAGGAGCACCCAACTCGAGCTTCACCAGCGTCAGCAGCTCGCACAGTTTCAGCAGTCTCAACAACAGCGCCTACAACCGAGAAGGCGCCATCATCAGCAACAGCATCCTTAATAGCGCCGTCTATCAGAGCTCCCAGCAAGGCGGAGGTGGCGGAGGACTGAACAGCAACAACAGCTTCTTTACAGTCAAGCATCGGCGAGATCTTTCTACTGGAACAATGTCGACCGTTTCAAGTCCTACCTCAGGGCAACAATACTCTTCTACTATGCCCCCCATCCAACAACAACAACAACAGCAGCAGCAGCAGCAGCAACAAGTGTATGCTGCCAACAGCACGGCGTCGTCACCAACCTCCACTGGATCCATTACTCGTCCTCCTATGAGCTCGCAAAGGACACACCCTAGCTCCCCTGCGTCGCCTGCCTCTGGACAGGGCGTCAGCAATGTGCCCCCTGCGCACGTCAACTCCTCGTTCTCATCGTCCATTGGATCTACAGAAGTCAATGGTGCGATCCAATCAGGCAGCACAGCTAACGGTTCACCCTCTGTTCAGGATTCCAACGGCGACGACAGTCCTGGTAGCGCTGCTGCTGCTGCTACTGGTGCTGCCGCTGTCGCTGCTTCTGTCCCGCTTCCAACGGATTCTACGACCTCTACCAGTTCGGCTTCCAGGACAACAAGTGCTTCTCAGTCGGGAGCACCGCCTACTACAGCCAACGCAGGAACTTCTTCCAGGCATCATCATCATCACCATCATCACCAGCACTCGCAAAGTTCAAGCGGTTCGCATCAGGTCTCAGTATCAGAGGCACGATCGGGTTCAGGAACAGGCGCAACGAAGTCAACCACCTCCAGGAGAAACAGAACAAGAGATGGCAGCCAATCTGCTGGTGGACCAAGGCCAAGTGCGACCGTTTTGCCTGCTCCAACACCAGCCATGCATTGGTCGCGTGCCCGGGTTCATGGACAAATCCCACCCAAGGAACTTCGTGCTCAGACTGTCAACCTTGTGGGCGAGTCTGTTTACGTCTTTGGAGGCTGCGACACCAAGAACTGCTTCAACACTCTGTACATTTTCGATGCTGGTAAATGCACTTTCCCACTCTTCTCTCAACTTTACGCGAACGGAGATTCACTCATTAACGCATTGATTGTGGCGGCGCATGAATGTTTGTGAAGAGAGGCGGAGGAAGGAAAAAAGAATACCATATACAACAACGACAACACCACGAAAAAAAAAAAAAAAAAACTGGAGACAATACCAAGGTCTTTTTATAACCCTCTTTTTTTCCATCCCGACTAATATTCTGTGGGGAAATTCTAAAAATGAATGCTTTTGCAATAGATACCATGCATTGGTCGCAACCAAAGACATTCGGATCGATCCCTCCTCCTTGCAGAGCGCATTCTTCCACTCTTGTGGATAACAAGCGGCTTTACGTCTTTGGCGGTGGTGATGGGCCTCACTATTTCAATGAGGTGTACATGCTTGACACAGGTACAGCTGAAGGAAGGCTTTGGTTGTTATAAATTTTTAGGATTTGGTATGATTTGTTATTTTTGAACGAAGTGGACGATCGCTGACCTAATTTGCCCAAAAAAAAAAAAAAAAAAAAAAAAAAAAAAAAAATAGATACATTGACCTGGACAAATCCTCAAACAACAGGCGAGCGACCCTGCCGCCGTCGCGCTCACACGACTTGTGTCTACAACAACTGTATCTATGTCTTTGGCGGTGGCGATGGTGTTCAGGCATTGAACGACACTTACAAGCTGGATCTGGCTGATATGCGGTGGAGTGAAGTCAAGACGACAGGACAGATCCCCATCGCACGAGGATACCACACCAGCAATCTGATCAAATCCCAGTTCATTGTCTATGGAGGAAGTGATGGTCACGAGTGCTTCTCCGATGTCCACGTCCTCGACTTGGGTACGTTCAGATACCCGTTTTGCCCTTTATCACTATTGTTTTGGAAGAAAAAAGAGAGGAGCGTGACAATTGGAAGAAGAGGGCTCAGTTTATTTTGCGTACCTCTATTTTTTCAACCCGATCTCGTGGCAGAATAGACAAACATTCAACTAACTCTATTTGATAACCATTTCTTTTTTTATGTGTCACTTTGCATTTGATACAAATGTATAGATACACGGGAATGGGTGAAAATCGACATCAACAGGGCACTGCCTAGATTGTCACATACGGCCACTCAGATCGGTTCTTATTTGTTCGTGGTCGGGGGGCATGACGGCAGCCGGTACTCTTGCGACGTCGTGATGCTAAACTTGGGTACGTCCTTCTTCTCCAATTTGTACCTTTATGGATGTTTTGTAATACCATGAACTATTTGATGGCCGGAAAGTGGCAATTAATAACGTCTATATTTACTGTTTCTTCTATAGTGACATGGTCTTGGGAAACCCGCAAAGTTTACGGGATTCCACCTGCTGGACGGGGCTACCATGCATCGTTGTTGTACGACTCGCGGCTGTTTATGTTTGGAGGGTACGACGGCGGTACTGTCTTTGACGATGTCTATATTCTGGATCTGAGCACCTGCGCCTACTTGCCCCAGATCACTGACTTTCAGGTACCGTTTTACTTTTTGTCTCTAAAATGGGCTGCGCTGCTGGCTGTCTTCGAGTACCTTGCTGGCTTTATTCACGCGTAATTATGTCTTTTTTTATCATTCAATACGTTTTTAGATTTTACTTCGCAAGGATGGCGAGGACTATTAGTAGACAGTTTCATAAGGACCTGAGCGGGCAGGAGGGCTGAGGGTCGAGTACCTTTTTTTGTATTCAATTCGACTCTCACGCCTTTGTAGGATCTCATGTTCTTTCGCTTCAGTTGTTTTCTCATTTGTTGTGGTTGTTTGAAAGTGCTTTGTTTTTGCTGTCATTTTACCATTCATTTTCTTTTTTCATTTTGCTTGTTTCTTTTGCTTGCCATTCTGCTTTTAATGTCAAACGATCGCATCTCTAGGAAGTGTCCTGGCGACTCTTTTCTTGATGGTGCAGATTCGTTCTATTCTTTTTTCCTATCCCCCAAGAGATCAAAATAAAGTCACGTTTCTTCTTTTCCACATCTCTCTCTCTCTCTCTCTCTATCTCTCTCTCTCTCTCATTCTCTCTCTTCCTATGAGTCGCTATGTTTTTTCTTGCCAACTTTTTTTTTTTGCCAAAGATAGGGGGTGAACTCAATTGACAACTCGGTTTGTCGTCCTCACATGAGAGATGGAATCATCGAAAGATACCATTTGTCCGATCACTACTAGTGACATTTTTTTGATGTCTATGAAACAAGAGTCAAAGAGTTGACGAGTGGTGTTTGGTCGAATGCTATCTTTATTTCGAGGAAATGAAATTTCCGAAGTCAATGAACTCAGATAGGAGTTGGTCGTGTGTGTGTGTGTGTGTGTGGTTGAACCTAGATGATCTTGTTTTCATTCCTGGGAAAGGGGAGGGGACTGTCCTAGAATAATTCCGCCTTGCAAAGGTTTTAGCCGCCCTTCCTTCCCTTCGCTCTCTTTGTACGCACAAGTGCTAGATTAAAAGAATGGTGGGAACTTTTTTTTTTCTTTTCGTTATACCGTTATGATCGAGAAAGAGAGAGTACATGTGTGAGTGATAATGAGCATCCTCAATTGCTCGTCCGTTGTACCAAGTCTTCTTTGAATGAACGTCTACTTTTTTATTATTATCATTATTATTCGGGGTTGGACGCTCTGAACTTGAAGGAATGAAAAAATAAAGGGAGCAAAAAAAAAAAAAAACATTGTTGAAAATGAATGGTCGTTTCTAGAAATAGAGCTCGCGCTTTTTTTTGTCTTTTCTTTTCATCTTCACTTTCCAATTGAGTCTTTCCTCGCCTTCCATCCTGACTCTTGTCTACCTCCCCACACGAGCACATAAAAGAGAAAATGAAAACTCACAAAAATGATTACGATCGATTATGCACGACGCTTTTCCCAAAATGTATTTTTGATGAGCTATTCATTCCATTTTATTTAGATTTTTTTTCTTTGCAATGTCATGCATGAGGTTTTTTTTTTTTTTTTGCTCCCTCTTTTTTTTCCCTTTCTTTCTCAAATGGGTCCTTCTTTGGAAAGATAATACAATAAAAAAAAATGTCGTTTTTCGTTCTGCCATTTCCTGAACTTTTCTGGTTTGTCAAAAGGCCGCCAGGCTGTCAGGCTGTTGTGTTTTGGCCATATTACTCAAAGTCAGACATTTTTTTTTTTTTTGAGCGCATACTTACATGTAACCCATTGCTCATACCCCAACCGGGTACTCAGTTCCCCTCTGCTTCTCATAGTTTACACACACACACTCGGCCCATACTCTCATAACACTCAACATGTGCCCATGAGGGGATTAGGATACGAGAGCTCTTTTATAACAGGTGAGGGGACTTTGGAGAACAAGAAGAGAATGATTGGTGCATTCATTCCGCTAGAGGGATGTACTGAACCGAAATCACAATGATATGGATGGGTGGGGGGTTTTATTTTGAGAACAGGAAAGTGGAGAGAGAGAAAGGGTGAATGGTTATGTAATACGCGGGTCCGGCCGTGTGAGATGAGGTGAGCACAAAAATGAGCCAGGGGTGAGGAGGGGTGGGGTTGGTTGGTTGGACGCTAACGGGAGATTGCTAATGTAATAATAATGGAAAGGATGCTACTGGAGGGGTGCTTTGGGCGTATTTCAGGTACTATCGACTCTCTTGTCGTTGATTTGATCAAAAACTCGGGATGCGTAAAACGTGTTCGTGTTCGTATTCTTTTTTTTTTTCTTGTTCCTGAAATCAGTCGTATGATTTGTTTCGTAACATTTTTTTTTTATGGTGGTACTTTTTTTTTGTGCGCGCGATGGGGAGTAGGTTGTTGTTTACCTATAAGAGATGCTACTTTTGTTTTTGTTGTGGGACCACGAGGACACGGCTGAACACTTTAACAAACAAAACAAACATACAAAAAATAACGCCAATCCATTCATGGGTTGCCAAGAAACGCGATGACAAGGGAATCCGTCTCAAGTCATGTAATAAAAAACCTCCATGCAGCGTTCGCAACATTCTCAACATTCGCACCATTCGCAAAAACACGGCCAAGCTATTATTGTTTAGTATATGGACACGGGTTAACACTTATAACAAAAACCAAAAATAAAAAAAAAATAAAAAAAGAACGCGATGTACAAGAACCCCCGCTAAGCCAGGTACCAACATCTCATGCAGCATTCGCACCATTCTCACTATTCATATACAAAAGTTAAGCTAAAATGAAGTGGATCCTCCTTCACTCTTTTTTTTTTTTTTTTTTTTGCTCCGTTTCGGTTCCTGTCATTATCACAGCTTCAATGTTAAAAAAAGAAAAGCGAAACACCACACGCACTCTTATCTCTTTGCGCCGCGATCCACGCATTCATTTTCGCGTAAAATACACTTGAATAAAACATCATAATACATAACTGTAAACGCACCATTAGCGCATAGCACACACACATACACACAAAAAAGCCTTGTTATTACAGCTGCTTCGCATACACATGCACATGCACATGCCAAAAAAAAATAATATCGTATCGGGCCCAACGGAAATACTATAACAAATAAGAAAAAAACGCCAAAATAAAAACAACCTTACGCGCGCAGGAGACAACATGCCCACTCCTTTCTACAAATTACAAGAGCGCCTATCTACCTGAATCTGTATCACAATAGAGCACATTCATGACATGATATCCATTAGCGCCAAGTTACTATACCAAGCTGACGAGGGGAGTTTTTTTTTTGTTTTTTATAGTCACTTACCCAAGTTTTTTACGCTATTTTTTGTATTTTGTTACATGCAATGCAATGCAATGCAGGGTCCCGGATTTCAAGAAAGACTGAAAAGCAACAAAAAAAAATGAGACGAAACGAATAACGACAAAGACTAAGGGCAAGGGACAGGAGGAGGGGAAATGCTAAACCCAAGGTTGAGGTAAATAAAGGGGAGAGGGAGAAAAAAAAATGGGCATGCACGGGAATGAGGAAGAACGAGGAGTAACGCGAAAAAAAAAAAAAAAAAAAAAAAAAAAAAAAAAAAAAATATCAAGGGCGAGGCTCCTGAGCTTGTAGGAGTATACCCGATTGTTTCCTCTTTGGAATTAGGAGTTATACCCGATTGTTTATTGTTGGATTTGAGAGTATACCCGATCCTTTATGTTGGATGCAACCCGAAGGTGAGTTTATCTGAATGTAAGTAAAGGGGAGCAAGGAGGAGGGCGCTTTATTGTAGAAGTGTATCGTTATTTGTGCTGCGATGGATTGGGCGGCATATTAAACACTGTGGTGGCGCTCGGTGAAGGAAATGACGGAAAGTAAGGGCAAGGAGTTTAACGCTCTGTACTGGATCGGGCAAAACTCAAATCAGCAAGGAGAGGGCATAGGAGAGGCAGCCCGATTGACATTACGCGATAGAGAAAGGCGAACACTATTTCGGCATTTCGAGGCAAGCGTAGTTTCGCCTAGGATGGGGTGGGCGCAGGAGGAGGAGGTACACGTTTTGAGGGTGAGAGGACTTTGTCCATTTGTACTGTGAAGAGATAGAGATACCGTTTCACCAAGTACCCTTCTTAGTTCAAAAGTACGTTGTACCATCCTGTTGATTATTGAACTAAGCTCAGGTCATGGCTCATGTATGGTTAGTTACTGAGTCTAACAATCGGATTCGGATGGGCATAGCAGGTAAACACAGGGTACCATTCGACCGGTACTTGCATACTAACCTTCCCTTTAGTCTCTATTTCTCACTCACTCTCTCTCTCTCTCTCTCTCTCTCTCTCTCGCTCTCTCTTTTGCTGGATCCTTTATCGTCTCTCTCCGCGTCTCTTTTCTCTATCTCTTTCTCTCTCTCTCTCTCTCTCTCTAAAAATGAAATTGAGAGAAATGAGAGAAATGAGAGAAAGAAAGGAACGAGAGAAAGAGAGCCAACGAGGCTTGCCTTCCCCTCGCCCCCTCTTGGAGTGCCCACCCTGCTTTTTTTTCAGTGTTTTGCGTTCGCCGTTCTTCTTTGTTTTGTTTTCTCACAATAACAACAACAACAACAACAACTTCAACGACAACAAAAAGAAGTGAATAGTCTTGAGAGCGTAAACAAACAAGCATTCAATAAATCAAAACTACAAAGAAAGAAGAACGGCGGATTTTTATGAATGGGATTGGAATGGATAGGGCATACACGCACGGCCAACAAAAAAAAAACGGCGAAGAAAAGAAAAACAAAAAAAAAAAAAGAAGGGTGGCAAAAGAAGAGGCCGACGGACGAGCTCTGGGGAAATTAAATTTCTGATGATGTGGAGGGAGACTGTGAGGGAGGGGTCTGTGTCCATGATCAGATGGGCAGGAGCTTTTTTTTTTTTCTTTTCTTTTGCCTAGGAGAAAAGAACAATGCGATGGATGTGGTAAGGAAATGTCAATTGCTATGGGACATGCAAAAAAATGAGAAAGAGAGGACCGATCGCATTTTGCGTGTCTTTGTTGCGATTGGATTAGAAAGTGAGGGGTAAGCAATTAAGCGTCGGGAGTAGGGTCCGACAAGTCCTATATACTCTTGTCTGTGTTTAATGCTCACCCCACATCAGATGAAAAATATTATTGACACGAAAAATAAGAAGGAAGGGGAGAGAGACAAGAGTGGTGAGGAATGAGATCGGAAGTGAGAATGCAACAGCAATTGCCGTTCAACAACCTATACTAATGGAGCGAACAGCACCGCAATAAAACCTTGAGATCGTTGTTAGTATTTGGAGGGCGTAACCGGATGAAGATAACAGCTTATCTCATTTCTCGGTGCTGTACTCGTGCTTCTCGTCCCCTTCTTTTTTTCGGGGTCGTTTCTTTCGGGGTTGTCTCTTGAACGAGAGTATCTGTCGCTCTTATTGTACGCATGTGCAGAATGGAACGATTGAATAACAAATACATGAAAATGGACATGGTGTTGGACGCGAGTATGCCGTTGGCTGAGAATGAGCGACGATGTGAAAGATGCCCCTTTACGAGTGTCAGATGTTAAAAGCAAGTGAAAGGAGCAGACATGGTAGCTTGGTAGTTCAACACCATAGGAATACCAGTCGTTTATCGCATACTCATTGCCATCGATTTTACAGTTCCAATGTCCTTGAACAATATTCTTATTTCTCACTTCCTGTGCCCAATTGATACACCCACCTTGTTTCGTCTTTCATTTGAGCCTTGCGTACAATACGTATTTATTTTTCTGTCCCCTTGCTGTTGAAGGAAGAAGATAGTGACACCCTGGGTTCCGATGTAGCGGCGCTCCATCTCTTTGTTTTCTTTCTTCGCTCGGACAAAGCGTTAGAGTGAGCCAAGAGAAGTAACAACTCGTTTGTGTATATTTCCCGTTTTCCACTTTTCGTTCCCTTTTTTTCTTCATCGCTCGCATCTTTATGATACAATACACAAACACATACACTCCTTTTTCTTCTTTCACACAAACATATAACGTTGCCTCCTGTTCTCGCCGTCCCGCGCCCCGATCCAAGATGTAATCTCACTCTCTCTCTCACTCTCATTGAATGACGCTTGGATCAACAAACAACCCTTTTCATATTCTTTTCTCTACTCCTTTACTCTATTCAATATCGTCTCTTCTTTTCCCTCGCATTTCGCATTTTTTATTTTTTCCTCATTGTCATTGCTCTACCTGCATCTGACGACAAACGGCATAGTTGACGAGATATTTCCTTGCGTTGCGTTCTCTCTCCTTGTTTTTCTTTCTGTTAAATTCCTTGTTGCCTGTCATATTGGCCTGTCTGCCTGTGTGTATGAACCTCTGTTGAATTAGTCGATCCCCTCTTGGATCTGCCTTTACTTCTCTCGCATTCAAAATGCGCAAACTTGCTTCCTTTCGCGTAATAGTGCATCTCAGTACGAGTACTTGTTTTCTCAGTCCTGGGTTTTCCGTAGTCTTTTCATTATATCCTGTTTTTTGACATTATTGCTATCATCATCATTGTCATTTCTGTTAGTGGTTGTTGGTTCTTTCATGTTTCGTGTGTATGCATATATTTATGAATGTGATGAGAAGATGGCAGCTCGACTCGTTCTTTAGTTCGATATAAAAAATATATATAAAGAGAGAGGGAGAAAGAGTGAGAGAGGGGAGATTTTTAGGGCACAGCCTCTTCGTCTTGATCTCATCACAGTCATTTTGCTTCGTTTTATTTTCTCGATCACATACACACGCACACGTTGTTCTTATTGTTGTTGTTCTCTCACTTCATTTTGTGATTATTTATTTTTGATTCTTCTCTCACACTCTCTCATTTTTCACTTCGCACCTCCGATTCGTATTTCTCCTCTCTTTAATCTCCTCTCCATTTCTCCTCTTCTATTCTCAATACTTCCTTACCTCTTCCTTCCTTCTTCCTCCACTTTATTTCATAATCCACTCTCTCTCCCTCTCTCTCTCCCTCCCCGGATACTTCTTTCCTCTTTCTTCTTTCTTCTTTCAATTGTACTCCTACCTCCTTCAACTCACTCTCTTCCCTTCCTCTCTTGACGACCCACCACCTAATACTATATACCCCCCCCCCCCCCCCCCCCCTCTCTCTCTCTCTCTCTATCTTTCGGCAACTGCGACAACCACTGCCACTCTCCCTTCTAATCCCTCCCAATACATCATTCAGTCGCCATGGGAAACGGCTCCAGCAGAGATCAAGAAGACATCTTTGAGAATGAAGGCAAGAACATAGTTCATTCTCATTTGTCTCCCCTCATCGCCTTTCTCATTCATCGCCATTCAAGAAAAAAATAGAAAAAAAAGAAAAAAGATGCACTTGCACATGCAAACCACCTTTTGAACAACCGTCCTGACTTCCTTCCCTTCAATTGAATCCCCTGCCTATCAAATAGTCAACCTCTTCCAATTCAAGTTGCAGAGGGTCATTGGCCGTGGATCCTTCGGCAAGGTAAACAGCAGTGCTACAGGAAGAAAAATGAACGACCATACGACGGTGCAGCTCCGTTGTCCCTTTTTTCCAGGAGTGCCCCCTCTCCCCTCTTCTTCCCTTCCCTCTTTCTTCTCGGCCGCGAGAACCCCCTTTAAAATCAATTGCTTCTCTGCAGGGACAGGAAAAGAGCTATCCAAGGAACCCTGGGCTAGATCGCCACCGACCTCCTTCTATCCCTCTCATTCTCGTCTCCTTGTCACCCACGTTCCTTTCACACCATCCAACTTTACATGTCCGTGGACACTTTTATTATTGCCTATTTCTGTAATTTGGTGCAACATTCAATGGACCACTCGATCCAATCCAAGAAGGAAGCGATGCCTTGATGTGGTCAAAAAGGATACCGTGTCCATGTGGGACGTTGTTACTTGGAACCATGCTCTTATTCCAAGCGAAGGAAAATATCCCTTTCGCTCCCTCTCCCATCGATCATCCGATGCGATACAGTTTTCCGTCTCTCCCTCGTGCTGGTTGTCCTCTTCTCTCTTCTCCATACATTTTTTTTTCTACCAGAGGGATACCTATTCATGGATACCGACGGTTGGAAGCATAAAAAAACCTAAATACCCGACTGCACGAGAGGGAAGAGGGGAGAGAAAAACGGCTAAAAAGGAATATAAAAAAGAGGGACGGAAGAAGGGCTCAAAAAAGCACCCCTGCCAGTCAAGGTTTATCTTCATGTTTTTTTGGCATTGGTTTCTACCTTTGATGAACCAACCATTACATGAGATGTGTGAATGGAGTGGAGCAATGCGAATTGGATTATGAAAGGAGGGGTCTGGAAGTGTTAGTGTTTGTAGAAGAGAGAAACAAATCCGAGAAAGTTTGTTTGTCCTCCATTGGATTAATGAGTAGATGGAGCTCCGAGGGGAGGAGGACTAGAACCAAAGACCACATCCATACCCACATCCATTTCGTCATTCAACAACCAACAATCAACAGACAACACAACAGAGAACAGACAACAACAAAGAGACACGCCTAGCTACGCAACACTGACCAGCCCTACGCAACACTCTCTTCTGCCATCCTTGTGTTCAATTGAGAGCATCTCTCTCTCTCTCCCTCTCCCTCTTTCTACTTTCTCCCCCTTGGCTGCTGACGACAGACACCATTGTGAACGATAATATTATTATTTTATTGTTTGTACCACAACACTCCATAATGCTAATTCTCTCTTACTCTTATGATCGAATACATACAATACAGGTCCGCATGGTTCAGCGGCGCGGCACGGGCAAGGTGTATGCCCTCAAGTATATCTCCAAGGCGCAAGTGATACGAATGGATGCCGTCAGGAATATCCTACGAGAGCGACAAATCCTCGAGACGCTTGACCACGCGTTCATCGTCAACATGCGCTTTGCGTTTCAAGACGACGAGTACATGTACATGTGTATGGACCTCATGTAAGTCTAATTGGCTCTTGTCACAGACCGCTTTTTCGATCGGGTCTTTTCTTCTTCCCTCCTCCTCTCACCCCCTTCCCCCTTTCCCCCCTTTGCCCCCTTTACCTCCTTTTATCCTGCTGTATCCCCCCTCCCTAACTTTCTTGGGAAGGATCACGTTTTCGCTAAACCGCGATCGTTGCCGGTGACTAGAATGGGATAGGCAATGGCTCTCTTAGACATGATTTTTTGTTCTGAAGGGGCTATAGAGTGTTCTTTTTTTGGGTCGTGGGTAGTGCAAGGCTATCTTGTTGGTAGCAAACATTCACACATGTTAACTCAATGCTCTCTATTTTTTTTTATATTCTCTCCCTCTCTTTGCTCCCGCTCTCTCTCTCTCTCACCGAACTGCCTTTCAATGATCTCGAATGGATACTTCTTTATTTTCTCTGTCGCTCAACACAAACAGGATGGGAGGTGACTTGCGTTTCCACTTGAACAGGAAGCAGTTTGGAGAGGACGTGGTCCGGTTCTGGATTGCAGAGCTTTGTTCAGCATTAACACATCTCCATTCACAAGGGATCGTGCATCGGGATATCAAACCTGACAACGTACTCCTGGACGAGAAGGGCCACGCTCATCTAACCGACTTCAACATTGGATGCAAGCTCACAGCTGAGAAACCCTTCCTGACGTCGCAATCGGGTACAGTCGCTTATATGGCTCCTGAGGTCTTTGGACGGCATGGATACGGCACCAGTGTCGATTGGTGGGCCGTTGGCGTCCTCTTTTACGAGTGCATCTACAACAAACGGCCCTTCCAAACCGAGAACATCTCCGACCTCAAGAAGGCCATCCCCACCCAGACAATTGAGTTCCCAGAGAAGGAGGGTCTCTCCAGAGAGTGTATCTCTGCCATGCGCGGGGTAAGCGTAAAAAAAAATGCAGTCATCCACGTCTGTCTTTTTTTATGCGAGATGAATATCGTACAGAATGAACTTGGGCCTCTTTTTTCTTGCAGCCCCCCTTGATGGTTATGCCGCATTATTTACTCACACAGATTTCCTCTCTTTTTTTTACCATCTTCACTTTCTTTCTCTTTCTCTCTCCTCTGTCTCATATAGTTCTTGACAAGAGACCCAAAGGAAAGACTGGGCGTCAAGGGAGGCATGGAGAGCATCCGTCAACATCCATTCTTCCAGGCAGGAACATACCAGACCAACCCCGAAAACTGGTGGTACATGTTGGAAACCAAGCAGCTGACGCCCAAATTCCAGCCCTCGTCTGAGAACGTCAACTTTGATGCCACATACGACTTGGAGGAGCTTCTCCTGGATGACGAGCCTCTGACCTACCGCTCTACACGGAAACGTGCTCAGAGGATGCAGAAGGAGAAGGACAGGGCAATCAAGGAGGAGAATGCACGCATCAAGGCCGAACAACAGCAGGAAGCAGCAGAAGCAGCGGCGGCGGCAAAATTGGCCATGAACGCCTTGGCCTTGGACGACTATTACGTTGTGCAGAATAATATCAACGAGAGCGGGTTGTTCCCACAAAAGCAGGAGAAGCACTCGAGCAAGAAGCTGGCCAAGAAGCGGTCCAAGATCTATCTCGGAGGCGGGACCTCTATTGGGAACAAGGTCGATAGCGAGAGCAGCTCGGGCAACAACAACAGCAGCAGCCAGATTCATCTATCTCAACAATCTCCCATGCCTCATCAGTACAACAACAACCATCATGGACAGTATGCACAAGGCGAGCAGATGAATGGTACAGGACGTGGTGCGATGCCTATACCAGCCAATGCACCTTTACAGTTCCCGACTCTCCCACCTCCGTCTGCTTCGGCCCAATCTGCACGACACATGCATCACCCTCATCACTATCAAAACGGCGGATATAGTCGGCAGCATGCGGGCACATCTTTGCCTCCTCCACCCAGCCAAGGCCTTCCTCTGAACCCGACTCAGTTGAGCCAGGCTACCAACGGCAATAAGCACTCTCTCGACAGCAGCAGCAATCTCAAGGGCGGCTACTCGATCGCCACTGCAGGCGGAGGCGTACAGAGTGGAAGCACTGCGACTGGATACAGCTATTCGACATCAGGAACTCCTGGACAGGGCGTCACTGCCATCTATCTCTCCAAGCCAGCGATTCCTTCGTCGAACGGAACCTATGTGTCGTCGTCTTACAAGGGATCTTCTGGAGGACCTGTGCCGGTCAAGAGTGCAGGAAGGAAGGCAGCCTATTGCGCGGAGGATGACGTCGTAGTGGGCAAGAGCTACCCTGGATCGGCATCCCAGCAAATCCAGCAGCAGTACCAGCAGAAGCAACAGCAACAACAATTTGCGTCAACGTCCACATCATCGTCGTCATCCACCGGTGCACCCAGCTCATTACCCCATCCTCTCCCATTACGGAGCCAACACAAACATATACCACCACAGCACCAGCACCATCAGCACCACCAACAACAGTACAACCAGCAACAAGTTCCCGTGCAACGCCAGGCTTCACCCCTGCCCGTTGCAGCCACCGAGGTCGCAGCGGCCAAGGCAGCACCGATCGGCAGTGACCCCAAGGACGCAACCGCCTCGGCTAACATGTCCAAGAAGGAAAAGTTTTCCTACCAGATGGCACTGATCGACCGCGAGTTCTTGACATTCGACTACACCGTCTATGAGAACTACCACGGGCTGGTGGACCCCCTCACCATGTCTGTTGGCGACCCACCAGAGTGGGTCCGCAACCGGGACCACTAAACTCAGCTTCTTTTTGATTTCCTTGTATTTTTTGTTTGTAACTTCACATTTTTGATGTCCATTCTCTGCTTTCTGCAACGCCCAGTCTTTTTTTTCTTTTAACAGCTCGACCTTAATTCACGTCACCTCCATTTTCCCTTTTGTTTTCGTCGTTTTCATTCAGCCATTGTATGACTCCTTATGCCTACCCTATTACAACTCACCCTCTTGCATATACTTTCATCCATCTCATGAAATAAACGCGTGTACACTACTCCTACCACCTATTAACACAAAGTCGGTATCTCTCCCTTTCACTCGCAACTTTATTTGCTTGCTGCTAAAGCCCGATATGCAATTCTGATTCATACTTGAACCTTTTGTGAAAGGGACGAACAGGCCAGGCCTGATGCGAATGTTTATTTTGATACTTTAAGTTTTCTTTGCATGCTTTGCGTGTGTGGAGGATGAAACGGGCGTACTGAAACCGGAAGGGGTAGCATAGTAGATGAGGTTCTACATGTGAAAGATTTTTCATTCTTTTTTCCGTCGTTTGTGGGAACGCGATATTATTTGGCGTCGCAGAAAAATGATTATCAAGGGCTAAAACATTGTATAGCATCGAAGGATTGTGGAGGTGTGGGGACTGGACCGATGATTGGGGGAAAGGGGTGTGTATTTGTCGCGTTTGTGCGTTCTTTCCATTCGGACTTATGCATCGTCTGAGAGAGAACGCCATTGTTCAGCTTGTCCAGATGACACTCTTTAGCAATTGCTGTGCTGAAATTGATTGGCGTTCGACGCGAAACGCGTTTACAATTTTTTTTTTCTTTACTTCGCGAACAAATAAAATAAATCAGTCATTTCCCATCACTTTCTCAATTTTTTTTTTTAGTTCCTCGCCCTCTTTTACTTTCTACTGTCTTTTCCTCCTTCATCTTTCTTTTTTTTCTTTTTACCATTCCTGCCATTGCACATTCAACCGACGATCCCACTTCTGCTTCCATTCATTCCGATTTCCACATTCACCCAAGTCCGTTTCTTTTTTTTTGAGGCAACCCTAATCTCCATTGACACGCAATTCTCCGACTCTTCTTCATTCTCTCATTTATTTTTGTTCAATTGCCATCTCTTTTCCTTGAAATCATCCAAAAAACCCTTTTTTTTTAATTCCTTTCGACTTAGTCTTGCTCCCTTTTTAGCTAGAAGCTTCCCTTCCCTTTTCCTTGTCTCCTTCCCCAACCTTTTTTTTTCCTGTTTACTTTCCTCATTTTCTTTATTGATTTCTTTTTGTCGCCTCGTACGGAGACGCCCTTTCGCAGGACTAAACTGCTGCTCAAGAAGACATTTTTTGCCAGGATGGAAGGCTACGACAGGATGCCGCCTACCTCCAGCGGCGCCTCACCAATTGGTCCACCGTCACTACCACTACCACCATCCCAAGCAGGAGCAGGACTACTCGCACCACCTTCATCAACAACCGACAATAACTCTAACCAAGGATGGAGACAGAGCGGGTTCTCTCGTCGAGAATCCGCAGCTACGTTTGAGTCTGCGTCGACGATGGTCGAGTCCAACTATTCTGGGTCCTCGAAGAAAGAGGGGAAAGATCATCATCTGTTCATGAGTGACGATGATCGATCCTCGGGAGGGGATGAAAAACTGCGACGGATGGGAGGTGAGGAGTCGTTGGAGGATGGTAGTGGGGAGAGTAGTGATGGGGATGGAAGGACGGTGTTGAGTATGAGAGCTGAACGTGTTGGTGGTGTGAGTACCTTCAAAACCATTGCTGGTCTCGTGTAAGACAAACCATTTTCTTGATTTGCTCAAAGCAAAAGTTACGAGGGCTAAGACTCCCAAAAAAAAAAAAGATCGCCAAGATCGCCAACTGTTGTGAAAGTCTGCTAACTATCTTGCTTACTTTGTGGCTACGACTTGATAGATGCGTGATTGGAGGATCGGGGACGTTGGGGATGCCCAAGGCGGTGGCCGAGTCGGGCTGGTTAGGGTCTGCGCTGATCGTCCTTGCCCTCATCATGTCGACTTACACGGGCCATATCCTTATCAAGTGTTTGTATCTCAAAACGTAAGTTACCCGTGTATGCAAATGAGGGCGTTGTGAAAAAGGGGAGTTTGTGCATTATGAAGGACTAAGGATACATCGATCAAGTCACGACTGAGAAGGAAGCATTTGACATGAAAAATTGTTTGGTGTTTTGGTTTTCGAGGGATGGACAATTGGACAATCTGGACCCTTTTTTTTTTTAGTGTTAACGGATGGCTGTTCATACTGTTGATGGCTCACTTGTCCAGAAACGGACCCGAAAAAAATATTCTCAACCCAACCAACGACACAAAAACAAAAACCTCTCTCCAAGAAAAAAAAAAAAAAAAAAAAAAACGCGTGCTTCCACCATCCCAATAACACCATCTCTCTCCCCAACTTCTTTCACCTAATGCGAAAATAGGAACAAGCGCAGAGAATCATACCAAGAGATAGCACGGGACGCCTACGGCACAATCGGACACCACTTTGCATTCACAGTCGTGGTCGTGAATCTGTTTGGATGCGCAGTATTATATGTGATCCTATCTGCGACTTTGATTGAGGCTATGACGCGAGAATACGCACACGTGGATACCCCTGTGTATTACTATGTCATGGCTTGTACGGCTTTTGTGTGGGTCTGTCTTATTTGTACCAAGTCTATGAAGGAGATTGCTCTACTAAGGTAAGTTTGACTGGGTGGAAGGGTGGAGGCGAATGGGCGTTTGGCCGTAGTGTAGGTGTGGAAGAAGAAGATGAGGAAGGGTGGATATGAGGCTAATTGGGGCTTTATTTGGATCGGAAAAAACTATTTTCCCTCTTCTTGGCTCCACTCTCGGGACGCGCGCCGGTGCTTGTGCTCACACATCGACCCACTCAACATCTTCCCTTTCTCTTCTCCTACCATTCGGGATTGTAACTCAAAAAAATAGCATTCTGGGAGCATGTGCGACTATCGGAGTAGTAAGCATCACTGTCGGGATGTCGGTGAAGATGCTCCTCTCCCACACCGCCGCAACTCTCACCGCCACCCACAAACTGGTCGACTGGGCAAAGCTACCTCTAGCACTGGCTACCATCTCGTTCGCGTATGGAGGCAATGTGGTCTATCCACATGTTGAACAGTCGATGCGCTACCCTCGTCAATGGACAAAGGCCCTCTGGGCAGCGTTGATGGTTTGCTTTTCAATGTATATCTCGATTGCAATTGCAGGTTACGCGGCGTTTGGACATGAGACTTTGAGTCCTATCCTTCGGAACTTGCCCTCAGGTACTGTATATCATCTCATATTCTCATTTCGTATTTCAGTTATGACCATGTCACCTGGAAGCGGGCATGCTAACTATTTTCTTATTTTCTTCTCTGGACTTGTAGGAGGCCTGTCGATAACGGCAAACTCGCTCATCACAGTACACGTCCTCCTCGCTGCACCAATCCTCCTAACATCCCTCTCCATGATGATCGAGCACTCGATCGCCGAACGCCTCCCATCCTTTGCCAAAGGCTCCTCCTTCTCCCAATTCCTAAAACGCGCCGTCCCTCGAACAATCATCATGTTCATCACAGGCCTCATCGCAGGCGTAGTCCCCTATTTCGGCGACGTGATGGATCTCTTGGGCTCATTGACACAGTGCCTCTTAGTGTTTGTGATGCCGATTATTTTCTTTTACAAGTTAGGAGGTCTGGAGAAAGCGAGGTGGTGGACTAAGGTGTGGGCGGTGTTTGTGCTTGTTGTTGGGATGGTTGCACTTGTCTTGGGGACTGTGGATGCGGTTAGGCATCTTGTTGCTGATTTCAGGCGTAAGTACTGATGAACTTTTTTTTCTCGGGTTAATCATTTTTTATTTTTCATTCCCGGGGACATGCGGTTCGTCAATGGAGATCATGTATCATATATTTTTTCAACTCCTCTTCCATATTCTTGTTCTTGCCCTTGTTTCGTTTCCATTCCCAGTTCCGAGTCCTTTTTCTTGGTGTACTTTACTCCTGTCCAATTTCATCCTTCTTTCTCTGGTACATCTATCATCCATCAACTCCAATAAAAAAAATAAAAGCATACCAAAAACATACACAATCAATTCAGCGATGGCACCATGTCTAATACTCTCCCCGTCTCAGTGGAGAGCGGCGCATGGTAATAAAGCGAGACCCAAAGCCGCAGGTTGAATGGTAAAAGGGCGCAACCCAGAAGTCGTGTCAAGGCAGGCGGTAGCAACAAATACTATGTTACCAGCTTTTTATTCTTTTACCCAACAAAAGTGAAAAGTGCTGCACATGTAAACGTGGAATCGGGATCCTGCCTTTGTATTTCTGTTTTTTTTTCTGGGCTACCTAAGAGCTACTACACACGAGTTCGTGTGAAATAAAATGATATGAATCCGGAACATCAAGATTATCAGCAGCAACCACGGGTTCTTTTTGGAAACAGTCGCGTTCTGAGAGGGAGGTGTCATTTAAATCAAATAGCCCCTTCATATTGATCGTGGTTTTGAACCGAGGGTTGTTTAGAGAAAGAAAAAGAGTGAATGGGCTAGGTCTGCATCTGTAGATTGAGAAAACCCGGTGCCTAAGTGATGGATCCAAGGGGACAATTGGAGCAACGGAGCATTATTGAGAAGCCTTTTACATTCAGCAATGGGCAGTTTTGCCCCTCAAGCGAGTAAATGTGGGCCTCTCAATATCTCCCATTTCTCTTCCTTTCTCTTTCTTCTCTCCTCCTCTTCTTTCCCTACACACCCCTCTCTATCGCCCTCATATCCGCTTATCATCTCAATTATCAGTCCACCTTTTCACCAATTTTAAAGAAGATTAGAAGCTGAATGCCGAAAAAGCTTGCAGTGGCAATGGGAGTCTGAGAAACAAAGCTCAACGGACAATCATATGCCATGGCTACTAGTACTTTGCAATGGCTATGCATAGGTCTTGAAAGAAAGAATCGGGCAAAGTACGACAAATAATGAAAAAAGGTACCTTGATATAACACAAAGTACAAGAGCCGATGGTCGAAAGTAGCAATGGGCTTATTCGAGCAAAAAAAAATATATTTCAAGCCTGCTACAAACTAGATTGACATTCACACCCCGGGGAACCAGTCAGGTACCCCCCCCCCCCCTCTATCCTGTTTCCATTCCTTCCGCTTCTTCCGGAGAGAAATCTTCTGTTACCTTCCATAAGGAGATTTGTTTGGTGCCTATCGAGAATAGATACCCAGTCCGCCCCCCGCCCAGGAATCGACGGTTTACTTTTCCACGCTCGGTTCAGACGAGATGCTTCGTGACATCACTAATATTTATTATAGGGTTACGGCGTGTTATTTATTATGGCTGTAGTACTGGAACCTGAGCTCTCGAAAGGTTAGGTGACGGAGAAGTAGTGGAAAGCCATGGAATTGTGTTTTATAACCTGTAAGTGGTACCTCTGAGGTGCCCATTTGAGGCATAGTAGAGGCGCATGGCTATTTAGAAAACACAGAAGTGGGACAGGTACAAATGGGCAGGGCAATATTTGTATACTCTCCTCCTAATGGGGCTAACAAAAAAAAAATGTCTCATAGGAGCCTACCCATCCCCACCCTCAGTTGTCACTTGCCATGACGATGATGCTCCTCTTCCTCCTCCTATCGGCCCATAAGAAATGAGAAAAGAAGGAGAAATGCCGTTTTGGCTTCCGCCCAACATCAAATGTTACCTGGCAGGCGAACGGCGGCCCTTCCGGCTCGATGTCTCATATATACGCCCTGTAAGGCTGTAATACCCTCCCTCACACCCTGTCCGGGGCATTATTTTTTTTTTATGCTTGGCTCTCTCTATGTCTATCTGTGGCTCGTCGATGATTGGGTACCCATTCTTCCTCTTTTTTTCCTCCAGGAAAAAAGAAAGACACCAAAAGGGAACCATGGAAATTTTTATCATGTCGACAGGTAAAAAAATAAAAAAATAAAATAAAAAATAATCACCGCTAAGAAAAGCATAGAGGGGCGGATACACAAGAAATGAGAAATGTAGCATCGCTGTTTGAAAATACTCTCCATGACGGGGTTCTTTTGGCCGTTTTCCACTTGGGACATGATTGGCTGTCTTTTTGTATGAGAAGGGTGAAAAGAAAAAAAGAAGTGGGATGCAGTGTGTCAAGATGAGTAGTGAGTGAAGAGAAGGGATGGAAGGGAGAGAAAGTAGTTTGGCCCTTTTTTTATCGCGGTGGATAGAAAGAAAGATTGATCAGAAATGGAGTCATCTTGCAGGCACAAAAAAAAAACCAAAAATGTTATGTCTGTGGGTGACGATATCCGAGGGGGTTGTCAGTAGTCCCGTCCTCCCTTCAGTGGAGAGAGGAGAAACGCACAGCGTGTGACAAAGAAAGGAACTGAGCGAGTGAGAGATGAGCGCCAATGGAGGGAAGGGCTAGCCGATCTTTCATCATCATCTAATCCTATCCTACCCCATTCTATGTAGTACAGCTTTTTGATCGATCGCATAGGAAGGCAGAGGGGAGAGAGGGCGAGTACCCGATCAGGCAATGAATTGCTGTACCCTTTGTACTAAGTAGGCAAGGTGAACAGGAGAGAAAAAAAGGGCCATAGGGCCAAAAAGTAGTATTTCCAGTACTACTCATTAAAATGACTTCTTTGTCAGGGGTAGTGGCAGTGGCAGTGGTGGTGGTGAGTTCATCCATCCTCATCCTCAGCCTTGTTCGTACTTTTCCCTCTTTGATCACTGCCGGGTTGAGACTGATTGAATTGGGTCATCCTTCTCACTTACTGCTGATCACCCTCATTTTTCATAACTGATCTGCTCCTGAATGTTCGCTTTTTTTTTTTTTTTTTTTTTTTTTTTTTTTTTTTTTGAAGGTGATCGGTCGTTTGAAGGTCCTCTCATCAAAGAACGCTTTCTTTGCAGCAGGTTATCCTTCTCCGTGTACTCGCGTGAGAAGAAAAAAGAACAAAAAAAAAGCAGACGGCAGCCAGGCAGGCACTTGAAGATAGAAAAGTGGGGTGTAAGATAGGAGGAAAGAAGAACGAGCTCCGATACAAAGTGGACAACCATTGAAAACAAAACAAACAAAAGAGGGAAATATAAACGGCATGGACACCTTCGACGATCCCTATGGGGTTTAGGTTAGTTGTTTGTTTGTTTGTTTGTTTGTTTGTGTTTGTGATTATTTGCTATGCCCTGGCACCGTACATGTGTTTGGTCTGTGGGGTGGAAAAATGAAAACAAATAAAAAGTGATACCAAGGGAAGAGAAAGTGGGGAGAGTGGGTAACACACACTACAGTGAGCTGGAGACCCATGGCGAGTTCCAGCTGAGGATAGGAGCAGAGGATCAACTAACACCATGGATACACATCCTTACCGAGAGGGATTGATGATAACGAGTATGATGACAAGCGAGCAATCAAGGACCCTCACTCTCTGTCTGCCCCCCTCATTCTTTATTTTTCAAGATTGGACCCGTGAAATAAACGTACACGCAAAGAAATAGATATCTTATTCAGGGATGCACAATGAGAGTATGAAAGGTTCGAGATAATCAAAAATATTCAGAGCGTTTGTGAGTGAGGAAGGGGAATACACCCTCGTGAGTACATACATACATACAAGAACAATCAAGCAACACACGATTGTTGACACAATGAATGTCGGATATCCTTATTTTCTTCTTTGTTGGCAGGGTGTACTCTGTTGGATGCATCAAAGAAGGGGTTTGATTGCCTTTCTTTTGTTGAACCGGACTTTCATTCGTATATGTTTTATGAAGAGGGTGGGAAAGTAAAAAACAAACAGGAGTGGAGGGTTTGTTTGTTGGCCCTGCACCTCTTCTTTTCTTGCCTTCAATGGATTCAGGAAAGTGAAGTGCAGAGGAGACAAATGCCGTAATGACTTTTTGTATTGTTATTTTGGATTCTGAGCGGGGTTTATCTTGTTCGTCCAACCCTCTTCCATCCAGTCGTAGTCCATCGTCGTGGACGAAGGTCTCTGTCCTCTGTCCTCTGCACTATACTCTGGCTGTACTATCCCCCAGAGGGTTGACTCCACCTGCCGCTTTGTTTGTATAAGAAAAAAAAAACAGGTAACGATTCACAGCAAAACAAATATAAAAAGGACGCTGCTCCCCTTCTTTTTTTCTAGTTCTCTCTCATTTCCTTCTCGTTTGGTTCTCCATTGTCTTTTACTCTCCACCTTCGTTTCTCGATCCTTTGTTACTCGACTTCTCCTTACTTAATATTCCTCACCTCACCACCCTTCCTCACCTCATCCTCTCTTATACCACTTACTCCTTCCTCTCCTCCTTACCCATCCGTCACCCCTTTTTCATCCGCGTCCTCGCCCATCACTTCCCTCCCTTTTTCACACCACCATCATGAGTGCACCTCAGGAAAATCCTAATGGAGGAGTCCATTACTCACAAGAGGCCATTGAGCAGCACCTTCAACAAAAACAGCAGCGCGGCCGCTCCCAGTTCCCATCCTCCAACCCTAACTCAAGACCCGGCTCCAGACCCTCTTCGAGACCCAACTCCAGACCCAGCTCCCGTGCTCCCTCGCGCCCCGTCTCCTGGCTGGTGCAGACCAATTCCGAATACGCCAACATGTTTGAGAACTATGGCGGTCAGCACTCTAACCACCATGGTCACCCTCCTGGCATGTCCGAGATGGAAGAGGGTCGTGCGACCAAGAGCGAGTCTACCCCTTCCTCTCGTCCCCAGAGCATCAAGGCCACCACTAGTCCCAACTCGCATATTGTCCCCTCGAACGAGAAGATGACCATCCCTGGCTCTACTCGCCCCAGCGCCCAGAAGGGTTACCCTGGTGAGGCCATCTTGATCAAAGAGGATATTATGCCCGATGGTTCCAGCGGTGCCTCCTCGTCTTCAGAGGTGGATGTTGCTGCTGCACCCCGCGGCACTGTGACTCCTCTCAAGGCCAGTTTCTTGCTCGGTAAGGCTTTTGTCGGTACCGGTGTCCTCTTCCTGCCCAAGGCCTTCAAGAACGGAGGTAAGAACAACTAGCATACACTCTGTCTTCTTTGTTAATGTGTGCGTGTGTGTGCGTTTGCAGATCAAAGATTTGCAAACGCACTAAACTCAAACTACGACGACCCTAGTCGTTCATTTTGTGTGCGTTGAAAATCATGTTCGAACTCACACTGACCTACAAACCTAAATCTTGTTGTCTTTAGGTATCTTGTTTTCGTGTCTGACGATCGCCTTTGTCGCCACCATCTGCTGTATCGCCTTCTTGATGCTTGTCAAGGTCCGTCTGGTCATCCGTGAGTCCTTCCAGGACATTGGTCTGATCCTCTTTGGCAAATGGGCCCGTATTGCTGTCCTCGTCTCTGTCTTCCTCTCCCAGGTCGGATTCTGCTGTGCCTACTTGATCTTTGTTGCCGAAAACGTCGATGCCATCGTCCAGACCTTCACAAAATGCACGTTCCACGGCATTCAAGAGAAGGTTTATATCTTTATCCCGTTGGTTATCCTGATTCCCCTGGTTCTGATCCGCAAGATGGAGATCCTGTCGCTGCCCAGTATGCTCGCCAACTTCTTCATTATCTTTGGTATCGTGTACCTTTGGTACTACAGCATCCACAATCTCGCTGTCGAGGGACCTGGCCCCAACATTGAGCTCTTCAACAAGAACGACTTTGCTCTGCTCATCGGTACCATCGTCTTTTCTTTTGAGGGTATTGGTCTCGGTAAGTCCTCCTGGCATTCTTTGTGAATAATAGAGAAACCTTCTCACGATCCTTGCGCACTCATTCCTAATCCCCATTGCTCTTTTTTCTCTTTCTTCCTCTTTAACAGTTGTCCCCATTACTGAGTCGATGGCCGAGCCTGAGAAGTTCCCCAAGGTGTTGGCAATCACAATCACTATTGTCGCCTTGATTTTCGGCAGTGTCGGTGCCCTTTGCTACGCCGCCTTTGGTGAAAACATCCAGACCATCGTCGTCCTCAACCTTCCCGTCACCTCCGGCTGGACTATTACCGTTCAGATCCTCTACTCTCTCGCCATCATCCTTTCGGTCCCTTTGATGTTATCCCCCGCGTCGAAAATTGTCGAGATGGGTATTTTCCCCACGCGCTCCGGCGGTGTCGAGCGTACAGTCAAGTTGTCCAAGAACGCAATCAGAATCGCTTTGGTTTGCGCCTGCGCCGTCGTCAGTTACGTGGTCGGCGGTCCCAACTTGGACAAGTTCGTCTCATTCGTCGGCAGTGTTGCCTGCATGCCTTTGTGCTTCATCTTCCCCGCCATGTTCCATTATAAGGCATGTGCCAAAACCACTTGGGCCAAGGTGTTGGATATTATCCTCGGAGTTGTCGGTATCGGCGCCATGGTGTTTACCTTGTATATTACGATCCGCAGTTGGGTTGAGGTTTCAGCACCTGATGCTGCCATCGACCGCTGCGCTAGCTTCAACTAGATTCTATTCTATTGATTTTTAGAAAGAAGCACCTAGAATGAGGGAAGCTTTTCATTTGCTTCTCTTTCCAATGGATAATTTCATCCATTTGTACCATAGAAACATTCCCCCCCCCCCCCCCCCCCCCCCCCCCCACTTACCCATAGAAATAAACATTGACATAAAAAATACCTGGCTGCGATTCTTAATTGACCTGGACCTGAAGCATTGCTGCTTTGTTCATCTTTATCCTTTCTATGCAGAAGACATTCAGGCACAACTGATGATTTGTTAGTTCGTTCAGGCACCACTACATTCATATCACAGACCCAAGGCAACGGTTGATCAGTGGGACTGCTTTATCACACACGTGACGATTGTTGCCACCAGTTATTGTTTACATTTTTTTTTTTTTTTTGCTCTGGCTCTGCTGCACCTGTAACCTTACCTTGAGGAGCGACTACTTTTTTTTGCCTTTCTTTCTCCACTCGCTCATTCATCACCGACGACTCCATCCCATCACCCCACTTCCCTCTTCTTTTTCATCCCTTTCCTCCCCTTTTCGCACTCGAATATACATATATCATAATGGGAAAAGACCAGTTCGGACGGCCTGCCACCAAGGCCCAGCGCCACGATCCCCTTCATGTCCAGTTGATGGGTCCCTCGGAGAACGACCCCCTTCCCCAGGGCAAGCAGCCCAGAGCCAAGGCTGCCCGTAACGAGCGCAAGAACAAGCCCGATGCTGTACGATAAAAAACATTTTTTTCGCTACTTTTCTTGCCTCAGGACAGCTTACATACCAGCTGGATGGACCTTCTGAACTCACGCCTACTATTTCTCAATGCTTAAACGAAAATAGAACTATGTTGATGCCAAGTTGTCGAGAAAGATTTTGTCGATCGCACAGCAGCAGCAGGATGAGATCAACAAGGAGGCACGCGGAGGTCTTTCCTCGGACGACGATGAGGAAGAGGAGCAGACTTATGGAAAGAGGGCAGGATCAGCAGGAGGAGCCAACAAGAGCTTCATCCCTGCCATTGGCGGCGACAGCGACGAGGAAGAGTCCGACGCTGACGAGGAGGGTGACTTTGGCACCTTTGACGAGATCGAGATTGACCAGCGCGATGCCGAGTTGTTGGCTAAGTTCATGCCCTCAGCACCCAGGGAAAAGAAGACACTCGCAGACTTGATCATGGAGAAGATTAATGCTCAGAACGCCGCCAACGCCGCCGCCGCCGCTGCTGCCGCTGGAGGAAACGATGTTGCTGTCGTTCCCGAGAAGAGGGGACCCCTGGATTCGGTCATGGACTATGCGGACGAAGACGAGACTGGCGACAACCGCCCTATGCCTATGGGTCTCAGCCCTAAGGTCGTGGAGGTCTACTCAAAGGTCGGACTTTTGTTGTCGCGCTACAAGTCGGGCAAGTTGCCCAAGGCCTTCAAGATCATCCCCTCGCTTCAAAACTGGGAGGAGATCCTGTATATCACCGCACCCGAGAACTGGACTGTCCACGCCACCTACCAGGCCACCCGTATTTTCACGTCAAACTTGAAGGAGAAGCAAGCACACAAGTTCTTCTCGCTGGTTTTGTTGGATAAGATTCGGGATGATATTGCCGATAACAAGAAGCTCAACTACCACCTGTACATGGCCCTCAAGAAGTCGTTGTACAAGTCCAAGGCCTTCTTCAAGGGAATCTTGTTCCCCTTGTGCGAGTCTGGTACCTGCACCCTCAAGGAGGCTGCCGTCGTCGGATCTGTCATCACCAAAGTTAGTATACCTGTCTTGCACTCTGCTGCCGCCCTCTTGCGTTTGGCCGATATGGAGTACACTGGTAAGTCACTTGTCTGTTTTGCGCTTGGCACGAGCAAAACAGCTCAATGATTTGATCTGCTATCAAGACCTTTTCAATTTCACGTAACTAACTTTACATTCAATCTTCTACCTACCTCTACCTACAACAGGACCCAACTCTCTCTTCATTCGTGTATTATTGGACAAGAAGTACGCCCTCCCCTACAAGGTCATCGACGGATTGGTGGACCACTTTTTGAGATTCAAGATGGACCCCCGGCCGATGCCCGTTCTCTGGCACCAGGCTTTCTTGATCTTTGCCCAGCGTTACAAATCCGATATCACTCCCGACCAGAAGCAGGCCCTCCTCGACCTCTTGCGCTTCAAGACACACGAGGGTATCTCACCCGAGATCAGGAGAGAGTTGGTCAACAGCGTAGCCCGTGGTGAGATGTTGCCCGAGCCCGCTGATGATGATATGCTCATGGACATTTAAAGTGTCATTGCACATTCATATTCCTTTTGGTTTCACACCATCTCATTTGCACTTTCCCCCCTTCATATCCCACTCCATTTTTTAGTATCACATTCTTCTCATTTTGATAAAAACAAAGCATAAACAGCATAATTTGCATTCTCATCTCATGGACCATTATTCAAAATATTAACGATTTATATTTATTGTTATTCTCGCGTCGCAATCCATGATCCGCAAAACTTCCCTTGCTTGCGATATCTGTATCCTGACATCCATGTTGATGATGGTCCTTACATAACTCTCCTCAACTCGTTGATGGACATGAACCGCGACACAACAACATAAATCTTCCTGAACCAAACCATCTGCGACTCATGTTTCTCCATCGCCGTCTTGGCCTTGAACACTGCCGCGGGGGCACTCACATACAACAATTCCTGGGGTCGAATCATGGCCCTGTTCCTGACCGACGAAGTGGCACCCCCCGCAAGGGCAGCAGAGCCACCAAGCCCAAACATTTGCGAGACGAGAGGCATGAGGGCTTCGGTCGTGAGCATGGTGATGGGCAGGTCGAGGATGGAGATGTATTTACGGAGGAGGGAGACGGACTTGAGGACGTAGCAGCATTTGACGGGGGTGCGCTCCTTGAATGTTTGGATGAAGTAGCTATTTTGGATACATGATGACGTTTGTAAGTTGATGGTTAATGTGGGGGCATCCAGCCAGGGTATTTGCTTTCCTGTAAAATGAATTGATCCGGCAGTACGGCGATAATGATTGTATTGTATGGGTGGGTCCTTACGTTAATCCGACGTAGAGGGCGATATGGTTGGTATGGGCAGAGACACCTCTGTCGTCAAAAGTAATGATCTATATGCAAAAGTAGAAGAAAGACAACATTAGGCCGAGGTGATAGTTGACCCATGGCTGCTGTGCATGATCCGCATGTGGGCTGAATGTGAAACGCAGAAAAAAAAATCAAGACGATGTGAGGGCAGTTGGCTTACAGTCTCGATATTGTACTTCTTGGCATACAAGTTCATCTGATCGCCGACCAACGAAGGGTCCCAGAGGTTGTTAGGTCCATCCTGCAACTCCCTAATTCATGAAAATGTAAAAAAAAAACGAGCGAAAAGGGTCCAAGTGGTCAGCTCGATGACGATCTAATTGCGTGTCTTCCGTATGCAATCCTACGTTGTTGTGATTGAAAAAGTAGACGTACTCGCGCTCGAGGACGAGGACGTTGGATTCGCGGATACCAAACATCTTGCAACTGGCAATCAATTCCTTCTTCCTAATCTCGCCCAATCCATCGTGGTTACCTATCAATTGCACAAGCAAAAAGGCATGGTCAGATCAATTTCTATCAGATCGCGTGCCCACCACCCAAATCCCCACTCACTTCTAAAATAGAAGCTTTAATAAACTCAAAAACTTACCAGAGGACATGCAAAGAACATGAATAGTGTTTCCATGCTCAGGCCGAGAGAGTTCTGCAAGTGTCGGTCCAAAGAACATGACCTCGTCATCGGGGTGGGCGATCGCAAGAAGGATGCTTGTCCGAGTGATGGGGTTCTTGAAGAAGCGGCCGTGGAAGAATCCGTAGGCGGCGATGGAAGAGATGACCAGGGCATAAAAGGCCAACTGCAGTACTGCGAAAGACGACATGATGAAGTTGATGGGGTGCTCGTAGAGCGGGAGAAAATATGAGTGGGAAGGAGGGGTGGAGGAGAGGGAGGGGAGGAGGGTAGCTTGGGAGAGATGTGAATGGTGGAGCGTTTGAGCGGTTTTATGTGCGCGACTTTTTTTTCAGTCCGGGTAATTCTGCAAATTGGCAGTCGCACAACTGATCACGGTGGATGCAAAAAGCCACGCATGGCTTGGAGAGTGTGGAGAGGGACAGAGTTAATCAACCGATAAATGAAAAAGAACGCACGCGTGTTTGGACAACTCCAACAGCTATTCGTTCCTACGCGTCTTTGAGGGCCAACTGTCCGGTATATTACGAAGGACGCTCTAGCTAAGAGAGGGGAAGAATCGAAAAGAGAATCTGTCTTTTCTTCATATCGGTCCACAGTGACAGCAGATATTGAGATACCGATGTGCCCAGACCTTGTGCAACGCATGCGCACAACGATATCCCTTCGTGTTTCGTCGTGCTCAAAGAAAATGATCAGTACATGAGAGAGGCGTCTGCCTTTGCCTCATCTCACTCGCTTTCTTTCATCATCGTTTTCATTCCTTTCTATTTCTTTTCCTATCACCAACTCAGGCTACTTCATTACTAGGCGAACAACCTCCCAACCGATGTCTCTTGTATACTCCTGTCGTATCTAATGCTACAAGTCGAAGAACATACCCTTAAGGAAGGGCGTTCAAGCACTACGGGCTATGAACAAGACCTCCTCTAACTACAGTAGCTACTCTCTTCCTCTTTCCGAGGTAATATATATCCAGACACATCTGGACATCTCCGGGAAGGAAATCACCCTATGGTCAGACGTCTTGGACTCATTCAAGGATATCGTCAATGTCCGCCACAACAGCAAGATACGTCAATGCCTGAAGAGTTCCCACCTTGGGCCACGAAGCTCAGTTTGTTCCCGAGGATGCTGTGGAAAGCGTTATTTTCTATGATCATTCTGCCGGCGCCTTCCGTGTCACGTCCTCAAGTACCGACAAACCGTTGACAGTGAAGGATCCTTCACCAATGCAAAAAGTGTGATACGGCAAGGTTGCCTATTAGGGTCATGCCATAACTAGGGAGAACTAAGCCTTTTTGGAGAAATGTGGTCCTAGTTTCATGTAGCCGTCAGTACCAAACTATCATTAAGAAGCGCGTTAAATATCTTTTTCTCGACCATTGCGAAGTCATTTCAGTCTGAGTGTGAGATAATTGTTCCTTTGCTCGTCTTTACAGTAGGCGATCAGAGCAAATAAACCTAATGGAGATTAAGCAGTGAGAAGAAAAAGGGCCAAACGACTGTTTGCCTCGTCCTTTTCATGTTACTCGCCGTTCATTACTAATCTTGAAGCCTGGTTGCTCTGGCTGCATCCGGCACATGATATGGGTTGAATGTTTGTTCCCACACGTAGGACAAAACAACATCTCCCCCCCGAAATTTTACCACGCTCCATTCGTACCACCCTCGGTCTTTTTCATAAATTTAGTTTGCCTTCTCTCCTTTCTTTTTCTCTTTACTCTTCACCAAACAAAATGTCAGCAACACGACTCGCTTCAATCTCACGCCTTTCACTGCCCCTTCACCAACAGCACCAGCACTTCCTCAAGCAACTCCCAACCCGCCTTCAACCCCTCTCACGACCATTGTTCCTCAACTCAACCATCATCGCTCGGCACAAGCACTCTATGACTCCCAACGACAACTTTGCTCTCCCTGTGCCCACCAAGGCTGACGCCAAAGTCCTCGCTGAGGCGTCCAGATCCACCAAGTCAACTTACCAGCTCCTGTACTTTCCTATGCATGGTCGTGGCGAATTGACCCGCACCCTCCTCGTTTTCAGCGGTGCCAAGTGGGAAGAGCTCCCTCTCGTAAGCATCAGCCTAGCTTCACTTTACCTTGTCATAACTCCGGCGCTCCTCTAACATTTCTCCCCTTTGTTTCTTTCACCCCTGCAATCATACAGGACTTGAGTGTTCAAAAGCAGCAGTTGCCATTCAAGCTCATCCCCATTCTGTACGAAACCGCCCCCGACGGCACGATTCTCGAGCTGGCAGAATCCCACGCCATCGAACGCTACCTGGCTACCAAATATGGTCTCTACGGTTCCGACCCTTACTCGACCCACAAGATTGACCAAATCTATACCTCAACTGATTTCGCCAACCAATTGTTCTGGCAACGAGTCCGCTGGGCACCCCTCGACCAGCGTATTGAAGAAGCCCACAAGTTCTACGACGAGATCCTGCCGCCCTACATTGCAAACCACGAAGCCCAGTTGGAGAAGAACGGAGGGAATGGATATTATTTTGGGGAGAGTATTACGTTGGCGGATTTGAAGTCGGCGCATTTCATTGATAGGGTGTTGTTTATGAGACCCAAGGGAGCCAAGGAGCCGCCGTTCTCGAATGAGAAGAGTCCGAACTTGTGGAAGGTGCTGCAGAGGGTGAATGGGCACCCGGCCATGACGGCCTGGAAGAAGACGCAGCGATATCGGGATCTTGATGCTGGCAGTTTGAACTTTTTCCAGTTTTAAGTAGCCTTACTGTGTTGATTGTGTCTCCCTTATGCTGCTTGTTAGTCTTGAAAGTACCGAAATACAGATTATTTTTCTCACGGTAAACGTTGTCACCTTTCATTAGGTTTTTTTGCGCTTCTTGATCGTTCACCTTTTTGATGGAAAAATGGAGAGGGAGGGTCTTTTGACTGGAAGTCATCTGCTGCAATTCTCCCACGACTTCTAGACCGTGTAACGACACAATGACAAAAAAAAGTACAGTACACCCTTTTGCCACTGATAAAGAGTAGAAAAATCAGCAGATGAGACAGATTGAGTTGATTGCTGATGGATTGGTGACTGTTTTTGCATCCTCCTTGGTCAGGGTCTCGCCTAGGCCGAGGGTGTTGTCGACTCTGTGGTCAACTTTGCCATCTCTCGACTTTGCCATTCCTCTTTCCACATTCATCCTTTAGTTACAGAGTCCATCCTTCCTTCCTTTTTCTCGTTTCAACCACACACATATACCCACTCAAGGCAACATAAGGCCTCACAATATTTGACGAACAAATTACAACCATGCAGCCAAATAACGAATCTCAGGAACGCACACAAGCATTGCGCCCAGTCTACACGAATAACGGGATACCCGCTTCGTCACCGCCGCCGTCATCAGCGTCACCAGAGGTCGTTCATATCGATATTCATCCGGACCCCAGTGGGAAGGATATTCCTCTGGGAGGATGTACTTGTAGCGTTCAAGGATGCTCTCAATATTCGACATGCAACTAGAGTTATCCCTTTCTTGAAAGATGCATCTTTTAGAACGTATGTGTGTACAAATGGTCGTGGATTTGTTGCTGGGCCGTTGGTTATGACAAATTCGAGCAGTTCCTTATGGACTCTCTTCCTTCTTTCCTTGATTGTAGCCTCGAACCCCTTCGCATTGTCGCAATGCCAGACACAACCTTGGATGTCTATGTCGAAAGTCAATTGACCCGAACAGAAACCATTACAGACGCTCCACAAGACCTTCCTCCGACCTACAAATCAGCAACAGTGACATCTGCTTCATCCACGCAGACCATTGCAGACAAACCAGTCCATACTACCACGCCTATTGCGCCACGACCACCACCACCACCAGAAGTCCAGTCAGTGCTGGATGAGATAACCGCTAAAGCCAACGCAGGAGACACAGCCGCCCAAGTCCAGTTAGGAACAGCATACAAGAAAGGAGGCTACGGACTCACACAGGACTACAAACTAGCCATGAAATGGTACATCCAAGCCGCCGAGAAAAATGACGAAAACAGCGCCATCGCCCAAAGCAACATCGCCAATCTCTATGAGTACGGCCAAGGCGTCATCCAGGACAAGTCCAAGGCGCTAGACTGGTACCTGAAGGCTGCCAAGCAAGGAAGAGTGCTCGCGCAGATCAAAGTTGGAAAGTGTATGATCTATATAGATGAGGACGAAGGTTATGTGAAGGCTCTACCGTGGTTTCTGAAGGCTGCTGAGCAAGGGAATAGTGACGCTCAGTATAAGGTTGCGATGTTGTATAATAATGGACAGGGAGTGGAGAGGGATATGTCGAAGGCTATGTATTGGTATGACCAGGCTGCGGAGAGGGGGCATACTACAGCGATAGATAGCCTTGCCTTTTTGAAGAGCCATGGATACACTGTTCCTACGACTAAATAAAAATCAGGCGAGACATATGAGAAGTCGAAACTTTCAGGAACCAGGGGCACAGCCGAAAAATTGGTCGGTCTTGTCGGTAAAGCGAGGGTCGAAACGAAGAATTGGCAAAGAAATAAACAATGAAATGTTCCCTGTTTGTTCAATGCGAATGGCACGCAAGCAAGCGTTGTGTACGAAAAGAAGAGGGACAAAAAACGAGTAAAAATTGGCACCCATTGCCTTCTCTGCTTACTATCCCCCCTTTCAAGTGTTTTGTAGTGAAACAATGTGTTAAGTGATTTCAGGAACCAAAACCGTATTGAAAGGCATTGGAGAGGAAATAAAAAAAACCCCCTCCAGTCCATCCATATCCACGCTCTGTGCACAATCCAGGGGTCATGCTGTGTTTGACATAAAGAACCCCCAGAAAACCCACTCCATTCGCCATCTCACTTGCTTCTTTCTTCATCTCCATCCTTCTCATTCTCACTCTTCTCCCATTCAACCAACAACCCCTTCGAGCCAAAAATGGACGACAAACTCGAGGGACACTTCCAGGCACTCCGCTCAGTCTACAAACGCAGTAGCGCAACACTTGCTTCAGAGCTACCAGAGTCGGAGATTGTCCACATCGATATCCATCAAGACCCAACTGGCAAGGACATTATCTTGTGGGAAGAAATCTTGGGCGCATTCAAGGGTGCCGACAATGTTCGACACAAGACTAGGGTACTTACTTTCTTGAAAGACGAGCGCTTCAATACGTAAGTTACTCGCGATTATAATACCATCCTCTTACCTGGACCCCATTGAATATTAGAACCAAGGAAACTAACAAGGTCCAATTCCCCTCTTTCTGAGCGCAACAGTCTTATGCCTTTGCGTATTGCTGCGATGCCGAAAGCTGTCTTGGATGTATACATCGATTTTCGGCCAGTTCAAGTGGAAGTGGCACCAGCGACACCACCACCATCATCGTCTCAATCAGTCTTCAGCACGCCTCCCATGTCTCCACCACCATTACAATCCCAACCACCACCAGTTCAGTTGGCGTTGCAACAGGCAAAACTTACTGACCTTACTAAACGGAGCCCGCAGTACGGCTCTGACGATGTCGCTTTCTCTACGTTGAAGGACATCGATCTCCCAACGACCGAGCCTAGACCTCCTCAGACAACACCGAATAGCACCCTTGGAGGATATCAGCTTCACAGCTATTCTTCTATCACACATCTTTCTGTCGACACCAACAGCCACACCTCAGTGTCATCCAACACACCCGAGTCCGTTTCGTCCGATGTCAACTACATCGCTAACCTCATCGCAAGGGCCGACCGCGGTGACAAGGACGCCCAGGTTGGACTCGGAGATGCATACGTGCTCGGTGAAGGGGTAACCAAGGACTTCACCAGCGCTATGAAGTACTACCGCAAAGCAGCGAATCGAGGACATGCCATGGCACAGTACAGGATGGGGCTCCTGTACAGGTTTGGTCGGGGTGTTGAACATGATTCTAGTAAGGCTGGCGAATGGTTCCTAAAGGCCGATAAGCAGGACCTCCCTGACGCTCAATGTCAACTTGGACAGATGGCATGCTCATCCGGAAGGCATTCTTCCGCTATGACCTATTTCCTCAAAGCTGCCAAACATGGGCACGCAGAGGCCGATGTTCAAATTGCGAGGTTGTTCCTGAGCGGACAAGGGGTTCCGCAGGATTTCGAGAAGGCGATCGAGTGGCTTCGGAAGGCGATGGAGGATGATGCTGGGTACGGCGTCGCGTCGTTCGAGATGGGGAATCTGTACTACCAGGGTCTTGGTGTTCCCTTGGATTACCCTAAGGCGGAGGAATGGTTTGTCAAGGCTGGCAACCTCGGGAATGCGGACGCCCAGAGGAGCCTCGGCGTTATGTATAGGGACGGTCGACAAGGTGTTGCCCAAGACTCTGTTCGGGCGATGGAGTGGTTCCTCAAGGCTGCTGATCAGAATGACAAGGAGTCTCAATGTACTCTTGGTGTTATGTACGACAATGGCGAAGGGGTCGTGCGGGACTCGTCGAAGGCCATGGAGTGGTATCTTAAGGCGGCGGATCAAGATCATGTCGAGGCCCAGTTTTGCGTTGGCGTACTTTACTATGACGGCTGGGGCGGCTTCCCTCCGGACATCGCCGAGGCGAAGGCGTGGTTTCGTAAGGCAGCCTATGGAGGGCATTTTGAGGCCGATGATTTCTTTGTCAAGTGTGGTGGTGACAGGGTACGTCAGCATAGATGGTTTGTGATGTAAGATCCGCATTTTTTACAACTACAAAAACTTTCTCTTAGGTTAAAACGTTTAAATGTTGTGTATTGAAAGGAGATAGAGAACGCAGGTTATGAATTACATGGACGAATGACAAAAGGAGGGTATATGAAATTAATACTAACTAAATAATATTGAAAGAAGAAAAAACAATGCAGGGTCGAAATCAAGGTTTTCACTATGTACAAAAATAAGCAACATCCACTTTTCACACTAAAAAGTCATTTGAGCAGATCGAGTCTTGCCCATGGGATACACCGCCAACGCAGAAGTAAACAGACCGACACTGATAGCAATCGCAGTGACCACCATCTGCAGCGCAAAGTTGATTCCACCCGACATGTCCTCCGTGAACCATGCCATCGCACCCTTCAATCCAATTGAACCTGGGACCAAAAAGAAGACTGCACACACAACCGCCTGGAAGGTCAATTGACGAGTGAGGCGTTGATAGATGTTTCCGCAGAGTCCGATCGCGAATGCGGCGAGGGCTGAGGAGACTTCGGTCTTGGCTCCGCCATAGACGGAGGAGGTGTAGGAGACGGCGTAGCCGACGATGGAGAGGACGGTGGCGAGGATCCATTGGCGAGGGTGGGCTTTGAGCCAGATGTTGAGTGAGATTGCAAAGAAGGGGACGAAGAGGATGTTCCAGAGTGGGTTCAGGGGTGCATTGGGGCATTCTGCAGAGAATTTGGATTCGTCGTCACGGATGGAGTGGTCGAAGAAAGACCAGAGGGAAGCGCCGATGGTCAGACCGTATCCGAGGAGGAGCGAAAAGACAACGCCATAAAAGAGGCGGACAGAACCAGAGATGATGTGGCGGGAACTGAGTTCGAGGATTGAGGAGGTGATAGTGTATCCGGGGAGGATGATGACAATACCCGCGAATTTGATGGCGGATGCGCAGACGTTATGATGGCGGAGGGCTTCGGCGACAAAGGCAACGACGACTGACATGGTGATATCGCAGATGTGCGCGTAGCTGGGGACTTTTTCAGAGAGCCAGACCAGCAAACCAACGGCGGCGCCCATGAAGAATGAGATGGAAGCGTCGATCCAATTACCCTTGAAGAACATGGGTGCTGTGCAGAATCCGGCGACGGCGTAGGCCAAGACGGTGAACAAGCGGCCGTTGACATCCTTCTCGGTGTTGATCGTGTCCAGCTTCATAATGGCTTCTTCAACTGGCATGGAGGAGTGGGTGACCATCTTTTGGACTTGGTGAACCAGCGCACACTTGTACATGTCCAGACCAGCGGGGACCTTGAGCAAGTGGGTCTCGGAGGTATGGGTTTCGTAGTCGGTGAACGAGATGATCATGACATTGGGGAGGTAGATGCACTGCAGGTTGATCTCAAGGGTCTTGGCAGCATGGTCGACTGCATCCTCGAGTCGATGCGAGGGAGCTCCATACTTGATCAACGACTTTGCCAGCCTTAGGATAAAATCCTGGCGCTGCAGAATATCGGCGACCGCAATGGTGATCTGCATCTTTTCCTCGTTCGAAAGAGGAACTCCATAGGGACTGTTGGGGCTGGTGGCGCCGCTGGTGGCTGGCGTGAAGTAGAATCCGTTAGGAGTATTTTCGCCTCCAGAGAAGGATCCGCGGGGCGAGATGTTGGGCGATTGGAAGGGCGAATTCATGACCGAGAACGACTGAGCAAAAATATTGTCGAAATGGGCTGACTGGCGGTTGCTGTTGGTGCCTCTATTGTTCCCGTTGCTGTTGCGAGGGGTTGGGTGGAAGATTGAGAGGGATGTTGATCCTTGCTGCTGTTGGGAGGGTGTGGCGGGCAAGGGAGGGTAGGTTCCAAAGACAGATTTGGTGGTGAGGGATGCAGCCGACACGTTAGCTGAGCGGCTGTACATGGTAGGTCGCTTCTTTTCCTTTGTTGTCTTGACCTTTGGGGCACGGTGTTGCTATTTGATTCAAAGGGGAATAAAAAGGGTTAGGACACATGGTCGCACAACTGACAAAATCAGATCTTAACCACTCGATGTTCAACAAACCTTTTGTTGACGACCAATGCCTTGAAGCTTCAAGAGGTTGCTCAGAACACCCGCCTTGGAGGGCTGTATTCTCGAATCAGTCGGCAGAGGTGTGGTGGAGGGCAGAGGCAGGTCGAGTCCATCCTTCTGGAAAAAGATCGACATCCGCCCAGTTTTCTTCTTCTTGGACTTTTCTTGCTGGTGCTGGGTATCCTTCTCCGAGATCTCAGGCACAGTTGCAGCAGTCGTCGTCGTGGGTGGCGCGAGGGTGATATCCGATTCTCCTGCCATTAGAGTGATAGCAGCCGCCTTCTCAGGATCCAGGCGCTCAACTTCGACCTTGGGGTACTTGGTGACACCTTTACGGTGAGGAGGTGTTCCTGGAGGTGTGGACGACGAAGATGAAGAGTTGGATCCTGCCTTGGTGGAAGGCGTGTTCTCTCCTCCAGTAGTGACGGTGGTAGCTTGTTTCTCCTCGCCATCATCCTCGCTTTGCTCGTTCTTTTCGACCAGCTTGGACAGTGCCCTCTGGAGGGTCATGACATGGTTCTCGGTTGATTGGAGGAGTCCACCGGTTGCAAGATCCGTCTCAGGCACCTGCAAATGATCAGCAGAGTAAGATCGACAGGCGGCCGCTCGCTCAGGAACCTGAACTCGAGCTCCGTACTGTTGTTGCTGTTGCTGCTGGTGTGCTCCAGTCGACATGGCAGGCCGTTGCTGCTGCGAGGAAGCGTTGGAAGGGAGTGCCGAGGAACCCTTCGAATACAGGTGATGCTGCGACCGCTGATACGCAGCATTCAGATAATAATTCCGAAGACCACTGGGAGGAGTACCTGGTGGAGAACTCGAAGCACTGCTAGTCCCAATCCTCTGGTTGTAACCGTTGCTGTTGTGGGTATAACTGCTACTGCTGCTGCCTCCGTTGTTTCCGCTGTTGTTGGTGCCAGGGCCGTGTTGGGTATTAGGGGTATAGTTCCCGCCCATCCGGCTTGGGATAGCAGGAGTAAAACGAGGAATAGATGGGTATTTGGATGACGAGGAGGAGTGGAACTGAGGGGGTAATGTACGGTGGTTGCGTTCGATGTTGATGTTCATCTGGTGCTCTGACATGCGAGCGGAGGGAGTTTGTGGCACTAGTGCTACCGCTGTGGTTGACTGTGCATGTGTGGCGGTAGAGGAAGAAGAGGAAGAATGGGATGCATCGGTGGTTGTTGGTGGTGGCATTGTGGAAATGAATTGAGAGCTGGACTAAGGGTATGTGTGAGAGTGAGAGTGAAAAAGGGGGAGGGGAAGGGAAGCGCAGATGGTTGTCTGTTCGTGGGAAGCCGTTAATGTGGTGGTCTGTTCGCCGTTGTTTGTTCCACGAAAAATTAAAAATGCTGTGTCGAAGGGAGGAAGTGGGTATGGATCGGACGCAGCAAGACGACTGCGACCAAGGGAGTCGACCAGTGAAGGTGGGGGGTGGGGGGTGGATAGAAGAAAGTTGGAGAAGTAGCGAAGAAAGAGAAGAAAAAGAAAACAAAAAGAGAAGTGGCAGAAAAGAAAAGCGGACAATGGATAAATAATGCCACCTTCAAGCGGTGACTAAGTGGGTATCATCGATGGCGATCTCAGCTACAACCACCGCCACCGAGTTAAGAATACACCGCAACCCTAGAAAAAAACAAGTAAAGGGGTTGCTTCGATTCATTCGCCATTGAATCGGATTGAATTGAATAACGACATATCCTAAGGCAAACCAGCACATTACTGTAGATACAATTGGACAGGTGTCGCTCGCACTCAAATCGTGCAAGTCTCAGCCCGAGGAACAACAGCAGCGTGGCAAAAATATTTTTGTTTATTTGTTGTGCTGGACACCCCTTTTTTCAACCACGATCCCACTTGAAGACGAACGACTCGCTATAACATACTAACGGACTCTAGAATGATGAGAACTTACTTCTTCTTCAAGCATACTGTCGTCAACATAATATCACTCATGGTTGCCTTGTCGTCATTCAACCAGGGAATGATACTCTTTTCCTTTCTTTCAATGCATTGAACAACCGAAGAAAAAAAGACTGGTTAAAAAGGTACTGCATAACAAAACGGCGCTCTCAGTCCCATGAACAAACCATCTGAAGGAGAATTTATTTTCAACCCCTGCTTTTCCTTCCTTCCTACGCTTCTTGCTTCATCACAGCATGCTGTCGCTCTTTTTCACTTTGAGGAGTTGTAAAAAAACACAACAAAAACTGTGGAGATTCAACTTGCAAAACGCGCTTTCGAAGAAAATGCTCCTGCTCATAAAAAAGTTCAGCACCTCATCCTGGACCACTCGCAATCGTCCCTTCTTGTCCGCCGTCGTTGTCTCATTTCGCAATTGGATAGGACTTCACTCACTTTTTACTTACCCCTCTTCCTTTTCTACCGGTTTTCTTGGACGAGCCTCAAAAGGGAATTATTGCAGTACCTGGAGTCACTTAAACGCATGTGTGTGTCAGAAGCAACGCTAAGAGGATAAAAGAAAGAGGGAGGCAGAGGCTAGGGGTAGCGGAGGACAAGCTAGTATCCAGGGTCCAAGGGTGTTAGTTAGTTATTCAGGAACAAGGCCCGGATACAATTTTTCTGTCGCCTCAGAGTCCATTGTTGATGATTTCTCTCACGGACAGTTGTTTGTTTGCACGTTGTTTATTGTGCCGTTTTTTTTTTTTTTTTTTTTTTTTTTTTTTTTTTTTTTTTTTTTTTTTTTTTTTTTGCAAGATCCTGACCTGGTGACAAATGACCCAACAACAATACAATGATTAAATGATTCATGCTCGGATGGCCCCTCTTTATAGTATGTGTATTTGTTTTTCAAAGATAGAAATACGGGGATGATGACCTCTTTTAGAATTGCGGTCCACTTATGGCGTCTATCCGAGCTCTATTCTTTCTCATCGCGCTATCCTCTTTCATCCTTCAAAACAGCGATGGATGCGGGGTCGTGGTTCGCCTTATATTTATCTTTCTTTGTGCGACGAACGAGGTATGCTTCTCTGCCTGGAATGTGTCAGGACGATAAACAAAGCTGCAAAGAACTAGACCGCTTCTCTCCTTGACTTACCTTACCACGATCGCATTGCTCAATCTTTTTTGTTAATGAGATTTTCCCTAGAACGTACCCCACCTTTTTTCCCTTCAATAACCCATCTCACCAGCAAAGGGAGTCGCAAACGCCATTTATTATTTTAGCGTTCATGGGCCCATTCCTTCTCTCCCTCTCCCTCACCTCGCCTCACTTTCGATCCAATCGAGGGGTGTGGATCAAGAAAGTGTAAGTTGGACTGGTCAATACCTTTCATCTTTTTAAATTACTTGTCTCCATTGAATTAAATCTCCTCATCGGTCGGTGTGCCAAACACTTAACTTTCTCTTGTTCTTCCGACAATGAGATGGACAACAAGCTTGATAATCTACTGGTTCTTCTTGTTGGCTATTCCTTCAGCCTTGTTTTCTCATTGTTCTCGATGACTTTCATATCTTTGCCGGATATTGCGTCTTCTATGCTTCTTTGTGTGTCGTCTTTGAAGTTGTGAATTTTTTTTTCTTCTTTTGGACGAAGTTGTTGTCCTTCATGGTCGCAATTGTCCCACGCACACGTGTGTTTTTTGTTACCTCCACGCACTTCTCGTTCTACTCTCCCACAAAAAAGAAACCCAAAACAGAGAAAAACAGAGCTGAAAGGGGAACGAGAAAGGGAGCCACTCTGTTTGTCAACAAAAGAAAAAAAAACAAACGCCCAATTGGATCGCCAAAAAGTGCCCGTGCCCCACCCACATAAACAAACAAAACAAAGCAAAAAAAAATAAATTCCTTCCACAACGTTCACAATTTGCACACATGTACTGCACAACAAACGAATTTACACCTTGAGGTACGTACCCACCACACATGTGTGTCGAACATGCTATACAGCAACGAGGTACCATGCATAATTAAGACAGCGCCTATCTTCGCTTCTCAACGGTTACAAGTAGTTCACCCATTGTTGTTGTTCTATTTTTTCTTTGTACGAAAGGACTTTTTTTTTATTATGACAATGGTATTACTAGTTTTTTTTTCTGCGGGTCATGAAAAAATTGGGCGGGATGAGGCATGAGGAAAGAGGAGAGCGGAAAGAAGAAGGAGTATGTGAGAATGAGAAAGAGGAAGAAAGGGAGAGAGGATAATATCGTACAGAAGGGGAGGATATGTCGTGCTTGAAGTCGAGAGCTGCTCGAGGAATGGGTCAGTTGGGTTCGTACAGAATGGTATCAACTTTTTTGTTTTTGATGCTCATAACAAATGGGGGATGGGTAAGAGGAAGAGAGAGAGAGGGAGGCGATGACGATATACAAATGGTCGGAAGAAGAAGGGTGACTGAGTGCGAAAGGGGAGCATATGCTCCTGGTGAAGAGTAATTTACGCGCGTTCAGAATCAGAAGAGGATCGACAGGATGAGGGTGAGGAGGAGGATGTTCTGGAGGAAGACCATTTGTTCCATCGGTTCTTGGGCAGAATGTCGGCCCATCGCTTCTTAGATGACTTTCCATTCGACGATGACGGTGGTGAAGAAGGTGTAGGCGGCAAAGGAGGCAAGGCTGACGAGGAAGGAGAAGAGTTGGGTTGAAAGTTGTTGATGAGGGTTTGGAAACGATCACCCCACTTTTGGCCTTCGTTCTCCCAGAGCTCGGGGTTAGCGTCCTTGGTAGGCGTGGTTGGAGTGGTGGGGAGGGCAAAGGGGGAGTAAAATGTTGACAAGGGCGAGGATGCGAAGGCGGCGAGTGGGGAGGAGACAGAGGAGGAAAGGGGTGAAGTAGGAGAGGTGGTTGAGAGCATACGGGGACGTCGGAGTCTTTGGGAGAGACGCTTGACAAGTGTGGTTGCTGGGCTCAGAGTAACGTTGGGCGATGTGCAATTGTTGGAGGATGATGATCTGGTAGAGGAGTAAGATGAACGAGGGGCTGGACTTGTAGGTGACAGCAAAGCCAATGAACGGGTGGAGGAGTAGGATGAGCGGGGAGCGGGGCTGGTAGGCGAGAAGACAGAGCTGTCATCCTCGGGCTTGATCCGTCTACGAATCCAGGATCCGTGCCATGCACGCCAGTCCATCGTCTGTACTGGCTCAGGTGTGCAGTGGATGGAATCTAACGGTCCTGCACCGTTGCTTTCACGACACTCCTTTGGAACTCCAAGGTTGAGAGTGCTAGGGCTCACCTCAGTAGATTCGACAGTCACCGAGTCGGAGGACGGGAACGGTGAAGGTTGCTCGCTTCGGTCGTATTGGTCCATGGCTAACGAGTTGGTGCCGAAGAGGGTGGAGAGGATCGAGGTGCGTCTGTTCATGAGGAATGAGGGTCGTCGCATCTGGGTTTCAATGTTCAAAAGACTCTGCGAGAGGGCATCCATAGAGCTGAAGGGCGACATGGGCGTGCTGGCCGAGCAAGGAGTGTCGAGGTTGCTTTTGCTGCTGTTAAAATTAGCGCAGATCGGCAGACGCTCCATACTGCGAGAGGCGACGCCCAGATTGGCGGTCATCAAGGGAGCAGGCAAGGAAGATCCGACAGTAGATGAGAAGGACGAGTGGTTCTTTTCCTGGCGTAAACTCCTCCGCGCAACAAGGGGGCGGGGAAGTACTGCAGCTGGCGCTGCCTTCGCTGAAATGGTTGCAGCTGTGGTTGTGATCGATGATTCTGGAGATAGAATACCAGGAGGTGATGGTGGTGCTGCAAGGTAACAACTTCCTTTGGAAGCCTCTGTCTCTGTCATCTTTTTGGACTCGTGGTCCTCCTTCTCCCTTTCCTCCGTCCCTGCTGCTGACGTTGCTGCAGTCTCTGAGGTGGACACAAAGAGGCCCGACGAGATTACCCAATTTCGATGCTGCTTGCTCCCCTTCCTGGGTCGAAACTCCTCAGAGTCCTCCGAGGGACATGACCAAGACGTGGTGGGGGACACAACAATGGTAGTAGGTCGGTGCAAAATTGGAATGGTGAGATGAGGGATTGTCGAAGTAATAGATGTAGTGTTGCTATTTGTTGATTCTGAGGAGGTAATCTGAGGAGCAGCAGAAGGAAGAAGAGGTGGTGTTGGGAAGAGATCCAGGAGTGTGTCGCTGTTCAACTTGGAGACGACACTCTCGTCCAATTTAGAGATGTCGCTCTTTGCCTGGGTGAATGATTTGGGCGAAAGGATATAGAGTGGCGATTTGGGGTCATTACAGGATGGCTCGAGCGCATTCGTGGACACATCGACAGTGGTTGGTTGTTGAGGGACTTCGATGCGAAGCATCTTTTGGTCAGATTCGTTGGTTCGCAGGATAGTGTCGACCATGTCGCACAAGAGACGCACATTGGCCTCGAGGAAGGTCTGAGAAGAGAGTGAAGGGCGGGGTGTTTGGATAGAAAAAGGGTGTGGGGTGGAAGGGAAGGATGTGGGACTCATCATTTTGACCGAGGTAGTGAGTGATGGTTGTTGGTGCTGTTGCTGGTGTTTAGTGGCGATGTTGAGTGGTGCGACTCGAATGGCCTTGGTGAAAAAGGACGTAGAGGGCTTGCCGATGCCAAATGGCGACTCGGATGGTGTCGTGTGAGGAGACGGCATAGTAAGTAGATGTGAAATAAAATGTGAAATAAAAAATGAAGAAGTGTTGCAGTTCAAAGTGGGGTGAGAGAACAAGAAACAGAAGAAAAGAAAAAGGATAAAACGCGCCAATGCGATGAGGATAAGGGACGGGTTTTATACGTTTCATTATGCGTATTGTTTGTTTGCAATGCTCGCTGAGCAGAACTTGCTATCCATGTCCCACATCCACCCCTTTGAGAGTGCTGCTCTCAAGAGTATCCAAGTGGGGTGAAGAAAAATAAAGGGGAGGGGCCACACAAACCATTTTTATTTTCAGGCACGCATGGGTGGTGAGGTGGATGGGGTGTTTTTCTCCTCACTTCTTGCATTGCTATTTGTCTGCCTTGCCTTGCCGGCTGACTACCTTCTCAATTCACTCACAGTTTATGTAAACGCTCTTCTAGTTCTCAACGACATTTGTTGTGTCCTTACTCTAACGAATTATGGAGCAGAGCATGGGAACGAAAAAAGGGAGTGCCTCATCTTTTTGTAGAATTGAGGGAGAAAGGGTGCACGATAGGTCGATTTAGTCGGGGCGATTATTTAAAGGGAAAGAGTACTGCACGGCGAGAGCAAGAAAAAGAGTTTAGAAAGACTGGCGAGACTGGGAGTGAGAGAGAGAAAAAAAGCAAAAGACGAAGAGACAATAAAGGGCGAATGAATGAATGAATGAAGTTGGATGGGGACGGGAGAAGGAGAAAAAGGAGATGCAAGAGCATAAACGGGAGCATGAAAAAGGAGTTCCATCCGTAGTTCCAGCCAGGAGACACAAAAAGGAAACAAAGAAATGAAAGAAGGATACAGCAGAATTCGCCGCCGCCTGTCGTTTGGGATGGAAGTAAATTGATACGAAATGGGGATGGGAGGGGAGAGAAAGGAACTTCTTCGCGTTACTTTTAGCTAGTGGCCAGCATGGTCATTATGGCATAGTCTATTTGCTTAAATCTTACAAGGGATGGGGATAGGGATGAGGATGAGGATGAGGATGGGGGGACAGAGAACCATACTTGTATCAGAAAAAGGGAGTTGCCAGTTGCCATGCTTTTGCTTTCGTTACTACGCACCTATCCTAACCACTTCTGAAAAGGGGTACTACATGAACACACACAGCATAGGGTCATCGTGACAAGGCGTGGAGACTGCACTTCATATGCACGCGTTAAATGGTCAATGCAGCTCAGACCGCCTAGCAATTGTCAAGGTTGGGCAATTGGGTGCCTCTTAGGGCAGAAGAAAAGTAATGGTTGCGTTGGGATTGGTCCATATCTGGGGGCAAAGGAGTGAAGAAGGGACAATGGGTGGGATACGAAGGGCTCATTCTTCGAATGGGTTATTTTTACCCATACGCTATTCTTTTTTTTCTCCCTTTCCTACCGTCCCAACATTCAAATTATTTTGAAATCAACAAAGGAGGCAACACGTTAAGGAAGGCGAGCGAGAGCGAGAGTCTTAAAGCGAACAAAGATGGCGGCGAAGGGACCAAACGAAATGGCAGAGCGGAGCAGGCTGGATGAGATAAAAAAGGGAAACTTTGACAAAAGGAGGCGAGCGTTTGTCTGCATTGACCAGCAGGTCAACAACCGAGCACCTCCTTAAAAAAACAATGGCGCGAGGAGACATAAAAGTGTTTTGAAGGACGAAACGACAAAAAAAAAAAAAAAAAAAAAAAAAAGAAAAGGACAGCGGCCTAAGGGTGACAGATAAAGAGAGGGAGAAGGAGGAAGGGAGGCAAGGAAGCATATGAGGAAGAAAAGGAGGCTGTACTGTAGGACTGCCAGGGTTTTCAAGGAGACAAATTATGTTCGACAAATAACCCATTACAGCAGCCAAATCGTAGTTCTTTCTTATCTACCTTTCTATCTACCTTGCTTAGTAGGCTTGTCGATCATCCTTGTATCCAGTAGAAGGAGGAAAGGCGCAGAATCGCACTCTTTACATTTTGGCACTAGACAACGCTTACGGTTAACGTGTTTTCTGCTAGACGTTTCTTTGAATCCGATGAATGTCTCTGGCGTCAACCCAAGCCAGGCTGCTGCGCGGCTTCTGTAATATATATATATATATATATATACATATTTAGGGTATAGTTGTGCAACATTAGTCCACAGGTTAATCCATGGCCGAGATAGCAAACAGCAATTTCAGCGTGTGTGTACGTGCCCCCTACCCTTCCCTTCTTGATACGCGCGTGTTGACACATGAATGCAAGATCTAGCAGTTGTTCACTTCAAACGGCATCTTTTATCATTGCCACCTTGGTAAGAAAAAAAAAAGAAAAGGCTGGGTGCTTCTATGCTGTAATTGTTGTTGGTATGTGCGGTCAGGGAGCATAAACATGGGAACCATGGCATAAAAAAAGGTAATGCGCTAGTGCGAGTTTTTCCTCGCTTTGTCAGACATCTAGAGCATTCGACAACGATTCAAGTCAAGCAAAAAAAAAAAAAAAAAAAAAAAAAAAGGGTTCCCCGACGGTGTGTCTGTGTGTCTTCCCTCCTATTGGTTTTTAGTCCATTTTGTTGCTATTTTGGACCGGGCCCACACAGGGAGTGAGGACAGCAGTCGACAGAAAGAGGAAAGACTAACAAAACAGGGTTGAATGTGTTGTCGCACAGCCCTCGCTCATAATTTGTGTAATAGTAGATTGCTCTTTCTTTAATTGCTGATGAAGATGAAAAGGGAATAGAGGAAGTGAAGGGAAGGGAAGAATAGCAGCTGTGAGCGAGGAGATCCCTGTGTTGAACGTAGACAAACAATGGCTTTGTTTCCACAGCAACAGCTACAACAACAACAACCGGTGCGGCAAGAAGCAAAGCAATGGTTCCAGCGAATGGTCATTTTCTCCCCTTCCTTTGTTCCTGTTCCTGTCTTCCTCTCCGTTCTAATCCAATGCCCTACAACGCATGAGTGATCGGAGATAGTGATCAACTAACTGCCTTGGACCTTGGACAGTTGGACAGAGTGTGATATTTCTCCATCCTATGGCAATCAGTCTCAGTTGGTGATTGTTCCTGAACTCGATTTTCATCAAATAAACAATCGATTCACCACACGCACATACATATATCATTTATTACTATTACTATTAGTCCGCCTTTTTTATCGTATTTCGCTTTGCACCTTTGCTTGCACTCTTTGTCCCTCTTCTCTTCTCTTCTTTCCTTTCCTTTCCCTCCTTCTTATTTCCTTTTCTCGCTTACCCTTTTGTTATCATTTCCCCCCCTTCTCCCTCTCTCCTCTCATTCAAAAGGGATCCTTTTCGCCACCTCGCCTTCTCTTCTCTTCTCTCGTCTCTCCATTCACTTTTTATGATCACCCTTCTTTCACAGGCTTGTTAGCAGCAACAGCACCCACTACTACTCCTCTCATCATACTCCCTCTCTGCATTTCGTTCATCTCTTTTGCCCTACTCGCCTCACTACCACCTTCAATTCACCAACACGCATCACAATCACTTTCTCTCTCTACCGGTCTATTCCTCACACTCGACATCGCTGGTGTCCCTTCTTCATTCAGCCCGCATAACAGCACAACAACACAGCACCAATGTCACAAAGTACGTACCACAACAACATCACTTACACCCATACACCCCCACTCACGCTCATCACCCTCGCTTCCCCTTTTACTCGTGGAAAAAAGTTAAAGCTGCAAATCGGAAAAACAATCGAACAGGACAACAGGATTATCACTTTTCCTTGACTCAACCAGCTTAATTCAGGCACAAGTCCACCGTCAACCTGGACGCAGCCAACACCTAAAAAGCAACGATTTTTATTTCATTCGTGTTGCTGTGTTCCTCCTTTATCACCCAACTTTTTCTCTCCCCACCCATCTGCTCTAAAACAACAAAGGCGACAGCAAAGGCGACAACAACAACTACAAATGGGGTGCACTATTTTGTGTTCGCTGGCTCGCTGTTTCTGGCACATTCGCCCGACAATAAAGCCCACACCCTGGCTCGCTTCGTTTGCTGTGGTCTTCGAGTGCACAACAAAGTTCTTTTTCCATCGACAAAACAAAACTCCATAAGCAGGAAAGACAAATAACGGCACATTTTGCGTTTCCATCCCTGTGCGGTTTTGTCAGCACAAGAGAGACACCCATACGACCACAAAATGAGGAGATGGTGTAACTGTGGGTGGCAATGCCGAGTGGGAGAGAATACAATCTATGCCATGGGAGACAGAAGAGGGGATGGTTCTAATTTTGGGCTTTTAAAAAAAGTTATTTATATCGAATATGGTCACTTCTTGTCGCTCAACACCGTTCGAGTTTACCCTTTGTTGCGAAGGAACCCTGACATTGACCCCTCCCTCTACTCCACTCTCTATACTTTGCCCTCTCTCGCTATTGTATTTGTTCAAACCAAAAAGACGATTGGAAGCGGCAAAAGGTCCAGGACCACAAGTTTGATTTTATCGATGTCGAGGACTACATTGATAACTCGCCCTGGCGAAAGTTCAAGTACTCCCTCGTCTTCGCTATTGTCATCAAGGGTATCCTCATTTACTGTGCCGATTTGTGGTAAGTGGCTGGGAGAAAAAAAGCAGCTAATGGAGAGGCGCTTTTTTGCAAACCAGTTTTGATGACTTAATATGCTATCTTTTGTTTTCATTCTCACATTCTCCTTCTTCCCTCCTCCAGGACGGCTGTCAACTTGTTAGTATCGGGAACATGGACAACCAACCTGGGTGTCGAAGGCGGCCAGATTTCTTTTCGTAAGTTGGCAAATCCCTTAGCGTCCTCAGTTCATCCACAAGCAAGCATTGCAGTCATAAGGACAAAGAAAAGTGTGCCGAAAAAAAAAAAAGACCCGAAGGGCTCTTTATCCGAAATATGTTGTTGTTTATCGCCCTCATTATTAACGCTGAACCTTGCATGCCACTGGAATAACTATGTCCGTTAGAGAGCATCAAGATCTCATTCGAGATTTACAAGTGGGTTTTCGCCGCCTGTATCGTACTGTCGTTCATTCTTCTCGCATGGGATATGAAGAAGGCCGCGGCCATCATCCAGAGTCGCGACATCAGTTACGCCTTTACCAGCATGATCGCCTATCGATACTATGCCATCAAGAGTTACGCTCATTTCTGCCTCTTTTCAAGGATCCACAACTCCAAAAAGCAGATTGACGATATTGCCTTCTTCTGCTTCTTCACCTTCAGAGGTACTTTTGATTCAAGCGAGCTGGATTCATTGCACAAAATTTTACTGGCCTTGAGTTGGTTTACTAACTATTTGTTTTGCACCATGCCCTAGGCTGGAAGCGACTGATGTTTGCCGATGGACCGAGACAGGTCATTAACGGGATCATTTTGATTACTCTTGTCCAAGGACACTGGAAGACCCACGGACTCGCAGTCTGGGCTTACGATTTGGATATGATGAAGTTAATTACTGTTTGTCTTATGATGTTCACACTCACGCTGTGGGTGATCTCGGTCCTGTTGATGTTCGTCGCCGTTGTCCTTTATATCCCTCTGGTCATCCACATTCAAGGAAACCTCAAGGAGTACTGCTGCCACAAGATCGATAAGCGGTAAGCTAGCTTCAAACAAAACCCCGCGTCGATGTTTCCCAGACTTGAAATGAAGCGGCCTAGCTGACTCATATCTACCAATATTTTTTCTTTAGCATTGACGAGATCGTGAAGAAGAAGGCTAAGGAGCGTGCTCAGGAGGCAGCTAAGAACCAAAAGAATGGAAAGGGAGGCGACACTCCCCTTCAAAAACCAACTCTGCCCAACATCAACCTCTTTGACGAAGGCGCACGTACCCCAGGCACGCCACGCATGCAACCCCAGTCACCTTACATGGGTGGCTCTCCAGGACTTCGCAAAGGCCAACTCCCTCCACCCAATGATCCTTACCGCCGTCAACCAATGCCTCAGCATCCTCCACGACCTTACTCTCCTGCGCCTCGGCCCTATACCCCCTCTGTCGACGATGACGGCGATACCAAACCGCTGCGTCAGGACAATCACGCCCAGCATTACCATAACCGCAATCTCCGTCGACAGGATCAGCAATACGATTTTGCGGATGACCAAAGCGAGATCAGCGATGCCTACAGCGCTGGAGGTGGCGGAGGATACAACATGGGCGGTGGAGGACAGTACCCGCCAAAACCTCAGCCCCACGGTCACAGGCGCCAACCATCCGACACCAGTACCGTTCTGAGCGGATCGAACCAAGGAAGTGTTGTGGGCGGATATGGACCCAGGACAGGAAAGCCACATCCACTCCAACACGGACAGGTGTTGTCGCGCGAGGCAGGCCTCGGACACGGCAACAACTATGCCGATACGGTGATGATGACGGACATGAGTGGAGCCCAGCATCATCGTGGCGGCGGCGGCGGACACCCATACGGAGGAGGATACCCTGGCGGGCCACCCACTGGCTTGGGTGGCGGATTGGGTTTGAACCCAGGAGGTAGTGTAGTAGGCGGTGGCAGTGTCGTTGGCGGTCCTAGCTATGTTGATCAGCAGCGTGGACGCTACCAGCAGCAGCATCCTTCACACATGAATCGCCCATACAACTAAACTACTATAAAAAACCAACAAACAATAACTTTCACAATGTAATAATAAAAGAAAAGATATACAGAGTACCAAACGACTGCATCGTATTGATTGCTATCATTCACTGTCGGTACACAAGGAGGAGCAGATTCGATTATTGAGAATAAAAGAGACATATGCAGAATGTGCATGGAACGTTAATTTTTGTATGCATTCTGTGATCCTAAACCTGTTATTGTTGATTGTCCATTCACCCTGGTGGTTATAGAAGATGTTGCGTCCTTGTTGACATGCGTGTGTGTGCAAAGAGCGGTGTATTATATGTGTTTGTGTCATCATTCACATCTGCGATATCCGTGGGTGGCTTCAGACAGAAGAATGAAGGGTCAGAAAGGAATGTATACTACCCAATTCTTTACCACCCACCATCTCTGCGACCTCTTGAACCCCTCTCTTCTCTCCCCCATTTTCTTGCTCGATAGGTATCTACAGGGAGAGAAAAAGAAGTCCTTTTTGCTAAGGCAGATTGGTTGGGAATTGGGAAGATGGATTGTCTTCCTCTTATTAACGAATGAAGGAAGGGAACGATATGCATTGCGACCACGACTATCAACAATGAGCAAACTTTGCTCCCTCATCAAAGGGGTGGAGAGGGAGGATGATGGATCTATTCGACGAACGATGAGTAAACAGACACACCTTTGGCTACTTCGGTTCCATTCCTGCCTGTCTTGCTGCGTGGTTTTTTTTTTCTTGTTCTTTCCTGTTGTCACCCATTGCATTTCAGCATTTTTCGTGCTTCTCGATTTTGCATCGCGCGCGGATTCTTTCTTCATCTAACACATAAGATAACTTGCATATTCAATTTCGATTCGCCTAAACCATAGATCATGTATATATACCGCGTCTTCTCCCATTCTCTTTTTTTTCCTACTTCTTGTTGTACCCTAACCCACCTTCATACCTTCAACACCAAGAAACCCCACCACTCAACGCATACCCACCTCCCCACTCTTTAAAAGACTTATAAGATCTATAATAATGCGTTTCATTCTTTCCGTCGTTCTGGCCACGGCCCTCTTGGGTGCCATGGCGACTGCCGATCCTCACGGCCAAAAGGGCCAGCAGGCAGCCTTCCGTCTTGAACCCCGCCACAACAAACACAGTAACGAGGACCATTCTCACCACCACAAGAAGGTTGACCACTCTCACCACCACAAGTCGTCCTCAAAGAAGATCCAGCGTCGTGATCTTCAGGACCCCCTTCTGGCAGCTGCTGTCCCTATCCCCGGTGGTGCCTCCATTGTTGCAGCTGCCCCTCAAGTGAACGTCGCCCCCGTTGCTGCCGCCGAGGCTAACATGGAGCTTCACAACAAGAAGCAGCAGAAGCATCACGGAAAGGATCACTCGCACCACAAGAACCGGGTTAACCATTCCCACCACAAGAAGTCTTCCCATGGCAAGAAGGCTGATCACTCGCACCACCACAGACAGAGCAAGCGTGCCTTGGCCCTCCACCGCAAGAAGATTCACCATCACGGAAAGGACCACTCCCACCACAAGAACCGTGTTGACCACTCTCACCACCAACACGAGAAGCGTGCCGTTAACTTGCACCGCAAGAAGGTTCACCATCACGGCAAGGATCACTCCCACCACAAGAACCGTGTTGATCACTCGCACCACCAGCACGAGAAGCGTGCCGTTAACTTGCACCGCAAGAAGGTCCATCATCACGGAAAGGACCACTCCCACCACAAGAACCGTGTCGACCACTCTCACCACCAACACGAGAAGCGCGCCGTTAACTTGCACCGCAAGAAGGTCCACCACCACGGCAAGGACCACTCCCACTACAAGAACCGCGTTGATCACTCGCACCACCAGCACGAGAAGCGCGCCGCCTCGCCTATGGCTCTCCACCGAAAGAAGGTCAACCACTCTCACCACAAGAAGGCCTCTTCCTCGTGCCACAAGAACGAGAAGCGTGCTGCTTCTCCCATGGCTCTTCACCGCAAGAACAAGAAGGTTGATCATTCTCATCACAAGAAGGCTTCTTCCTCTTCCTCTTGCGATGCTTAAACAAAGACAACGTCTTTTGAACCATCCTCTATACCAAACCAAAGGAACAAAAAAAAAAAAGAATAGAAAAGTAATACCCTTCACCAAAAAAAAACGAACGATGAATCAGCCGACCTCCAATACTTGTAAATAATAAAAATGACTGGCCTCATCATAAAAAAAACCCCCTCCCTCATTCTTGCAAATTGTGCATACCCAACTATGCCAACCCCTACTATTCCTAACAACCCTTGTCCACCAAGAACGCGCTCTTTGCTTCCCTCGTTTTCCCTTACTTAAAAGATCAATCATGAATACGTGAAGAGGAGCTAAGCCACCTAAAATTTCGCTTCTCTGACCCGTGCGCGCTTGCCCTGTCTCATGGAGAGAGGGGGTTAGATTTAGGCGGGAGCGGTGCGGTGATTGGAACCTCCTCTTTGCTACAATCATTTAGAACAATGGTACTGCTTAAGGGCTACGTCACCATCCGACTTCCCACTCACCCATGGATATGGATGGCAATGCAGGAAGCCATCGATCCATCGATCATCATCGTCAATGCATGGAGAACCCATCGCCCCTCCGGAACCCAACATCCCTATGCATCCGAATATTGTCATCGATATCGTCGATAAAAAAAGACAGGATGGGGAGGAGATGGAGTTTCTGATGCAGGATTGTGAAAGTTCCATGGTGCGATGGACCTCTGATTCAGCACACGACAACAGAGGCCGACGGGTGAAGGAGATGTACAGCAGCTCACCGGACCGGGAAGCAAAGGCGCCGGCCTCGCCGGGTTGATGGGTGCTGCTTTTCGGTGAAGAGCGCCTTGTCAGACTTGATGGCAGGACCTTCACACTTCAGCACACACAAGGAAGGGCACCCATCATCAAAGTTATGCAAACAGCACATAGCCTATAACGCATCACTCTTCAGGACCTCTCACCGAACGTCGGCACTCACCCACAGCACCACGAACTATGCACCGAACCCTCACCAAACTTACCTACCAGGACCCTTACCCACTACCAACAGAACAGGCTAAACCACCAAAGCAAGACACTAAACGAACCTATCGCCAATTTTCCTTCCCCTTCGTTATCAACAAACAATAGCGTTCATTTACCTTCCAGCGTGTCGTTGAGATTGGCCGTGTTGTCATGATCAACTATGGTCCCGATGCCGGCAAGCTCGCCGTCGTTGTCGATATCATTGACCACAACCGTGTATGTGTTCTATCTATGACTACGAAAGCGAACAATTGGGACAGGAGGCAAAGGAACATCATGGATCAGGATACCTGTTCACCAACTCGACATGGAGCAATTGGAGGGGAAGCGTCACTGTAATGAAGTGAGGTGCTGATCCCCGGTATCGACACTCAATAGCACGGAAGGGTCTCAAAGCGACCAAGCAAAAAGAGTGGATCATTTGGACTGCGTCTACAAAGGCAGACAACCGACTACAATCCTTCTGGCCACAGCATGATTACAGGACACTTGCACAAGTTGACACCAGATAATATGAAAGGTGCCAGATTGGGACTCTTGGGCTGTAAGGCACATGCCATGGCGGCACAGCAACGCCCAGCTTTTGCGTTCCAAGTACAGCACTTTTTCACTGCCGCCAACATCCCTTGATCTGAAGCCAACTTGGAGATACTTAGCCCTACTCTGACGTAGCCAGGAAAGAGGCACCGCTCGACTTTAGGACATCTACCTCCTCACAACACCACGACACGCACGAAACCCGATATTCTGCACTCTCAACTACCCTCTGCTCCTTGATCGACCCTATATCCTAACCCACACCTCTTCCATCTTCATCTCCTCCCTGAAAATATAGGCTCTCATTGAGGGCCCCACCACCGGTATTGCCCGTACCGGTTACGCTTTCCGCCGCTTGACCTTGACTCCCCTCGTTGTCAAGGTTCCCCGTGGTGCCGGACAGGCTGTCCTCAAGGCTGCCATCGAGAAGCAGGACCTTGCTGGCTCCTGGGCCAAGACCTCCTGGGCCAAGAAGATCGCTTCCCGTGCCCAGCGTGCCGCCAACACTGACTTTGACCGCTTCAAGCTCCAGAAGTACAAGAAGCTCGTAAGTTTTCACTTTTTATTTCGTTTTTAGTTCTGTTCTTTTTGGATGTGAAATGACAGGGACTTTGACTCTAACTGCGATGTGTTTTTTCGATGTGATACAAAATAGCGTCGCGAGATCGTCAACAAGGCTGTCAAGGCCACCAAGGCTTAAATCAGTGTGTCTGAACCAACAAAAACAACCAACATGTCGGGAAGATCACTTTTTTTCAAAGCACACCTTGTGAAACGCAGAAAAGAAAAATAAAGCATTGCGAACCAAAACAATACATTATTTTCTTTTCCCCCCTTTTCTTCCTCCATTCCATCCGTTGGTGAGCAGGGTTAATGGTGGTGGAGTTGTTGTTGGGTCTTTGAAAAAAAGGAAAAAAAAAATGCGCCGCAGGACGCGCGTCACCTTTTATCATTGGCGTGTTCTGAGGTGTGAGAATCAAATGGAGAAGCGCGTTTTATTTTCTGTGTTCGAAGCAGGTGCTCCCTTACTTTTGGTTCTTCTTTTTGATGACATGTATAGGCCATGGTTTCTGTCTTTTTGTTGGGAGTATTAACTAACTAATGGGACCAATGGTCAGCAGATGCTGATGGCAGATCATGTCGCGCCATGCTTACTGATATCCTCAATATTCACAGGGTCGTTAGACATGAGTTCAATTATCCGTCTTGCTTCCTCTCTCTTTCTCACTCGCTTTTCTTTGGCCACTTTCATCCTCGCCGTCCACGATATTACAGAAATGTACCTTAGAAAATAAAAGAAAGACGCCCAAGTAACCATGTCATCGTGGCTCCATATTCGAGCACACCAAACCAGAGAACAACGTGAACCTTCTCCACAGCCGCAAAACATAAATAACAAAGTACGGATGAAGCGAGAAAACGAAAAGACGAAGTAATAGAAACCGGCGTCCAGCCTTTCATTCACCTTATCGATCTGTAGTATCATTAGACATGTTTCCCAAGCGAGTATCCCTTCTTCAAGTCAACAGGGAAGAGGCACCCTTTCTGCATGTTGCTCAAATGGCTAGACGCCGTCCTACCAAAACTGCAAATCATGCTGCACTTCGTCAAAGAATACAATGCATTTCTTCTTATTTTGTACGTCAACGATCTAATTCAGTGCTAGCGGCCACATAGAGGTCGTATCATATTGCCCTTGTTTTGGTTTGTTCGTGAGGCAAGGAGTTTCCAGCCAGGATATCGTCACCTCCCTCGCTACAAACGTATGTCGCCTCATTTTTTTTTTTTTTGGTTGATATCTCAAAGGATATCGACCAGGAAAACCGTCGAATGAAGGCTGCAGTCAGAGCGAGGAATGTTCACGATATTCGAGTTGTCTTCACCCTTTCTCAATGGGGGGGGGGGGGGGACGAGGACGTTTTTCTGCTCGATGGTATCGAGCCATTGAGCTATTGATATATATATATTTTTTTGTTTTGTAGCTATCCACGACGATATGTGCCATGAGAAAATAAGGGGCCAAAAGAAAATGTGTTTTCACAAGAAAGCAGGGTCATCGAGAACAAAAGAAAAGTAAGCATTGACGCGGTTTGGTGACCACCAACTCTCGGATCCCAGTTGTTTGTAAATTCAGCATTGAAGTTCCATGGTTGCAGTTCTCCATGAGTTTTTGCTATGGCATTTCGGTGGCAAATTCGATCAAAAAGAAGATGGCGCGGTTACTGAATAAAATGAGACCAAGGGAGTAGACAGCCAGCACCGATTGACAAACCTAGGGTCTGTAACCCATACATGAATAAAGAAACGACTGGGGTTTCGTGGTATTGTTTGTTTTTTTTTGTCAGTGCGATTGTTGTGTGTTTTGCTATAGTTCTTGAATCGCATGAAAAGATGAACCAAGTACGACAGTCCGTGCTTGCATGCGTACCAAAAAAAAAAAAGGAAAACTAAAACAAGACTCTTATCGTTTTTGCCAAAATGTGCATGTTCCTTCATGGTTCCCTGACCCAAATGACCCATTTTCTGCCATGACCATGCTGACAAACATGGTTCCGAAGAGGGTTTTGGTAGAAGTCGTGAAGGGACCCCACTATTCTCCCCCCCCCTCCTCCTCCTCCTCCTCCTCCTCCTCCTCCTCCTCCATCCATAGCTCATTTCAACTTGGTCATCCTGGATAGGTCAGGTGTCGAACTAATAATAAAAAAAAATACGCAGCAGCACCACTCGCAAGCGGGCCGAACAATCCCCCATTCCTCCTTGGTACCTTACCCTTGTCAGTTCTCACTGGTTGGCCGTTCATTGTTATTTGGTTTGGTTTTGGTTTGTGTACTTTGGTCTGCGCTCGGTTCCCTCAATATCTTACAAAAAAAAATGGATACAGGGAGCCCTGACGTGACCCCTGACACTAATGGTTGGACTATGAGGGTAATGAGATAGATTGCCATAGAGACGATGAGGCAGAAGCTGATTGGAGCTGGGGACAAGGGGGGGTCATGGTTGCACCGAAGTTCGCATGATCAAAGAAAACCTTATGGGAGCCGCATTGTGTGAAAGGAAAGTGGTTTTGGACAATGCAAAAGAAAGAAAGGCGTAAATGGGTGTGAGCAAAACAAAACAAAAGACAATCGATATCATTTCTCCAGAAATGCCGAACTAAACAGACGGATGGTCTGCAGGACAGGGACAAGACAGGGTCGAGAGCACAAGGAAAGGGAAATGGAAAGAGTGTGGGGAAAAAAATGAAGCGAAAAAGACCGAAGCTCGGATTTTGCGGAGTATGAGTGCGTGTGTGGGAGTGAACGAGGAGTGTGGGGTATCAAACCTTTTTCATTGTTCATTGTTAGCATGGTTTCGCAATAAGGGAGAGAGAAGAGACGTTTGTTGGTTTGTGTTCTTTATTCGTTTCTATCGTTCTACAGAAGGGAAGGCGTTCGCAACGGTAAAGAAAGAGAGGAGGCGTTGTTTTTTGAGATTTTGTATTGCTTTTTTTATGTACAGTAGTTTTGGAGTGGAGAGAGAAAGAAGGAAGGAATGGTTATCCTGTTCAGAGGTGTTGTTTGTGTATCAATTAGAGGACGATATAGCGGTATTTATGCTTGTCTCTTGAGCTGCTCGGCACGGTCCTTGCGGTCCTGCCAGAAGTCCTTGTTGGGCGACCAGAGCTAGAGTGTGTTGGAACCAGGCAGTCAAAGGATGAAAAGAGAAGAAAGAGCGGGGTCAGTTTATGCAGTCTTGCTGTTTGTTTGTCGCTTTGTCCCTTGGCTTGTCTGACTTGGTTTGGTTTGGTTGTAAAGAGAAAAAAGGGAGACTTCAATGAAGCTGCAGCCCCTTTCCGTGCTCCTGTTGTTCAATGGCTTGTCCTTCCGATATGAAAAAAGGAAAAGGGTATGGAAAAAGTACCTTGGCGTTCTCGTGAGGCTGGATACGGTTCCATGGCTTTTCGGCAGCAGTCTTGTTGATAACAACGTCGGGTCCGTTGGCGAGGCAGTGGCCGATGTAGCTAAGAGGTTTGAAGGCGTTGTTGTTGTTTAGTTAGACCTGTTGTTGGCAGCAAGCGAGCGAGAGGGAGGCGACATAGGAAAGAACGGAGAGACTTACGCAATACCGCCGACGATACCAGAGCCTCCGAAAATGAAGAGGGGAGCCAAAGCAGGGTTGGTCTTGACGAGGTGAACGACTCCAGCCATTGTGTTTGTTTTGTTTGGGTTGTGGGTGGGTGTGGGTAGGTGGTTGTTGGTTTGGTTGTTGAAGGAGTGGACGAGAAGTGAGAAGGGAAAGCTGTGAAGGATAAAGAGAAGAAGAAAAGAGGAAAGGGGAATGTGCACTCCTGTTTTTTTATATGGCTAGCAAGCAATGGACAACGTATACGACGAGAGGGAAGGAAAGGGTGGCTGAAAGAACAGACGACTATAGCGCTAAGGAAGGACACTTGAGGGGTATTGTTTGTCCCTTCTTTTGGTGCATGGCTTGCAACAGTATGCCAATCAAGAAAATCAAGGGAAAAGAGAGAGAGATGAGTATCCATGGGTCGTTGACCAGGAACCAGGGATGGGGTGCAGGTTACTATTCCTGAGAAGACGCGTCCTGCATGGATGCTCTTATTGCAGCAGATAACTTTACGTAGAAAAAGAAGACAGAAAGTCGAGTAGGAGTTGCAAATACGATCAGAGAGTAGGAGTCTCGGAGTTCTAATGCCATGACATTGGGAGTGGAGAGGAAAGGGATAGGGAGAGTGGGAGAGGTGGAAAAGAAAACGAGATGACTGAGAGAGAGAAAGTGAGGGGGGGAGAGAGAGAGAGAGAGTGAAGGGGGGGGGAGAGGCACATATCACGCATGTAAACTGTAAACTGTGTTGATCAAACGGACAAAGATGATGAAAGAAAATGATAGGCCTAGTCCCAGTCCACCTTATTTGTGTCTGTCTTTTTTGTCACTCACCGTCCAGGCACCAACCAAATAAGCAAGTGCATGGATAGATGGAAGGAAGGGGGGGCTGGGTTCTTTCTTCTTTCTTTCTTTTTTTTTTTTTCGTTATTATTTTTTTCTTTTTGTATTTTCGCTGTCCTTTTTTTTCTCCTTCATTTGCCCTGCCAACATCCAGCAATTGGCTGTTCTTCTTGTCTTCAGTCTGCGCCCTTTATCTTCCTTTTTTGTATTTCTTCCTCTTTGTTCTCAGGCAACAGCAACGATAATCTTCCGCCTTTCGTCTTCTGTGCTCAATTCTTTTTTGAACCTCACCCTATCCTCTTTCTTTTTTGTAACCCTTGGCTCAAGAAGGACTCCACCCCCAACCACTCGCTCTTCTCTGCTTTTTCGTCTTTACACATTCACCCTTTCACCTTCTTCCCCTCTTCACACAACTCACCACTCAACCCCGATCCCTGCAGGGATTAACACCCCACTCCTTTCTCTCCTCTCGACTCCCACCTCACACCTTCCACCATGTTCAACAGGATCCTCATTCGGGTGGTCCACTTGCTCATGTTCATCCTCAACGCAGGGGTAAATACATCACACACTCCTTCACCATTGACACACACTCTCTCTTACAAGCAGCTCAACGACTCGACTCCATGCCACTTCAACTCCACACAACCAAACAACTCGACTCGACTACTGCACCCCTAACTGTTTTGTCTTTTCCTCTGACACGCACCTACACCCTCGCACACTCACCTTTTCTAAAAACAAACAAGCCTTCTGTGAAGCACATTATCTGTCTCAACTGACACCCACCCTGTCTCTTCGTAACACACACATCTTCTCCAACAATAGACATTAGCATGCCTTGTCGCTGAAATCAGTAAGGAACAACAACAACTTTCTATGCTATCTCTCGACTGTTCATTCTTTGCTTGTTTGTTTATTATTTGCCTTCAATTGCCAATTAGCAACCCTGTTGGTTCGATGTATGGTTCATTGATACATGATTTCTCTGACACTGACTCTTGTCTATCCTCCTCTATCTCTTGCTCTCCTCTTTGTTTTTCTTTGACAATTATTTAATTTCGTTGGGGAAACTCGTTTCGAATGGCCGATTAGTTACAACAAGCCATGCTGTCGGTGGATATGACTTCACATGGTTCACATACTACATTCTCGCCACTGGTAAGTCTCGCTCTCTCTTTCTCCTTCCTTCAACCAGCAAGCAAACAAACAAACAACAAGTACAGTACGCAAGCAAGCAAGCATACGTTCATCATCACACATATCTATCCCCTATACCCGACCCATCCTTTCCCTCCTCCGAAAAGCTTAAATATCCCAAACACCCAATCCTCGCTCTCTTATTTTTTACTTCCCCTCACTCTGACCCTTTCCATCTCAACACATGTTGTCCATTTCTTTGTTGTTGTTTTTATCTATTTCATTCCCTGCGAATACAACCGCCAGTCTTTTGACTGGTTGCAAAAAAAAGGGGAGAAGCGGCGAAAAAGAAAACGATGGGAGAGTTTTAGTGACACAAAGAGTCAACAATGGTGTGAGCATTCCTCTACGCCTAATAAACCTCTCTTTCTGAGTGTGGGCTGTTCCCTCATTCTTCAATTCTATGGACCAACTACTGTTCCGAAAGGGCATTCTAGCAGTGCAACGTTGCTTGCAGTTGCCTTTTTGAACGTAATCCATGGTTTTTGGAGTGGTGCTCTCATTTTCATCGATGATGTTGACTTTACTTTTGACCACCCTGACTCTTTTGCTTGCCAAGAAAAGCAGGAGGCGCCACGATTGATTGCACGCGCCCGGTTTTTTATTTCCATTGTGGCGTTACACTGCCCACACGAAATGGAAAGCAAAAGTTACACAGCAACCCTCCGTTCAGTTCTTTCGCTCTTCAGCCAGCCACAGTCGAATCTTCTTGAGAAACCCTAGCCTTTGATACTTGGTCTTTTTTTCCTTTTTTCTTTTTTTCTTCCTGCACCAGCAACCGTAATTATGTCGTGCTACTTGGTGGATGAGGGAAAAGTCTTGCGTGTGGTGTGTGTTCATGGATGCACTCTTTTTTTAGATTTTTTTCTTTTTTTCCGTGCCAGCCTTGTCTTCGCCTCTAGTCCCATCCCACCCTATTCATTTGTTCACTGTCTGTCTCTCCTATCTTTGAACTACCCTACTCGTTACCTCCACCCCTGTAACGCCTGTCTCGCACCCTTGATTTTTTTCATGCATCCCACCCTATTTTTGCTTATGCATCGCCTAATCCACTCACCTACTGATTTTACCCTTTGCGATTCATCCAATAGCTGGACTTGGGACAGTGTTGACCTCCCTGTGGCCCTTCAAGTCTCGAATTTACGAAAATGGACGCCCAATGGTTCAGGAGATTGTTCTCAACTTATTGATGGCAGGACTTTTCGGCTTTGCTGGAGCTTGGCAGCTTTACTTGACCTTCACCAACAACCTATCGACGAGCAGTTTTTATCTCGGCGAAAGCGGTGGCTCTCAGATAGGATTCCTCTGCCCGACCAATAATTACGACATCACTGTCCATTGTCGCCTCTGGCAGACTCAATTGGTTGGCTGTCTTGCCTGTACTGCCATCTTCGCCATTGTCACACTCGTGTGGACAATCCTCTTCCGCCGTCGTCCTCTGGCGTTCAAGGATCTTCCCGAATCGCTCAAGGAGAATGAGATGATTACGTCGCCCAGGATGGAGCAGGCCACCAAGAGGGATGAGGAACAGGATAGGAGGGAGGAGATAGCAGCTATTGCTGCAGAGGCCGAGAGAAGAGCAGCTCTATCGCGGGTCAAGCCCCAGGCTCAAACTAGGCCCACTCACCCTTACCAACAACAATCTCACCAACAATACCCCGTGAGTCGTGTTGCCGCACCAGCACACCTGCAACATCAGAACTCGGCCGCTTACCTCAACCAAGGATATGTATGTCTATCATTCAACCCATTGGCTTTTCTCCTCAATGCGATGGTCTCTTTGTCAGTTTCAAGGTAGCGTTTACTAACAAGCTGTTTTGACTTCGCTACATTAGGACTCTCGCGAATCTCCTCTTCCTCAGAGCAGCTACAGCAACGACGACGGCGATACCTACTACAACAGCAACTACGCTCAGCAGCAGCAGGCATATGAGATGACCAACCCTAACCAGCACGGATACGGACGTCTCGGAGGAGCAACGCCAGCAGCAGGACCTGGACTAACCGCGCGTGCAGGAACACCTCTCGGAAACCCATACTCGGAAGACCCTCTCGCTAGCGCGGGCATGAATGCTGGTCTGAATAACACCGCCACCAACAACAACGCCGGATACTATCCTGTGGCCGTCCCTGGCACCTCTCAAATGCAGCATACCGCCGCCTACAACGACAACACCAATGTCCACGAGTATGCTTACGGACAGTTCACTCCTGGCGAGACCTTTGACGACCCTTCCTCTCAGGAAGCGCAGGCGCACTTGGCCTATGCCAACCAATTACGGGAACAACAACTGTATCACGAGCAGATGGCTGAGGCACTCCAAAAGCAGAAACAGCAGAGAGCTGCGAAGCAGCAACAGCAGTCGTATGACGAGAGCGGAGTGCCTCACTCAGGATCCACCGCCAACTTTTATCCTAAGCCCATCTCGCACAGTTCCACTATGCCACCGGTCTCGAACGGATCCACCAACATTGTCGCCGGTGGGAACTCGACTTCAGCAGTGACGGCCGCGCCACTTTCTCGACGTAGCGGAGACTTTGCCTCTGCTGGAGCATATTCACGTCCGCCGAACACATCTTCCGGCCTTCAGCACTCTGGAATGATCACGCCTGGCGGCTCCAACGGGACTCGGATTGCAGCAAGCCCACAGTTGTACGACGATACGGCGACTATTCCCGACTCCCAGTACTCGTATGACCGGTATAGGTCTGAGGTCCTCGGAGACCTCCGCCCTCCAAACACCCGGGCGGCAACTGCACCAGGAGCGCCTCAGGAGTCTCCCGGAACTGAATACCACGACTACAAGGTCCAAGTGTCAAGCCCAATGGCGGACCAAAGCAGAGTCTCGACCAGTAGTAGCAATGGTGAAGGATCACGGGCGCAGAATCAAGGATATATCCCTCCTCCCACCAAGTCCAGAACTATGTGGTCATAACATCCTTCGGATCATGGCATGCTTCTTCAAGGACTAATTTTTTTCAAGTTGGGACTCATCAAAGAGGCTTTTGCTCCATTGCTGATGACCACATAGCTATGTACTCTTACCATCTTCACCCCGTTACCCTAATAGACTCTCTTTCTTCCACTCAATATATATCACTCCATCCTCCTTCTTTTCCGCGAGAAGCACACACTCATTCATTTGTATTTATTTATTGAAGGCTCATGACACTCATTGCAATGAAGAGGAATGTCCTTATGACCGTCTCACGTTTTTTTTCTTTCTTGCTCTTTCAGTGGGTGCTCAATTCTACTCCTTTTTGCTCCTGCGTTTTTGTTGACGACGACGTCGTCAAGGATTTCGCGATTTTGAGTGGCCTTTCTTGTCATCGCCATCCTGCTATCTTTTATTTTTTTCTATCTTTGGGTATGAATAATCCTTCGGCAAGGTGGAGTTGAGGGAGTGACCAAGTGGAACTTGAGGAGCATATCGCGATTCCGACAGAAATAACACTACGAGGGATTAGGCCTTGAAGTAAATAGCTAGTGCGCGATACAGAAAGTCCGAAACTCCGTTGACGATGGAGATGGCTGAAACGACCGAGATCCAGGATATCAAAATGGTCTATTTATTTTACAAGTATTAGAACTTGCAGGGTGCGATGGTGCTTCCGACGTTTTTTTTACCTTTTAAAGTCGTTTATCGCTGCACTATTATTCGCGTCGGTTGTGAAATAGAACCTTGTGATTTTGGCAGGCCAGCATGGTGATTTTATGTATGCCTTACCAGTTGGATCAGTTGAATGAATGAGGTAGGCTAGGAATGTCGAGTGAAGAGAAGAGAGTCCACTTCTGGTACCGAATTTGTCAATACCGATGCTGGTAAGGACTGGATTCATTCAATCTCGCTGGGTACCGATGCTCCCGCGTACAATTCTCAACAGGCGATCTAGTATTCGACATGTCTCGCCCGATCCATGTCCCAGCCGTGCTTCATAAACCGATTGTCCAATCCATCGTATCCTCCAACTTTTGGGGTTCCTTGACGCAATTGATCACAGTGGCTCCTTAACTTCTGAGAGGTGAAAGGTGAGTTTCGTGTGGCTGATGTCAGCGAGGGGATAATGACCGGAGAGCAACAGGTGCACTGCGAGGATAGCAGACAAGAGGCGACGTGGTTCTGACTCTCAAAAAGTAGAAAGGCACTTTTAACGAACGCGTTCCTATTTTTAATACGCAGAGCAACTTTATGGCGAAGACACGATACGACGGCAGCGGACGTGAACGACAAGGATTCAGGATATCGTATTCTCTGACGGATCTAATGCCGTTGTCATAGTATGGCGCCTTGATATCTTTTTTCCTTTCATTCCAGCGATATGTCGAGGCTTGAGGAATACTCGGGCAAGCTCGTTTTTTTAATGCTTGCCATCAAATGATAGTGAAAGTTTCAGCATGAAACGGGCAGGTCAACAGCTCTTCCCGCGATAAGTTGGCTATGTCAATGCCGACCATCTTGTTAGTGCCTCCGAGGTCTTCCGCTAGCCTTGCTAAGGATCCTGGGATGACGCTGCATGAGTCAAGGAACACCAACCCCCAGTTTTGAATATCGAGGAAGGAGCTGACCGATCGTATTAGCTCGTTGAGGGTACTGTGAACTTTTTGCACGGTACACAACCTACCAAACCCCTTATTTTCTTTTGGGTGACCGTGGAGTATACGATCGTGAGGTATTTCTTATGTATGTACTTCTTGGCGAGGCATCTGCATGGGCGTTTTTCCTGTCCCATAAATTCGGTAGAGCATTCCTCACAGCGAGCGTATTAGTAGTTAGAGGGTAGGACCCCGACAACTCTTGGGTAGAAGTAATTTGTTCAGATCGCCTGGCACGCTGTGAAATAATTCTCCTTCTTGAACAGCCCGATCTTCGAAATGTCAAGAAGTCAACGCTTGACGTTTCGTTGTTCGTGAATCTTGTTCAGGGATTTTGTGTTTCATGCACGATTAATAAAAAGGCGATAGAGAACGATATGTTTTGATCCCGATTTCTTTTTTTCTTTTATTACTGTAGGAAGCGATAGAGAGTGAGGTTCAAACGCGGATACACTTATAGAATGGTAATGCCAGCTTTTCAACAGAGAGAGATAGTGGGGGCAATAAGGGACAGGGGAGAGAGTGGAAGAAAGTGAGAGAAAAAATAAGACGGATGATGAAGGTTCACACTCTCATTTTCCTAGAGTCTATTGGATGGATGGCCCATGGCGATCATGGTCACCTTTACGGGTTGGGTACATCAGCGATGATCCATCTCTTTCTTAAGGAAAATAACATTATATACAAAGGCTAGCTCACATAGCCTCTTCTCGCGACTAAAAATTGATGGGAAGGGAATTGACTAGGCGATAGAAGAGGGGGCATTGGTTCCACAAAGAAGTAAAAGATGATAGAAGAACCACGACAACAAAAAAAGGCTAGATCATACTAGGCGTTGCCTATCCGGCCAAGTAGCTACTTTGGCTGCTGCTTGGTGCCCGCTGTTGTTGGAGGGTTTCTGAGGGATTTTGTTTTTTTTGTAACTTCACGAGGTATGTGGAGTCGGATTGACCAGCTGGTCACTTTTTCTTATTTCAGGGGTCAGGCACACACAGGCAGCCAATGGTTGGCTGGTTGGTTGGTTGGTTGACTTGTCAGAAGGAAAGAAAAAAAAAGGGGCGAACATTCGTGACAGGGTATTGTACGCCAGTGTAGTTGGAGAAGACAGACATGCTACCACTCACTTTCTTTTTCTCGGTTGGTTGAGTAAAGTTATGTCTTTGATACCTTGTCTCGATACCGCTACTGTCGATGACAATGTCGAATGACTATCCACTGGACAAGTCACCTCCACACCCTCGCTCGCAAAACAAGTACCGATGCATATGCAAATCGAATGCAAATGCCACATATGAACCGATCTGCTACTCGCCTGCCTTGTTATTATTATACTTTTTGTTCTCCTTTTTTCGTTTTCTTTGTGTGCGACGACAGCATGACCCTGTCAATGGACTAGGCATGCCCTCATTGTCCATTCACCCCTGTAACCTTCCTTTCGCCCAGCACATACATAGATCGAGCTCCCTTTTTTTTTTTCTTTCTTTTTTTTCCCTTCTCTCTTTCAATTTCTTTTTCTTTTGCCCCACCCACCCACACCCCTCTCATCCCCTATTCCTTCTCCTTTTCTCTATCCGCACCACTTCTGTTTGTACTTGTTGCTCTTCACTTTTCTTGTACTTGTACTCTCTCGTCTCTTCTCTTCCTCCCGCCCTCCATCACTTTTCTACTCTTTCTAGTCTTTTCATTTCTTGACACGCCTTAACGCCAACCTTCCTTCATCCTCCTCCTCTACTTCCACAATCTCCAATTGCCCTTGTTTTAGCCAGTTTGATCTCTCAACGTGTAGCCTTTTCATATCTCTTCTCTCCCGTCTGCCTTCCTTCGTCCCTCCACCCAACCCTTTCATACATCCGATTTTCACGCTAAAAACAGGGGGAACCTCCAAAAAATATCCCGACCACTTCTTTGATCGATTTCCAGCCTAAGAGCGTTCTTCCTTCCCAACGACAAAGAACAACAGTAATCCTCTTTGCCAACAAGGCTTGCCAAGAAACGTAGAAAGTGAAGAAGGATGAATCCATCGATCGTTTCTTCCATCAGCCGCCTGGCGAACTATATGCCCTTGGGGTCCTATGTGATCTACACCGCTCTGTAAGTTCACTTTCGTTGCTTCCTTTGTGCTCACTTTTTTCTGTGTCTGTTCTTTCGCCCAAAATTTGTAACTCACCGTCATCTCTTCTCTGTAAACCCTTCAATCCAAAACAGAGAGACCTACTCCTTCTCCCTAGGAACATCTCCCTCGCCAATAACAACCATCATCCAAACCCCCGCCTACAACTACACATGCCTCTACATCCCCGGCGGGACTTTTACCTATACAAGTTGTACCACTGACCAATCCAATGCGCTATGTATCTCTCTATCCATTGGATTCTTTCTGGCGGTTTTCTTGTCGTTCTTGAAGCATGTGCCCTTAAACGGGACGCCGCCGCTGGCGGATGAGGATGGGGATGATGGACCGGGAGATGGAGATAATACGGTTGTGGTGGACGATTCAACGCAGACTTTGCAGTTACAGCTTCAACAACAGGGAGGGCAGGTGGTGAAGGTCAAGGTTGGGGGCAAGCACAAGAAAATCAAGTATCGGTCAGGTGTCATGTAAGTTTTTCAGCTGTTGTTTGTTTGAGTTGTTGGTCTGTGTCTTCGGCGCTTTCTTTGGATATGTTAACTGACCACAGATTACCAAATTGCATGCACCTCCCCCCTCTTAGTTACGCACAAGGTAACAATCACAACCACGACCCTTGCATATTCATAAAATCGATCTCCACTCCCTACTAACCTACTCACCTCTACTTCCCACCCCCTTACACTTAACAGGAAACTACTACCTAGACTTTGGCGACTATCACATCTGGGGCCACGCCCTGTTATCATTCGTCGCCTTCGGAACTCTCTCCCTTTTCTCCTCCTCCGTCTCCCAATGCCTCTTTCCTAAAGTCAAACCCTGGATTTTCGTATTCACTCAAATCATCCTCCTTGTTATCTGCGCGTTCATCGCAATGTTCTGGATTGATGACCCTAGTTTGAGCATCGGGTTGATGGTTGCTCCGCCGACGGATAGCCATGCGACTCAGACGGCTGGAGGTGCTGTTTCGATGATTAGTGTTTCGAACGGAGGAACTGGGTCGCCAGGATTGAGCCCCGGGCAGTTTGCGGCTGCTGCGACATCTAACGCATCTACGAGTACTGCATCTGCGTTTCCGACAATGAACCTCGCCCAGTTCTCCACTTCTACGACCGGAGCCGGCACAGGAACGACGACATCAAGTATGTTCAACAACAAGAATATCTCCTCCTCATCTGTCTTCTCGTCGTCCACAGCCGTCAACGGCAACAATAATACCTGCAGCTGCAACCACTCCACCAACAGCAATGGCTACTCAACCACCACCTCCAGCAGCAATACGGGAGCAGCAGGAGCAACTAGATTAAGTGGATTTTCGAAACGCGCCGCCCCGACAATGTCATCCGTGAACGAGAAGCAAGGGGACGAAGAGGTCCATGAACTCAGCGATAGACGTAGCAGCAATAGTAACAGTAATAGCCCGACACTTGCTTCCCCTACGACCACTGCAGGTGGTGGCAGGACTTCGACGAGTCAGGAATGGAGTCGAGGTGAAGGTGGATCTACTTCTGCACTGGTTCAGGGTATCATGATCGCCTCTTCCCTTGATTCCTCTTCTCCGCCACCTCCAGCACTGCCTGGATCTACTTCGCCGTCGTTGTCTTCTGAGCATGTCTCCGTCAAGATGGACTAGAAACACATCCTTCTTCCTTCCTTCGTCGTACCCACTCACCCCCCACACACACCTCCCTTACAACAGCAACATCAACACTCAGTAAACAAATAAATGACCTCTTATTTATTACCCTCTGCCTTCATACATTTCAAACTCTTTTTCGTTACAACGGTCACCGTGTGGGCCACTAATTTTTTTGGGGCACGTTTTTAAATATACTCCGCCAGCCTCCCAGGATCAGGAAAGGGTTCTATCAGTCTCACACCCTAGGGGGGTTTCACACACCTAGGCACCACCTTCATCTTTTGTGATAAGGGAGCAGCAAAAAAAAACCTGACCACTTGTCGTAAACTTCCAACAAACACCTGGTTCCTGAACCCTACTCTCGGTGTTGAATGCATGAAAAGGAATGGAGGATGAGCAAATTATGTACTTCCGTATAGTCGAATGTAAGCAGAATGAGTGATGTAGTGAGCGAGTGAATGAGGGACGGTCAAGAATGGATGGGTGCTTTCGGAGAAGAAAAAGGTGAATGGGATGCTGAAGTAAAGGGAAGCTCGAGCGAGGAAATGCAGGAGGATGAAAGATTGGTTTTCAGGCACAGGGACAGGCAGAGGGAGAGGGACCGAGACACGCTGCACCCCCCCCTTTATCCTTACTAAAACCGTGTGATCACAAAAAAAAAAAAAAAAAAAAAAAAAAGAGATATCGGCGTTCGACACACAGAAAAAACTGGGACGTCGAGTGAGAAAAACACCGGCGTGTAGCTGACTTCATGCACGCCGCTCTGATGCCACTCTGCCTCCATATCCGTCTTGCTGCGGCGAGAGAGAACAGACAACTGTCGATCATGGAAAAGAGTCGACATACCGTTCATTCTTGTATCCTCGGTAATCCCTTGCTCTTTCTCATTCATATCGCACAGCAGTTCATGATCGACCACGGGGGCGAAGGAGTTGCATGGTAAGTTTACAAGGAGTGGGTATTTATTAAGAAAAATTGGTAAGATATACACGCCTGCATTCGCGCTCTTCTCTTTCGTCGCATGTTTTATCCTTTATCGGTTTTAATTCAAGTAAGGGTAGCGAGTTCATTTACAATATTTAGAAGATCTATGAGGTTTGGATTTTAAAAAAAATGTTATGAGTTAGTTATCGGTTCTTTGAAGATTGAAGTGTTAGATCAAAGGCAACATGAAAGAGGCACATGGTACTTACATCGAGACAGCAGCACAAGCAAGCACCAAGAGCGCTAATTTCCGAAAATGCAAGCATGTTTTCAATGGTAAGTTACGGTTTTAAGAGCGATTCAATTGCAATTGAAATATGCGGTACAACGGCCGAAATACAGAGCCGCGAAAAGAAGCATCAAGAATCAGGAGGTGTACAAAGACACAATCTCTGGGGGGGAGTTTTTTTTACCCAGCCCTGTCCCTCTTGTCTCTCATTTGTTGACTTGCCCTCACCCTCACGCCATTTCCCGTGTTCACTTTTGCTGCTTCCAAGATTTCTTTTTTGCACAAAATAAAGATGCTCAGATCCTTATTTGTGCTTTCGTGCGGCTGTATTGGGGATTTTTTAGTTCGTGGGTTGGTTTTCGACTTTTTAGCGTTTGAGTGAGGGTTTGTATCAGGTGGGCTGGGCAGGTCCCGAGAATAAGAAAAAAAAAAAAAAAAAAAAAAAAGCGCCGCCTCTGATGTTCCTTGGTTATTGGTTGTTGGTTGTCGTCGAGAAAAAAAAAGGAGGGTTGTGAAGACAGATGGCAGAGGTGTGTTGTTCTGTTGTGCAATGAAAGTTGGGAGGAAAAAACAGGTTGGGTGGAAATTGGACCAAGAGGCGAGAGACGAGAGAGCCAACAAACTTTGCGGTTGAAATAACAGCTCACAAGCATGCACTGCCAAGGGAGGACGGACACCAACAGTAGAAAGGGGGATGTAAGGAGAAGAGAAACAAGTAAAGAGAAGTAGACTTACCATCCCATGCAAAGATCATCACTGTTGTCCTTCTTGTGGTGGTGTTGGGGTGCCTGCTGGATGATCACCGTAGGCTGCGCGGGCGCTATTACCGAGAAGAGGAGGGAGCGAAGAAAACAAAAAAAAGGGAATTAATAAGATAGTTCGTTCGGTAAGTTCATTCCCAGTTCTAAATAACTAAAAGAAATAAAAAACAAGGAGGGTGAACAAGAAAAACGCCAACAACAAGGCCAGGCTGTAGAGTACGTGAGAAGGTATGGTGTTCGAGAGACCAGCTGGACAGTAGCAAAAAAAGGGAAGGAGGAATTACATTGAGCATAGTATCCCTGAGGCGCAGGTGAGGTAGGGTAGCCCTGTTGAGGAGGATAACCGGGCTGTTGGGGGTATGCCTGTGGAGGGTATCCGGGCTGGCCATAGGGCGACTGTGCTGGGGGGTAGCCAGGAGCACCGTATGGGGAAGATTGCTGAGGATATCCGGCAGCCTGCTGGGGGTATTGTGGGGGTGCGGTGGTGGGGTAGTATCCTTTATCGGTCGACATGATTGTTTATGTGAAAAGGGTGATGAGTTGATGGAGAGAGAGAAAATGAATGAGAAAAGAAGAGAATTAAAGAGAGCTGATGAGGAAGAAGGAACGTTTATGAAAGTAGGGTTGTCGGGGTTGGCTATAGATTTATATATGTGAGACGGATTGGCTTCAGGGCCGGACGACCGATAAAATCAGTTCTTAGGAATATGGCTCAGTCTGTCGTTGCTCTTCTTTTGATGAAATCCGACGAGAGCACCTCCAAAAAGAATCCACACATCAACAGAGAGTCGTCCACTCACTCTACACCTAATCCAATCCAGGCACAACAGTGAAAAGGGCGCGCACACCATACACACACGCCGTTGCTTGCTGCCCAATATCTTTTCTTCGCCGTCGCATGTTATTTTTAGTGCTCTTTTTATCATCTTGTTGCTCTGCACACACAACACTCTCTTACCTTGAAAAGAAAAAAAAGAAGGCGACAATGGAAACATCGAAAAAAGAGTAAAAATGTGCGCTTTGGGGATATTGGTCTGATGGTCCAGCCAATCACACCCCAGGCACAGCCCTGTGCCTGAAAACAAATGCACTCTTTCGGTACCTTGTTTCTCTTTTTTTCCTTGGCTCCTTCTTGACCTTCCTGCCCTTCCATTTGTACTTCTCCTCCTTCCCTCTTTAAAATCATCAAGTCAACAACTCCTTCACACTGTTCAAGGATGTCCATGTCTTTTGTTCAAAAGTCGACAAGGTTCACACCCTCGTCAAAGCGTAGCGATAATAAACAACAACAACTAAAGGAAGGGGGGGGGGGTTACGAAGAAAGAACAATGGAAGCCTTTCCGGTAAGCTATTGACATGAATGTCCATGTGTATTGCCACCTCCTTCTGGTGATACTGTTATCGTTCTACCACTCTCCTCTTGGCAAACAAAATTCCCTAGACATGTTTTCTCTCTCTGTTTTCTGCACGTATTGCTTATAGCCTGTCGTCGCACTTTGAAAAAAAAAAGGTCCTAGATGCAAGGCGGCGTCTTCTTTCAACCATGTGGCTGCATCATCATCGCATATCCCAGCTCACCCGTCTGCTTTCTGCAGTCGCCACAGAATCGCAACGCTTCAAACGGAACGCCGTGCAAGCAAAATAAGGCATGAGGCGCTCTTCTCTCCGCTAGCATTGTTTGTTTCACCAATGGTATGCCGCAGAAAACGTCAGGTTATCCAAATGCCCTTTATGCCCAGCAATACCTCCTTAACCTACGGACATTTCTGATATGGAGCAGCAGGTAAGCAAACAACCCTCGATCGCCTAGATCATTTTTACGACTACTTGACCTTGCGCACTAACACTTTCCTAAAAGTCGGATAGAAATAAGCCGATAAGTGAGTTCATTAGGCATGAGTAGAGGGATCATGGAATACCCGGTACCTCATTATCCAGAGCTGTATTTGTCAGTTAGCGAACGCATGTGTATGCTATGACGATGGGAGTGTCCTTAGGGGGTGATCGTCCAGTGGTTGAGTCGCCCGAAAATTGCAGAGGGAGAGAAACGAGAGCACATACAATGTGCGACAATTATTACAAGAGCGAGACGCCAGAAAGAGAGAGGGAGTCGCGTCACAATTAAGAGGTGACAAGGGTGGCTTGGCTACCTTCTCCGTGTTCTCATTCATGCATGGGGTCCAAGCCCTGTCTCTCGCTTTCGCTTTGTCTTTGTCACCAATTGATCCATCCCCTACAAATACTCGCTCGCACTTCCCTTCTTATTTCTTTTCTTCTCCTTATCTTTCCAACAAACAACCCAACAACACCCCCCATCGACCAACAACCAACACAAGATGTCTCTTCTCCGTACCGCCATCCGCCCTGCTGCGCGTCTTCGTCTCGCTGCCCCTATGGTCACCGTCACCGCTGTCCGTCACCTCTCCTTCAAGCCCATCTACACCGCAGAGTCCACCGTCAAGGGAGCCAGGTAATCCTATCTCTTGATCATATATATATATATATCTCTCTCTCTACGTTGTTGATCTTGCTTGTTCACGGGATACTGCTCAGAGATCGATACAGGAAAGGAAGGATAACGGAGGACGTACCTGTATCTTTTGTCTTGTCGTTCGTTCAAAGACATACAGTACTTCTTTTGCGCCTTTATAATTTTTCTCACGGAAAAAATAATGGCGTGCTGCTTGTCAACACACTGACCCTGTCGCATATTACTCACACCCCTCTTCTTTCATTTTTATTATGCTACTCTAGAAACGGACACCTGACGACCAAGAGCGGGAGCTTGGATGTGAAGCTGGACATGCCTAAGGAGTTCGGCACCAAGGGTAAGGACAAGACTCTTAGGATGTGAATCAAAGGGGAAAGTAAAAAAAAAAAAGAAGAGAAAAGGACGATGCCATCATCACGTCAGCGCCAGCGGAGATGCTTTCACGCCCTCCTATTACACGCTCCACCATAGCCAATCGCTTACTTTTACTTACAATACGCACTCTTTTGATCTCTACACGTCCACTCCCCTCTCTTCTCCGTTCCTCACTCACATACTCTCTACCAACCATCAACCCCAATAGGCGGCCCAGGAACCAACCCCGAGGAGCTGATCGGAGGCGGCTACGCAGCCTGCTTCGGCGGAGCCTTGGGCGTAGCAACCAACGAGCTTAAGATCAAGTTGTCCCCCGAGACCACCATTACAGCCTTGATCAGCATCGGCCCCAAGCCCAAGGGGTTCCAGCTCGCTGCCGAGTTGCGTGTCGCCAAGTCTGGATTGGAGGGTGCTGATTTCGATAAGGCTGTTAAGCTTGCTCATGAGATCTGTCCCTTTACACATGCGCTCCAGAACAACATTGAGATCAAGACTGTCAAGGTCTAACTTGTTTCAATATTGCAAAGAGAGAATGAGAGAGGAAGTAAGAGAGAAGAATGTATTCTACTCACAGGACACAACGCAGGAATAAACATGCAATCGGAAATTTTAACCGTGTGTGCTATGTGGATATGTTTATTTGTGCACTTATTATGTTACAACTCTCATGATGTTACAGGAACATCCATCTATGATCCCTCCGCATTCATATATACAAACTAGCAGTCGACACTGCCAGGAGGAGCATCGGCCATAGCAAACCGCGGACGCCAGTCCAGGATCATATCCGAATTTCGCTTACCAAGCACTGCATTCTGGATATCCTGCACCCCAAATACAGCTCCTACAGCCTCTAACCGCTCCTTTAGTCCCTCCAGTGTCTCCTCTGGTACAATCGCCGACACCATCCTCTCCTCCTCCTCCCTCCTTTCCTGTTCTTCCTTGTCTTTCTGCTCTTGATTCTGATCCTGCTCCCCGTCTTGTCCCTCGATCATGCCCTTGTCCGCTTGCCCATGTTGTCCGCTAAACACAACCTCCAACAGACCAGTCACCCCGCTCGTAGAATCCTCCTCCTCCACCCGGGGGATGTATCCGTACGAGGATGTCGAGGGGCGGTACCCATACAGGGGGCGATGACTGACAGCGATGAGGCGGGTCTCGAGTTCGTCACGGTATTGTTTTTCAGTCTTTGGCCATAATCCCCAACCGTCAAAGCGGCCTTGGAGGACATATTCTTTGGGAGAGTCTGTGAATTGGATCGAGGGGACGATCACCATCCTGACGATGTTGGTAGCGTCGGCTGCTGGAGGGGGTGTTTCTGTTCCTGATGATTCTGTAAATGGTGTTTTAGTGCTCCAGAGGGCATTGCAGAACATCTCACGATCATCCCGCACCGTATGCATCGTCGCACATCGCTCGCCCTCCCCCTCCTTTACTTCCACAGCCTCCTCCCTAGACTGCTTTTCAACAACCTCTGCGAACAGCACCGGCTTCCCCGAAGGCACGGTGGACACCCTAAGCGCAGATGCTGATTTTAACACCACAGCACGACTCCAGCATGATTCGACTTGGAAGGGAACACGTTTCGAGAACCGGGTCTGTGTGAGTGGGTCATTTGAGAATTGGTTGTTGGTGTGGGCGGAGGGGGAGGATGAAGAGGAGGATCGGCGGAGCTTTTGATGAAGCATGTCGCGCGTTACAGTCTATAAATAAAAGTTAGAAGAAAGAAAGAGTAAGGGCAGTGTTGCCGAGGATGGGTTAGGGGAGGTGAGGGAAGGGGGAGAGGAGGAAGGAGAAGTGCATTGGGCAATGGCAGGGCAGGGCATGCATGAATGCAGGTGGGTATGCTATGCTTTGTTTACTCACACTGTCGTAGACTGCATTCCAGTCAAAAAAAAGGACGAAGAGCAAAGGGGATGAAGGGAATGAAGAGTTTTTTGCGGTCAGTTTCCGTGTCCATTTTTGACGATCTTTGTCTTTGTCAAGCCATAACAATGGGGAAAAGCATATTGCAAAACGAGTATCATATGTCGAATACCTCCATCTTGGAGCTTGCCAGGGTCGGTAACGGCATCATCCGCATCAGCACCAAGAGCTTCTCCAGCATCCGCGGTCGAATGGTACCCGAGATCCATACCACATGTCACTTCAGCGTCTTGAAGCAGACTCTGGAAGATCAGTTCCAACAGATCCTCTGCACAGGTCACCACCGGGTCCATCAAGATGATCCTATCAAACGCCACACCTTCATTCTGCTTTCTTTCTCCCTTAGTGCCCTTCTTGTCTGGGCCACCGCTCATAACGACTTCTGAAGTAGATGCGACAGCGAGGAGAGGGTCTAGTGCGAGGTCCTTGATCCGGGCAACATTCTCAACAGACGTGTCGCGTGCGGTCATGGTGGTGATCGTATATGACAGGAACTGTTTCTTCTGCTTCTTGTCCTTCTTCGCCTTGTGCTTCTTGTCCTGGTCCTGACCTCGTACTCCTCGCTCAACCCTCTCGGTCACTTCTTCAGCACGCTTCTCAACCGCCTCCAACGAAGATGATGAGGACGGCGTAGAATCCAACAGCTGGATATCACCACGATTATACATATCCAAAAACTCCTTCAACATCCGCAACATCTCCTTGGTCGCATCCGTCGACGCATGATCAACCACCGATAGATGACAGTTATCGGGCCCCAGGATCGAGATCGTCTCCAGGGTGCGTGTCAATACATCTGGCAGGATCGGCTCAGAGTCCTGGAGGACCAGTGCGAACAAATACCGGTACGGTCGCGTCCTTTTGATCAATTCTCTGGCTGCTGCGGACTGCTCGATTGCAGTCGTGGTCGTGTCGACGAGCGTGTCATCATTACTAGAACTCGTCGTCGTCGCAGAGGTGGTAGTAGAAGAGAGTGAAGAAGGGGAGCTGACAAGGTCATTGGTGAGGAAGGAGAGAAGGTGTGGTTCTAGGGTCGTGGCTCCACACCGGGTGGAGATCAATTTAGTCCGGTTGACGAGGTCGAGTAGTGGAACGGTCAGACTGTGGTAGAGGTCTGGGGTGTCGAGGAGGGTGTTAGTTGTTGGGAGTAGCGGGCTCCTGTGGCTGTACTGCGCTGCCTCCTGTTGAAGCGGTGGCGGTATTCGATAAAAGGAGAATGCAACGTTGGTAAGTAATTTCGATCTGTGTTCACACCAGAATGCCCTGGTCAAAGCGGCACTCGAACAGCCACAACAGAAAGACCCTTCCAAGTTACCATCATTTTGAGGCCGACCCAGAGACAGACGAACCAGATAAAGACCATCATCCCTACAAGTTGGCGTTGCCATAGACTCATCCGGAAGGGCTTCTGGGATTGCAACCCTTGACTTTCTAGGTCTCGGTCACTATCATTATCCTCACTGTTGAAAGAATTGCTACGCCTACCACCGGTGCTTGGGTGTGACGAGCGTTGGCTCACCGGGATGTATCCAACCGTCATTTTTAAGTCTCTTATTTGTAGTGCTGGTAGAGTGGGTGGAGTTGAGTGAAGTAAAGGTTGAGGGATATGGAAGGAACGGCAGGAAAGGGAAGTTTGTGAGATATATGCAGTGCAGATGGAAGGGACGAGGAGAGAAGAGTTGTGAAGAGAAGAGACGAAAAGAAAGAATGAAAGAAAGAAACGAAGAAATCCCCTGTTGTAGTTTTAACTCTCGAGAGCAAAGACGAGCATTGCCGAGTGGCAAAACAGAAGAAAAAGACCGAAGGGTGGGTTGTCAATGCTGTGTGCCTTTCTCCTTTCTCTCCGACCGTCATGCCTTTGCTTTTCATGCCTCTTTCCATTGTATCCTAGAACATTTGTCCTGAATAAAGGGGAATCGAAATTTGGCATGGCTACGGAGAGGCGATATGGTGCGGGAGGGCGAGGCAGGGAGATGGAGAGAGGGAGAAAAGAGGGCAGGAGGCAGGGCACATTGACAAAAAAAAAAATGAGTAGTGCCACAGTCTACGAGAGGCAGAGTGTGGGAGCGAGAAGTACCAAAACGTAGAGGTAGCAATGGTCCTGGTCCATGCCGAAAGACATGTCCCCATCCTCCTTTGCCCTGTTTCTTGTAAGGTTATGGAAATGGACCGACAACAAAGGCGATCCTCACTCTCATCCCTCTTCTTCCTTGCACTACGCCTATTTTTTTTATATTTTTGGGTATGCTTGCCTTGCCCTCCCCTTACGCTCTCTGCCTCCCTCCCTTCGTCTCCTCACTCCCTCCCCCTTCTTTTTTAGATAAAAGGGTACAAGAAGACAGACAAAGCATAGACGGTAACGCCTTTCGGTGAGGAATGCAAAACCCTAACAGATAAATAGACAGAGAGGGAACAATGGGCCATTCTTGACGGCACGCCTTTTTTCAGTTCCAATTCAACCTGCGTCACCCCTACCCTTCATCATCGTTTTCAAAGATAAGAAACACAGCAATTGAAGCATGAAGTATGGCAACAGGTCTACCAGCACCTTGGTTTAGGGTCGCCGTCCTCTTCAACAACAGTAAAGCGACTTATCTCGATGTTATATCCGGGGCACCGTGTCTTCTTTCTCCTCCTCTTGCCCCCTCTCATTTCTCCTTACAATTGAACAATCGCGAGCAAAAACAACCGAGTGCAAAGGGTCTTACTAGCCTCTTGGAAAATAGTCCGGTATGCGCAACTATAACAAGCTGACACTGCCAGGCACAAAAAAAAAGTAAGCCATCTGGCACAATTAGTAGTAAACCATCTTGACACCAGATAAAAACTATGTAACTCAATCGTTATTGAAACCTCATATCTATGATATACGCGTGAGAATCTTAAATGTACCTCGCCTTTTTCTTTCCTTTACCGAGGACCATACATACTTCAAGAACAGGCTAGGTGCACCAATCCATCACTAGAAACATGACGTTGAAGGATGGATAAAAAATCGAAGGCGTGCCTCTGGAGTACTGTCTCCAAGACTCATCCAAATCTGATCCCTTTTCTCTCTCTCACTTCTTTGTGCCGACATGGATGCAGGAGTACAGTTTACTCTGAAATTTTCAAGAGCAAGTAAGGTACACAAAAAGGGAAAAAGAGGCAAAATCTAGTGGCATTGGTAACATAGTTGTTCCGGCACTGGACTGTGCTGAAATTTACATGTGCAGTAGTACTTTTGCCACTAAAAAAGAGGAACAAAGAAAACGTGCCTCTTTCAAAGGGCTATCTTTCGTATGTAACAGATCTTGTAGCTTTTCACTGGGGTTCCATCTGGGGCCATTAATTGTTTCATAAGCAAGATAAAGGGTGTGGATGACGCAGAAGAATGGCCGTTTTGAGACCCCACCTAAGGATATCAATAGCAACATGTTTCTTCCCTCACTTCTTTTTTGCAACCTCTTTGTATGTGTTGTTCTTGTGGGTTCATGGCGGAAAAAGGAAAGACACACAGGAACAACAGGGCGTTCGAGAAAGGACGAGAGACAAAAACAAAGCGAATGTGAGAGAGATAGTGAGGGGAGTTATCGCCGCAGTCGCAGAGATACAACTCTAAAATAATGCTAAGAGGGCAGGCGAGGGCGCCCTTGCTCACGCCTGAGAAAGATTATCTCGCGCGTTATTTTTTTATTTTATTTTATTTTCCATAGGACGCTTCTTTTAGTTGCTGCTGTTGTCGTTGAACGAAAAAATGCCTCACTTTTTTCAAGATGGAAGGGCATTTCTTTTCCAAAGCTACGCGTTCCGTAGGTAGTGGCACTAGTTTCTTCACTTTCCATTCGAACGAAGGCCGGTCCTGGGTCAGACTTTTTGTCTCTTAATCCAGGGCGCCCAAAAAAAAAAGTTGTACCCCTCATAAAATACACACGAACCACTCCTTTCTTTGTGAGCTCAACGGATAATTGTCAAGGTCGCACACCCGTTATTTTTGAGTGTGGGCTTTTTTTTCAGTTTGCTGGCAGGGGACCACCCTCCTCTTCCTGCAGTTCCAGCAAGTCGGAGCTCACTTTCTTATTTTTTCTTGCCTTCTTGCCTCACGCCCTGTTACACTCGATGCAACCAAACAAACGTGTTTACTTCTACTTGTGATAAGAAAAGGAATGAGAATGCCGAAGGTTAGTCCTTTTGCGAGCCTGCGCCAGGTCATTAAACCAAGTTGTGTGGGAGTAATGTCTGTCCACCTGGACACCCTGTCTTTGGTTCGTCGGCATATGAATATTTTATGTCTGATTGGGCACTTATTTCTTTTTAAATTGTGAACTGAATACGATGTGTCTCACACAACAGCGTCATTGCCCAACAGTCGAAACCGCCAACCTTGCTTCATATCAGGACGCCCTTTCCACTCTAAGGGGATCGATCGAAAAGGTATAAAAGGGAGCAGCATCGTTTGTTGCTCTTGCTCCTTGCTTCACTTTCAGAACGCTCTCTACTTCCTTCCTTCCTCCCTTTGCCTCACACGCATACATTTTCTCTCTTTCTTCTTTCACACCTTTGTTTGCTTTCAATAGCAGATACACTTTCTTCACAACTTCCTCAGCAGTCTCTTGCTTCTTCCCCTTTCAACTCGTATCCAAGAATTGGCGTCGACTTGCCCCCCTAGCCCTTCATCGTCATCAGGTTCGTCTTTTTTAATCTTCAACTCACGTCTTCGCCTTGCTTCTCAGACATAGTGATCATGGTCATGGTCTAACCACTTGTGACGACCTTCACCATTTTTTTCAATAGCACTGGCGATCATCAGCCCTCACCGAAACAGCCAGAAGATCCTTGGCGACATCCAGGTATGTTTCCTTCACTTTCCTTTCTGGTTCATTTTTCTTCCCTTGCTCACAAATGCCGCTGGCATGCATGCGATCTAACATCCAACACCGCCCTTACTTCCTGTTACACTTATTCCAGTCCTCGCACAAGCCACCCTAAGTTCATTTCACAATGACTTCCTCCCACTCCAACAACGACAAATCCACCCACGGTCCCACAAGCACCGGTTACTTCGACATGGTCTCAGCCTCTCTCCCTTCCCCCCTCACCTCCCCCTCTTCTACTCCCTTCCCCGGAGCCTATGACTTCACAGGCCTCCTCCCTCTCAGCGATGAGCAAGTTGAACGTGCCAAGGCCCTCCACGGTAAAAACCTGATCGCCTTTGGAAACGACCAAGTCTGGTACAAGGTTCTCTTCCATGCCCTCGTCCACCCCTTCAACATCCTCCTTGCTGTCCTGGGCACTGCGACGTTCCTCACGGGGGATAACCAGGGTGGGACGATTATGTTTATTATGGTTTTTCTGTCTACCGGGTTGCGGTTTTGGCAGGAATGGAAGTCTGCTGCGGCGGCTCAGTCGTTGAAGTCGATGGTCTCGACGCTCATTACGGTAACGAGGTTGTATTCTTGCCCGGAGCATCGCGATCCGACCCCGGAGGATGTTACCAGGATGGCAAACCATGCCACGGTCAGGATGGATATCCCGATTGAGGATGTTGTACCCGGAGATTGGGTCCAGCTTTCGGCAGGGGATTTGATTCCGGCCGATGTCAGGGTGATCGAGTCCAAGGATTTGTTTGTTTCGCAGGCGGCTTTAACTGGTGAGGCGATGCCGGTTGAGAAGTTTGGAGCGGCGTCGGAGGCGATGGCTGCTTGGAGACAGAGAAGTATCTATGAGGAGATGGCCAAGAGTGCGGTTCCTGCGGATGCCTCGGCCGTCTCCGTGCCTATTGAGATGACAGGCATGGATGCTTCCAGAAGCACCTCGCCTGCTCTTGGTTTCCAGCGATCTCCTTCCAAGATGACCACTTTCAAGAATTCGGTCAAGCGATCCGTCTTTGCTTGCTTTGGTATCCGTCGTTTCGACCTTGAGGCCTCTTCTGCGGCTCACCACAAGAACGAGGTCGACCTTAGTGCTCCCGATGTCTGCTTCATGGGTACTTCTGTCGTCTCTGGTACAGCCACCGTCTTGGTCGAGAAGATTGGGTCCGAGACATTTTTTGGATCCATGGCAAAGGAATTGTCCAAGCGTCGTCCCGAGAACGCCTTCCAGCTCGGAGTCCGCAACATCTCCTGGGTCTTTTTCGGTCTCATGGCTCTCATGGTTCCCCCTGTTTTGTTGATCAACGGGTTTGTCCACCAGAGCTGGACAGATGCCGCTCTGTTTGCACTCTCGGTTGCCGTCGGTCTCACGCCTGAGATGCTCCCCATGATTGTCAACTCGAACCTAGCTCGTGGGGCGTACTTGATGTCGAAGAAGCGTTGTATTGTCAAGAACTTGGATGCGATCATCAATCTCGGCTCGATGGATGTTCTCTGCACTGACAAGACTGGTACCCTGACCGAGAACAAAGTCATTCTGGTACGACATCTCGATTACCATGGCAAAGCGTCTATGCAGTCCTTGCAGTTGGCGTTTTTGAACTCTCGGTTCCAGACTGGACTCAAGAACTTGTTGGATGTTGCTGTGGTTGATTACTTTGAGAAGACTGCCTCCGAGCTGCCCGCGTACGACGAGAGTATCCCTCCTTCAGCCAACGGCAAGGAGGTTGGATCGGGTCTGACTGCTGCTGCTGTTACTTTTGCTGCTCGGTACCAGAAGTTGGACGAGATCCCATTTGATTTTGTCCGTCGTCGCATGTCGGTGGTCCTGAAGGATATCTCGGACGACAATAGCCAGGCCATGCTCGTCTCGAAAGGCGCCGTCGAGGAGATGCTCAGCATCTGCACCAAGATTGTCATCCCCTGCCAGCAGAACCCAGACTCTATCGATATCCAGATGGCGATCGAGGGCCAGTCCATCCCAGCTCTTGACACCCTCGTCCGCACCAACCACAATGAAATCCAGACTTTGACCCCCGAGATGATTGCCCACCTGGTCGAAATGAACAAGGGCTTGAATGTCGACGGTCTTCGAGTCGTCGCTGTTGCCTACCGTAACTTGGAAAAGGTCAAGCCCGATTATGGGATCTCGGACGAGTGCGATATGGTCTTTGCCGGTCTGATCGGCTTCCTCGATCCACCCAAGGAGTCGACAGGCCCTGCCATCAAGGAGCTCCTCTCTCTCGGCGTCGAGGTCAAGGTCCTGACCGGCGACTCTGCCGCGGTCTGTCGTAAAGTCTGTCAAGAAATCGACCTCCCCGTCAAGTCGATCATCACCACCGACGACCTCGTCGGCCTCGATGACGAACAAGTCGCCCTCATCGCCCGTGAAGCCACCATCTTTGCCAAACTCACCCCACTCCAGAAATCTCTCGTCATCCGCGCCCTCAAACGCTCTGACCGAGTCGTCGGCTTCCTCGGCGACGGCATCAACGACGCCCCGGCCCTGGCCGAGGCTGACGTCGGGATCTCAGTCGACACCGCAACAGACATCGCAAAAGAGTCCGCAGATGTCATCCTCCTCGAGAAGTCCCTCATGGTCATCGCCGAATCTGTCCTGATGGGCCGCACAACCTACGGCAACACCATGAAGTATATCGTCATGGCCATCTCGTCCAATTTTGGCAACGTCTTCTCCATGCTTGTCGCTTCGTCCTGGCTCCCTTTCCTGCCCATGCAACCCATCCACATCCTTACCCAGAACCTCCTCTACGACATCTCCCAGACAACCATCCCCTGGGATAAGATGGACAAGGAATTCCTCATGGTCCCTCACCGCTGGAACATCCGGTCTATCCTCCGCTTCATGGTCTTCATGGGCCCATGGTCGTCCATCTTTGACATCACAACCTATCTCTTCATGTGGTTCTACTTTGGTATCCAATCCGCCGACAACACTGCTGGCGTCACACTCTTCCAAACCGCTTGGTTCACCGAGGGTGCCCTGACCCAGCTCCTGGTCATCCATATCATCCGTTCCCCCAAGATCCCCTTCTTGCAGACCATTGCCGCAAAGCCTGTGATTGCCAGCTCGTTGATTATTTCTGCAGTTGTGTTGGTGTTGCCGTACATCTCGGTGTTTAGAGATCTGTTGACGATGGTAGAGTTGCCCGGGGTGTTTTATGGGTACCTTGTGGGGGCTCTGACCTGTTACTTCCTGGTGACGCAAATGGCCAAGGTTGTGTACCTCCGCGTCTTCAAAGCCTGGTTCTAGGTCCCTCTCCCCTCCCACTCTTTCTTGATTTTTTTCCTTTTATCCTTTTATCCTTTTTTGATAATAAAAACTGTTTCCGAGTTTTCTCTTCAACAGCGCGGTCCCAAACGTTTGCAACACAAAATTATGAATGAATTCCCTGAGAAAAGGTCTGAGAAAATGCGATTTTTTTGAATGAGCTACTTCATACACTCTTTGTTTTTATCTGTTAGCATCTTCTTTTATTGATTGGTGGGACCTTGGCTCCATGAACTGTACACCATGGCGATAGTCTCGTTCTTGAAATAATATGGGTGTAAAAACATGAATGAAAAAGTCGTGCTAACCCCATGGACAATAATTTCTTGAGGTCGCAAAAAACATTTGGGACCGTGCTGTACTTTCGCGCCACTCCCATTTTTGTTCATGTATGACTATGACAGTTCGGATAGAGCGTTACAGGTAAGAAATGGATCGGCAAAATGTTTACTGTGTAAAAGACATAGCTGGCCTAGAATCCGTCATCTTGGTGTTGAACGGCTAATAAAAGGATGTCAGTTTTTGCGAGACAAAACAATTCTTTCAAGAACAAAGTGGGGTCAAAACACATACACAACGACGTAACTGGACTGGGCTTTTCTGCCATTTTTTATTTTCTACACCCCGCCTCTTACCACCGCTGGCGCAACAAGTCAACAAACAACCAAGTCAGGGTCGAGGGAGAAAAAAATGTTCTCTGTTCGGTTTGCTTTCCCAAAAAGGGAGGTGCCCAGCGGTTGTCCAGTAGGATACGGCGGAAAAAAGGGGAGTTGTGGAGAACGGAAATAGAAACGAGTTTCTGTCAGTTGGAGTCATTCGGGCATATATTTTTTTTTGCTTCTCGGCTTTTATGACATCGTTTTGTTTGTTTATTTGTTCGGTACCTCCTCTTCTTCCCAATTGACATATGTGTCCATCCGCATTGCCTTCTTTTCTTTAAGCATAGAACCTTGTGAGAAAACAAAATTATCTCGATCCATGACATACATATGTTGCACACACACAAACAGAGTCTAACTCCATTTCTCCACTTTTCAGCTCCTTGCCTTCCTTAGGTGTTCCTTTCCGCTACAATCCGAAATAAAAAAATAAGTATGACAGTTTGGTAGTTTGGTAGGCGTGCCAATAAGTAGAGGTGGTATGTTTCCACGAGGAACGAGGAACAAGGAATAATTGCTGAGTTTCTTTGGAGTAAAAGTGGGTGAGAAGTGGAATGATAATACATATGATTCATACCGCCATTGTGTTTCGTGCCTCAAAGGTAGCCGGTAATGAGCTAGGCGTGGCGTTGGTGAGAGCTGGAGGAGGGTGGTCCCTGGATGATTTTATGATTCTTCCATCCTTTGTTTCAAACTCAATTAAACGTGAGGGATGCTGGAAAGGGTAAAAAACATGAAGGGATGAGAACCGTTGCGGAGATGGTTGCAGGTCGCATGCAGGTATAGGCTTCGTTTTTCTTCTTCTACTTATCTTTTCAATTAACCATTCAATATTCTTCTGCATGGCATATTTCATTGATCTGGCTTTTTTTCTTCATTTGGTAAAGAAGAATGGCGAGCCTTCATGAACAGCTTTCCCTTATTCCTGGCGAATAGCAACGTATCCAAGGGGTCGAGGCCCTTCCTCAAATGGCGAAACAAGAGAAAATAGGGTAAGCAGGTTCTGACTGGGGTGTCAGCGTAGCTTTTCTGGATCAATGGCGGAAAAAAGGGACGGATTATTATCAAGGTCTACCAGGAAGAAGAAAATGAAAGACACGAATCGTCGTTTGAGCGTCGAAGGAAAAGAAAAAAATTCTGGGAGTCCGTCGGACCTTTTACTCTCTTTTCTTTTGGCATTCAACGACACAGACATAGGCGCCTCTTGGGGTTATTGCTCAATTGTTTGTTTGGTGTGGAAGAGATAGGGTAGAGCAAGGAGAGGGGAGAAGGGAGGGAAAGGAAAAGTTGTTGGGAAAAAGAAAGTGTCCCGAGTGGTACAACTTTCGAATGGCTCGGAACGAGGAGAGGGAAAGGGTTGAGCCATGACATACATGCGCACGCGGGTGCGGATAAATACGCCTCATTCATTGACATGGGTCAACGATCGATGAGGTTTTAAGCGTTCAGAAAGAGTCGTGTACCTCGACCATCGATACTCATACACTTATATTCTTGAATGAATGAATGAACTGCAAGAGGTAAAGAGAGTGGATGCAGATGAGAGACACCAATAGGTATTTATCCCAGCTGAAGCAGAAAAGAAATAACGACTCGCACTTTAAACAACCCTAAAGGACAGAAGGGCGATTCGATGCGGGAACTGAAAAAAAAGTAATAAATACAGACGGGTGAGAGGCCTGGTTTCCACTTTTTCTTTTTCTTTGCCTTTTCCTGTTCTCATCACATATCCCATTCATCCATTCTCTCATCCTCAGATCCTTTCTCTACTTATTACTCCACACTCATTCACCCTTTCACAATTCAACATCGAATACCCCTCACAACCCTGATCTGACCACACACACATACGACTCTCCTTTCTCACAACTTAATATACCATGTCTGATGAACAGAACCCTCGGCATCGGAGAGCCTCTGTTGACCTCTTGAAAGACAACAACACTACCAACAACAACAACTCGAGCATAGTTAACCAGGACTTCACTACTCCTACAGCCAACACCAACACACGCCGGAACTCAATGGCCATCACAGCAATCTCCACTAATGAATCCGACAAAAAGGCACCCCTCCCAGCAACAGACTCTTCAACACAAGGTTCTAAAAAGGACCTTCACGAAAAACAAGCAGACACGTTCCTGACAAGACACCCATGGCTGATGGGCTGGAACAGCGAAGATTGGTGGCCTTGTTGGATCGGTCTCTTCCTCTTTGCAATGGTCGCCATCGCCGTCCGCAACGACATCCCCGAAGCCCATTTCAAGATCTGGTCCTCCAACCCCTTCGACTCTCTTCACGGGACTGGAAACCTTGATCTCCTCGTCCTCTTCCCTCTCCAAGGACTCCTCGTCTGGTTGGCGCTTTGGGCAAGCGGGGCCAAGGCCTGGAAACAGTTTCCTCAGGGTTACCTGGTGGTCTATGTGTTGAGCTTTCTGAGCAAGTGGTTGGCGGCTCAGAAGAGTATCAAGAGTGCTAGTTTGGGAGACTCGATCTGGGCAATTTTGTTTGGAACGATCTTGAGGAATGTGATGGGCGGGAAGGCTCTGCCGGATGGACGGTCAAAGCCTTTGGCACCTTGGTTGAAGGTCGCGCAGCAGACTGAGTTGTATATTGCCATCTCCTTGGTTCTTCTCTGGTAAGTTTTCTGCTCTTGCTACTGTTCAGGCACAACATGTTTTGTCGTTAAAAGGAGACAAGGGGGAGCAGTTGGATCGGGGTGAATCGAATGTTTTTCACCTTCCTCTCTCCACCACTCCATTCAAGAGGAAGGCCCCTGAGTGAGTTGAAAAATGAGGGAGAATGAGAAAAGAAAGAACGGTCTACGGAATGGAATGGCGGAAAACCTTTTTTTTTTTTTCTCACCCTCCTTTCTCCCCTCCCCTTCCCTTCCCCAGACCAACAATAACTCCAGCAACATGTTTATACTTTGCTCACACACACACATGTCCATATCCAACAAAATCCAACCAACATCCGAACGAGAAGAAGCAGAAGAGTACCCCACCCGCCAGTGGTATCATCTGGCGTCATCAGTGTCTCCTTCCTAATCCGGACCCAAAATGAATCTTTTTCTTTCTCTCCCTTCTCTCTCTTCTCTCTCCCTTCACCTTTTACTCCGCTCCCCTTTGTGTACTTCTCTCCCTTTACGCCCACCCACACCTTATTTGTTTGTTTGTTTATTTGTTACTGGACACTGAGACTAATACCATCCCCCTCGTACTCGTTATTACTCATAATGTAGCATTGACTTCACAGTACTCAAACCTTTGGCCCCTCGTGCCCTCTTCGTCTCATGGATCGATACCCCAACCCTCTTCGTCGTCGTCGCCATCCTCGGCGTCTCCTGGCTCAAGATCGACCTCCAAACCGCCATGATCATGTCCGGAGCAACCTTCATCTGTGGTTCCTCCGCCGCCATCGCCCTCTCCGCCTCCCTCGGTGCAGGCAATAAAGCCGACCTGCCCATCGCCATCATCTCTGTCTTCACCATCCCGTCCATCATCGCCCTCCCTTACATCGCCAAAGCCATCGGTATCAGCGCCAAGGTCGCCGGTGCCTGGTTCGGAGGATGTGTCGACTCGACCGGAGCCGTCATCGCCGCTGCCACCATTTTTGGTGATAATGTTGCAGTCGAATCCTCGGCTGTGGTCAAGATGGTGCAGAATGTCCTGATTGGTCCTATCTCTGTCGGTGTTGCTATTGTCTGGACCAAGCGCGAGGAACGTCGCACACGCGCCCTCCACAGCTCCCTCGAGGATGAGACCCTGCGTTCAAAGACTGATTTCAAGCCCGTTCCCTACGGCACCATGCTCTGGGCTCGGTTCCCCAAATTTGTTCTTGGTTTCATACTGACGGCTATCTTATTCAACACCGTGGTTCCCGCAGAGGACCGTGCGACAGTCAACACGTTCTCGTTCATGGTCGGCGAATGGTTTTCTACCATGAGTTTTGTCAGCATTGGATTGGGTCTGCAGTTCCATGAACTCCGTCGGGACGCTAGGTTGTTGCTCAAACTGATGGCCCTCTATGCCCTTGCTCAGCTGGTCGATATCTTGTCGACCCTCGGTCTTGCCTATGTTGCCTTTGAGCTCTTCTAAACCTTGAGGTGTATTTTCCAACCTTTTCACGTTTTGTGCCCTTCCTTTATTTGCATCATATATTGTATCATACCACTATTCTCCATCTCTAATACTCTTGCATAAACACCATCTGAATAAACAATTGACCCTATCAATGGACAATTGTTCTTTGTGCGATTTATTTTTGAGTAATAACCCTCTCCGTATGACCACACGGACACAGGGGCTTGCTCCATCTCATGCGCCTTTTCATGTGTATGAAACATGCATTGTACAAACATAGTTTTATACTTTCCTTTTTGTTACGCTTCCCTCTCAAAGACGACAAAGAGACTGCTGAGTAGGAATCGCCTCCATCTGGTGTCCACTTTGTCCTATCCCCTTTTTAAACCTTGGATTGTTGTGAGCGACATCGTGCTGTGGTGGTTGAGCAGAACCATATGGAAAAGACGACTGTCCTTTGTTATAAAGCGCGTAGCCATTGGGAGATCTGTGTGAGGCACGAAGCACGAGGCACAGCCTTTTTTTAGCCGCTGCTTTTCTCTGCTCTCTTCAAATACTTCGTACCTTGCTTCTTCTTCCTATTGTCTTCTGCTTCTTTGCTGTTTATCTCTTTGTCGTATTTTTTCACCCCTCGGACTCTTCCTGTTCGTTCGCCTTCTGTTTTCTTCATTCCTGTACCAACCCTCCCTCTATCCTTCCATCCCTCTCATCAATCTTCCAAGTACCGCACGGCTTACTTTACTTCACCTTTCACACACACACTCACAATTACTTACACCCACCTCACACACTCCATATCCTCTCCTTCAAACAGCAACAATACCCGGCAACAAACGAACAGCAGGAATTAAACAACAAAAAAGCAAATGCTAAACACAACAGCACTCCCACTTCCACCACTAGACAACAACAACCCCTCTCTTGCCGTCCACTGGGACAACCGCGAGTACTTCTATTCCTGCAGTACTTTCGCCTTTACTTGGAACAACAACACTACCAGCAACTGGTCTTCGTTCACCCCTGTATTGTTCTCTGATGATGATTCGAAGGAAAACAAGAGGACCAAGATTTTGGAGTGGCCTGATGTTGCGGTATTGGAGAAGCAGTATTCTTTGACCTTGCCGCAGTTCATTGATCAGGAACAACGCGTAAGATATTGTTTTGTTTTCATTTTTTATTACTGATCTATTGCACTGTCTGTGCGTATTCCTCGCACCTCTCTCACTCTCTCTTTATTTCTCCTTCCGAACTGACAAATAAGTAAGTTTTCCTTGCTGTTCTCCTCCCTCCTTTTTTCCATTATTATTATGTCCTGTGGTATAGAAGGTCCACGTAGAGCTGTGGTGCTCAAACATAGACAACCACAACCCCAAGACAACAAAAACTCTTTGTGGCAAGTCTCCACAATTCACTCTCTTCCAGCCCCTCAACCACCTCGCCTCCACTAATCTCCCGATCACCAACATCCTCACCAAGACGTACCAAACCACAACCATTCATAATGTCCTGACGACTGGCGTTCCCACTCGCACTCATGAAACCGCAACAGAACCTACGTACCGTATTCAGACGACTGATGTCTTTGACCCCTACATGACCTTCTCTGCCACCAGCGCTAATGTACAAAAGAGAATACTCGCGGGTTCGCCGCGGCCTAAACCATCGTCGCCAATAACGAGAACTACAACAACTACAACATCACTAGTAGTGGTGCGGAACACATCCCGTCTTATCGGTCTGGGCACTCCTACGACTATCGCCAAAGCAATGATGCCGACGAAAACTCCTCTTCCTCCAAAGGCGACAACGACACCCTTAATGACAAAATGCCCGATGAATATCCCAAACCCGTCTTGCCTACCCATTCTCCCATCCATTATCGCACCCAACCTGTCACACAATGGCTCATCTTACATCCCTACCTCCTCGTCGTCGTCCACTGCTAATACCACGACCACGACCACAGACAACACCGCATTCAACAACAGTCAATCATATCCGACAGGTGCATCAGCGATGAATGGTGGAGTGATTGCTGTGATAGTCATCATCTGTGTGATTGTGTTGACGTTGGGGTTGTACGTATTGCACGTCCGGCGGCAACGAAGTCGAGGAGATTGTGGTGATAGAAAACATCTGTGGGGTGGAGGAGTGCAAGGGAGAGATGGTGACCCGGAGACGGGGTCGAGGAGGTCGTCGATGTCGTCACTGACGAGATATGGCCGCTTCCGGTCGCATAGGGTCACCCCACCCTGGAGTCTGACCTATAACAAAGAAGGTGAACAACCTGATGGTCGCACATATCCACAGGTACCTCCTGTCCATATCTCGCCTCCGGTATTGGTTGATGATCCTGCGCGCCGTCGGCAGCGTCAGTATGAACACCATCAACAGCGCGCAGCGGTACTAAATATACACTCCGCCCAGATGCAAACGTCAGGCGGCCCAGGATCCAGTCCTGTGTCGCCTGTTTCAGCCACGTCCTCAAAGTACCGTGGTCGCCCGTCTACATCTACAAGGTACCCAGTCACAGCTCCCGGAGGAGGTGTCGCGACCATCGCCTCAGCAGCACACGCGATACAATCCCACACGGCACTACCTCCAGCCTCGTCGGAACCCTCGTCACCCGCGTCAAACGAGTCCGAGATCCCTCCAACCCACGTCTGGAGTCCCTTCTCTGGCCGCACATCCTCCTTCCCTCGAAAACTCACCACCATCTCCTCTCGCTCTTCACCCTCTCGGTCGTCATCGATATTCTCAAAACTTTCAAGTCTGAGTTCGGTGTCTCCATTGCCGATGGACAAAGAACAAGATCGTCGTCTTCGCCTGGGGTTTAAAACCCGAGTGCTGGAGCGTCCGAAATTAGCTGCCCTGACGCGGACGCATATCACTCCACCAATTCGGTCGATCATGTCCATCTCGTCTGAAGAAGGTCACGTCCTGGCGCGACGAGATGTCCTCATCCGAATGGAAGATGATGCTGATGACTATGACAGCGATATTGACGGTTGCGAACAGCAACAGCAGCAGCCGTGGTACCAGTTCAAGAAGCCGACAAATCAGCATTCGAATCGCAGCCGCACTCGCAATTCTCGAGATACCTCTCACAGTCGCCACAGTCAAGACCACAACGGTAGCCACCATCTTCCGAACCAGTTGAATTCGTCCACATCGACGTTGTCGCATCAAGGTCCTTGTCATTATCAGTACCAGCAGCAGCCTCAGCAGCGACAGTCACGGTATAGTCCTCGTCGGAGTAGTCTTATCAGAACCAGTTCCTGCTCATCTATCGTCCCTCTTACTCCCAAGGTCCCACAGCAGAACATATACTCCTCCTCTGAAGGGAGTTGTCTCACTCGCGGATCCTCGGCCGTCACTTCGTTGTCGAGACCAATTGGGTATGACCCTGAGTGGGTCGACACCACCGAGGACGATGGCAACTACGATAGTGACTACAGTCGGCATGGTGAATGGCGAAGGAGCGGTCATGGGAGCAGGGAAGTGAGCAAGGGCTCAGGGAGGAAGGGGAGTGAGACGTCGAGACCGATTTCGAGGTCGATCATGAAGGCTGTTCGGCATGAGAGATCTAAGGTGTCGCCGGCGCTTCCACTGAGCCAGGCGTCTAAGTGGGCGAGGGAGCGGGAGCAAGAAATGTCAGCGGCAGTGAGTAAGGGTAGTGTTGCGGCAGTGGGAGGAGGGCTTGAAGAGCGACATAGACATACCGGAGTCGAGTATTACTGATAACTGAGATGATGATGCTTTCTTTACGATTTTGATGAGATGAACGCCACTAAAATAATTGCACGGAAATAAATATATGCCAGGAAATAACGATCAATCCTCACTCGTATCTTTTGCTTTTCTGATCGCGCAACATTTCAAACTCCCAGCACACTTCTTTCTCTCTTTCATTCAGCATCAACTCCAAGCAACAATGTCATCGAGGAGGGCGGCAGCACAATCACGGAACTATAACTACGACGAGGAGGAGGATGACGAAGACCTCCTCTCTGCCAGCGGGGAAGGTGACGACGTCGAAGAGGGCGATGAGGAAGAGATGGATGACGAAGAGGAGGAACTGAGTCAAGGTGATTCCGAGGACGATGATGCCTATACTTCATCGAATGGTAGACAGCAACGCGGAGGCGCTGCCAAGGGTGCAACGGCAGCAGCGACAGCTGGGTCTTCTAAAGCTGGTGGTAGTCGTGCGGGAGCTGCCAAGGGCTCGAGCAGACAACAGCCGCCGCAACAGACGGCTCGACAGGCAGCAGCGGCTAGCAAGGCTGCCCAGAAACCACAAGCATCCAACAGCCGCCGAGGTGGCAACAACAACACATCGGCGGCAGTAGACAGGAGCGCATTCGTCGTGCCGTCCTCGACGCGTTCTCGCAAACCGGCCATCAACTATGCAGAGCCCGAGGAGTATGAAGACGAGGAGGAAGAGGAAGACATGTTTGATGAGGAAATGGATGAGGATGGCGAGGGACAGGATGATGAAGGTGAGGAAGATGAGGAGGAGGATGAAGAGGAGGAGGAGGAGGAGGAAGATTCAGTGCCTCCTACTCCTGCTTCTTCGTCTTCTACAAGGCGCGGTGGAGCTCAGCAGGCGGCACAAGCACAAGCGGCGGCCGCGGCAGCAGCGGGTCGGGGGAACGCCGGATCGCGATCTTCGGCTAGGAGGGCTGCTGTTGCGGCTGCTGCTGCTTCAGCTGCGGCGGCATCTTCGACCCGGAGTACGCGCAAGGGTGCTACCCAGAAACGAAGAAGTGAGTATTGTCTACATGCTGATTTGACCGCTTGTTACGCTGCTTGAACCAGCATCCAATTATTTATTGACCGCTTTAAATACGTTTGTTTACTACTCTACTTATTAGTGTCGACGCCGATGAGCTCTGAGGGCGAGGACGAGGACCAGGAAGACGACGAGGGCACGACGACGACCAACGTGTCGACCCCGATCGGTCGCAACACCCGCTCTCGATCATCATCCCCTCGCAAAAAGCAACAGACACAGCAATCATCCAATTCAGGACGATCAAGGAACCGGGAAATGGAAATGGAGATTGAGGACGAGGAGGAGGACGAGGAAGAGGATCAGGATGTTGATATGGAAGAAGAGGATGATGAGGATATCGACAATAGGAGTCTACGGGACGAAGAAGAGGACGACGAAGAAGGTCTTGGGGAAGATGAGGAAGAGGATGAAGAGTTGGTGGATGAGGAAGAAGATGAAGACGAAGAAGTTGAGGTGGATGATGAGATGGAGATGGAAGATGATAATGAGGAAGTTGAGGAGGAAGATGATGAGGAGGACGATATCGAGAACACAAAGCCGTTACAACCAAAGGCGGCTGGTGCAGCGTCTGGATCTGGATCCTCCAAGGGTGGTGCTTCTGCAACGGGAAAGGGCAAGAAGGCGGCACAACAGCAGGATGATGATGACGACGAGGAAGAGTTTAGCGATGACGATTTCTCGAACCCTCAACGCGGGATGGGTTTTGGAGGCCAGTTGACCAAACGCCAGCGTTCCAAACTGGATGTCCATGATGTCTCCCTTGAGCTCTTTGAGCTTCCTGTCGGTACGTCTTTCCTCTGTTGTCTTGTTTTTGATTGCGCCAATGATTCTCGTTTAGTAACCCCTTGCTCTCCTCCCCGTAATGACTATTAGCGCAATCGAGGAAGAGAATGCAGACGGAGGAAGAAATGGCGCTGAAGCGAAGCGAGATCACGCGTCGCCGCAAGAACCAGTCTGCACAACGTGCGGAACAGGACAAACTCGAGACCATTAACCGACTCCTCAAAAAGCAAGCCGGAAAACGCAAAACCGGCGCCCAGGACGATGATGAGGGTGGTGCTGGTGGTGCAGGAGATGACAAGCGGGTTGAGGATATAAAAGGAGGAAGACGATCGAATCGGTACATGACCCCTGCGAGCTATTTAAGTGTACGGTATACGACTCAGGGAACTACGCTGTCAATACCGGAGGTCTCGCTGGGCGATGTACCGTTGTGGATGCAGGAGACTATTCCTGCTGTCGAGTCGAAGGGAGGGAAGAAGGACGGTGGAGAGGAGGTTGAGCATAGAGCAATTGAGGTATTGGAGGTACCGGTTGTGCCGCTGAAGGAACCCGCGTACCCAGCGCCTCGGGGTCTGTGTGCGGTGGCCAACTGTGAGCAGGCGTGGAAGTATCGTGGGACGAAGAGCAAGAAGGTTGCGTGTGGGCTTGCACATCTGAAAGTTGTCGAAGCCGAGGCATAGAACATCTTTTTAACTTATCCCTTTTTTGTCCACAAGTTGTTCTACATTAAAATAATACAGTAATAACGCTTTTGATGAGTGCATGGGTCATGAGGCTATGGACTTTGCATCAGTGTGATGGTCCGTTCGAGGTCATGCATGCTGCACGTTTTTCTTCGGCATGCATGTCGTTTTCTCCTTGCGTACAAAGTCTCTGCCATACGTTCTTTCTTCACATCGCCACCGCTGTCTTTCCACGCCCTCGTCACAAAACTACAAAGTAAGGATGTCCATAAGATGAGGGGAGAACGAGAAAGAGGCAATAGTACAACAAGCAAATAAAAAGGAGCGGGCCAACTAAAAGCCAACTACAAATCGATGAATATCATACCTAACCTATGACCAACCGTATCGTCCTCGCCGTAGTCTTTTTTTGTTTCAAAACGCGTGAAAGAAGGCGTTGGCAACGAAGGACAGTGCACAGCAATCAACAAGTGCGATGTCAGTATCGTGGCTCCAAGGAGAATACAATAATATATGAAGGGTAAAAAAGGGAATTCGAGCGCTGCTATCCATACATCACACTGCGCGCGCTGTGTGAAGCAACGATGGAAATGTCCACTGAGAGAGAAAAAATAGAGGTATAAACTATATAGATGACTAGATACTTTTTTCACTATCGCCTTGGAGCAGATAATATTTGAAAGAGACTTCTACACAGTACGCATCACCGCGCGCGCCATTCCCCACCCATGACCTTCCCACGAGAACGTTAACAATCAGAACTATTAGCCTCGGAATACGGACGAACAGCATGTCCGTATTGTCCAGCAGCAAAAAAATATATTCGAAAAGGAAATTCGGCTCACCCGGGCGACTATCGGCGCCGATCTTGAAGAAAAGCAGGGGATTATACAAAACACACACATAGAATGACGAAAAGAGATCATTGTGAAAGGGGTAATAGACATACATGTGCACACATACCAAGCTACACATAGGGCGATTTTCGAGTGTGGTCCACAGGAACGAATTGTTCAGGAGAGGTATCCTCTTGTTGACGTTTAACTCGCTGTTCGGCAAAGGAGTTAATGGAATTTATCGATCACGGTTTTGATGCTGCTGCATTAAAACCGTCTTCAGGACCGATCCGTTGTTCACAAAACTGGGTGTCACTCCACAGCGCCGCAGCCGTAAATCGCCTTGGAGATCGGCGCCGAGACACACCACTCCCAAAAAATCAAGGATAATTCCATAAGTACAGTGACCTACTACGAAAAGGGCTATGATTTGAGATGTTACATCCACACAAACGGATTTCGAGTTCAACTACTGGCCTTCAAACTGTGCGAGCTTCAATCCGTCCGGTACCATAGTTTGAATGAGAGTCGAGTAAATGCAAGCTCTTAATGTATCCTCATCAATGATGATGGGCGCGCTATGGCTGGAAGGAAACAGATGATTTAAAGCTGGTCTCAATGGAAGTTCCAACACTTTATCGCCCGATGCCTGTATCAGTGTCTATCACAAACCCTGTTCCGCTCAACATTTGCTCAATTTCGCACCTCATGTTAAAACGAGCCGTCAGCGAAAAAAGACTGGTCATCGCGGAGTGATCAAGCTACTCGCCTTGGAATTGATGAAGTCGCATTTGAAAGTTGTGAAAAAAGGGTCCTAATATCTGTACCATGTTTGCATGCATAGCGAAGGCAAACAAAACCTAGAGGCAGCATCCGACGAGAGCTGCAGTGAAGAAAAGAATGGGGCGGAGAGAAGAGTGAGAGATGAGTCAAAAAAAAATAATACTCAAAGGCATTTCGGACACTAAGCAGCATCGTCCGCTTTTTATTACTTTGCTGTTCCTGAAAGAACGAAAAAGAGTTTGATACCCATTCAATGAGAGGTTCAACACTGAAGAAAAAAAAAAAAAAAAAAAAAAAAAAAAAAAAAAAAAAAAAGAGAAACGTTGTTCAGACTTGGGGCGAAAATCTGGTATCGGTGCTATGAACAAAGTAGCATTCTCACTTGCGCGTCTAATGCCTCCTGATGTTTTGCTGGCCATGTACTCAATCTGTCCTTTTTGGCAGCTTTTGCTACACGTTACAATTAAAAAAAAGCACCTGTAACATCAAAAAGTACAGGGTGATACAACTCGTGCTTGAAATAAAGAGACTTGGCTCGTGTTCTTCCTCGACATGAATTGACATTTGTGACTGCGGTCTGCTTGTTGTTTGGGTTCCCTGTCCCCACTCGGGATCAGCAACATTTGGTGGCCACATCGACTCAGCTCCACCCTCTCCTCTCTCCCGCTTGCATCCCTTCCATCCTCCCCTCTCACCCTCATATATACAGACCTAATGTTCGCCGCATTCTCATCACTCCGCACCAAGCTGGCCCCCGTCGCCAGGTACAAACCACCTATCCCATGCTTTCTTCAAACTCCTTACTTCTTCAACTCAACCCACTCAGATCCCATTTTGCAACTCTCATAGTCTGCCCCACAACCCCAATCGATTCAGATCACTAACATGTAATTCTTGCCCCCTCTTGGGGCGGTCTTGGAACGGATACATAGGACACAGGTCATGGCCTTGGCAGCACCATCCCCCGCCGTCGCCGTCGCCCCAGTCTCCACCAACTCCATCTTCTCGACCCTGACCGGATTCCGTCTTCCCTCCGTCTTTGGGTAAATAACCCCTCATCGCCAAGCAGAACCCCCCCGCAGACAAATCAGGAACAGGATACTACAAAGGAGAACATTGAGCAAGCACGGGCAGGAAGGAGGAGCAGGGAGCAAAGGAGCTGGAGAAGAGACCACCTGCGTCAGTTGCTGTTTTGGGACCCAAACTGAAAAAGAGACCTGCGTCGTTTGTCATATTTGGCGGATCTCACATTTGTTCAATTGACCTCGGTGGGTGGTGTTTGTTCAGGACCAGGAAAAGCCGGACGCAAGATCGGGATAGAAATCAAAACACATACGACAGATTTACAACAACCTCCCCCCGCCCAACAAGCCCCCATACAGGAAGGAGGAAACTTGGCTGGTTGTTTTCTGTTTGACATCAGGAGAAATGCTGGCTCCAGGGAGGGTTTACAGAGGGCGGTGTGTTCAGGAACCGGGAAAAAAAACGATATGGAAACTTGCTCAGGCCCATATCACCCCCCAAAATCTTATGGAGCGTTAAAAAAGCGGATACTGGGAGGACCAGGACACGCATCATTGGCATGTATCCCTCGCGAAAGGCCAACCAAGCAACGGGAGAACCCCCCGCACAATGCCAACACACACTCTTTACTCTACAAACAAACAACCTAACACCTTTTTCATAACACACTCCATTCCTCCAAAAACAAAACTTTCAATAGATCAAGTCAGGCACGCTTCGTCTCGTATGGTCGCGAATACCAGCCCTCACAACGCGTCCGCAAGCGCCGCCACGGTTTCTTGGCCAGGATGAAGTCAAGAGGCGGCCGCAAGATTATTCACAACCGCCTCCTCAAGGGCCGCAAGTACCTCAGCCACTAAAAATCCATATCATAACAAACGCAGCGAGGTTGGGCAGGCGGATATATAGACATCAGGGAATATTGTTACATTCATAAATAAGCAAGCGAAAGTAACATACCGTGGGGTCATGTTTCGGTATTTTGGGACACAATGGAAAAGCTTTTTATTTGGGAAGTTGAAAGAACTTTTTGAAGGAGCAAAGAGGAGGAAAGAGGGGGACATGAAAATGACGAAACAGTATGGGCAAAAGAAAAAGAAAAAGAAAAAGAGTACAAGAACATAGTGGCAAAAAAAGAAGAAAAAAGAACATGGTCAAAAAGGTATATGTGTTGTGTTCAGGCAAAAGAAGAGAGCGGGGGGAAGCAGGACAAGCAAGACAAAAGAATACAGCAAGGTGGGAAAGGGTCGCTTTCGGCGATGATTTAGACTATGGCGACAGAGGTCTTGCTGTCCTCCTCCATGGGACCTCCGGCTGAGGGGGCACAGAGCTCAGGTGCGCCTTCCACCATCGACTCCTCGTGAGTGCTCGACTGTGGGGTTCTGGGTGTCAGGCTAGAGATGGGAGAGTCAGGCTGCTCCTGGGGTGCCGATTCAACAACGGCTTCATTGACTTGGACAGGAGTTGGCAACTGTTGCTGCTGCTGATGCTTTGATTGCTGCTGTTGTTCACCCTGAGGGGTATGATGGGATCGCTCGCGGTCCTGGTGATGCTGGGGGTGAGCGTGATGACCAAATGGGCTCTTCTGGGGTTGTTGTCCGTGGAACTGGCCGTGTTGAGGGTGCTGACCATGATGGGGATGCTGACCATGGTGACCGTGCTGCTGCTGCTGCTGCTGCTGCATATGACGCTGTTGCTGGTCCTCGGGGCTCAAAAAGCCCTGGGAAGAGTGCATGGGTCGTCGATCGTCAAGACGGTGCATCGCCTGGTTGGGAACGGGTGGCATCTCGAGTGAGGGCGTGTGGGAATGTCCACGCTCTTTGCGCTGATAGTTCATATCCTGGCGAGGGTACTCGAGAGAAGGCGTCTGAGAGTGACCCATTTCATTAGGGTGGTACCGAGGGCGCTGATCGCCACGACCATAGTCCATCGAACGAGAGTGCGAGTGACCAGACTCTCTTGCCCGGTTCAAATCTTGGATGTCCATTCGAGAGAGGCCCAAGGAAGATGTGTGGGTGTGGCCGCGGCTGCGGTGGATCTGTCGTCCCTCGCCTCCATGAGGATCATGATGGCCTTGCGAGTATCCCTGAGGTGCCTGTCGCTGGTGTTGCTGGTGGTGATGTGGTCCGTTGGAAGGGTGAAAAGGGTGTGTAGGTGGGTAGGCGGAGGAAGTCTGACCAGGGCCTTCAGAGCGGTAGTGCTCACGTGGTCCGGTGGATGACTCAAATGGAGGTCCATCGCGCTGGGTTGGGCCAGTCTTTCGAATCGCATGGTCGCGTTCCCGAATATCTTCCCTCTCTGGTCCATCCACTCCAATAGGCTCTGCTCCCGATGGTGCTTGGCCGCCAGGGTACTGTTGCTTCTGCAGCTGTTGCTGCTGATGTGCTGGGGTCGGAGATCGGCTGGCGCCATTTGGTTGGTCATTGGTGCCCGAGGGAGGGAGAGGGTTGCCGTCCACATCAAATTCAGCGTCGGCCATTTGGTGCTCCTGAATGGTGTCCATCTGCAGCATCAATCCGTTCAAATGGCGGGCATCATGTTCACGCTGGGCGCTGATCTCCATCATCTTGTAGTAGTCAGCTGGGGTGCCGCTGTGCTTGCGAGAGTGCTCCAGAAGGGAATCCGATCGTGCAAACTTCTTCCCGCAGCCGTCGACTGTGCAGACAAAAGGCTTTTCGCCTGTATGCGTGCGCATATGACGAATCACCTGGTGGTGCTTGTGGAAAGGCTTTTGCTTGACAACGCAGTTCTCCCACTCGCAGGTATATTGAGACTATCGAACCAAAGGGGTAGGAGTGGTTAGATCACAATGATAGAAGCGAAAAACACGTTGTCATCCTCTCAAAGCAATTAATTGTAAACATAAAAATACCTTGCCGAGGCCGATGTGGAACTCTTCGACGTGGCTGACGAGCCAGTCCAAGGCACCAAAGACTTGGTTACAGCTCTTCCAAAGGCAGGTCCATGTGCTTTGTGTGGCCCCACCGTCAGGTGGAGAGCCTTGTGAAGCGATGCCAACTGGTACGATGGTGCGGATAATAGGGGCTGCAGTAACCATGGCACCTGCGGGTTCTGTCTCATCATAGGGGGAGAAACCAGTGTCGGAATCATTTTCGGTGAGATCCACCGACAATCTCCGCTTCTTGCGATCGGCAGCAGCAAGCTCCATGCGGTTCATGAGCGAATCCTCTGGTGCGATACCGTTCCTCTTGTTGAGTTGGGCATCCAATTGATAGCAGACCTCCTTGAGATCCTTGTAGTTGTGGTTGCGGAGTTCGTACTTTGCTTGGAGCTCTGCGTATTCTCTCCGTGCCCGCTCTAGCTCTGATGTTGTGATGGAGAACTTATATTCCAGGTCGGTGTTGATGCGTTGCAGGTTCTCGATCTTTTGGCAGAGGAAGCCGTTTTTTTGAATGAGTGTCGAAAGTTGGTTGGTCAGAGAGCCCTCGATTTCTGGATGTGATATTGTTCGAAAGCGATGGGGTAGAGAGACGAAGTATAGAGTGAGTGCTTACTCAACATTATAAACGCCAAGGCGCCAAGCGTTGCGCCATTTCGTTTCTGCTGGGAATAGACTTTGCAATTAAATACCTTTGAACTGCCGGGAGTGTGCGTCCCAAAACCGGGAGAGCATAGTCTGTAGATCGGTAATGGATGTCACCTCCTGTGCCGTGTTGCCATTCATCTCGCGGCTGTCACGCATATCGCCGCGAGAGTCACGCATATCGCTCCGGGAGTCTCGCATATCTCGCATATCTCGTGCTTCTTTCATGGTGGCGGTGTGTGTTGTAGTATGAACGGTGTCGAGTGTGTTATAGTTGTAGGTGAAGGCGTTATTGTCGTGATGTTAGACGCCGTTGAGAGGGTAAACAAGTCTTTTTCCCGTGGAGATTTTCGATCCTATTAGAGTAGAGGGAGATGGGGTCAATTTCCGGGTCTAGATCCAGGCTGTGTTTGGTTTTTGTTCCAAAAGCAAGTGGGAGACAGGGCTGGGCAAACAATCCATGCAGAGTGGCCCGAACGACAACGCGCGCCTTTAGTACCAAAACACAAGTAAGAACGATAAAGAAAATCCGCAGCCCCTCTGTTCTCTATCTGTTTTTTTTTCTTGGTTCTTGAGGTTGTCGATGACGATGACCATGGTTTATCACAAATAAAGGGGAACGGATGGCTGGCATGTGCAAATTGATTGGTCAGGTGTTGCCCGCCTTGAGCTCCAGGTCGGCTCTTATTTATGTGTGTAGTGTATGTGTGCGTGAGTATTGTAAAGGCAACTTGCCCACTGCCAGGCCGGACCCAGCCCGAACCATACTGGTGCCCCAGTCGAAACTGAGAAACACAAGAGACAACCACTATCGCCACTACTGACCACAACAACAACAACAACAAAACAAATGGAGCCCGCCTCCCTTCCGTTCCCCCTCCCCCATGGAAAAAAAAGCCAAATAATTTTTTAAGCATAAGAAGAGCATGAGGTGTCTGTGTATATGTGTGAACAGGAGTGAGTGGGTGACCTGTCTGGAGACGGCGTGGGGCACAGTTCGAGTGGAGTGGTCATGCCCCCGTCATATCTCTCTTTTTTTTTTTTTTTTTTTTTTTTTTTTTTTTGCTTTTACTGGTGTAGTCGAGGTTGTTGTTGAGAGCAGGGGCACACACACAGACTAACATATTCATAAGCAAGGTGCGGCGGGATAGAGCGGGGGCAAAATAGACAGAGAGGGGTAGAGAGTCGAAACGTCCATACTAAATGTGGCAATGAACCACAACCCAGCCCCATTGCCACCATGTCGCCCGGGTCGACTGATGGGCTGTGAGAGAAACGTGAGAACGACAGGAGGGAAAGAAGAAGGAGGGGGGAGGCAAGGAAGGGGGGAACCATATGGGGCTGAGACTAGGTTTCATGGCGGGGTATACCATCGACTCACGCCCACGAGACAGCCAGGACAAAGATAAAGCGGATGGTGGTAGTATGCGGTTTGTGGAGTATGATGTGTGTTTGAGGATTTGCTGTGTTGCATATGTATGTGCGAGGAGAGAGGGGAGATATAGTACGACACGAGTACAAGAAAGAAAAATGAGAGTGAAGAGAGCAAGAAGGACAAGAGGTGCAATTGATAGGAAGAAAGAATGAAGGAGTCTGTACCTGAGATATGTCTGGAGTTGATGAGAGTTGTTGGTTGTTGGTAGGGGAAGGTGCCTTGTGCGAGAGTGGAGGCCAGCGAGAGTTAGGAGTAGGGGTATAAGAGAGAGAGTGTGTGTGTGTGTGTCGAGGAGGAAAGGGTGCAAGTGAAAAATAAAAGGGAACCGAAGAGGAAGGGGCAAGAGGAGAATAGGAAGGAGGGGAGTGAGTAGAACGAAAGAAGATTGTGGAAAGTGACGAAGTAGAAAGAAAAGAAGGGGATGGTCCGTGGCAAAGTGAGTAAGTGAGTGAGTCGGACTAATTAGAGAATGGAGGGAGTGGAAGGTGGATGGGAGAGTGTTGGAGAAGGGAATGAGAAAAGAGAAGACAGAAAAAGAAGAAAGAAAGAAAGAAAGGAAAAGAGGGGAATGGAGGAAAAGAGAAAGGAAAGGGAAGAAAAACGATGGAGAGTGAAAAAGTGGCGGGTGAAGGATATGGTACGATATGGCGCGGTGAGAACTAAAAAAAAAAAAAAAAAAAAAAAAAAAAAAAAAAAAAGATAAAAAAAAGATGGGAACCCAGGTCGGGTGCCGGAAGGGAGAGTAAGGAGGGTCAAAAACTACAGTAGACAATATCAAAAAGCCAAAATAAAAAAAAAATACAAAAAATTCCATTCAATCAACATTTCGTTTGAATATAAATATTAGATATAGACTCATTTGAAATAAGAATGGATGGTTGTTAAGACAGACCAAGGCTATGGCTTTATTCTTTTTTCTCTTCTTTTCTTCTTTCTTCTTGAGTAACTGCTCTCTATTTTTTCACTTGTTTCTTTCTTTTCATTCATTCATTCTCTCGCTTGTGTCACTCAATGGCAATGGGACCATGACCATGGAGCAAGAGGCGAATGATTGTTGGAGTGTGAGCTCTCTGACTCTCTCTCTCTCTCTCTCTCTCTCTCTGTTCGACATATCCGAACAAGGCATCAAAAAGCAAATGCACAAAAGGCAAAGCATAAAATACAACCAACAACAACAAACATCCAGATCCATCCATTCTCTCCTATCCAGTCAGGCAAACAAAGCAGCCAAGCGAGAGCACAAATCAGCAAGAGGAGAAAAGAAATGACAATGACAATAGCGATTTGAGCATCACCATTATTCAACAAAAAAAAAAGAAAGAAGAACAGGGGGAACAGGGGACAAAGGAAGAAGGAAGGAGGGTGGGTCAAGCATGTTGTCCTCGTTAGTACCATCTGGCTCATCACATTGGGAGGGCATAGCATGGCATAGTACGGGATAAAATAGGGGCTTCCATCCTGGCTTGTAAAGAAAAAAAGAAAAAATGGGACACGGCAAAAAAAAAACCACCTCTATGCTTACACATCTATAGCCTTTCCCCCGTTTCCCATATTCTCTCCTCCATTTCATATTCATTCTCCTATGCATTTTTTTTTGTTCCATGCTCCATGCAATAGGGCATGGTCCACCGCGATCCAGGCTGACACGCAGACAAAGGAGCTAGACAAAGGACGAGAAACAGGCGCCCTTCTCCGCCATCGTCCATCAATCTCTCTCCCTCCCCTTCCTTACTTTTCTTTTTCTTCCTTCGTGTTGTTCCTCCCCTTTTCCTTCCCTCTTCCCCTTACCCTGTTTTGCCCACATTACTCACCACCCACCATCAGCCATAGCAGGGGTTTGGTCTGTCCGCCTAGGGGTCAAGAGAGGAATGATAATGAACCTTTTCCCCCCCTTACTCTCCTCCCGTGTCGTATGCACTGTCAATCCATCCGATCCCTCTCACTTCTACTGCCTTTGCACAACTCACACAATGAACAACAAAAAGCCAACAAGAAGCAAAAAGCTTTGTATGACCAGGTGCCGAGCACTCTAGCTCCAAAGCGACTAATGCAATCAAGTCACCCTGCCTGTCTTTCTGTCACATCATTGAAGATCAAACCCCCATTGTTTTATGTTGTTTTGAATAGAATTTGGAGGCAAAGGCGTTTTGTTTATTTTGAGTGACAACAAAAACAGGGGGTTGGAGGGTGTTGGAGGAGGAGTAGAAAACACGGAAACGCTCCGTTTTGCTGAGCTGGCTAACTAGGTTGGTTTGGTTAGTTGGTTGGTTGGTTGGTTGGCTGGGTCGGAAGGATGGATGGCGCGGGCTGGGCTGACTGACTGACGGCGAGGTGTCTGTGTCCGCAATGAAAGGCGCGAAGGGGGTCTGTCGGTCTGGTCGGTAGGTCGACCACGAGCCCAAAGCAACAAACAACACAACATCAAAAAAAACAAACAACAACGACATGCGCAGATACGAGAGAAGGGGGAGGCGTGACGGAAAACACAAAAAAAAAAAAAAAAAAAAAGATGGAGACGTGGGATGTGGGCGGGGTACGTGAGGGAGGTGATGATGATGGGGTTCATTCAGAGAGTTAATCGATGAACTGGAGGCTGTTTGACTGTCTCTTCTATTGATGTCAACAAACCAGACGACGACTATGATGGTCCGGCCCTTTGCTCTCGTTCCTTCTCTGACAGCCTTCTTTCGCATCCTCTTCCCCTGCCTGGGGAAGAGGGAAGGAAGAAAAAAAGGGAGCGGTAGGGTAGGGTAGAGTAGAGTACCTGGTTCGTTGTCCGTGTCCGTGTCCGTCGACCTACTTCTCGTCCAAATAAACAACAATAGATAAAAACAATAACAGGCATTAGGTCATGGCGATTGCCCATACAGATGCCCTGACCACGCCCCTACCACCCTCTTTTTTTTTCTTTCACTTCATTTGTTGTTGCCAATGGTAGGGGTGAGGGCGCCTTGCATGTTCCAATGGCGCGATCGATTTGTTTATGGATTTTGTTTCGTTATCGTCGTTGGTTCTTGGTTGTTTGTTTTGTTGGTGTTGTTAGGCGAGCAGCCTTTTAGTCCAGATCCCGACTAAATGTGGATTGTTTGTCAGCAGCTTATAAGCCGCAAAGCCAAGCTCTCTTGTTCGCCGAAGATAGAAGATCCAGATGCGGGGGCCAGGTGGTCCAACATAAAAAAAACGAGATGGACCGACCCAAACCAGCACGGAGATTTTTTTATGTATCTTTGAGTCAAAAATACAGAGCACTCAAAAGAGATGGAGGGATGAGGCGGGTTACGGAAGGGGAACCCGGTTTTATTTGGGACAGTGGAAGGAGTGGGGGGGGGCCCAGACGAGGCCTATTCCGGTTCCCCCTCTTTCTGTTTTACCGTTTCCATTTTAACCTACTCCAGGGGTAAACAACCCACTGGGTAGTTTGAAAAACAACATCAAGGGAGGGGAAGAAAGGTACAAGAAAGCCCATACGTTTTTTTTTCCTTGACCCTTGTTCGGTTCCCCCTACTTTGGATGGTGGTTGATTTTTTGGGTTCTAGCCCTCTTGGTTACATGAGGCACACGGAAACCAGACTGAGCAAATGGATTGTGAGTGTGCGTGAGAGACAGAGAGAGCTTGCGCGGGTAAGATTATGGCTAGTGGTTTTTTTTTGGTGAAGCCCACTATTATGGCTTTTTGATCCAGCCCAGAACACATATCCGTAAAACAAAAGGCCAGGGGGGTAGCCAACAGAGAGAGAGAAAGGGATCCATAGCTAAGGTCATATGGTTGTTCTTTTTTTTCTGTTTCTTCTTTGTGTGTCGGAGGATTGGTGTCACTGGAGTTCCCTTCATGTTTGGCGTAACAAAACCCTCCATTCTTTTATTTAGTCGTCGTTTGAATCGAAATAGCACTTAGAGCACGTTGTTGGCTCTGTGCGCCCAAAGCCCCCCAAAAAATCAGCGATGGTCTAGCCAGCCAGCCAGCTCAACCAGCAATAACTAACGGAGCGAACGAACCAACCAGTCCACAAAGAGTGCGGAGCAAAGGGAAAGGACCAAAGGAGCAAAAAAACAAAAAGAGAGCCGGCCGGCAATTAGCAAAACCAAACAACACACAACAACTACGTCAACAAACTACCTTTATCCCCCGATCATGGATGCGTCGATGGTGGGATGGATGGCTGTCGACTCTTTTGGTTGTTCAGGCTATTATTAAGAGCCTATCCCTTCCGTTCCTTTGCCCTATTCTCCTGTTTTTGATTTCTACTCGAAGCCAAGAAGCCGATCGACTGTGGACCAGATGACGTTCTCAGTCGAATGGTCGCCCTGTTCTGGATCTCGCATCGCAACAAAAGACAGGAACTGCGCTTATTGCGCTACGCTACGCTAGTCCTTCCATTCGAAAGGTCGATCGAAAACTGAGCAAATGGACAACGGTACCTCTCATAGAAATGCAGCGACGGCAACGGAGGAAGGAGCCGCAGGCGGGCGGCGCATTTTGCATTTAGTTCATGTACCAAAACAAGGAAAAATAAGAAAGTGGAGAAATGCTTGGAGAGACTCTGTGTCTGTGTATGTGTCTGTCTGTGTGTGTGTGTGTGTGAGTAAGTGAGAGCGCATCCTTTTTTGTTTTCATTGAGAGCGAAAGTGTAGTATCGAGGGAAAGGGAAGTGATGGGTAAGAGGAAAGGGAGGTGGACAAGGTGGAGATGGAGGCGCGAGCCCAAGAGAGCACTTTGCGTTTTTTCACCAGAGGGATCTTTTCCTCCGAGGAGTTTTTTTTTCTCAACGGTAAGGTAGCAACACTACATGATACATGTACTCAAATAAACCTAGGGAAGGACAGGGAGAGGGGAAAGTAATTGAGAAAAGGGATCAAAGGAAGGACGCCAATTCATCTATCTCGTTCGATAGGTCTAACCTGACTAGCTCTTGAGTCTCATATCCAAGCCAACAAGCTAGGTACAGAGGGAGACTGAGGTCTGGGCGTCATGTTATTTGGCGTCCTTCCTTCCTTCCCGCGCTTATCATTTCATTTCGCATTGCTTGGTCGCTCATTTCTCTTCACCTTCTTGTTATTAGATTCCTGGAAGACCCCTTTATTCGTTTTCGATCTATTTAGTTTCCCGTCGGTTCCCAAGGGTCATTTCTTTTCATTGGCGCATGATTATTATTATTTTTTGGTTGGCTGGGATCTGGGAAAAAAAATCCAAGAAGGGAAAGGGTGGTTGGGACACCAAGAAAGGGTCGTGTTTTTATTTTGCATGAATCATCCACGCATGGTGAGGAGAGAGGGGGGAAGCAAAAAAAACCGGTCTGTCACCAACCAGTCCCAGATTTGTTGTTAGCCTGGTGCTTGTCGAGCTGGCAAGTATTTTGTTGTATTTTCCTGCCGGAAGATGTCCGAGGAGGAGGACTAAGAGGGTGGTTTAGCATAGAGGTATCACTGTGTGCGATCAGGAAAGCAGAGGATGGATAACTAGTGAGTCTCTCAAAGACACGTTAACTTTGAAAAGACGCAACGGTTGTGCTAAGTGAAAGGTGTGCCTGAGAAAAAAGAAGTGACGTCACGCGAAACCAAAACAACTGAGAGATCGACTGAAGTTCTACCATCACTCACAAAAAAAATAACTCGCTCCTCGCACAACCTTCATGCCCCCACTCCCCCAGCAACATCTACTCAACAATCATGCCACCTAAAAAAGCCACATCCGGCGGTTCCAAGCCGGCCAAAAAGCAAAAACTCAACGACAGCTCATCCTTCGACACCACCGATAGAGTTCTGAGCAAGGAGGAAGAAGAAGAGATGAGCTCGGCACTGATTGCTCAACTTTTGGCACAAGAAGGCGGAGGGGACGGAAACGGTTACTACGCAGAGTACAACAACGATGTTCACTATGGTGGATTCGGCGGTGGAGGTGGGGGACGTGGAGGCGATAGCGACTATTCAGACGAGGATGAGGATTATCGACATGATTATAACTATAAGCCAAAGTCCAAGTCCAAGCGAGCTGGTAGGTTGAAGCGAGGGCTGGGTTGAAAAGGAACATAAAGTTTCATTTTTCCTATACAACCCACATCTTCATTTATTTCTCCCTTCGATACTCCCGCCCATCTGCACTTGAGTGAAGCAATGTATTAACAAAAACTACGCGTCGTTGTTTGTACTGAACGGTCGATGATCATAGCCGGCAGGAAAAAGGCAAAGCCTGCGCCTGCGCCTGTTGCCAAGCCAACCCCTAAACCTGCTGCAAAGTCAACACCAAAGTCCGCCACATCTTCGGCAGCAGCAACAGCCGCCACAACTACCGCCACAGCAACGACGACTACAACATCAGAGACTACGACCATCATCACAGCGTCTAATGCAACAGAGACTGTAGCCGTTGTTACCTCCGGGGAAGCAGCAGCAGCAGCATCATCCACCGATGCAGGAGATGAAACTGCAACAGTGGCCAAGGTGGAGACGACGCCAGCACCGGTAGTAGCCAAAGTCAAGCCCGTCAAGGAGGCGCCTGTGGGTTACAACACTGGAGTTTATAGCGAAACGGAGGAGAAGGCTTTTGTTGAGGCGCTCGATATCTTTGGCCGCAACTGGCGTAGTGTAAGCACACCTTTCTTGTCATTTTCAGTTGACATATTCAAACTATGTGCGATCTATTCATCACTCACTCATTTGAGATGCCATTACATAATAGGTCGAACAACATGTTGCGACACGCGATGCCAATTCGATCAGGAGTCACGCCCAAAAACACTTTATCAAGTTATTCAGGGACAACATACCCTTGCCAGCCAAAGTGTTGGAATCAGGACCTGGATACACTCTCTCTGGAAACGACCTCAACCCTTACTCTTCGGCAGCACGGCCTTATCTTTCACAGAGAGTGCTGGACGATCCTTCTTTGCTCCCGGCCCAGGGCGGCACCATTTTCACACCGGATTCAACGGCGGCTATCAAGGCTGAGAAGGCGCAGGCTAAGGAGAAGAAGGCCGTCGAGGCTTCGGAGGCAAAGGAGTCGAGGGATGTGAAGGAGGCTGTTAAAGAGTTGAAAGAGCTTAAAATGTAGGTGGAATCATTAATTTGTGTTGTCATTATTCTTTATTTTTGACGCCACCAAAAAGAAATTTGCTAACTCCTATATTCATGAACCTAATTAGTCGTAAAACTCCCAAGGTCCACAAGGAGTCCTCCCGCGCCAGAGTTGACACCTCTTCAGATGAACCAGTCTACACCGGAAGAACAGACTACTCCAAGGCCCGCCTTCGCAGTGCCCGAGACCGCTCCTCAATCCACTACCGCCAGATGGCCAGCGACCTGGATCCCCTGACGATGGTCAAGTGTGAGCCCTTTTGTGGACAACCCAACTCGGGTGTGGTCGGCTGTCAACCCTTTGGAATCAAGGTCCAGTCGAATGTTCTTTTGGGAATGGACTTCCATGCTCACTTGATGACCTCTGAAATTATTGGATTTCTTGCTGGTGAATGGACCCCCGCGACGAGAACGATTCATGTCAAGGCGATTTTCCCCTGCCGATCGTTGCCGACGGAACATAACCATGTCAATGTGGAGATGGACCCGACATCAGAGTTTGAGGTCCGGCAGGAGATTGAGAAGCGAAACATGCGGATTGTGGGGTGGTATCATTCGCATCCGACGTTTACACCTGATCCTTCGTTGGTCGATATTGAGAACCAGACCAGTTATCAGAGTCTCTTCAAGGATGAGGCCATGAACGAGGAGCCCTTTGTTGGCGCCATCGTCGGTACGTCTTCACCCTGTGCTGGTTGACTCTGCTATAGGTGCTTGTACTTGTTGTTCCATTATAACTAATACCTTGTGTCCTTGGTGTGGCAAATAGGTCCTTATGATGAGAGGTTGCCTGGGCTGTCGTCTGTTATTAACTGGTTCTATATCAGCCAGTCACCTCAAGAGCGTGGGCACCCTAAACGACTTGTCTACGACCTGATCGAAGACCAAAGTCTCCCTGAGGAAGAGTCCTCCCTCTGGGTAAGTCCTCTCAATATACTATAATCGAGCGCACAGAGATAGAGCACGCATCGCACTGGCATGCTAACACGGCACGTTTCTTAAATTTGGCGTTTTCTTTGGGCGAAATAGGTCAAGCTGTTTGACGAGTATAGAGATTCACCAGAACGGACAAACTTCAAGGAGCAGTGGCGTCAGGAAGAAAATGAGACTAAGCTTCAGAAGATGTTGGTGTCTTTAGGTCGTCGTATGCCGTGGCTCAGGAACAGTCTCTTGAAGAGCCAGGAGCAAGAACAAGAGCTGGAGAAGGAGCAGGATGGTGCTGCTATTTGTTCTATCGAGGACGGGGAGAACGCGACTGAGCCAGTTGCTGAAACTCCTGCAGTTGCTGTTGTTGCTGATGGAGGCGAGGCTGCAATGACGGATCCTGAGATCTTGCCCACTGCAGTGCCCGTTGAGGATGAGAAGACACTAGTGGAGGAAGAGGATGCGACTGTGTTGGCAGCAATTGAGGCACAGGTTTTGGCGACACCAAGTTCGACTGAGAGCAGCAGTGAGTCCATGGAAGGTGTCGAGTCCACCGTTGTTCCTCAGGTTAAGAGTGAGAAGGCCGGCGAGAAGATTGAGAGTGAGGATGTTGAAGTTGAGTCTGAACCTGAGGCTAAGGCTGATGAAGCCAAGGCTGAGTCTATGCCTGAGTCTGATGACAAGGATAAGGATGTGTCATTGGATGTGAGAGAGACGGATGGTCTTGAGGCCCAAAGCAAGGGCCAGGGCCAAGGTATGGAGCGCAGTCTCAGCAACGTGTCCTCTGCCTCTGCAGTATCCGCATCTTCGGTGTTATCGGCATCATCCTCGTTGTCGTCTTCCTCGGCGACGTCGTCGTCTCATCAGAGTCAGGGCAGTAGCAAGGCCTGGGCGGCAGCGACCTTCGGCGGTCTGATCAAGGATCCATTCCTGGCGCTTGTTGAGCAGGAGTTGTCGGGGTGGGAGTCTGTTGTTGGGTAAAGCGAACACACATGCACACCACACTCGACGCAAAAGCACAAAAACACCAGCACAAAACGTGCATTTGTAGGTCCCTTTGTGTGTGTTCCTTGCTCATAGCTATTTATTTGTTTCCATTCATTTTTCGTCTGTACATAGTCATAGGGTTTTCAAATCAAAATGCTTTTTTTTTTTTTTTTTTTTTTTTTTTTTTTGCATCCTTTGCGCAACATATGGGAGGATTAGTTTGTGAGCAGCAAAAGTAGTTGTGGGATGATTCTTGAGTTTTTCGAGCAGAAAACGCAGCAGCAAAGAAGAACGTCGGTGATACGAGATTGGTAACGTTCAATGCACTAAAAAAAAAAGCCGGCCGAGCCGTTCCGTCAATCAATAACAACAAAAAGGTGGAATGCTGGTAATGGACGAAGAAGAGGAAGAAGAGGAGGACAAGAAGAGCGCGACAAAGAAGAAAAAGAGGACAACATTTGATGGTTTTGACGAACAAAGACAAAAACAAATGCACTAAGCAATGCAAGTATAAGAGCACATGCTAGATGGATTCTTTCAAAGTTCGCGTTCAATGAAGTGAACCCCCCGAGAATGAAAAAAAAGAGGTGACGGAGCGGCAAGAATTGAATACTATCTCGCTGGTTGGAGTTCCATTGGGTTTGATCGATTTATGTGAAGGAAGATTGTAGCGTGGGTCGAGTGTGGGGATGGGCGTTGAGTTGGGCGCCCTATTTTGTTTCTTCTTGCCGCAAGTGAAGAGAGAGAGAGAGAGTGGGATAAAGGATGAGCACTCCACATTCCCTATCAAAACAGAGTGAGCAAAAATGAAAAAAAAAGAGATGGACACAGCATTGGGTCTTAAAACCCAATTTTGATGGTAGTACAAGGAAGCGATGAGGGAGACGAAGGAATGGGTAAATCATTAGTGAGGCGCCGTGGTTGTCGCTCAAAGGCAAGAGTCGGTGTAGATTGCTGCGAAACAGGAGGGTGATACCAGCCAGGTGATCAGATACTGGGGCCAATCTGGCGACTCATCTGTGGTAGTAATATTTTCAGTTGAGAAACTGGTGGATCGATTGTCAAAGGAAATGAACCAGGAAAACGTGCTTAATGCGCCAACCGAATGTGCGCACGGTGGCCAGCTCAAGTTGAATGAATGAGCTGAATTGTTGAAGAGGATATTGTTGGCGCAACAGAAACAAAAGGAGAGCAAACACAAATGCGGCTGCTAAAGTGAACTTTGTTGACGGTGGCTGCTTCTCGACACATGCACATCGTGTATTTGCTTGTCCTTGGGCCAACGTTCTGGTAGAAGGAGCCAAGTTACTTACTGCCTTTGGTGTGTCTCAATCAATGCACAATTGTCTTTTATGCCCTGAAATGAACATGAGCAGTAGGATGATAGATGATGGGCTATGCGCTCTGTCCTTCCATTGCATGTGTTTGCTTTAGACAGAAGGAAGAGGGGTACTCAATTGAAGAGATAAAGGACACATTTCCCTTCTTCTTGTTCTCTTCTTCCTCTTCTCGATTCTCTTCTTCTTCCTCTTCTTCAACTTCGCATTGATCCATTGTTCAAGACTCGGCGTTACTTCCCTATCTTCGTTTTTCATTACGGCTGATCTGATTCCCCCACAGCCGCGACCGTTTTTATTTCCCTTACAGTCCACCAGCTTTTCTGATTCTTTTCGTGTCCCTCCATTTTTATTCACTCCTTTATCTCTTCTGCTTTCTCTTTCGTTTCCTTTTCCCTTCTTTTCAACTCTTTTCCCTTAATCCTTTTCTTCACTTACAGGATAGCTCCTACTCACTCCCTCTCTCCCTTCGTCTCCTTATTCCTCACCTTTTCACTTTCATACTCTCACGTTCAACTCTCCTTTGTTTGGTCACCCTTATTTCGTCTCATTCTTCGCACTCTCATTCCCTCAACGCACCAACTGATTCACACCAACACTACACAATGGCACTGACAGCAAAGGCTCAAGTCATCGAGCGAGACTTTCAACTCGCCAGAGCAAAGGCAAACTACCCTACCTTCTCTGAATTCGCACGTCGCTATGTCAAACACAACAAGGACGGCATCGGTAAGTCCTCTATGAAAGACTGAGAGAGCAATGTAAGAGGAGGAATCAAGAGTAAAAGGCTGTGACACTGACTAGTAGCAGGAAAAGGATCAGCTATAACATTAGGCGGACGATGGATTCAGGACCAAGTCGACGTCGTTCATGGGAAGCACCGACAGGAGAGGCAACTGCGATTGAGAAGACCAATGAGGGTGGGAATAAAAATAAGAATGTTCGAAAGGCTCATCAGGGTTGTGGAGGGAATGCTGGAGCACTCTCAGTTCTACCTTGAACAGCAACGACGTACATTCATTAAAGAAAAAAATGACGGACGGACAAGTGTTTTGTCGGAACCCTGCGTGCTACGGACAAGGGCTCTCTATTCACCTCAATGAAGAAGCAACCCTAAACGTTTACTTTTGTCGCAAACTCACAACCCTAACCCATCTTTTTTCTACGATACAATAGTGCTTGCGAATACGGCCATGCTGGAACTGGCGGTAGGAGAGGCAGAGATTGCTATTCGCAGGGCTCAGCAGTGGACATACATGGTATCATTGGATGATACCCCAGACAACGTTGCTTCAAGTCCGCCCATCCGGCAAGAGTCGATCCAGGAGGCTGTCGAAAAGCTTGAACGGGTCTTGTCCAAAGGCCCTGAGGAGCATCAGGAGGTATGTTTTTTTTTTTTTTTTTTTTTTTTTTTTTTTTTTTTTTTTTTTTTTTTTTGGACAAGCGAAAATGTTGCCCAACAAAGTTAGCTATCTTGACGGCGGCATGTCTCCCTCGTGTCGAAACGACTGACCCTGAAACTGTCATGAACTGACATGATGAACTGACGTCCAATTACCCCCTTTTTTTTTTTTTTTTTTTTTTTTTTTTTGTGCGCAAAAACAGTACGCGGCAATTATTCTTGCAAGGGCAGCAATGGCAACCAACGCACCAGATCGTGTACAACGTGTCGCTCATTACCTTCAAAACATCCAGCTCCCTCCAGTTCGACTCCCTTCAGGCTACAACTTTGCTCTGATCGCATGTGGATTGACTGTTAAGGGATTGGCACTGGAGGAAGAAGGCAGGATCCCTGAGGCTATTGTATCATACGATAATGCTGCCCTCTGGGTCCAGAGCCACCCCAACGAAAAGTGCGAAGAACTCTTCGCATGGACAGAACACGCCCTTTACAGAGCAGGATTACTGAAGCTGCGTCTTGGGTAATGATCTTTTCGACGAATCATAGGCGCTGTTTGGAGCATGAATAACAAGGAATGGTATACAAGGAGCAGTTGAATCTAACTAGCAACCTTATTATTTCCTTGCATACTGCTTTTGTAGGGATCACCTTGCGGCGATTCGTTCATTCCGAGCATACCATACCGAGGCGCTCAGCTGGCCTGGCAACTTTAGACTGCCTCGACGCGCCACCGCCTACCGCTATCTCTCCCAATCCTTATCGACTTCCTTCAAGACACTTGGATATCAAGCCGCGGCTAATGGATCTCCTACTGTCGTCAGGTAAGTTCCTGATACTTCTCTGCGAATGATGTGATGCTTCAATAGTCAAGGCATCAGAAATATTGACAAGTAGCATTACTTTACTGTATGGAACTTGTATTAGCGAACAACCACACCTCTACACCGCGGCGTTGAGTTCTGAGATGGCAGAGATCCACGCCTACTGGGAGGACTCATTGTATGCAGTGACAGCATTCCCAGGAGCTAACGAAAAGAACTGGCGAGTCCTGGTGATGATTGAGCAGATCATTGAAGACCGCAAGTTGCTTGGACCTGGAAACGATGCTGACAAAAAGGCCCTCGTCGAAGTGAGTGCGCACTCTTTGTTCACTACGTTTCTTAACGCATTTCGCTTTCTTTCCGTTACTAATCATTTTGCAAACTCTTCTATGCGAAACAAAAGACCATCTACCGGGCTTCGCAAAAGACTTTCCAGTCTCCTCGGATCTTGCGCTTCCTTTTCTTTGCACTGGTGGAGAAGGGTCAATACGACGAGGCAGAACTGGCTCTCAAGGCGTATCTGGATATGGCAGAGATCAATCACAAGGTGAAGGGCACGACAGCTGAGGACTCTTTGACTCATGATGAGCGCGTTCGTCTGGACGTCGAGTCCAGGTACGACATTACGACTGTCATGATTGCTGGATCTCGTCTGTACTCCAAGGAGCTTGCAAAGCCCCAGGAAGCCTTAAAGTGCGCGTCAGGAGCCTTGGACAATATTCACGAGTATCTCCAGAACCATGAGCTAGTAGCCGACTTGCTCAATGATGCCTACCAGTGCCAAGGAATTGCCTACGGTCTCCAGGCTTCTACCAGTAAGTTTAGTACCTTTTTATCTAGATCACATTTGGTGGCGCAAGGAAAAAGAGCCTAAATTGTACGAGCGTTTTCTCTAATTGAATAGCACACGAGCCCCATCAGCGGCCCCAGTTGTATACCAAGGCTGTGGAATCATTGGAGAACGCGATCAAAATCGCACCCGGTGCTTTCGACAGCCAGTACCTTCTCGCCCTCCAGTATGCAGAGATGCGCGAGATCGCAAAGGCAATCTTAACGGTCAAGCAGAGCATCGGTCTCAACTCGAGTCACATCCCCTCGTGGCACCTGTTGGCATTGTTGCTCTCTTCACAGAAGGATTATGAGCGTGCCTTGGGCATCTGCGCTGTGGGTCTCAAGGAATCTGAGTGGGACTTGGCTCAGACGGATGGATTTTCTGCTTCTCAGTTGGACGGCGAGGATTACTTGGCGCTCCGGGTCACACAGGCGATCTTGCAGGATCAGGTTCATGGACCGGAGGCAGGATTGGAGCATGAGGAGGCACTGTTTTCGCTGTATACCCGCGTGTTTGCACCAGAGCCTAGCTCGATGGGCGAGAGCTTGTATGATATTCAGAACGTTCAACGACGAGATCAGAGCGATAACAACGTGATCGTGAACGTGTCGCCATCTGTGGTTGTGAATGGTGGCACTACTACAGGTCGTCCACGCTCTGGAAGCATTCTGAGTTCCCGAAGCAGAAACGGCGGCGGCTCTGACGTCGGCAGCATCATCGGTGCCAGTAATAGCAATACCCTCGGTAAGAATTATTTTCATTACGCTGGCAGTTCAATATGAGAATCGCCATCGGTTGCGAATCTAACCGTAATGCTTGTCATACCTGTTACACCTCTGTAGAAGTACCAAAAGCTAACTATGCGTCGTCGATTACGTCGTCGATTGGATCGAGCCCCAACAAGCACCGTAAGATCCCACCTCCTGCTGCAGCCGCTGGAGCCAACCAGGCCTCTTTGGGACGTTCGTTACTCAGCCTCCCTCCACCAGTTCAAAGACCAACGACAAAGTCGGTGATGCGGACTGCGCGTGCCAACAAGGTGCTCGTTACCCTCTGGTTGATGTCTGCGTCAGCTTTTAGAAGACTCAGCCGTATGGAGGATGCCCTGAAGGCTGTTGAAGAAGCTGAACGCGTCGATGCCTCTAGTCCCGATGTTTGGTACCAGGTACATATCCAACCGCCCTTTTTATTTTTTTATTTTTTTTTTTTTGAGTGTTGCGCTTGTGTGAATGAGGTGAAATGGACCATTTTATTAACTCCTCTTCGTTTTACTTTGGTTTAGTTGGGATTATTGTACGCTGCTCAAGAAGACCGAGAGACGGCTTCAGTGTCATTTTCGAAGGCATTGGCGCTGGATCCCTATCATTCAGCCTGCCTGGCTCGCGTTGGTCGATCATACCTGGACGCAGGATCGTTGGAGATGGCCGAGGGTATTTTGGAGTCTACGACCAAGAGTCTTGGCTGGGACAATGCGGAGGCGTGGTTCTACCTGGGCAAGGTCTTTGAAGCGACGAATCGGTTGACGCGTGCTAAGGAGTGTTTGTGGTATGCGCTTGATCTCGAGACCTCCCGCCCTGTCCGTAGTTTCACAGAGGCATTGCCTCGATATGTTCAGTAATCGTAGATGTCGCGAAAAAAAAAATTGATACGTCACCGAATGGGTTCTCTCGTGGTGGCGGTTGTGAAAGTTAAAAGAGGAGTCTCTTGAACTTTTTTTCTTTCTTTCTTCACACCTGTCTTTTCACACATACCGTTCTTTGCCTACCATGTCCGGAAGATTACAATGCCGCATGTACGCCAACAAGTTCCCTGAAGGTACTTACCTCGACGCCTCAACCACGCCTTAGGCTCTTTCAAGTCCACACCCGATTCAACGAAAAACTTTCTCTTTGGCCCTCGTTACTGATTCGTCACATCTCGCCACCGTTTTTTTTTGCGCGACTCAATAGTGGATGACTTGGTGATGGTCAACGTCCGTCAGATTGCCGAGATGGGCGCTTATGTGCAGCTTTTGGAGTACGACAACATCGAGGGAATGATCTTGTTGAGTGAGCTGTCCCGTCGTCGCATTCGCTCGATCCAGAAGCTGATTCGTGTTGGCAAGAATGAGGTTGTTGTTGTCTTGCGTGTTGATAAGGAGAAGGGTAAGCTTACAACGCTTGTTTCACGGAACTTGCCGCGCGCAGTAGTGTGGTTGGTTGTGTAAACTTGAACGCCAATTTGTCAGATAGGACAGGGCGGCTCAGGACTGACAGGATACTGCAGGAAGCGAGGAGGGCGCATGGACGTTGTCGACTGGAAAGTATGCAGGAAGAGCATATTAGTGGGAACTGCTATGACATTCTATTACCTGTTGCTCGCCAACGCACGCTTCAGTTGGTGCGAACGCCTTCAAAGCTTGTTCGCTTGGCCCGGCCTGGGAGACGCACAGGATCTCAGGAGCGAGGAAAGTGGGTTTGCGCCGTATTGCCAGCATTTTTAACATGGATGGGATCGTATGTTACTTTTTCAGGGAACAATTACTCAGGAACTCGAGTGAGAGCTACGAAAGGAACAAGCGCACTTTGGCAACTATGATAGGACTCAAACGCTGACCTCAATCGCCTTTCTCCATGTTCACTGGTTAGGATACATTGATCTTTCGAAGCGTCGTGTGTCGGCTACGGATATTGTCAAGTGCGAGGAGCGTTACAACAAATCAAAGGCTGTCCACTCGATCATGTCGACAGTCGCCAAGAAGGAGAACAAGGATCTGGAGGTTCTCTACGAGCAGTTGGCATGGCCCTTGTACGCCAAGTACGGACACGCCTACGATGCCTTCAAGGCTGCCCTCAAGTATGTTCTCATTGTCTGCGCCTTAAAAGGATAATTCAGGACATTCGTGTTTTGCTCATGATGACTCAGGGATCACTCACCGTAGATACTGATACTCACAAAACTCTTTTCCCACACCCATGTAATAGCGAGCCTGAGAAGGTCTTTGAGGGATTGGAGATTGCAGAAGCTACCAGGGAGGAGCTGTTGAACAACATTAAGCGCCGGTTGACACCACAACCCATCAAGATCCGCGCAGACATTGAGGTGACTTGCTTCGACTATGAGGGCATTGACGCGATCAAGACTGCTTTCAAGGAGGCTGAGGCTGTTTCCTTGCCCGAGGTCCCTATCCGCGTCAAGTTGGTCGCTCCTCCTCTGTATGTCATGATCACCAACGCCCTCGACAAGCAACTTGGAATTGAGACCATGGAGAAGGCTATCGCCGTCCTCGAGGAGAGCATTAAGAAGAACAACGGCAACATGGTCACCAAGATGAGCGTAAGTTATCTACCACCTCTTTGGCGTTTCATTCTGTATACATTGGATGTAAGGTGGTGAAGGACAGTCTGGACGGCTTACTCATCATTACTTATTTGTTTTATATATATAGCCCAAGGCGGTTACAGAGGCAGACGATATGGAGCTCGACCAGTTGTTGGCAAGAATCGACAAGGAGAACGCAGAAGTTTCGGGAGACGACGATGATTCTGATTCCGACGCCGATGTCTAAAAAAGAACAGTTATCACGCCCATGGACAACACTGCCGACCGATTAAAGATGCACCAATTGGCAGGACTCTTTCGTAAACACAGCACCCCACATCCTTTCGCCGAATAAACGAATCAACCCATACCAATAACCAACTACCAGGCTCATTTTTTGCTCCCCTATGTCCTTCCCGATCTTGGATCGTTGTTGGCCCAAGGAGTTGGATAAGGAGTGAAGAAAGGAAGGGGAGGATTGGTGTAAAAGGACGAGCCACGCTATCGCGATATGGAGTCAGGGGACAAGGAGCAACGAGAGAGGGAAAAAGGAAAAGATGGGATCGGACGAATCATTTGCCACGAAGGACCATTGAGGGATAGCAGCATTAGTTCGATCTGTTGGCTGGTCGGGTCTGGTCCCTTTTTTCTTCTTCAGGAGGCCCTGGAACGCCACACACATGTTTCCGTTCGTTCCTTGTTCCTGTTGTGGTTAAACGGCAGCGCACACGGCAGGGCGCAAAAAGGAGTAAAGCGTCGCAAAAACAAAGGGGTGGTAGGCACCCAATGTGGTACACTGCAGAACGTACACAGCGGGAATCATGCACCACAGACCTCTGATTGTACTCTTTTTTTTTTCTCAGTCAATCACGTATGTGAGAAAGTACAAAACGGGGGCTAGCAATTAGCCCCAGATCGGTCCCATTTCGGCCATACGCTAAGAACACGTTACCCCTACCCCGCGCCTTACTCATTCAGCCGGCAAACCAGCTAATCTTCGGCGAATAGCCATGGTTCCAGATACTGAAACCCGTGCAGTGGACGAAATTCTCGCGTGTGAGAATTTTTTTTCTTTTTTTTCCTTTCCGTGTCTCTGTTTGGTCGTCACTAGCAGCAGTTAGTGGCAGAAAGAAATTGAAGGTGGGTGCGTTGGGGGCGTGACAAGAAAGCATCAAGTGGGCTTGAAAGAAGGTGCCGATGGGCTTGTACTTGTAAAGACTCCAACTCCTTTTTTTTTCGTTTTTTTTGTTCTTTTCCTCCATTTTTTTGTTCTTTACCCTCTTTTTTTTTCTCCTCTCTCCTTCCTTTCAACTTACTCTTGTACATAGCCTACAGTCTTCATTTTCACAACACTTTTCTATCTTTATACCGCATCCCTCTCTTCTCAGTCCAACAAAAAAACCAATAACAAAAACTCCTCACTCTTTTCCCTCAAACAACCCACCGGCAACTTTTACAGCTTCAACTTCTACTTCCATATTATCGTATGCAATCATCATGAACAGAGCACGCCGCGAATCCCTCAACTGTCTTAACGCAGACAAGGAGACGCTCGAGTTCTTTGCCGCCCAAGAGCAAAGTCGTCCCTCCCCCATCGCCTCCCACCAAGAAAAGTTTCCCGGCAGTGGTGGCCCTTCGGGCAGGAACAGATCGAAATCGTTGGCATACGGTCTCACCTGGGCCCAGGCCATGAACGGTCGAGCTATCTCCCCTACCGACATGTTTGGAATCACCAATGCAGATGATTCGAGCTGGCAGGGTCCTTGGGTCAACAACAGCTCTGCTGGTTCTGCCTCGTCTGGTGTCGGTGGTGGTGGTGGTAGTGGAGTTGGTGTCACTGGTGAGGCGGGGGAGGGAGGTAGAGAACCACACCGGTTGCATCATCACCAGGGAACGTTGCTCGATAGTGGGCTTGGAGGAGGCGGTGGAAGTATTGGTGCTCCTGTAGGGAACAATGCTAAAACGATTGCTAGCGTTAATGCCCCGGTGTCTGTTATCTCTCCTACGGTGGGAATGGTGCCCGAGTCTCCCAAGGTGGTTACGGTGACTTGGGAGTCGACCTTGGAGAGATCGATCCGATCGATTGTGTCTATTACAGCTAACCATGTCCGCAGTTTTGACACTGAGACTTCTGGTACGTTTTTCTTTTATTTGTGGTTCAGAAACATGTTCTTTTCATGCACCGATTGGAGATGTTATCCTGCCTTTCTTTGATTTCGTTTGTTTGTGGCCTTCGCCCATTGCACAGAAAGAGTGGCTGTTGTGGGTGTTGCAGGGTTAATGGGCGATGTATGGTGGTGCAACCAACAACAACGACAGAGTCGGAAGGCATAACATAACAATAAGGGCTCAAATCGCAATTTGAAGGGTCTGGAAACCATTGCAACAGTGAGTGCAACGACCAAGAAAATACAACAGGTCAAAAAAAATGCAGTGATAACAACAACCGTACGACAACCGGCGTCATGGATAACACATGAGCGTGATTCATACACAAACACACCGAGATTACCCATAAGCACAACCCGCTACCCACTACCAGACACACTATCGTTTCGATAGACGTCCAGTATCTTTTTTTTATCTTGCCAAAGAGAAGAAGAGGGAGAGAGAGAGACCTTTAGTGGCGTGTGACTGTGGCCTGGGTTGACCAATGACACCATTACGCCCACACCTGAGATCAGCACTAAACATGTCAAGTTTCGTACGTGGATGATCGAATGAAAATAGGCGCGTATTCGGCAACAGGGTTCCTTGTCGACGCTCAGCGCGGTATCATCCTCACCAACCGCCACGTCGTCTCGCCCGCTCCTATCCTCGCTCTCGCCATCCTCTCCAACTATGAAGAAGTCGAGCTCAAGCCCATTTACCGCGACCCCGTCCACGATTTTGGGTTCATGCAATTCGACATCTCCAAGGTCCGCTTTATGAAGCTCGAGGAGATCCCGCTCAGCCCCGAACGTGCCCGTGTCGGACTCGAGATCCGAGTCGTAGGAAACGATGCTGGAGAGAAGCTCAGTATCTTGGCAGGAACTCTGGCCAGATTGGATCGACAGGCACCCGAGTACGGTCAAGGGGAGTACAATGATTTTAATACTTTTTACCTCCAGGCGGCTTCATCGACCAGTGGTGGATCTTCAGGAAGTCCGGTGCTGGATATTGAGGGGCACGCTGTTGCGTTGAACGCTGGAGGTGCTAGCAAGGCGTCGGCGTCTTACTACTTGCCATTGGACCGTGTCAAGCGTGCACTCGAATATGTCCAGGCGGGAGAGCAGGTCCCCCGTGGTACCCTTCAGACGGACTTTGATTACTTCCCTTACGATGAGCTGCGTCGTCTCGGTCTCAAGACATCGATGGAAGAGCAGATCCGCATCCAGTTCCCCAATGAGACTGGAATGCTGGTCGTCAAATCCGTCCTTCCCAAGGGTCCCGCCGCCGACCAGCTGATCCCCGGAGATATTGTGATCCAGTGTAACGGAAACCCGATCGCCAATTTCATTCAGCTCTTCACTGTCATTGACGACTCTGTCGGCCAGAACATGAGTCTCACGGTCGTCCGTGGATCCAACTCACAGATGCTGACCTTTAATTTTGTGGTCCAGGACTTGCACTCGATTACTCCTGACCGGTTTGTCGAGGTTGGTGGTGGTGTTGTCAACGAGTTGTCGTACCAGCTGGCGCATTCGTATGGTCAGCCCTGTGGAGGTGTTTATGTCGCAACCTCGGGACACATGTTGGCCTCAGCTAGTGCCTGGCGCAAGAGTATTATTGTTGCAGTCAACAATATCCCGACACCCAACTTGGATGCGTTTGTTCAGGCGCTGTGTACTCTGCCAGATGGTGCTCGTGTTCCTATTCGGTTCTACACTCTCCAGAAAGCCTTCAAAGAGAAGATCATGATCATGCATGTTGATCGCCACTGGCATAAGTGTCGCATGGCCATCCGCAACGGTAACCTTCGCTTTTTTTTTATTTTTGGCGGATGATGTCATGGGAAGCGGTGAGAATTGGGTCAAGAAGCAAATGCTAACCATGTATGTTCATTATCGATAATAGACAAGACGGGTTTGTGGGACTTTACGGATATGCCTCCACCACCTCCATCTCAACCCTATACTCCAGCAACGGCGATCTACCCGACCATCAACGCTGCACTCCATCCAGCACCCCTCATCATGCCCTCTTTCGTCGCCATCGACTTCCATCTGCCCTTCTTGGTCGATGGTATGAAGGCGACGCAGTTCTACGGCACCGGACTGGTAGTTTCGACCAACCCACCCCTTGTCGTGTGCGACCGTGACACCATCCCTATCTCGATTGGAGATATCTTTATCACCTTTGCCAACAGTGTCATTATCCCTGGCCGACTCGTCTACCTGCACCCGCACTACAACTTTGTGGTCCTGACTTATGATGCTTCCCTGTTGGCAAACACCCCCGTCAAGCCTGCGACGTTCAGCAAGAAGCCGTTGACGCAAGGAGATGAGTGCTACCTGATTGGTGTTGGCACGGATCAGTCACCCGTCATCAAGAAGACCACAGTCTCGAACGTCGGCAACATTGGAACCCGCGAGTGCTCCCCTCCTCGCTGGAGAGCCATGAACGTCGAGGGCATCAAGGTCGATGACCCCGTTGGAACTCAGGGAGGTGTCCTTTGTGACGGTGATGGACTTGTCCAGGCCTTATGGGTCAACTATTCGTCGCAGGATGAGAAGGGCAACGATATCACGTTCATGTCTGGATTGGATGTCGAGGCTGTGACCCAGGTCATTGAGCCCTTCATGAGAGGCGAGTACCCGAAGCTTCGAGCGTTGGATGTTGAGTTCTGGACGATGAGGATTGCAGCGGCTAGATCTTTAGGGTTGACGGATGCGTGGGTCCAGAAGATTGAGAGTGATCCCAGCTCGAAGCATTCGTTGTTGTATGTTTTGAGTTTGTTGGATGCTACGACGCCTTGTAGTCAGATGTTGAAGGTCGGAGATATTGTTTTAGAGCTTGAGGGTCGTGTTGCTACGGGTATGAAGGACCTCGAACGCGCTCGGAACGTCGAAAGCGTTAAAATGGTAAGTCATACTAAACCTACTGCGCTCACTTTTTTTTGATACTTTCTAACGCAATGATAGCTAACCATTTGTTTATTCCTCGTCAATATGTAGACGGTGCTCCGTGAAGGCCAGGAGTTGTGCCTGGTAGTCCCGACAGTCCCCCTACTCGGCACAGACACAAACCGAATCATCGCCTGGGCTGGAGCACTGATCCAAATGCCCTACAAGGCTGTCCTCGAACAAGTCTCAAACGTTCCCCGAGGCGTCTACGTCTCCTGTACACTCTACGGGTCCCCCGCCTCAACAGCCCTTCGCCCTGGTGTCTGGATCACTGAAATCGACGGTGTCCCCGTCGCAGATCTAGACGAGTTCCTGGACGCGGTCCACCATCACGAGAACAAGGTGGTTCGGTCTCGACAGGGAAGTGTCTGTGAAGTTGCGTTGAAGCGGTTGTCGCTCGCTTATGGATCCAAGCGTCTTTCGAACTCTGTCCTCAACCAGCAGCACATACTAGCCCACCCCGAGTGTGTCCCTGGCCACCTTGGTCACCTTGGCCATGCCCACACCTCCACTGCTACTGCAGCCGCCGCAGATGGTCAAGCCCCAGCTGCGGCCGGCAACGATGTCCATCCCTATGATGCATCATTCCTGAATGCACCCGAGAATGGAACAGGACCCTTGGAAGTCTCTCAGTCGCCTAAGAGTTCTGTCCCCGGATCGCCTACAGTGGGTAACTCTGACGATGCCGCCCAATCGCAAGGGTATGTCCGTATCAAGATCCAAGCCCGTAACGGAACCGTTTCTGTGATTGCGATGAAGTTGGATCCTATTTACTGGAGCACGACTCAATTGCTGCCTGAGCCTGAGAGTGTTAGTGGATGGAAGATGGTTGATGTTCTGTAGATACTTTTTTTTTTGTATTTGTGTTTTTTGTTCTGTCCCCTCATTTTTTTTTACTTTCTGTTCTTTGTTATTGACGTTCCTCTTTAAATAAAAACCGCATTTTCTTTTTTGTGTGTGTTATCCCTTGCGATTTGATGTTATCATGAGCTCCAGACGATCAATATTGTCATATACCCAAGTTCCTTTCCCACCTACTTCTTCCTATCCTTCTACTTGTCTTTGAAAAAGTAATACGCTTCCAATAACCCTCGTCAAATATAGAAAGCAGCTTTGCTCGTCTTTCATTTCGTTTATATTTATGAAGATCGAAATGACCGCGAAAAACTCTACTAAAAGAGGTAAAACGAAACATCCTGTTCAGAGTTGCGAAACGAAATGGTATTGGCGAAACGAAATGGCCTCGAAAAAAAAAAATACTAGAAGAGGAAAAACGAAACGTCCTGCTCAGAGTTGCGAAACGATATGACATTGACGAAACGAAATGGCCTCGAAAAAAATTACTAGAAGAGGTAAAACGAAACGTTCTGTTCAGAGTTACGAAACGAAATGGAATTGGCGAAACGAAATGGCCTCGAAAAAAATTACTAGAAGAGGAAAAACGAAACGTTCTGTTCAGAGTTACGAAACGAAATGGCCTCGAAAAACTCTACTAGAAGAGGAAAAACGAAACGTTCTGTTCAGAGTTGCGAAACGAAATAGCATTGGCGAACGGAATGGCCTCGAAAAAAATTACTAGAAAAGGAAAAACGAAACGTCTTGTTCAGAGTTGCGAAACGAAATGGCGAAACGAAATGGATGATACCATGGGCCAATCGGATCCTTGAACGAAAACAGGCAGTTGAACTCACTTGACATTCTCTAAGGCTCCACCCACCCTTCGACTCAACATTTGATGTGCTGAAATGGATGGCATCTATTTTCCATCACATTTTTGGCAAACCGGTGTACCATTCTCCTGTCCAGGAGAGGTTTGAGGCTTGAGGCATCACTTGCATGGTACGGTGGGTTTATTTTTACAAATCTTGCAAAAAGCACAAAGCACCTTCCTCTCATTCTCACAACCCAGCTCCTTGACACAAAACAAGGAATGGATAAACACCTGCAAAAACTGCCCAACATCAGGCCCAACATCAGGCCTAACATCAGGCCCAACAATCAACAATGCGCCTAACAACAGCAGAGGTAAGTAGACGGTGGTGGTTTTGCTTAACGAGGTATCAGTTTTATCTATGTTAAGTGGCCTTTGCAATTTTGGACATTTAGTCCGGCGTATCCAGAATGAGGAGCAGAGCAATGGCGAGGGATCTTCAACAGGCCACATTCACTCACACAATGCGAGGAGCCAAGAAGAGAGCTATTGGTCTGGGAAAGCCCCCGCCATTTGTATATATTCGATGAGGATAATACCTCTTGGAGTGGTAGTCAGCCGCATGGTGAAGGGTCCTTGTCAAAGGCCTCTTCTGCGCCTCATTCGACATACAATGGCGGCTCCTCTCTCTCCGGAAACCCAGGATTCGATTCCCGGCAGTCATACACCTATTCAAATATTCAACAGATTCTCCAAACACACACCCTACCACTCTTACCATCCCTTCAATCTTTGACCCAGCCTTACATCCAAACGCAACCTTACAGCCAGCAATCCACTCAACAACCCGGCAACGATGTACTGTTGGCAAATTCAACCTACACCAATCAGATACATGGCGTAGGCGTACTTTAGTGTGAGGACGACTTCAGATACATTCAACAGAACGACACCCTCGAGGAAGAGTCTTGCACTGGTGTATGTTGAATTTGCCAACAGTACATCGTTGCCGGGTTGTTGAGTGGATTGCTGGCTGTAAGGTTGCGTTTGGATGTAAGGCTGGGTCAAAGATTGAAGGGATGGTAAGAGTGGTAGGGTGTGTGTTTGGAGAATCTGTTGAATATTTGAATAGGTGTATGACTGCCGGGAATCGAATCCTGGGTTTCCGGAGAGAGAGGAGCCGCCATTGTATGTCGAATGAGGCGCAGAAGAGGCCTTTGACAAGGACCCTTCACCATGCGGCTGACTACCACTCCAAGAGGTATTATCCTCATCGAATATATACAAATGGCGGGGGCTTTCCCAGACCAATAGCTCTCTTCTTGGCTCCTCGCATTGTGTGAGTGAATGTGGCCTGTTGAAGATCCCTCGCCATTGCTCTGCTCCTCATTCTGGATACGCCGGACTAAATGTCCAAAATTGCAAAGGCCACTTAACATAGATAAAACTGATACCTCGTTAAGCAAAACCACCACCGTCTACTTACCTCTGCTGTTGTTAGGCGCATTGTTGATTGTTGGGCCTGATGTTAGGCCTGATGTTGGGCCTGATGTTGGGCAGTTTTTGCAGGTGTTTATCCATTCCTTGTTTTGTGTCAAGGAGCTGGGTTGTGAGAATGAGAGGAAGGTGCTTTGTGCTTTTTGCAAGATTTGTAAAAATAAACCCACCGTACCATGCAAGTGATGCCTCAAGCCTCAAACCTCTCCTGGACAGGAGAATGGTACACCGGTTTGCCAAAAATGTGATGGAAAATAGATGCCATCCATTTCAGCACATCAAATGTTGAGTCGAAGGGTGGGTGGAGCCTTAGAGAATGTCAAGTGAGTTCAACTGCCTGTTTTCGTTCAAGGATCCGATTGGCCCATGGTATCATCCATTTCGTTTCGCCATTTCGTTTCGCAACTCTGAACAAGACGTTTCGTTTTTCCTTTTCTAGTAATTTTTTTCGAGGCCATTCCGTTCGCCAATGCTATTTCGTTTCGCAACTCTGAACAGAACGTTTCGTTTTTCCTCTTCTAGTAGAGTTTTTCGAGGCCATTTCGTTTCGTAACTCTGAACAGAACGTTTCGTTTTTCCTCTTCTAGTAATTTTTTTCGAGGCCATTTCGTTTCGCCAATTCCATTTCGTTTCGTAACTCTGAACAGAACGTTTCGTTTTACCTCTTCTAGTAATTTTTTTCGAGGCCATTTCGTTTCGTCAATGTCATATCGTTTCGCAACTCTGAGCAGGACGTTTCGTTTTTCCTCTTCTAGTATTTTTTTTTTTCGAGGCCATTTCGTTTCGCCAATACCATTTCGTTTCGCAACTCTGAGCAGGACGTTTCGTTTTTCCTCTCCTAGTAATTTTTTTCGCGGCCATTTCGAGCATCATAAATAAAAACGAACTGAAGGACGAACAAAACTACTCTCTACACTCGATGATTACTGCGGACCTTCAGCATTTCATGTCGTAGTTTAGAGGAGGAGGGTTTCCCTTTATCCTTCTATGCACTCCAATGGTCCAATGTCTCATACTCATCAGTTGACAACAGCAAAATGGGAATTCGCCATGAAACGGCTCTTTTTTTTTGCTTCTATGCATCCAAACGCATTGGGTTGTCTCACCTCTTTTTTTGCTCTGTCACTCTTTGGCGACTAATCCATAGTGCGTAGTAGGCACGAGGGACAGGACGCATGGAAAAGAATACACTCAGCCACTACAACTGTCGACGCCAAAAACAACGGCAGCACTTTCACTTTGTGCAGAATCCCACAAATCCAATGAGGCTGCCAGTTGTTTTTGGTTCCTCAATGTTATTTTTTCTTTTTTTTTGTTAGGATGCATTGAAAGGAGAAGAGGTTCCTGTCATTTTCTAATCCTGTCTTGCTACGCTCCATAGGAATTAACACGCGCTGTATAAAAAGTGGAGGCTCGGATAGACAATTCCTCTCCATCTCCATCGGCCTCCTCTCCTTACCAACCCCCAACCCTGGAGACCCCCTCTCCGTAGAAGTCTTCATGTCCGGCGAGCGCGGCCACTTTGTGACTTTTGGCATCATCGCCTCCTCTTCCCCATCCCTAGAAATGCTGATCATTGACGCCCAGCCCTACCCGGCATACGGCCGTCTCCTAGTTCACCGTGCAAAAGCACTCAACATCCCCCTGAAAACCATCTATATCACCCACGGCCACGTCGATCATACTTGGAGGACTGCAAGAGCTCCTCCGAGTCTTCCTGGGGACGCCCGTGTATGCGAGTAGGGAGGCGGTCGAGAAATTGGCGGTGGAGGGGGCGAAAGGGGATATCAGACCGTTCCCAGATAATATGGGACAACCGACCAAGAACATTGTCTCAGAGGTATGGAATCGGTCAACAATTGAGATTGGAGGGGAGAAGGTGCATCTGATCTCGATGGGACAGGGTGATACAGAGGGTATTACGGTGTTGGATCTCGCGTTCTCGAAAGGAACCACTCTCCGATCATGAGATACTCAGTCCAAGAAGGATGAAAGTTCGTCCCTTCGTGCAGAACCTTCTGGAGATCTGATATCGTCGTTTCGGGGATCCACTTCCTGATGGACGAAGTCGAATCCCTCTCCCGGCGAAAGGAGTGAATTCAGAACGCCAAGAAAGCCCACGACCACATCCTGAAGAACGATCCCTCCGTTGTCCCAGGACAACGAGACGAGCGCAAGAAGAATGGTTGGACGACCAAGGAAAAGGTCAAGTACCCGATTCGGTATGTGGAGATGTATAACAGGGTGTTGGAGGCGAATACGACGGACAAGTTTTGGGATGGAGTGATGAAGGAGTTTGCGGATAGTAGGTTCCTGTTTCCGTTGGATTGGAGCAGCACCCGGTTCTACGAGTCCAAATGCAAGACCCCCGTTCCTTAAGTAACCTATGTATGTTCCTGCTTCTCACTTATACCTTTTGTTGTCCTCAAACCTTCAATGAATAAACAAAAACGCGTTTTCCTTTCTTAGTAACTTACAACCGTTGATGGGCAGGTGTATTGTGTATCCACTTTATTGTTGTTAGTTTGTTTTTTTTTGTTCAAAATAATATTGTCGCGCGAAAAATTGTCGAGGAGAAGAGGAGAAGGGAGCTTTCCGGGTCTTGGTTGCAAAAAAAGAGAAATGCCCACGAGAAAAAGAAAAGAAAAACATCCTGATTGCTGTGGTCAAATCCGTTTTGCAATGCTCTTTGGTGGGTAGGGGCGAGAGGAGAGGGACGAGAGGCAGGTTGATAGATAGTTGATGTTGTCTGCTGCTGCTGCAAGGCTCCAAGGTTCCTTTACAATCCGTAAACAAGACGGAAAATATCGTTCTGGACATAGTACGAGCCAGCGTCGGGCTTGAGGTGGAAAGTTTGGGTGAAGAACTGGGCGTTGGTCTCACCTCCGGCCTAAAAGATAACAAAGAGCCATAAGAATCAGAAGGCAAATAAAAGTGAGTAATTTGATGTTACGAAAAAAGGCCATCACCGCATATAAGCAGGCACATGTTCACGCGTTATAGGTTACAGGGCATGAGAGGGTGATACTTACAAGGAGCTGGCCGGTGACGGTGATCAACAATCCGCCGTCGAGGGGCTGAACATCCTGGGTGGAGATCTTGTGGACCAGGCCATCGAGAGGGAGTCCCTAGGTGAGCGTTGACAAAAAAATGAGTATGGTTAGGTATCACGTTATCATTAGTCATGAACAGCAACAAGAAAAAGAACGACGAGGCCAAGTGAAAAAGGAAAAAAAAAGGGATTGAAAGTCGCGCTTGCAATCCCTTGTCAGCACTATTTTGCTGCTGTTCCCTCGTATGAACGATAAAAGCTCCATAGCAGGTCCTGTGTTCTCCTGTTTTCCATCGAATGTTCCTTCCGTTGTGACGATTTGAATAAAATGCTATCAAGGACATGAATAATGACGGCTACTTACAGTCAACTTCTCGACAATGGCTGCGTCACCCAAGGTCTGGGCACCCTCAAAGCTCAACATTGAGGTAGGGCGCTATTGTTACGTTGGATATAAGTGACAGAATCAGGGTTAGGAAGAGAACGTGCGTGCGTAGGTGTATGCATGTGTGTGTGAGTGTTCCATCCTTTTGTTCAACCTCTGGCCGTATATGTAAGGCGTAAGGTCAGAGTCCAAAGAGATGTATGCTGACCCTTTGCCTGGTATGTCAACTAGTATGTCTCCAGTCGAGGTTCCAGTTTTCACGTTCCTGATGCAAACAGTAGCAGCATCCTTGCTCTCGTGTTGCTGTCGAGAAAGAAAAACAAGTCGCGCAGTGATTGACGTGACAAAAAAAAGAGAGGATGTTATCTAGCACAAGAGTGGTTATTATATATATACAAGAAAAGACGTACGTAGAGAGCACCGAGTTGGTTGCGTCCAGCATCGAAAGTCTTGTAGTAGAACTCGGTGAACTGGGCTCCGATAGTGTTGATGTCAGCCATTGTTGTTAATTTGGGTGGTGGGAGTGGAGTGTGATGGAAAGGAAAAGAAGGAGTGCGTGGTGTGATGATCGTCCACTTTGACCGAGGCAAAAAAATAACAAAAATTGTGTGAGCAGATGGATACTGAGAGAGGCGTGTCGAGCTTACGGGGTAGATCATACCGCTTCTGCATTTTCATTTTCTGGACACAGCTAGTTAAGGGGTCTGAAAGATCAGATATTGGAGGCACAAGTGTTTGAGGGCTTGGTGTGTCTATGCACGGTTGGCACGCAATTCATACACCTTCTGGGATCATCCACTTGAACAAAGGCGCCGCCTTTTTTTTATATACATATTGTCCTGAAGATACAGCTTCTGGTACAATCCAACATGGATGTTGCGTTAATGAAGGGGGGATGAAAGTGGTGGCGATGGCGGGAGACATTCAGAAGAATAGGAAATGGTGATAATAATGTGAACAAGGAACAAAGAAAAAAGGGGGAGAGGGGTGTTGCATGATTCACCGAGCTATCCCTTGCAGGAAAAAAGGTACACATAGGCTCTCGTCTCATATATCCAGGAGATCTTGCTCTGATGGCGAGATAGTCCCATTATCCATGCCATACCATGCCATGCTGGACTATGGGGCCAATTGAAACTGCATGACTGGCGATGAGGAGGAAAGGAAGAGTAAGGAGAATGGAGGACAATGTTTATTTATGACTTGAGGAAGAGAGCGAGAAAAAGAGTGAATGGTAAGGATAGAGAGAGAGAGAAAGGAAGGGACGAAACCCTGGATCTCGGAGGGTTGCTGCTGTTGTTGTTATTGTTATTGCCCGGCTTAGTTGACTTTGCAGTCAAAGTTATGTCTGTGAAAGGATGACGATTGGTGCAGTTGTTCAAAGGCAATAAGAACAAACATGGGATTACCTCTATGACTTATTTGCATTGAGTTGACTTTGCCGTTCTTTCGCCTTTTGCCCATTGCCCTTTGCCTGACCCAAAAATGCAATTCGCCCTTTTTTGAGTCCAATGTCACCGTGCCACCATTTTTTTTTCATTCCACCGAGCCAGGATTTGCTCAATAGACAGAAAAAAAAACTATAAAAAACGTTAATTCAAAGAAAAAAAAAAATGGGCAAAGAGAATGAGTACCAATGTACGCACTCCTACAGTAGGGAGGGAGAAAGAAGGAGGGGAGGGACCACCTCTTTGTGTTTATTGTTGGGAGACACACACACACTTCAACGTTCTAACAGAAGGGAGGGAAAAAACCCTGTTCTCTCCGCTCACTCTTGTCCGTTTGGATTCCTTCTCCCTTGCTATTCATGTGGTCATACAGATGGAGCGCAAAGGAAACGCATATACACACTGTGAAAAAACAAAACAAACAAAAAAATGTGGGCAAAACACAAGAATGTGGATGGGCATTGAGAGGAGGAAAAAATAAGTTGTCTAGTTCGGAGGTAAAATGAAGAGCAAAAGAAGCGGGTAACTTCTCGAAGCTGTCTTGCTCCGGAGATCCAGATGTTGGAAGAGAGAAAGTTGTTCCCGATGGGCTATACGACATTAGTCCAGCTGTCCTGTTGGAATAGTGTGGAGGTAGTACTCTAATCATGTAAGGGGAAAGTCAGCCAGGGCCTTCGGGATTCTTCGTTGCTGCTTGATACTCTATTCAATTCAAAAAGGTTCAAAGGAAGGAATCAATTGCATCGTTTTGACGTGAGATCCCAGTTTTTTTTGTTTCGTTGCATTTCATTGTCCGTGGAAAAGAGATTCAACTTCCGTTGGGGCGGGCTGGACAAAAATAAAATAACGAACGAACGAACGAACGATCAAAAGGAACAACATCAACAACGACAACTATTTTCTCCTTTTCTTCTCTTTCTTTCTTTCTCTCTTTCTTTTCTCTCTCTCTCTCTTTCTCTCTCTCTTTCTCTTACTCTCTCGTTTCCTCTTCTTTCTTCATCCCCATTCATCCTTATCCTCACCTGCCCTATTCCTCTCCTTCTCTCCCCTCTCTTTCCCTTTCTTCTTTTGTATTTTCATCTTGGCCTGCATCTTCTCTTTTTCTCGTTGTTCTATCCTCTATCCTCTTCTTCTTCTTCACACTTTCTTTCTCAACGACAACAAACCATTGCCCACCCGTTTTAAACATACCACTTAAAAGCATTTGCTTCTCCTCAGACTATTATTATACCCGCCCTGTTTGATTTTCTTTGATTGCCTGTCATTTTTAGCATAGTCCCCTTTCTTTCTGTCCTCATTCCAAAACCAACCCAACAAACAAGCAACCACACAATGTCGACATTCACTCGAGTACGCTCTCTCATTCCTCGCATCTCCAACCAGGCTAACCGTCTCCACCATAACAACAACACATACTACCGTGCAGCACAGGCATGGCGCCAGGGATCGTCTGTTTCTACCCCTGCCCCTATGTTGACCCTGACCAAGGCTGTCCAGAGCTCATTCTTCTCGACCTCTGCTCGCCGCATGGACCCCTCGTTGACCACGCCTGTGCCCAACCCCGTTGCCCCAGAGGAATCCACCCGCAACGATGCCCATCCTGAAGAAGAGACCAAGCACGCCGTCGTCTCTACCTTCGACTTGTTCTCCATCGGTATCGGCCCATCTTCCAGGTATGAAATCAAGGATATATAGACATAGACTCACACGACTGCGTCGAGAGAGGCGCAGTGGTCAGTCACTTCTTTTTCTTCGTTTCTTTCATGTTACTACTCCAACGCCACGCAGGTTGAGAGAACAAGAGGCGAGTGTTTGAAACAAGCATTGGATGACTCTTTTTTTTTTTTTTTACTGGCTCTAATACCATGCAGTGCAGTCTTTAATCAATGCAGCCTGCGAGGAAGGAAGGGGGGAAAGGGGGTTATCGTTACAATACAAGGACAAGGAATGATATCGAGAGAGAGATAGACAGAAGCAAGAGGAGCAGGTTTGGATAAGAACCATGAATAGCTACACGCGTGTATCCGTGTGCATGTTTCGAGTGTGACCATGTGTTTACAGCCGATTCTTTTTATATTTGGCTTTGTTGAACGATCTAGTCACCAACATCTGCTGCATTTTGTTGGGAGAGGAGGCAAAGCGTGCACACCCTGGCCGCCTTTTTTCTCTTTCAAGTTTTGACTGTGCCCTTTACCCACCCGACCCAAGTCCTACCCCTTTTTTTTCTTTTCTTTCCTGCCAACAATAACAACAAAAAAACACAAGAGATGAAGCGGGACTGGTGTAATGTACAAGCCAAAACCTACTTTTTTTTTTATTTTTTTTTTTCTTGCCGCCTTGCATGGGCTTTGAAAGAGAGAGAGAGAGAAAAAGAGAAATAGAAGTGGCCCCAGGGGATTTCGTCTAAGATCTGATTGGTCAGACCATGGCCGTGAGAAGAATTTCCGAAGCCGCTCTCGTTCTCCGACGCTCTCAACTTGACACAGTTGGACTTGCAGCACGTTGTCACCCACACTTTTCTTCCTTGTCTTTCTCACACTTGATCTTACAAACACAAACAAGCAAAAACTAACGACAACACAACCCACTGAACATGCTTCTCATAGTCACACAGTTGGACCCATGCGTGCCGCGAAGATCTTTGTCACCGACCTCAAGGAGCACAACGTCCTCGACAAGGTATGTCATTACCTCCTACCTCCCCACAACCAAAAATATCATGAACAAAGCCTGAAATAAGAGTGATTCAACTCACATCTTATTCCCGTCTTTCTTCTCTTTCCTTCCCCTCCCTCTTTCCTCTTGTCATGTTTTTTGTCTATTGTTCCACCTTCGTGCTGCTTTTCAACCTGCGCACAATCCTTGGACAATATCTCAAAACGTGGCTCGATGAATCACCATTATTGGGAATGGTATGATATGCTCAGGTCTCGACACTTAGAATTGATCTCTTTGGATCTCTCGCTCTCACTGGAATCGGGCACGGCACTCCCGACTCCATCCTCATGGGTAAGGAAACCTTATTTTTTTTTATGCGTACGCTGCACCTGTACTTACAAGGAATGTAGGAGTCAGTCAATCGATTTCTAACCGCCAACCCCCCCCCATTAAATTTTAGGAATGGAGGGAGAATCTCCTGAGACTGTGGAGACAACAACGATCCAGTCACGCTTGAAGGCCATCGACGACCAAAAGGCACTGACTTTGGACTCGACCAACCGTATCCATTTCGATCCCGCCAAGGATCTCGTCTTCCACTACTTTGAATCTCTCCCCCAACACCCCAACGGCATGCGCTTCTGTGCGTTCGACACCAACGGAGACCTCCTGGCGACCAATGAGTACTTTTCGATCGGAGGAGGTTTCGTCGTCAATGAGCGCACTCAGCTTGCCCACGGAGAGAACGTCTTCTATAAGGGCGAGCATGACAAGGAGAGCAACAAAGTCATCCCCCAGACCCGTCGGAACCAGGATCTGGCCACTGCTGCCTTGCCCTTCAGCAATGCTACAGAGTTGTTGCAGCTCTGCGAGAGAGAGAACATGACGATTGCGCAAGTGGTCTATGAGAACGAGCTCCGGTGGCGTTCTGCGGAGGAGATTCGGGAAAAGACGTTTGCGATCTGGAACACTATGGACAATGCGATCAAAAATGGGTGTCTTTCGTCCGATGAGATGTTGCCCGGTCGTTTGCGTGTCCGTCGTCGTGCTCCCGGGTTGTACAAGAAGTTGCTCAAGGGTCTCTATTCGACCACCCCACTTTACAAGGATACCCAGATCTTGCAGAGCAATGGAAGTGCTTCCAAGGATGCGTTGACGAACCAGGCGCAGGAACGTGGAATTGACAAGGTCTTGCCCAAGCGCCCTGTCAAGCGTTTGATGCTTCCCGCTCTGGATTATTTGAGTGTCTATGCCATTGCTGTCAACGAGGAGAACGCCGCTGGAGGACGTGTCGTCACCGCCCCCACCAACGGCGCTGCAGGAGTTATCCCCGCCGTGCTCAAGTACTACCTCGAGTTCATCTCTGACAACCCCGAGCAAGATATCATGGAGTTTATCCTTACCACCGCCGCCATCGGAATGCTCTACAAGCGTGGAGCCTCGATCTCGGCCGCTGAGATGGGTTGTCAAGGAGAGGTCGGAGTTGCCTGCTCGATGGCGTCTGCCGGCTTCGCGGCCGTGATGGGTGGAACTGTCCGCCAGGTTGAGAACGCTGCCGAGATTGGAATGGAGCATAACTTGGGTTTGACCTGTGACCCCATTGATGGTCTCGTCCAGATCCCTTGCATTGAGCGTAATGCTTTGGGCGCTGTCAAGGCTGTTACTGCTGCCCAGTTGGCGTTGAACGGTGATGGACACCATAGAGTTACGCTTGACCAAGTCATTGAGACGATGCGTCAGACCGGTAACGATATGCAGGCCAAGTACAAGGAGACTTCCCAGGGCGGTCTCTCTGTCTGTGTTCCTGTCTGCTAAGTCTTCCCACTCCCTGCATTTTTCTAGTTCATTTCCCTATACATTATCCCATCTCGATCCTTTCGTCGTAATCTTAGACGTAGTTTTTTGTTTATCGAAAGGCAGCATATCCTTCCACCCCCTCTCCTCTCTGTCCTCTCTCCACTCTTCTTCTTTCTAGTATGTTTTTACACACCTCTCCCTTTTTCTTCTGCATTCAAATACACTGTACATTTTTTTCACATTCCACGAGTCGCTCATTGGTTTTAACGTTCGAGAAAAAAATAATTCTCTAGAATTTATTTACTTCAGAATAAGGACGGCCATACCCCTCGGCCTTCAAAGACGCACAATGAACCCTCGCATACTGACTTCCTCCATTAGCAGCCTTCGTAAACCATTCCATCGCCTTAGCCTTATCCACCTTTACACCTTGCCCCATCCGATAATAAAATCCCACATGACTCTGGGCTGTCACATTTTCTTGTTTGGCCGCTCTCAGATACCATTCGAATGCTCTTGCAAAATCCTTCTTCACCACCAACCCCTCATTATAATAATCCCCGACAGCCACCTGAGCGGCAAGATGGCCACGGGTGGCGGCCTCGGTATACCATTCGAGTGCAGATTCGTCGTTCTGGGCCAGACCGTCCGTGCCATTCTTGTAAGCCTCGGCCAGGGCGAATTGGGAGGTGACGGAGCCTTGTTTGGCTTTTGTGAGGGTACGGGCGAGGAAGGGGGAAATTCGAATCGAATCGGAGGAGGTCCGTTGATGGTTACTGCTGCTGCTGCTGCTCCGGCTGAGATTGGCAACGTTGGGGTTGGTGGCGGGGGCGAGTTCTGGAAACATGCGTTCGAGTTTTGAGAGACGGTTATTGGCATCATATCTCTGCGTCGTTGTCGCACCTGTCGGTATCATGCTTGAACGGTTAGAAGTCTCTGAAATATCGATATGGTGATGGTCCTTTGTCTCGTCTTGACTACTAAACGCAGGACTGGCAGTTCTGACAGAATACCGTGCAGAGGGTGAAGTAGGCGTCTTGGACGTCACTCTGAACTCCCTCGACAAAGCCATCGCCACCTCCTTACAGAGCTCGGCCATGTCCTCTCTGGATAGAGGTGCTGGTGGTATTGGTGAGGGTGAGGGTGCAGATCTGAATTCTGCAAGGGTAGCCTGGACGGTTGCTTGGAGTTCAGCAAGGGCGGTTGTTATTGTGGAGATGGATGCTACTGGTTCTTCCATGTGGACGTCCAAAACCGTATCTGGCACTGCTGCAATCCTGAGCGGCTCCAGTCTACATTGCACACACACATACAAAAAAAACAAAAAACAAACAAACAAACAACAAACAGCGTTTTAGATACAGGCTCATTACCATCTCTCGTTCAATAGCAACAAAAACAACAAAAACAACAAAAACAAAATACAAGGAGACAGAATCAACCAGCAAGCATACATTTTGAAATCACTCCCCCTCAGAAACGGAAGTACTCTCGCCCCCTGCCGAATACTCAGCGCCCCCTTGAATGCGACAAGAACATCCTCCCAGAAGACTATTTCTTTCCCTGTGGCAGGATCCTGATAGATAGTGACTTGAACGACGTCAGGATTTGTGGGTGAGTTGTCGGTGTATGGGGTTGGAGGAGAGGTGGTGTTGTGGGTGTAGGCGGGGCGGATGGGTTGGAGGTGTCGTGGTTGAGTGTCTTGTTGTTCTTTCGTCATGGGTGGTTGTTTGAGTTTGAGGTGAGAGGGGTGGGAGTGGGAAGGGTAGGTGTGAGAGGGATGATGAGGAAGTAGGGGGAGGGAAAAAGAGAGAAAGGTGATGTGAATGAGAGAAACAGGGAGAAAAGAAGAGAAAGGATGGAAAAAGATGACGTTGGGAGGGGTAATGCAAAGAGATGAGCGAGGACGGAAAGTGGAGGGAAAAAGGAGGGAAGAGAGAAGAAGAGAGAAGCAGGGGAAGGGAGTACAAGAGGTCTACTCCAAAGGTCGAGGAAGAGTTCTGCTGCTTACGAAGTGGGCGGTGCGTGCAGAGAACTAATTTCGAGAACAGTAACAAAATGAACAGTCAATGAGCATTCCAAAGAGTACGAAAAAGAAGGGTAGAACTGTCCACGGCCTGGGCCTGAATGAAGACTCTCACATACACATCCATTCACCCTACTCCTACCTACCGCAACAAGCGCGCACAACAGACTATCGGAGAAGAGTCAGGGGCCAAGAGGGGGCGAGTAAAGTGAGACTAATTGACTTGAATCACTGATGGTGCCCTGTTCAGTGACCCCTCCGTGTTGGTCGCACTTGGTCAATTAATGTTGTTTCTGATTGTGCCAGGTGTGTTGCAGTTCAATTTGTGATGCGACTTCGCCCAGCAAAAAAAAAAGAGTTGATAGAGTGGAGATCCAAAAACAACTCCTTTCGTGAACTTTTTTTTTCCTGCTACGTTTCTTTCGCGTTTTCTTACGGCGCTGAGCGACCTCCATATACTTCACCCTTTTTTTGCTATTACCTCTCCGTCACTCTCACACACCCTCCTTTCTTTCTTTTCTTTTCTTCATTCTTTCTTTTCTTCATTCTTTCTTTTCTCAAAACTCAATTTTCAAGCACCAAACCTACAAAAAAATGTATCTATTTCAGAGACGACAAGTATTACGCATTTGCGTTACCCGCCCTACCAGAAAGAAACAAAAAACAAGCGAACTACAAACTAGACTTTAAGGAAAACGTATTTTCCCTTTAGAATCAATCTCCAAGCGAGAAATAAGCACGCAATTCGTCGGTTGTACGCGATCCGACCGATCGCATACCATACATCATGGACATCGAGAAGGATGGGCAGTCATTTCATGTGGAGCCTGCAGGCTCGGGTCTTTTTCAAGTGCACCGCAAGGGTGGGTTAATATGGAGCCTGCAGAGTTGAAGACGGCTCGCATGATAACAGCATAGCTAGTGATCAACCAGGCAACCATGGAGACTTGATGAGACAACGGCGAAACGGAGACCGGGTCTGAGAGTAGAAAGGGACTCTCACTGGGCGATGGAGAGGATATGCACTCTTGAGGTCGACAAGCGGGGTGGGGCGATCACACATCATTCTAGGGAACTCGAGCGGGGGCTACTCAAAGGGGATGTTGTGCGCTGATTTATAAACCTGATGGGAAGAATGAAAAATGAATAGTAATTAATACCCATGTCAAATGATGCCACATCCAATTTTAGAATAAACGATCGTCCTTTGCTGCCAATGCAGTAGCTTATGAAATGGCGTAATGATGTGAATGTTCAGAGACTAGCTGAAAGGAATAGAAAGGTAAAAGCATTGCAATTTCATACTAAATCAGATCGTCTAGTTGACTACGGATTGATAGTAGCAAAGGGAACGAATTATAAGGGGGGGGGGTGCGACTGTAGTAGAAGCTTGTAGATGATCACATAGATGACTCAGTTGGCTTCTCTTTTATCCTATCTTGACACTGTTGGCTGTCTCAAGCCGGTACCGGGAACCCATGGGGGTATCGGGCGATGTAATTTAAAAGCAACCTCATACTTCTTACCTCGTTTTCTGTCGTCTGCCCCTCTCGTCTGCATGTATATTGAGCGCACAAAGAAGAAAAGAAAAAGAAAATTATGATTGTGGCAGAGAGCACATTGCGTTGATCCGCAGAAGGGAAAAAACGGACAGATTTGTTGGCTAAGAAAACAAACACAAAAAACAAGTGGTTCCACACAAACTCACTCACATACCATGGCGCACCCTCTTTCTCTCTTTTTTTCTTCCTCGCTTTCCACCTCGCGCTTTCCCCCCAAAGGCTCATTCAGTTGTCTGTTCATCACTTCCTCTTCCTTCCCCCATCTCGCCGAATTCCATTTCAATCTCTTTCCCATTCGCCAACAACGCTCATTCCTCATTCCTGCGCGCGAGCCAACGCGAAAACACAATAACGACAACTACAACAACCACAACCAAAACCACAGAGACCTTAAGTACTTTCAGCAGACGCGCGCTATGCATACCATAACCGACCTAACTTCACGCCTGTTACAACTTGGGACCTTAAGACTCATCCTAATCACCGCTTTGATAGGTCTACTGCTTCCAAGCCGAGGTGACAACCAACACCTTGCAGCCCTCGCCCTTGTTTTCGTTCATCATCCAGTCCAAAAACACCAAAAACACAGCAGACTTGCGTCGGGTATGAGAAGTCTCGGGAGTGTTGTTGGCAAGCGCGAAAGAGAACCATCTGTACCTTCTTAAGCAGAAACTAACCTTCCGTCTCCTCTTGGTATTAAGATATTGTTTCCGCTTGTCACGACAGCATTGTTTGATACCCATAGCCAGCCAAGAACAGCGACAAGAAACAGCAATAAGCACGACACACCAAAAAAAAACACCTAAAGCAAAAAGCAACAAGAGCTACAAAACAGGTACAATACAACAGCAGGAGTCACCAAACAAACTGTAAAAAGCAATCATTGTCGCCTCCCTCGCTTTCAGTACGTGCCTTTATTTTTCCCAATATTGGACATGGTTTGATTTCTCTTCACCACCGACGGATGTTGACTAACTAACAACTCTCTATGCACATAGATTTTTTTTTCTTGTGAGCAACACAATAGCCCAGTTCACCAAGGTTCGCACCAGAGTATGCAATTGGGCGTGCACCTTCCGCGGAAAAGCAATACCATAACACATCTGTATTGACAAACTGCACCTTCCTCATCCAATAGACTCCTCGCCTCCAATCTTGCTTTCGTCTGCCTCTCTGAAAAGTCTGCCCATTCCCCCCGCGCATACAACAACGAACTTTTGATGTCCTCCAAGGTAAGATAAGGGTATTACCATTGTGCAGTGTTTTTACTTTTGTTGGTGAAGGCAACAGAGACTAATGCTTGCTGTCACGATTACTGCACTATATATTAGTGCGCACACCATGTCCAAGGAATCGCATCTAGCCCCATTAGGTCTCTCACCTCACAATAACCGGTCGGGCACCAATTCTGCATTTGCAGGTAGTGGCGGAGCAGCTAAGAAGGCGGTCGAGTCATCGTCAACTCGCAACGATCGATTAGTTGGTCACGAAGTCGGTGATGCCGACAGCGAGGCTGTCTCCTCCCAGCCTGTGCTCAAACAAAGCAAGTTTTTTGGATTTTTCCGATCCTCTAGTTCGAGCCCCAAGGTCAAGTCACCCCCGAGTTCCAAACCTAAGGACTCTGTCGACCGACTCTTAACCTCCGGTACCCCAGCGACTCCCAATCGAATCTCTAATTCCAGCACCCAGTACATTGCCAACATCGAGAATGAGCCCTTCGGAACTGTCAAAATCGAGCACGAGTTCTCCGGCACGGCCGTCAAAGGTCCTTCTTCCGACGTCCAGCCTTCAACCCTGCTGACCGAACCTCGCTTGGGCGTCTTCCTGCAGAATTTCAACAAACCTGCCATTGTTATTCCACTGCCCGAATTTGGTGCCCGTATCGACGCTACACCTCAGCTTGCCCTGTGCATTGGCTTGCTCCTCAAGGACAGCGACGCTCTTGGCCATAAAGAGGATCCCTCCTTTCAGTATATATCATTTGGTGCCGCCGATCAATTTGTCTGGCTCAAGAACACGAAGCAAGACCCCATCGAGCAGGAACGTTTACACTGGCTAGGAAACCGCATGGTGGAGGAGTTTGCAAAGGACGCCTTCAAGAACTCGACCGAAATCGCCGAGATAGTGCTCCTTGGCCCTGTCCTGGACAGTGAGCATTACCACAAGCTGCTGTCGTGCACCATCACAGCATTCGACCAGAATGTACTCTTGGATGTCGATCTACTCCAAGGTCTGGTGCAATTGGCCCAGTCCGGTCCTCGCGGATCGCTCGATTCCGATGACTTGGTCAAGATTCTCAGCGTCCTCAGAGTTCGACTTCAGAACACTCACCAACAATCCTCCGAGCATCTCTTCCACCTGACTCTGGCTGTGTCAAGGCTGCTCGATGTCATGGCGGATCACAAGGTTGAAGGTCTGAACCGCGTTGAAGAGCATGAGCCTCTGTCTGGGGTGTTGTCTAGCCTGAAGGATAGCTCGAACCCTTACCTTATGTACCAAGCCTGCTACGCGTTCCAAGCGCTGCAGTACGTGCCCAGCAACGAGACCCCGCTGCAAGCGGTCCTTCGACACTCTACTGGGGTCGCAGATGGATTGGTCAAGGTCACAGCTGTGTTCAAGCTGGATTTAGGCGCCGTTCTTGAGGGCCTCGGCAAGCTGCAGGAGGAGCTCGGCAGCGCCGTTGAAGCAGCTGTTACAGTTTACAAGGGTGTGAGCTCATTGATGGAGAGTGGCCAAGGAGTTTTCGACGCCCTGAGGGAGAGATTTGGGTCCGGTCAGAGGCAACCATGGTATGCTGCTATTCGTGCCGCTCAGGTCTTCGTTCACTCTGGTCAGCTGAGGGATCTCAACCAACTCGTCCGTGAGGCACCTTGTCGTCGTGATCCTCTGTTTCAATGGGGTATCTGCCAGCTGCTGGGTGAGATCGCATCCGACAACATCTGGACCACCACTGTCCGTGAGCAGGCTGTCGACCTTCTTGCATATCTGTACAAGCACGATGCAGAGTGGGGTCAAGAAGAGAGCGTTAAGACCTGGATGCTCAACATCATGCGCCAACTCGCCACCATTACTGACCAATCTGTCAGAACCAATGCTCATACTGTGCTAAAGGATCTCAACCAGGACCCAGGCATCAATACCAGCCTTCCTTACCCGCTCAGAAACCGTCTTCCCCTGCCGCTCTGCTCACCGACGCTCACCCGTGTATTACGCATCCCCGATGTCGAGCACAGTTTGCATTTGCTGCGCCAACAGAGGCTCGAGGAGCACCGCAAGGGTGTCTACATCGCCCCCCAAGCGAAGGCCAGCTTACTGCCATTGGATGACACACTCTTCTCGCTCATGGATAAGGTACAGGAGTTCTTGGCCGGTCAGAAGCAAGTGTTCCTAGTGCTGGGAGATTCTGGTGCTGGCAAGTCAACGTTCAACCTCGAGCTGGAGCATACCCTGTGGAACAACTACAAGAAGTACGGACCCATACCTCTATACATCAACCTCCCCACCATAGATGACCCAGAACACCACCTCATCGAAAAGCACCTTCAGGACCACAGCTTTTCAGAGGACCAGATCTACGAGATGAAGCTGCACCGCAAGTTCATTCTCATCTGTGACGGATACGACGAAAGTCAGCTCAAGACTAACATCCACACCAAGAACAAGTTCAACCAGCCAGGACAGTGGCAAGTCAAGATCGTCATCAGTTGCCGTACTCAGTACTTGGGACGGGACTATCGCTACCTGTTCCAGCCGCAGCCGCAGACAGTCGATCGATGCCAGCGGACCACTGTGGATCTCTTCCAAGAGGCGGTTGTTGCAGCTTTTTCGAGAGACCAGATCCAGCAGTATGTCGACGAGTATGTTAAGGAGCTGCCTGCACTCGATCCTGTCCAGAAGAGACCGTCATGGACCGCAGAGGAGTACATGGACAAGCTAGTCAACATCCCAAACCTGATGGATCTAGTCTCAAACCCCTTCCTTCTTACGCTCTCTTTGGATGCGCTCCCAGCCGTTGTTAAGTCCAAGACGAACCTCTCTACAATCCGCATCACACGCGTGCAACTCTACGACAGCTTTGTCACGCGATGGCTCGAGGTCAACCGTATGCGACTGGAGGCCAGCCCCTTGAGTGACGAAGAGCGAGCGGAACTGGAGATGCTTATCGATGACAACTTTATCTACCACGGCATCCACTACCAGAAGGATCTTGCCACTGCAATATTCATCAACCATGGAGGGAACCCAATCGTCAAGTACATTCATCTTCGCGACAATGGCACCTGGAAAGCAAAGTTCTTCACCCCTAAAGGCCAAGCCAAGTTGCTCCGAGAGTCGAGTGCGGTAATGCGGTCCGGCGCTAACTTTCGGTTCCTCCATCGGTCGCTTCTGGAGTACTTTTATTCGAGGACTATTTACGACCCTCTCGACTCTGACAGTGACGTTGATGACTCTGACGAACGAGAACCAGCCTTTGACTTCAAGACTTGCCTGGGGCAGAAGAACCTTAACAAGGAACCATCGATCGTCCAGTTCCTAGCAGAGCGGGTGCCACAGGATCTGTCATTCCGACAACAGCTGCTGGATATGGTTGACGAGTCCAAGGCAGATGAGGTCGACGTTGAGATCAAGGTCGCAGCGGCGAACGCCATCACAATTCTGGTCAAAGCTGGTGTGACCTTCCATGGGGCGAATCTCCGAGGTGTCAAGATTCCACACGCCGACCTCTCCGGCGGTCAGTTCGACTATACTCAGTTCCAAGGAGCCGACCTGACGAGAGTCAACCTTGCAGGAAGTTGGTTGAGGCAGGCGGACCTGAGCAACGCGCAGATGGCAGGCATCCATTTTGGGGAGTTGCCGTATGTTGAGATGGCCGGTTCTGCAACAGCTTGTGCTTACTCGCCCGATGGAAAGATGCTGGCTGCGGGTCTGGATGAGGGTGGGCTTGAAATCTACGACACTAATACTTGGAGAAGAACCTATCGATGCCTGGTCGATCACCCGGTCCTAAGTGTTGCATTCTCACCCGACGGTCGAAGACTCGTTTCCGGAAGCAAGGACGGCAAAGTTCAATTATGGGATTACACTAACGGCGAAGAGATTTTCGTGATGGAGGGGCACCTCCGCTCTGTGAACTGCGTTGCCATCTCACCCTGTGGCAAGCAGATTGCCTCGGCCAGCGCTGACGAGACGGTGCGATTGTGGGATTCGAAGACCGGAAAGTGCACTTTTGTTTTGAAGGGCCATACCCACCGGGTCAGGTGTGTCCAGTATTCACCAGACGGACGGCAGCTTATATCTGGTGGTATCGATCAGAAGATTCGGTTCTGGGATCCGGAGACAGGAGAGCCCGGCGCCGTTTGGATTTCTTCGTGGGGGGCAGTTAACAGGCTGGCCTTTTCCGGAGATGGACGATGGATTGCCTCTGGTCATGAGAAAGGTGCATTGCAGTGTTGGCATGCGGTGTCTGGAGAGCTGGGTCCATTCTTACGTGGCCACACCGGAAATATTACAGGGGTTTCATTCTCTCCAGACAACCGGTGGATTGCTTCGTCTAGCAACGACGTGACGGTGAGATTATGGGACTCATCGGCAGGCACCCTTGTGTTCATGTCTGGTAGCCATAAAGCCAACGTGCACAACGTTAACTTCTCTCCGAACGGCCATCAGATCGCATCGGGGGGTCGTGACGGAAAGGTGCGGTTGTGGGAGGTGGATTCAATCTTGTCGTCGAGTGTTGCGGCATACGATCATCCCGGACCTGTAGTGAAGACCGTGTACTCTCCAAATGGCCAAGCTATCCTCACAGCTAGCGGTGAGCAAAACGTCAAGCAATGGGATTCTCTAACAGGAGCGCCTGTGCCACTTCAGATCAAGTTACCAGAATATTTGTTAGTCGACTCCGTGTCATATTCCTTGGACGGCATTCCAGTCGCATTCAGTACTCAAGAAGGAAGCACTCGATTGTTGCAGCTTCAGGAAGGAGGAGCGGAGACTGTAATGGAAGGCTCAAGTACGGTGAGGCGTGTGGTCATGTCACCCAGCTGTCGCTTTGTTGCCTCGCTTGACCTGAACGATACTGTGGAGTTGTGGGAACTCGGCGTAACTCAACACAAGCGCGTTCTTCTGCAGAAAGGTGGAGCCGCTGGCGAGACAATCGGCTGTTTGGCATTCTCCACTACAGGAGATCGGCTCGCAGTTGGTTCTTGGAGTGGTATCGTTTGGATCTTCGATTCTCGATCGGGAAGCCTGGTAATATCCCAGAAGTTGACGAATCAGGAGATTTCGACGATGTCATTCTCGCCAAATGGTCTGCAGCTTGCCATCGGTACTGTTGATTCCTCGATTTACCTTTGGGATTTGCAGTCGGAAGAGTGTGCAGTCGAGCTGAAAGAGCACACCGAATGCGTGACATGTGTGGCCTACTCGCCGTGCGGTCAATGGATTGCTTCTAGCAGCATAGACAAGACTGTTCGACTTTGGTCTCGGCAACAACCAACAAGCGAGACAGAGAGTTGGTCATGCATCCATACAGTCCAAGATTTCTTTCGCCATGTTCTTACTACGGCATGGAGTCCGACCGTTCCTATGGAGTTTGTTACCGGCTGCTGGGATGAGTCTGTCCGAGTCTGGCGAGTCTCAGGCAAGGGCGAGGATGTGGTTGTCAAGCTAGTTTGGGGAACCAACCTTGCTGTTCTCCACGCCCCAGGTCTTGTACTCAAAGATGTGGCTGGACTTAGTTCAACCTACCGGAGGTTGTTGGTCCAACGCGGTGCCATTGATGACTTGTTGCCTTTGGAGAGTGCAGGAGGACTAGAAGTCGACGAGTAGAAGGTATATTGTGGTGGTGGGAAGTAAAAGCGAGAATTGGCTAGCAAAGAAGATAATACAATAGACAAGTGTTAAGAAGAGCTGCATTTGCACGGTTGTTAGCCACGATCTGCAGAATTATAGTGATATACTTGAGGCAGGCCCCAATGACCAAGAAAAGCTTTTTTTTTCCCCTGTCGATCCAAAGAAAACAAGTATAGAAGTTGAAAGTTGAAAGTTGAAGGTTGAATATGGATAGTACAGTAGAGTACGTTTTCGACCAGAAATTCTGGTCCAGTTTTCTTTATTCAAGCACATTATAAGAGGAACGGGCATGGTATTGGCGGAAGAAGTTGGATGAGGGTCTAAAACAAAGGGAAACATCGCTTTTTACACAAATAACGTTTATTCGTCTACGCCTGGAAGTCATGCCTTGATTTTCGTCTTGGGTGGCACACCAGACACAGTTGCGCTCCTTTTCAATGTAGTCTGGCATATGACCACCTTCATAGAAGCAGGCGGGGTCAAGGGCGTGCTTGTGCTTGGTGACATAGGCTGCAGGTCAGTGTAGCTGTTCGGGTTGGGGATCAACTGGTTGTTGAGAAGAGGGTGAAGGTGGGCGTTGTGTCCTGCTCTCGTGATAGTGAAGTCAAGCAATTCCTCCTCGGCAAAATGCAAGCTCTTGAAGTTTTTGAATTAAGGCTAGACGGAACTCATCGTGGGATCCCTTTGCATTTTTTTCTGGGAGTGGATAGTGCGCATGATGTAGGCGTTGATAGTGGTGGTGTCCAGTAGCCAAATTAATAAGGAAAACCAGCCTTCGAGTGCGCACATCTGGGTTGTGTAGTTCTGTCGGCGCTGGTCAGCAATATTCACTCCTCCCATGTGGTAATTATAGTCATTGATGACGCGCGGAATGTGAAGGAGCTTGCGGTGAGCGTCTCCAAAGACTCGACGGGCCTTATCGGCATTGTACTTTTGGTTCGCGGCTTCCTCCTCTCCTTCTCAACATACTAATCGGGGTTGTGAATGGAATGGATCGTTGACAGCATGGTAACAGGGCCGTTGTCCATCCGTAAAAGAACAAACGCATCATTGACGATGTCGGCCCTTTTCTCATCCCAATCCAGTCGCGCATCCTTGTATCACTTCAGCTCTGTAGGAAAGAGGGTGAAGGTGGGTACTTGTATCTGCCTTGGTCATCATTGTCCACTCAATTTTGGAAAGGCTTCTTTTTTGGAGAAAGAACAAGATGGGGGGAGGGACAATCAGACAAAAAAGATCAAACATGCATACACATAGGATAAGTAAACGAGGTAGGAAAAAAGAGCGTTACAGTTTACTGAAAGGCTTAGACTTTTTGCTATTCTACCACCAATACTCAATAACGACAAGAAGCACATAGATGAGTCGAAAAAGTGCTGTGGATGAAGTAAGTGGGTTCACAAGAGCAATGAAAAGGATGACGAACAGAGCTGACAACAAAAGTAGTAGCAGATCGATGCAAAAAACAAGAATTTCACCAAAGCTAACGATACGATCAATGTGTGTGTCAAAGAATGTCGTAAACTTCAGTGGGAGAGTCGAAGATACCACAGTCGCGTAAATCAACCGCGCCAAGTAGTAAAAGATATTCGTGTATGGGATATTGAACTTTTTGCCCATGGTTCTGATGCCGATCAAGCAGTACTTGGAAAAGGATGGGTCGATTGAGTAGAGACTGTTGAAGATCCGAGTATGAACAGCGCTCAGTAGCGCTGCATGGTTGCAAAAGTTCTGGAGTATATCACGGCAACGCGACAGCAATACCATGGCGGCGATGATGCAAAGGTTTGCAAGGAATATAACAACAAGGGAAGTGTAGTTTCTATGCGTGTCAGTGTTCTGGGTATCGCTCATGGTGCTGGAGAGTAAGACCACATGTGCCGTACTGGTGAGGGTGGTTGTGGTGATGAAAGGAAAAAAAACGAGCGATGGAACGAACGATCTGTGAAAGTTGACCAAGTGTGACAAACAAACGATTGTTTATTTGGCATTGTATTGAATAGAGGGAGATAAACAAGCTGTAGTTACCTCTACACCTTTCTGCCTCCCCCCCCCCCCCCCCCCCTTTTTTTTGTACTTCCTTCGGAATAGATTCTGTGCAAGGCTTTCTTCAAGCGCTACTTTCTCTTTCACTTTCTTGTTCCTTTGGTAGCGCTTCTTGTTTTTGCTTTTAGTACGTAAGTGATCTCTTTCTCTCCCTCGTTCCTTTTTGTTGTTGTCTGATCCCTTTCCTTTCCTAACACCACGCGAAATTAAGGTTACACGCACGCGTTTTTGTCTCACTTCCCTCTTCTGTACAAATTAGAAGCGCAATCCATGCCTTCTGCAACCACTTTGAACAAAACATTTATCACTCCTCGCATCCTCTCCAACCTCTGTCCCTTCACCACTTCTCTTTTGAATCTGAAAAAAAATAATATTCACTACGAATTTTTTACTGAGACCGTCACTTTCTAATACTAAACAAAAAAAAAACAAAAAAAAAAAAAAAAAAAAAAAGTAATGCTGCTAATGGTGCTTACCTGAATCATTTTCAAAATACCAGTTCCGCCAGTGCAACAAGACTAGGGTAGGTTTCTTGAACAAGGAAACGTTGAGAAACGAGTGGACTAGTGGGAACAAGAAACGAGGAACGATTGCTTTGGATATATCTTTTAATAAAGATGTGAGTTATGCACTGAGGACTAAACTGGGTACAGACTATGACTCTGATAGGGATTGATCCCCAAATCAATGTGTTGTGTGCTGTTTACGCCGTTAGACGATCTGTCGGCCTGTGGTCGGGTGTTGGGCTGCAACAGCGGAGGTCTGGCGGACTCGTGGACAGGGCGTGCTATGGATGATTTATGTATCGATTGGCGGCACACAACGTAGCGAAAGGAAAGGATCTGAACGGAATCTTGATCGTTGTCAATGGGACGAGCGCGGGTGCGCATCCATACAGGAAGGCGGTGGCATACCTGAGTATATCGAAGACTTCCAGTTCGATGTCAAGGACAAAATCAAAAGTCGGTTAAATAAATCAGAAAAAGCGGAAGGAGCTGATTTTGCTCCATCCTTCGTTTTTATTACTGTTACTCAGGGGAGAGGATCGATGCCAGATTTGTAGGACCGCTGTCAAGTCCTCAATTGGTACGGGGGGTAAGGGATTGTAGTGGTGTAGCGAGAATAGGGTCCTAAAGAATATGAAACTGCAGAGCGCCAGCGAAACTCTTGTCAATTCTGCTCTCGTCCAAGAAGTTCTGTGTAAAAGGACAAGGAGCACACGAAAGAGCTCGGCGCACTACTAATACTAGTCCACTAGGGAAGGACTGCTAATCTAAGGCATCGCCGCCACTGCCTAGCCACCATATCTTTTTGTAACAGCATCAAGGACCTTGATCATCATATTGGAGAACGAGGCCGTGCGCGTTTGTGAGACCAAATGGAACGGCGTTGTACTCGAAGTGTCCGTATCGGCAGTCTTATGAGCTAACAAAGCAAATGATAATGGTTTGAGAAATAGGCACTTAGTTCTCCACTTTTTTTTTTTTTTTTTTTTTTCCCTCTCACAATTTACATTCATTTTGGAAATATAAAAGCTTAACAAACAACTTACAAGTGGGCCTGGTACTCGTCCAAAGATAACAAGGTACTACCATAGAATGTCAGCTCCAGGCAGGACATCCCATGGTCTTTGTGGCGAAGCAGCCTTGCCATGAATCTTTTGTCATCATCAACTAAAAGACCCTCCATCCTTGACCCAAGACTCTTACGAGAATCTCCAGAGCTGTTGAGGCCAATACATCCACGTGCCACTTTCCCAGCGCAATACCACATCAAACAAGTGACGTGGACGCAGATTTGCCGGCTCCAAAGTCCCCCACCCACCCATCACATCCATACTTGGTGCACATGGACCTGGAGGTAGAGACTGTGTGTGGTGTGAGGGCGATGCTGTTGGAACCGCTAACGTTGGCGTTGGCATATAATTCCACTGGCAACTGGCGGTGTTGTGGGGTCAACGTACTTTGCCGTTTCCGCCCCACCGTCAAGATCCTCAACAAGCAATTCGCTTTCGCTTGCCCAACATTCACCGAGGACGTTTTCAAAAAAAAATGGGACAGGTAGTATTTTTGAAACTACTTGCCGCCGCCGCCGCCCCCCGCCCCCGCCGGTTATATTAATTGGTGAATGGTACGATATTTCTTCGTCACTGAGGTGAAAGAAACGAGGAAGGGGATAGATAATGCGTTTGTTGAGTGGATATACTGTTATTCGAAGTGTGAAGAGGAGAATGAGATGGGAATAAAAAAAAATAAAAGTGAATGCACACGTCTCAGCAAGTGAGGAAAGAGGAATGGAAAATCGCGAAATAGAAGAAAAAAGGAAAGATGAGGAAGAGCACGAGCTCTGCCGGTGGGAGAAGGGGGGGTGACCCCACTGGCAGTCGGGACCAAGGGGGATGGAGAATGGAGAAAGGGATGATGATCTTCTTTGTCCTCTGGACAAAAAATAAAGAGATAAAAAGAGGCAAGGTTGATCACCTGACTGGTGGTGCATGGTCTCTAATGCCATACAAAAAAAAAGAGAGAGTACGCGTTCCCTCTCTTTGTTGTGTTTGTCGAAAGATGAAAGAAAAAAAAAAAAAAAAAAAAAAAAGTTCAACGGTCTCTGTTCCTTGATTGATGCGGTGGGAAAATCAATCTGAACCTTGTCGCGGGGTGATAAAGTGATCTTACCCCTGGCTAATCCCATATGAGTGAAACGCAGTCCCTCTCCCAGACCAAGTTCCCCCCTTTTTTTTTCACTCTCCCTCCCCTCTCCTCACTCTGACATCAACGATGGCCACTGTGTATTCTCTCTCCCCGCTCCTTGTTCCTTTTTTATTTGTCAGACCTTGACATGCTGTTCTCATCAACCACGAAAGTTCTCAGCATAGAGTAATAATAATGGCAGAGACGAAAAAAAATTCTGTCGAAAATAGGTTGAATGTATGATAAGACAAGACTGAGGTTGAAGTTGAGGTTCGATGAAGAAAAATTAGGTTGCTGGCTACTGAATGGGACCTGCAGAAATGAAAAGATGTAGACGAAGGGAAAGGTGGACTGGTAGTCGCGCCGATGCTCAACAAACCGGCAGGTATCGAGAACGTCGTGATGTATTTTAAAAAATTGAAGGAATGGAGAGTTGAATTCAAAGGGAAAATGGAAAGGCGATGTTGCAATGAATGGAAAGGTCGAGAACGTTACGCGTGTACGTTGATATCCATTCAATTGACGACTCATTGCTGATTGTGCCTGAAAGAAATACGTCCCAGCCCGTCAAAAAGCAGACAATCTGATGAAACATACCAATCAGCAATGCTTGGTTCCTCGGCTCCCCCCATTCAAAGAACCCCGTATGATGTTTACATGTAAAGTTATCAATGTATTTGTATGTAGCAATGAAAATAAAACAAGAAAAAAACGAGTAACAACAACAAAAATGAAAATGCCTGAAAAAACTATAATATGCAAAAATCACCGAACACTCATAGCAACATTTGGCACCGCCCCACTTCCCCCCACACCCGCACCTGCACCTGCACCACCGCTACCACTACCACCAGCAAGACCCGCCATCTGAGCAGGGACTAGCCCACCTGCCAAATACCCTCCCTTGCCCTGCAGATCCAGCGTATTCAAGATCGCATGGTACAGGAATTTGTACGCCCACCGGTTGCCCTTGACTCTCCGGATGTCGACCGAATAAAGGCCGCGGAGGTTCTTCATTCGACACAGCTCGATCGAGAACCGGATCTCTTCTCCAGAATCGATCGCCTCCTCGCCGTACAGTGGTTCTACTGCCGTTGCTACGTTGGTGGCAGCAGCACTAGAAGCAGTCATGCTGTCTCCAGAAGGTCCCACACCATCGGCCGAGGTGGACGTTGTTGCTGAGAGCATGGCCTGTTGCTGTTGGAGTTGCTTGAGTGGAGGCACGACAGTGGTTGATTGGGAGATCATTGTGGCTCCAATGGTGGTCGAAGTGGTCGAGTTACTAATTCCAACCACAGATCCAGGACGCGAGTACCGCGCGTCATCTCCACCATGAACACCTGCCGCGGATGAGGGCACAGCAGAATCATGGTCAGTCGCAACAGAGTCCACAACCCCTTGTCCAACGCCATGACCAGCAGCGGTAGTGCTGACAAAGCCCGAACCATTCCCTCCTCCAGAAAAATGAGGTTGAGACTGAGGAGTAACAAGTCCTAAGTTAGATCCATTCATGACCTGCGACAACTGACGCGTCGACGATCCAGATCCAGATCCTTGAGCGACCATCGCAGTGCCGCCTCCGATTGACATACCACCATTTCCGCTGGTAGGGGATGTAGGACTGGAAATAGGAGACGAGACGGAAGCCAGGCTCGCAGAAGTACTGTTCCTCCACAGCATGGTCCGGATCCCATTCTTCTTCTTCTGCCCACTGACGGATGCCCCTGTACCAATCACAGACCCAGGTCCTTGCATCGATCCGGCTCCTCCTGCGCCGCCAAGAACACTTCGAGCCGATACCCAAGCCTCACGATCAATCGACAAGTTACTCGACATCACACTCGCAGTATCGTCAGGCCCGCCTTTGGCGGTATTGTTGTAATGGTGATAGTAGTGCAGTCCATGTCCCTGTAACAGACTCTTGACAGACAAGCTAGTCATACCACCGCCATTCGTCGATCCAGCACCAACGGCAGCACCATTACCAGCACCATTTGATCCGGACGCGGCAGAATTACTTGAAGTTTTCCGTTTCCGCCGGACACACTTGATCTTGAAATCCGAATCCGACTTGATCTCAATCCCCAACCTTAGAACAACCACCTTGATGTCGTACATAATCTCGGCCGGGTGCCGCGAGGACAAGGACGAAAGCTCGACTGCTCCAGAATGCACCTTGAGTTTCGCGTCTGTCCAGTTTGGAGGTAACGCCTGGATCAATGCCTCCAGTGTAGGTTCCTGAACACCACCCTGCTGTATGGGGCTATTGTTGTTGACATCTTGCGATCCATTGCCATGAATGTTGACTGAGGTGGCAGTTCCAGTGGGGACACCTTGCGCACCGTAGGGAGAAACCATCATGCCGTTGACGCTGCCGCCTGCTGCTCCTCCACGGCCAGACTCGTGCTCCTCAGTTGCGGAGATGGAGCCATCGCCATTCACTACATGCCCAAAAGTAGGCGAAACGTGGCCCTTGGTTGGAGTATTACCGTTCGATCCAGAGAAAGGTGTAGGCGAAGGTGTCGTGCCATTCGTCCGCGCAAACTCTGCCGAGTCAAAGTGCGGTACCTCTGCCCCAGATTTGACTAATTGCAACACAAAAAAGTAGCGTTAGTTATGCAACACAAGTCTATACACGAAAATAATCAAAGCAGGAGAAATATGTGGATTAGACCTACCGATGGACCGGCGTCGCAACCATTCCTTGATCCTCTGCGCGGGGCCTGACGGAGAACCATGAGCATGAGCCTGATGTGCACCAATACCATTACCGTTGACACCGCTCGTAGCTCCATTCACAACAAACGATCCACCAACAACCGACGATGATCCATCGCTGCTGCCTGCAGAAGGAGGAAGAGGACGGGACGAAATCGGGTGATGCAGACTCTGAAGCTGCATTTGTTGTAGTTGGTGGTGGGGTGGTCGTTCTCCCGATCCAGCGACAAGACTGAGTGTCTTCCTGCGCTTGCCTCTCTGAGTCTGGTTCGACTTTTGAGTATCATACGCTGCTGTCGCAACGCCGCCATAATGTTGCTGTTGTTGTTGTTGTTGTTGTGGTGGTGGTTGCTGTGTTTGACCCTGCATCTGCGGGTAGTGCTGCGAAGTCGGTGTAGTAGGAGTCGCACGCTTCTCAGGCAGGGGAGTCGAAGGCAAAATCTGCAAGTCTTGGTCCGGCTGAACGCTCCATCGATAGGTTGGCTGCTGAGGTGGCGAGTATGACGAATCAATGTCTGCAAGGCTGGGTTCGTACACAGATCCAGCCCTCGGCGAACCTGGCGTCTGGCTACTATGACTGTGGTGCTCGCCATTCTTCTTGGACAGACCACCCAAAAAGCCCAAGAACCGTCCTGACGAAGTTCCCTTACGATGAGTCTTGACATAAGTGCTGTTCCTCTGACTACTATGACCACCTCCATAGCTGCCACTGCTGTTGGGTGGAGTCGCTGACTGCAAGGATTGACCCAATGGCGAGGGTTGAGGGGTGGTGTTGTTGATGGGGTTACCGCCCTGCTGGAGCTGAGATGGTTGAATTGGCGGGAACTGGAACGGTTGGCTCATAACCAATGAGTCAGTTCGCGTAGGGATGACTGGTGGAGGCGAGTTGGGAGGAGTCTTGACGCTCTGTCGTCGTGGCCGTGGTTGGAAGGGCGGCAGAGAATGCTCAAAGGCGTGGACGTAACCATGGCCAAACGTAGGAATAGGCTGCTGAGGAGGGGACTGAGGAGGTTGATGAAGCTGAGGTAAAGGATGATTGTCTGGGAGCAGTGAAGGCGAGGATTGCTGGAAGTGCGACGGGTAATGTGTCTGAGGGCTTCTCTCCTGATTAGGCGCCATAAGGTATGGACTCCGTCCAGGCAACATGTCATGATGACCATAGTAAATGGGTGAAGGAACCGGTACGTCATGCGGCATAGGCTCTCCGTGAATGGTCGTAGGGCGAACGCGGTCGTGTTGAGGTAGAGGTCGTCGAGAAACCGTGGGCGATGTTTCCAGAGTCGATCCATTGTGTGACTCTTGACGTTTACGAACTGTCTGCTGCTGCATTGCCGGTGACTTCGTTGCATCTCCCTCAACGGTGCCAGATGGCATGTCGTATGTCGACTCGAAGGTCGAGCTTTGAGCTGCATGTCCTGATTGCGATGTCGGTGGAGTAACCAGGGACGAAGACGACTGGGAAGTAACGATTGTTGGGATGGGTTGCCGTTCCGTATCCTGAGAATCACGACACGTCTCTGCTGGGAAGTTGTTGTCCTGGTATCTGTTCTCTTGTTGGAAACTCTGACCGGCGCCACCATTGCTGCCACCCTCCATATTCATAGCGCGGTCATCGAAGGACGCCTCCTTGGCGTCAACCATCATGGCCATCTCTGGAGCGATATCCATCTGGATATCCTGATAGAATCCTGCCGGCGCTTGTTCTGTCTGATCTTGGTTTTTGTTGTTGGCAACAGTCTCTGCCTCATCCTCACAGATATCCATAGACGTGTCTGACACTGGGACCAGACTATCTTCATCCACTTCATGTCGAGGTGTCGGTGGGTAAGGAGCCCATGAGGGGTGCGACTCAGGAACAGTCGTCTCTGCCACGAACGTATGTCTCCGTTTGGAGTTGACTTCGCTGGGGTCAAGACGAGGAGGACCAGGACGACTTTGAACCGTTTCCTGAGCTGGTGGGTATTGTGGTGCCTCCCTAACATCAATAGGTATACTTTGCTTTGGCGGTATCCATATCGTTCCATTCAGTCTCGCCATCGCTTGCGCCTATAGAGTGGAATACAGTTTACACCATGTTAATGCCAGTTACACAAAAGAGCGAAATCGCAAAGGCAAAGTAAAGAGCTCTACCTCAAGGTCCTCAATGGAGTATTGAAACATGGGGGCATAAGGCCGCAACCACCGATGAGCCATGATTCGCTTCATATTGCATCGCTTTGCTGGATCGGGGACAAGCATCATTCTGAGGAGATCTCTTGCATCGTGTGAGATGTAGTCCGGAAACACGAGAGTGGTTGCCAGGATATAGTTGTATAACTGGTTGATGTTGTCGCCATCAGGGTTAGATGGGTCGTCGTCGAATGGAAGATATCCCGCCAGCATCGCATACTATATCAGGTTTAGGATTTATGTAGAATACTCATTGTCAGTCCTTGTTCTTTCAGCCCTTTGTTACCATCGCCCATAAACATTCGTACAGACGGATTAGCAAATAACACTACGTGGATAAAAACATACCAGGATGACACCACAGCTCCAGATATCAACACCGCTACCGACATAGAGTCCATCGCTAATGACCAGCTCTGGTGCGGCATAACAAGGGGAACCACATGAGGTTGACATGAGGTCGCGGGATGAGCTGTCGAACTGGTTTGCAAATCCAAAGTCTGTGATGATGATGTTCCTGTTCCTGTCCAAGAGTAAATTTTCCTATTGTGCCAAAAGTTCATCAACCATTAAGGAGTCAACAAAATAGCCATAGCATGCATGGCAATATTTTTAGCGTAGAGAGAGCAAGAAGGAGTGAGAAGGAGAGAAGGAAAGACAGTACAACTGCATCATCTCTTTGGATCGGTACCCGTTCCCTCCCCTTTCCTCTTTCGCTTATCTTTCTATCAATTGCAAGAATGAAAAACGAAACCATGAAAGAGCAAAAAAGAACGTAGTTGAACGTACCAGTTTCAAGTCTCTGTGGACGATATGCTTGGAGTGCAGGTAATGCACACCACTCATCAGCTGAGCAAAGAGTCGACACGCGTCCCTTTCCCTCAAATAACGATGGGCCAAAATATGATCAAAGAGCTCACCTCCTACAAACATCCAATTGTTTTCAATTGTAAAGAAAAGCAGGTTTGAATTGAAAGAGAAGGAAGACAAGTAAAGTGGAGAGGGGGGAAAAAGGGATGGCATCCTCATTAGCATCTGAATATTTTCCATCGCTTTTTTCCAATTTCTTTTAGTCAAAGAAAAAAGAGTCATATCCTGCATGTCCAAAACATGCTTGTCTGTTGTTGTCTTGTGTCAATGGAGTTTGTTCATACCTGATGCATATTCAATGACTATGCCAATGTATCGCTCCGTTTCAATCACATCAAACAGGGCAATGATGTTGGGGTGTCGAATCGTCTATGAACCACATCCAAGAAAAAAATAAGTAAAACGACATTCAATTTCAAGGTAAATGACGTGTTGCAGACGGATGAGAGAAGGGAATCGCTTGCTGTGCATCTCATGCAACAAGCCTCGTCCCTTGTTGCCCTTTTTTTATTTATTTTGGTGTTGCTTACCCTTAGTACTGAGATCTCTCTTCCAATCTTGTTAATACGCGGAGTGTTATCAATGGATTGCCGCCGAATCAACTTGATGGCAACCTATGTAGCATGGACAGGTAACAGAAAAAGGAATGGTAAGTGTGTGACCTTTCGAGAGCGAGTTTGGGAGCGTGGCGACAATTAGATCTCTGGCGTACTCGCACAAGGGCTTTCTCTCTCTGTCGTTCTTATTTTCTCCCTCACTTTCTCGTTCTATCTCCCTTCATCTCCGTGCTGGGCTCATATTCTGGTCAACAACGGCAATATATTGCTGCAACCTCACACTGGTTTTTATAGCTTGCTGGTCGCCTCATTGAGGATAAAACCAGTCTGTAGACAAACAGGCACACGCATTGGAATTCGAGGGAAAAGAGGGGGGAGGAAGAAGAAGAAGGGAGGATGAAGAGGTGGAAGTATAGAGCAATTTCAGGTCGGTAAAAAAGGGGGAAATGAAGGGGACATGACCAACGAGATGGGATGGTGGCATCCTAGCGGTGCTTTTTGGTTTGGTTTGTGGATGTTGTGGGTATGTTGTCTATAGCTGTTATTGCTTTTTGCCCTGTCGGTATGCCATCCTGTCCGATGGACGTTTGTTTAGTTGGTTATGCGCAAACGTGCTCCGATGTCTATCCATCCCTTGATACTGCTTCTTTTGATTTTAATAATAAGAGAATAAGATACCGAGGGAATAGCTCGGGCCTCAGGATTGGGGAATGGAACTCGGAGGTGGTGTCTTCTTCGTAGTGGTGGTCGTAGGCTAATATTGCACTGTCTGGGACAAGGTTTATCTGACATGGATTCGAACCACCAGGATGCATCTTTTTCTCTTTTTCATGATCAAAGGAGCCCAATTACTCCACGCTGCCTTGGGTGCTTGGGTGCCTGTCCTCTGCATACTGTTGCATGAAAATTGAGGGCGAAAGGAGGGAGGAGGAAGGAGGAGAGGGAGAGACCAAGGCAAGGAAAAAAAAAAGAAAAAGACAAGGAAAAACAACAGACCTCTGTGAAAACGACAAAGAAGGAACGGGAACGGGACAAACCAGATTGAAAGAGAGAGTGAATGTGTGATCCAGAAGAGGAGGTAAACAGGTCCGAAATCCACCGCAGTTATGGATGAGGACTCCATGTGCCCCTCTCTTTTATCCCTTCGTCCTCATTCTCAGCGTCTCATTCTCTCCCATTCATGGTTTGGGAGGAAACATCCAAAGAAGCAAAGAAAAAAAGAAAAAAAAGGCGGTAGTAGATGGAGTACATTAATCTCTTTTTTTTTGATTGTTTGATGTGAGGGTCTGGAAGGAGAAGGGAGGAGGGAGGAGGCAAGCACGGAAGTGAAGGGGACGGAAAGAGGGAACGGGTTGAATGTGACGATGAGGACATTGACACGGTGGAAAAGGAGCTATAGGCAAAATGTAGGCAAGGGAGCAGAAGGTGCGAACAAGCGCAAGGATCGCGGGTTGTGCTCCGATGTACAGGCATCAGATACTGTCGGTTTCGTGGGGAGCCATGCATATATACACATCCATGCGAACACCTTCAAAACAAAATACGACCAATGATCAACGACCAACGACCGCCGTTATTGACACCACTCAAATCTACATCGGCACTATCACTTAGAGCCATATTTACACCCCCACTCCATCAGCACATGTAGAGACAACCAATAAGACGCGTCCAACTGATGAAAAAGACTGAATAAAAAGGAAGACGCGTGAGGCAGTGGAAATCAATCCGAAACCAGGATCACACTCATCACAACAAATAAACAAGGGTCCGGTTGTTTTCCAGGGGGTAATACAAGGGAGAAAAGGGAGTGGGAATGGGAACAGATATACGGTGTACGAGGAGAGAGAGAGAGATATATAGAGAAAGAGATCGATGGGAAGGGTTAGGGGAAAGGGGAGTTGGTGGAAGGATGAAGATGGAAGGATAAGTAAGAAGACAGGTGAAGGTTGGAAGGGAAAAAGACGACAGTTCCTTGGGGGGGGGGGGGGGGGGGCTCTCATCCTCATCAACAAGAGACAGGACCTGTGCGCTTTGTGTTCTGGCCACTGCTCACACTCACTCACACACTCTTTTCACTCTCCACTCTCGTCTGTCCGTCATACCCCAGTGTGCACAGGACACATAAGTCAAAAACCACGACTGTGAAAGTTGATCTTGTGAACAAAAAGAAAAAGGAAATTAGCATTCGAAAAAAAAAAAAAAAAAAAAAATAGCAATGAGGATTACCTCTTCACCCGAATCAGCATGCATGCCCAACTTGACCTTGGCAAACTCGCCCTCGCCGAGGGTCTGGAGAAGCAAGTAGGGACCAAACATATTGCCTCGGCGGGTGGTTGGCGGCATGGTTGAGGAACTGTGGCAGTGGGGTTTGGTGGGATGGACTGGGAGGGACAAAGCGAAAAAAGGGTAAAAACAAAAGAGAGAGAGAGAGAGAGAGGGTGAAAGAAAAGAAGGAAAAAGAGAAAAGCAATAAGAGATGGGGGAGAGAGAGAGAGGAGAGAAGGGTACGGTGGAGTCAACTATGGACTGACGAGACTTTGCAGTGAAGGAGGGGGACAAAAGGAGAGAGAGAGGGGAGAGAAGGGGAGCTCGGGTGAACTGGTGGGCGGCAGTAAGAACAAACAACGAAAAATATAACTCAAAAAAATGAATGAGAAATGTAAGTAAAAAGAGTGAATGGGGAAAGTGAATGAGAGCAAACGAGGAGACAGATGAACGGGAGGTTTGCGAGAGACGGAGGGAGAGGGAACGAGGGAAGGAGGAAGGAGGGAAGGAGGGAAGGAAGAAGGGAAGGGACGATGAACAAAAGGGTAAAAGAAAAATGGACTGAACTGAATGAATGACTGAATGAATGTACGAAGGAGTTGGGAAGAAGAAAAGGGAAGGCAACGAAGGAAACAAGGGCGTGGACATGAAAGAGGAACAATGTGTGGCGGGATTGAATGTTGGAAGGAGACAAAACAAAAAAAAACCCGCCAAAAAAAAAAAAAAAAAAAAAAAAAAAAAAATGGTTTTGCAAGGGAAAAAGAAAAAGGAAAGGGAAAAAGTAAAACACACCAACTATGTCATGCCATCGGGCTTTTTGTATGTCGAACAAACAGAGAGAATAGCTGGTGCGATGATGGACACGGGTCAAATGGCGTACGCAGCAAAGTAGGGAGGGAGAGCGAGGGAGTGACATACAAGATGAACCAGTCATCTCTTCTCTCATTTTTCTTTTTGCCGCGCTTTTTTTTTGTTGTTGTTGTTATAATGGGGGTATGTACAACTACGGGCGCACAAAGTTGGGCGTGGGAGGATGGATGTCCGCGGGCGATGGGTTCATTATTTTGTTATTGCAATATTTGATGCAGGATGGTTATAAGAGACGACTTTGTCCGACGGCGGGCCAGTTGGTCAGTTGGTCAGTCGGTCAGGGTCAGGTCAGGCAGAGACAGGCAAACAGACGGACAGACAGACAGACAGACAGACAGACAGAAGGAAGACTCAGAAAGAGAGAAGGAAGAAAACATAAATACTCGGACTATGGACAATAAAGGGGCAAAGGGAAAAAGTCTATGGCCGTGGCGAGAAGGTGTGAAAGAGATCGAGGCGGTGCGAATTGGAGAGGAGGTGACATGCTCTGGAAAAGGGGGAGTGGAGGAGTGACACGGAAATGAGAACGAGAGAGAGAAGGAGAGAGAAGGAGAGAGAGAGAGGAGGGAGGAGGAAAAGAGAGAGAAGGAGGAAAGGGTACATTTGAAGAAAAGGAGGAGACAGACAGGCAGACAGGCACGTCCAAAAATAAGCCCTTCAACCCACCGTCAGCGTTGCTTCAGTAAGCGGTTACCATTCAACCCTCCCTGAGATTAGAACAGTGAGGTCAATGGTCAAGAGGCGGCAAGTTGGGGGTCAAAGCACTGGCAAATATTTTATTTTCTGCATTCCTGCAGGAATATGTTGTGTTGTAGGTCGTGTCGTTGGAAAAATAACAACCAGCAGATGAACATGGGGTCCTGCAAGTTGTAATAAACCCTTGCATGGAGGACTGGAGTACAGCACGCCTTCTGAGGTAACAAGCCCGATGTCCGGCAGTCATGCGGTAGTCAGGTCGCACAAACAGAAGCAAAGGAATGACGCTGTGTAGTATTCGCGCTCAAGAGTTGTTTTATTTGCATGTCTGCTTGCTTGTTCGTATACTGTCTGCCTATGTGAACCAAGAATTGGGGTCCCAGCTGTGGCTGTGTCTGTGGTTGGATCCCCAAGTTCAGGCACCACGCACAGCTTGATCGGACTGATCAAAACATTTTTTGCCACCAATTTACAGGACTATGTTTTAATCATTGTTGGAAACACAGAAGTGTTATGTCTCACATTCAGCGTCCCTGATTGGTTGCCAATTGTTCAAGCTTAAGTCTCTATTTTGTCGTTTCAGGCAGAAGGTGTTTGAAAGTGACAACAGCGAAAACAAAGAAGGATGACCTCACAACAAAAACTCCATGGTGTTGCCATGGCAACTGTTTGCTTCCCCCAAGAAGACATGGCCATCGGATGGAGGAATGCAATGAAAAGCAGCAACAAACAGTTAAAAGTGAAAGCAGAACGAATGCAACATCAAGCGTGGTCAGCGGGTTGAGATTAGCAGAAAGGAAGCTAGAAGTGAGGGTGACAGAGAAGCCCCGGGATGGATAATCGTTGGTGCTTAGTGGTGGCAGTAATGAAATAAAAGGGAACAAAACAAGGTCAGGGGAGAGAAGAGGAAGAAAGAAAGAGGAGGGGGTGTGTGTGTGTGTGAGAATTGTTCGAACGGACGGAAACGAGGCAAGAAAAGGGAGGGGGAAGAGGCAAGGGGGAGGAGGAGAAGGGAAAATAGGACGAGACATCTATCCTCTCCTCATCCGTCCATGGTGTCTGTTTGGGGGGGGGGGCGTACGAATGTAATAATGGTGAGTATGAGAAAAGAGGGAAAGTGACAGAGAGGGAGAGAGAGCATGAGCGGAGTTGAAGCGAGAGAGGGACGACAGGGAAGGACAAGGGGAAAAAGGGATGAGAAAAATAGAGTGGTGGGGGGAAGGACAGTAAAGTGGTGGTGCACACATGCAATCTGTTTTATCACATCGGGAGAAGAGGCATAGGGCATCTTAATTGGAGCAAAGGGCAGAATGACTGGAGAAGGGAAGGGAGGGAGAGAAGGGAATGGATGGGAGGAAGAGGGAAGAAGAAGAGAAGAGGAAGTAGCTCTTCTTATGGAGTAAATGTATCTGCTATTTTTTCCTTCCCGTCGACAGCCCTTTCATTACATGTGTCGAGAGGAATGAAAGAGTGTATATGAAATATCCAATTGCTCTGTTGGCTTCCTCCGGAACATGAAAGAAGAAAGAGCTGTGGACGAGTGAAGAAAGAGAGTGAGAAAGAAAGAGAGAGAGAGAGAGAGAGAGAGTAGAGTCGGCTTGCCGTCCTCCCTTCCACTCTCGTGGTTGGAATTGCACACATACCCTCTCCCAGTGTGAGTGACTTTGTGGTGTTTAAAGTCCTCACACACACACTCAACCCCTTCGCATTTGACTTCTCCCATCCTTTCTTATTCCCCTCTTCTTTCTCGTTCTTGTTCGTCCCTTTCGTCTCTTTCAGTTTTTTTTTTTTTTTTTTTTTTTTTTTTTTTTTTTTCTTTGTCATTGTCCGTCATTGCCGTTCCTTCTTCATTCGCTTTTAGTTCCTCCTTCCTTCCTTCCCTCCTTCCTTGCCTTTGTTTTTTCCTTCTTCTTTCCTTTCTTTCCTTCCCTGTTCTCTCATTCACTCATACTACATACTTCTGTCCTTCTCCTCCCTTTGCCAACCTTTTCCTCCTACTACTCCTCCTCCTCCTCCTCCTCCTCCTTCTCTACTTGACTGGTCGTTGGCATCCCTCCCTTGTACATACTCGTTCTCTTCACCCTCGTTCCCTGTCTTCCTTTTCTTCCTTTCCTTGCTTTCCTTTTTGTCTTCTTCGTTCTATCCTTACTTTACTTCTTAATATCCTTCTCCACAATCACCTACTTTCTCAATAATGGCCAAGAAAAAGACCACAGTCCGCAAGTCGACCAGACAATCGACCTACCCCCACCGGAACAGCACAACCAACAGCAAAGCCGCCTCAGTCTCCCCCTCCAACGCTTCCTCCCCCTCCCCTCCTCCGCAATCCGATAACCACCGCCACCAACACCACCATGCTCACACTGTTTCTTCGTCGTCTTCCTCCTCGGCCTCCTCTCCTACCTCCCCAGCGGCGATGACCACTTGTGGCAGCAGCAGCTCGAGTCGGCGCAAAGGCATGCCGAGACGGTCCCCCTCTCAGAACGATCCCTCGAAGGGAATCGTCTTTTCCTTCCGTTTCCAGAACGACCCTGGGCTCTCGATGGCGGTCGACATTCGGAGCTACGATCAACAGTTTGGGCCCCCTGACCCTGACAGCTTTGAAAAGGCGGACTCGAAAACTGCTGGGCCTTCTGCGGGGTCTTCTTCTTTGTCACTGGCTGGATCTCATGCCCTCCTTCATAAGAGCGCCGATGATACAATCAAGGCCGGGAGCATCCAGGGAGGAGCAGCAGGAGGGGTTGTCAGGATGAACGGAGGTCACTGGTCCAGCGACCCTACTGCCTACAAGAACAGCAACGTCTATGACCAGACCCGCAACCTCCTTATCCTTCACACCCGCAAGCCATCTCCCCAAGCGGCACCATCAGGATCATCACGGGCGGAATCAGGAGTATCACCCACGACAACTACAGCAGCAGCAGGAGCGCAAGCATCAACCATAACAACGACGGCTACGACAGTAACCAAGGGAGCAGTGACACCAGTGTCTACATCATCGTCGGCATTATCCAACAACAATCATTCAGCTGCCTTCCACCCATATCGCACCCAGCGTCGGTCGTCGACCTCTTCGTCCTCCCAGTCGTCATCGCCCACGTCCTCCACTTCATTCCTATCCACACCAGCACTTTCACAGACGGGCTCTTCCTCCTCTTCATCCTCTGCGTCTTCTTCGTCGGTTTCCAGTTCACCCTCGTCCCCAACGTCGCCTCGTTCACTTTCTTCGCCTTCTGTAAGCAGACAACAGCTTACAAAGTGCGGCGGAGATAGTGGGCTGCCGATGCCCCTGACGCTGGATGCGTTGAGTGCAGCCCAGTCTTCAACCCGGTTCTTGAACGTTCGAGGATTAGGAGGTGCCAGCCGAGGCCGTCGTATGCAGGTCATCCTCGTCTCTTGAACATTGGTGAGACCCTAAGGGTGCAATTGGGGGGTGAGGACTTTTTTTTTGACTCTCTTCCCAAGTGGTTTTTTTTTTGTTGTGCACTTTTATTTATTGCCACAAACAAAAAAAACAAACAAAAAAGCAGGACATCGTCCCTTCTATCGATAGGAACAGCATAGCGTACTGCATACCATCCTTTTTTTTTTTTCTTTTCTCCTTTCCCTCCCCTGTTGATCATTGTTCTTTGTTCTTGTTAGCCAGCCACTTTCTCTCACCCCCCTTGTTTTCCGTGAGTCTTGCTTCATTTCTCCACACCTCTTACTTTTTTCCTTACTTGTCGCACCGCAAACCTCCTCCCCTGCCTTCTAAAACTCTTCAAATAACAAAAAACGCAACTACGTACTTGATCATTTGTGAATGAGACAGCTGCCTGTCTTGCCGTAGTGCTTATTTAGTGCCAATGCAAAAAGAAGACTTGAAGGTAGCCCTTGCTTGAAGCAGTGAGGAAGAATGGGTGTGGGGGAAAGGAGAGGGGAAGAACTGGCATGATAAAATTGGGATGGCCGTTTCGGTTTCGATGATAAGCAGAGGCACAAGGACGGGGGCAGGGGGAAGGGAGAAAGTCGGAGTTGGGGTGGACGTTTTTTTTTTTTTTTTTGTTGGCGATACAGTTATCGAACACAAACTTCCCTTTCCCCTTTTCCCCTCCCTGTCCCTTGACCAGCGAGCCAGGGCAGGCAAGGGAGGCACGGTCAAAGGGTCAGGGCAAAAAATAGATTTTTTGGTGGCGGCGGTAATGAAGAGACACTATGTCATGTCAGGATTCTCTGCTACCCCTTAAGCAGATCTTACCTGTAGTCTTTCTGGTCGCCACGTCCCCTACCGTCCCCTAGGATATCGGCCGGCGCTCGACTGGCTCGCCTTGATGCTCTGCCGGTATCGAGACCCCGACCCGCCTTGACTTTGGAACGACCCTCACTTCCTTATAAATAAGCTAGCTTGACCTTAGAAACCTCTTTAGTTTCTTTTCGTTCTCTTCTATAAACGTATCTTTATCCCCATATACTTGCTCTTCTTGTTCTTCATGTCCATCTTCCGCTGGACATTCATCTACCCTTCCCTTATCTTCCCACTCTACCTTCTGAAGCTCAGTACCTTAGGGCTCTCCTCTTCTTCCCCTCTATCTTCTCCTGGCTGTACCTTTGATCGTGCGTGCTGCATCTTCCCCCAATGACAGCCACACGATTCGCCTCCCAACCCGAACAGTCAGGAGTCACGTGTGGCCAAAGAGGGCTGAGAGGGAAATTAAAAAAAAAATGCCACAGGATTTCCTTTTTCTCCTTTCCACACCACACACACACACACACACACACACACACACACCTTCCATCACACTACACAGGAAACAATGATTGAAGTCATTTGCAACGATCGTCTTGGCAAGAAAGTCCGCGTCAAGTGCAAGTACGTTTCCTATTCCCTCACCCTTCACTCACCCCCTCTACAGCGTTCCCAACTCCCCCCCATTCGACGCCCGCAAAAACTGGAACAAGGGTGGAGGGGTGTTCTCCCCTAGCTTTCTCTACATTGTTTTTATTTCATTCTTGGAGCATCAACATATGGCAGCAAAACAACCAACTAAACCAAACCTTTTTTTTTTTTTAATCCTTTCTCTTTGCAATAGTGAGAATGATACGGTCGGAGACCTCAAGAAGTTGGTCGGTGCACAGACCGGAACCAACTGGGAAAAGATTGTTCTCAAGAAGTGGTACCGTCCCCCACCTCCCCCCTCCACCTTCTTCTCCTCCCTGTCCAAATGTCCCTCACATCCTAGCAATATGGCGCAGTTGATAACAGCAATTTTCACTAATCCCCCTTTTTTTCGTTGTGTGGACTATTAGGTACACGATCTACAAGGACCATATCACCTTGGACGACTACGAGATCCATGACGGCATGAACATCGAGTTGTACTACAACTAAAAAAGCCCTTGCAGGAATGCCAATCAATGGCGGATGACTGCATACGGGATCGGGGGGACAGTAGGTCATTGAAAGAGCAGGAGACTACCAACGCAACCCCCACAATCAACATAATAACATGGAAAAAAACAAAAAAAATACGCCTCCTTCACGCCCCAAACAATTTGTCTCTTTTTTTTTTCGACCGCGCCTTACTCCCCTTTTCTGAGTGAACTTTTTTTTGTCGTTACCCTTACTGGAATTGCCATGCCTACCCCCGCAGGAGAAACTATGAGATCATTCAGAAAACGGGAAAAGAAAAGGAAGAGGAAATTTCGACCAGCAAAATATCAAAGGAGGCGTACACACAAAAATATAATAAAAACAGAACACAACCATTGCACCAAAAAAAACAAACACGCATATGGAAAAAGGGCGCAGGACATTTTTCGAATCCATGTCGACAAATATTGATTTGTTTGGACATTTATTTCATCCAGTAATTAATTGGCGGTGGGGGCACAGAAATATCAATTTTTTACTTTACTGTACAATGGTGTAAGCGGTTTATTCAACAAAAAAAAATCAAAGGACAAAACGACAAATGACAAAGAAAGAAAGAAAGAAGGGCATACAACAAAAACAATCCGCCTCCACTTCAACTCGCCTTCCGACCTTACCAAATTCAGTGCCGCGAATGCGAATGCTTCTCCTCCTCCCTCTCCGGGAACCCTACCTCATCCTCCGAACTCGTCCCACTCACACTCTCACTCCCCAACTGAGGCGTCAAAGGCGGGGTATGCGAATAAACATGCTCCAATCCATGAGACTTCTCATCCCTCCTTCCCCTATCCTCCTCATCCGTATCCTCACTACTCTCCAAATCTCCTCCTGCATCCAACTTCCCCGCCTTGACTTCCATCACAATCTCCTTCGCACCAACCCCTCCACCGGGTTTAAACCAATGCCTTCCCCAAATCCCATAATAACTCACACACAACCCAATCACCACCAAAAACGGAACCGCCGCATAATTCATATTACTAGCCGTCACCGGGTACTCTGTCGGGCACAGAAACAACGCCGACGTGACGACAATCCACCCTGACGAAATTACTCCCACAAAAGTCGAAAATCGACCGAGGTTGAAGGGGCCTGGTTCAAAGGTAGAGCGGGCGAGGATGATTCGACAGAGGATGGGGATGAGGTAAGAGATGGAGGAGGCGATGGTGTTGACGGAAACAATTGCAGAGTAGGCGGTTTCCGACCAGATGTAGGGGAGGCCTAGGATGAAACAGAAGGCGATGTTGAACCATACTGCTGCTACCGGAGACTTTTCTTTGTTTAACTTGTGTAGCCTATTTGACATCGGCTATTATTCATAAAATAACGTCAAAGCGGAATGAAGTGTTAGCTTTTTTTTGGCAACAAAAGAACAACAAGTTCTATCCATTTTCCTTACAAAAAAAACCAAGAGGATCAAACTTACGAGGGCGCCATCACGGGCAAACGCATAGACCATCCTCGAACTCGCCAGTGTGAGGGCACTCCCACAAAAGAATTGCGCTCCCAAAATAATCATAATCAAAAAAATCGCCACCCCTAATCCACAGGAATCCAAAAAGATCTGCGACAACGCCACCCCCACCTCGGGAGCCACAATCTGGTTCTCAAAACTGCCTATCGAAAACGTCATGCCGACAAGGAAAACCCACCCGACACAACTGGCAGTAACAATGGCCATAATGATCCCCATAGGCCCACCGGTGGAAGCGTTTTGGGTTTCTTCGGCCATGTGGGCGGCAGAGTCGTAGCCGGAGAGTGTATATTGGGATTGGAGGAGGCCAAGCATGAAGACGTAGAAGGAAGAGGACCAACCGGTGTTGTTAACCCAGACGGTGAAGACGAATTCTGCGGATTGGCGCTCTGGGGTCATGACGAGGACCACGATCACGATCGTCGCCGTCCCGAACACATGCCACCACACTATCAAAAATCAAAAGAGCGACAGAAAAGGGTCAGAAATGAAATTCCAATCAGGGAAAATAATAGCGCCGACTCTTGGATCGAAGGAGTTGGTTTCCATTCATTCCTGTCTCTTTTTTCCCCCCTGAATCCTGTGTTGTGATTCTCCAAGGGCTTTTCCATGTTGTCGCCTTTCAAATTGCTTAAACTTGATTGACTTTTACGCGTCGCACAAGAGAAAAAAAATTCTTATACTTCTTACCTGACACGTTGTTGAAGAGCCCATTCAGACGCACGGTCATAGAATTGACAACGCCATGCAAGAGCAAGATACAGACATAGATCGCAAAAATGACATAGGTGTTGGGTTTGTAGGATGAGGTCATCGAGACCAAAGAGGCCAGAAACTGGGCCATTGCCAGGTCTGTACTCGCAATTGCCACTATTCCATTGAATCATGAAGTGTATAGAGAAAGGAGTGAGTGAGTGAGTGAGAGGGAAGAGGAATAAGATTCATCATTCCAGAAGAGATCCTGGTTGAGAATGAGAATTTCTTTGGTTCTGTCAGGGTTCAAGAACATTTACAATCGACTTACCACACTATGTTAGGACAAGAAGAATAGACGGTACATCGTTGGCACATGAGACGTAAGAAAGCAACGGGTGAGGGGGATGGGAGGAAATGAACATACCGGGTTAGATTCACATGTAGGAGTAATAAAAGTATCTCCTCCGAGACGAGGGTAGTGTCCGCGGATACACAAACAACTCCAACTCCAACACCTCCTCCAAACTGTGGCAAGATCATTTAAGCATCGATTAACGTCGGAGGAATACAGCTTGCACTTGTGAACAAGGAGTTGTCGAATAAAGTAAAGGAGATATCAAAAGGGATCAACTGCTCCTCTTTTTTCTGTAAGTAGACGAACACAATACTTCGAAAAGTAACTCATGTGTATCACTCTCCATTCGTCAAACACCAGGAAGTAGGCAGGTAGAACGCAGAGGAGTCCAGATAGAAGAACGAAGGTAGTGAAATAGAAGTAAGGGAGGAAAGAGATCATCAGAAGGAAGGGTGTAAAGAAGGAGGAGATGGTAAAGGTAGAGGAGGGAAAAGAAAACGAGGAGAGAAGTCCAACGAAAAATCCAAAACCTGTTGCCACACTCTTTTCAGCATGTTTGTTTCCTCCTTGAACTTCCTTTGTGCAAACGTACCAGTCCAAGCCAATTGGTGTATCCGACGGTCCAAGAAGCAATGGGTGCCCAGGCCGCCGAGCAGAGTCGAGTTGTCCACACGTACAGTCCGCCAGATGTCGGGAACGCTGAACAGATCTCTGCCAGCGACAGACCCACCATCAGCGTAAAGAAACTGACCAACAGCCATCCTATTCCATCCATTGGAGGAACAAGAAGAAACACGGGTTAGAAGAAGGTCTCTGACATGAGAGTATAAAATAGAGCAAGCTCAGCACAAAAAAAAAAATTGATACGGTACCCCAAATGACGGTCATAGGCCCTCCAGACTGAAGCGCATCTCCATAAAGCGGCGTCAACCCAGCTAGGATCGAGCAGCACGAAAATGTCACTCCAAAGTTGTTGAACGCCGACAACGATCTATCCAAGGACTGTTACATCAACACGGGAGGGGAGAGAAATTGAACTGACTGTTTAATGGTTTGTAGGACTGAGCGAGAAAAGAAAACCAAAAGGACTGGAAGGTGCACGGTGAAAGGTACCTGTTTGTATCCAAGGCGTTCAAGAATGACTCGATCCTGGTCGTACAAGGATCCACTCGACGAACCCGCCGATCCTGCATCGTCTACTTCTGCCTTCTTGCTCATATGTTGTGCTTTGGTGAGTGTCGAAAGTGTAGTGGTGGTGGAGGAGGAGGAGGAGGAGGAGAGAATGTAATCAAGGGTTGTGGAATGTTCTCAACAAAAGATTTTTTGGAGAAGGTGAGAGAAAAAGGGCTTTGAGGAGGAGGAGGAGGTATAGCGGTGGAGTTGTCGAGTGAGGAAAGGGAACGAGTCGATGGAGGAAGGAAGAGCAAAGAGGTGGAGGAGTGGATGGGTGAGAAGGAAAAGGAAAACAAAGGAAAGAGACATAGAAAAAGAGGTAATGATCGAGGGATCGAAGGGGTGGAGAAGCAAAGTCAAGGAGAAAAAAAAATTAGAAAAAAGTCACAGCTGAACAACAAAGTTCAAATTGCACAGCTGGAATCCACACATCCATTTTATCCATTTGTTATCCAGCGCAGATCCAACAAGGTCCTGGCTGGATGGCTGGCTGCATTATTCAAGAGACAGAAGGAAAAAACATGGCGGTATAGCAATAATATGTCGGAGTCTTGAAGACTTGTCCCTGAATGAAAGACAGTCCAAGAGGAAGAACGAACTGACTCCTTTAGGGTCAGTGTTGTGTAGCACATCGATTCGTCTTCTCTCGTTACAAGACACACGCGACCTTGACATAAACTTGAACAGGCCAATTGAGAAAAAATCAGGCTGCTTTAATGGGTGACTATGTACATGCTGAAAAAGAAGGAATTTAAATGCTAAGCAAAGGAGAAACACAAAAGTAAAAAAGAAAGAGGTGGTATATCTAGATGCCAGCCAGTTCAGACTGCATCTGCTGTTGAACTTTGGATTGGTGCATCTCAAGCAAGAGTCCCTTGCCCAGTCCACTCGCCTTGGGACTCATTGACCGACGACCAACTCTTGGCAATGTGTGTACTCCGGGCCGGCCGTGAGCACCATCCATTGAAGAGTTAGTGGGTGGTGATGGTGGTGGGGTGTCAAGTCCCATCGAGGGCAGACTGGGCTCTCTCTGACGAGGCTGAGATCCGTTTCTGAACCGCATTGGGATCCGGGCATTTGCACGCTGTTCTTCCTCGTCGCTCTCACCCGATGACGCCGATTTCCTGGCTGCCTGAATAATCTCGTCAATCTCCCGTTCATCCTCCTCTCCTGCGACAATCAACGTCTCCAGACTCTCGAGATGCTGCATCATCTCCTCCTCAAATCGATCGCGAACAAACCGCGGCCGGTCCATGACATCCAAGTAGCTGGGGATGGGCCACCGAAGTTGTTTCTCTGTGATGTGGTAGGGTACTGTTCCAATGATAACGGGAATCAGCGGTAGCTGGATCAAACTAGGCCACTTCATACTGCTGTTGAGATTGGTGATCCTGTCCATATGCAGGTTGACCTTAATGACCTTGTCGATCGAGGGTTTGCGCATGCTCAACCGTGTCTGCTGGGGCTGTTGCTCGCTTCCTGATGCTCCCGTTGTGCCACGAATCAAAGAGATATCGACTGGTGGGGGCGCTCTGACGGTAGGTGTGAACCAACTGGCCAATCCACTGCTCCGGCTAGCAATTGGAACCGAGACGGAAATGTAGTAATCGACCTTGTAGAGAGGGGTGATAACTTTGTTGGTAGTGGGAATGAGTCCGAGGTTGGAGGGCACTTTGAACTCGATGGATTCCATCCAATTGGTGTTTTTGTTGACAGTCTGGACGATAGGTATAGACTCTGAGTGGACTGTAACAGGCTCGGGGTCGAGTGGCGGTGTACCTGTGGGTGTTGAGCAGTGTGTTGATGGGTAGGTGATGACTCTTACGAGGCTGACATGGATTGTTGTCAGGTCTGTGTCTGATGAGTTTGTGATTGTCAACGATAGGGGCAGCGACTCTCCTATTTGATATAAGATTGATGACATGGTTGACAAAATGGGCGATTGTATGAGTATCAGAAGAGGTGAGTGAGTCGGGAGTGTGTAGCCTTTGGAAAATGGTCATAAAAATGAGCAACAACAACAACAACTGAAGTAAGGTGTAAACAAATGAACAACAAAACACCACATCACATCATTGCCCGAGTCATGTCCTGTCCTTTTGTCCTCCCCTTGTCCACCGTGCTGCGGGCTTGCAAGACAAGCCAAGCAAATTTGTAAAAATGAGGCGAGGGCCCAGACAGCAAACAAGATTTGTTGACGATGCGGAATCAGAGACACAGAGCAAAAAAAAAAAAAAAAAGCCAAAATGTTGCGATGTAAAAATAACGGGAAGAGGTGATCTATCTGATATTCAAAACAGGAAGGCGCAAGGAACAACAAAAGTCCACCCGCACATTCGAACTTTTTTGTCTTTTGTTGTTGTTGTGGCACTTGTTGGTTGTTCTTGTTGAACACACAACAATGCACGCAACATATGCATGAATAACTGACACCTCCGAACAAGAGAACAAAGTCTAGCACTGACACACCCTCATCTTTCGCCACTTTATAAATTAAACATTTTCTTTTGTGTCAGTCAAAAAAAAAAACCTGTGTGAACATACCAGGACAGACCCCACGCTGAGGACTTTCAAGAGACGCCTTCACGAGCACCTTATTGGATACTGGCTCAGTCACTTGGGACATCTCAATGACGGGGAACTGGGGAATGCAGGTCGGGATAAGAGGCAAGTACTTAAGATGGACAGGGGGAGACAAAAGAGTCGCCTCTGATGCTGGATCTCCAGGCGTCAAGTCAAACGTCAGCTCGGAGTGGATAGAGTACAGTAATGCGCGATCGCCATCCTATTGTTGTTCGTGTTCATTGGGGTTCAGGAGAAGAAGAGAAGGCAGGGTAAAAGAGGAAAGGGGGAGTAGTAATGTCCGATGAAGTGGAGGTAGGGAGATGGATAGGGAAGGAGGAAGTAAGAAGTTTAAAAAAAAGGGAGAGCGGGAGAGAAGAGTGAGTGTAAGAGTTAAAAGGGAGAGGGGAAAAGAGGAGTGAGTGAGTGAGCATGAGGGAATTATGATGACAATTTTCTTTTGGATATGCTTGTTGCTTTTGTGTTGACAGATGGACAAAGAAACGGGAAGAACGAAAAGTTAAAGCAGAGATAGAGCTTACGGTCATGGAAGCAGGGAAATTGACGCGGGGGAACTTGATGTTGAACAGAAAAGTGTGGCGCTTGATCTGGAGAGGCTGGTCCTGGACCAGGATATGCTCGACCTCAAAGATGTTCTGACCCTTGATGATACCGGCACTATGGTGGGAGGAGGTATGAGAGGACTCTGAGGTAGGCGAGGCAGGGGTTGAATCGGGGATGGTCGAGTGGCAGGTAAAGACGACCCTCAGAAGACAAGGGGATGGGATAGCCTTGACGAGCTGGAGGTTCAGCTGTCCTTGGAAGACCATGCCTGGTCCATGATAGTTGTCGAGTCCGTGTCTGGTGGGGACAGAGATGGAGAAGCCGTTTGTCGGACAGATGTAGGATTGGGGCGAGTTTTCGTCCTGGGTCGCGAAGAAAGGAAAAGACTTTGCGATTCGGAGCATCTGTCTTTTGTCGTTATGTTGTTGTTGGTGTTGTTGTTAAAAGTAAAGGAGAGAGAGAGGGAGAGTACGCGCAAGTGAGAGTGAAGGAGAGAGAGGAAAGGAAGGTGAGAGTGTAGATGAAGCAAGGTGGCGATGGTGGTATATATGTATGTTGTGAATAATAGGAAGAAGGAAGTTGGTGGCGAAGTGGGTGGAAAGAGAAGAGAAGAGAAGAGAAGAGAAGGGGAAGAGAGAGAGGAAAGCGAGAGAGAGAGAGAGAGAGAAAAGAAAGAGGCTGTTCAACCATCCGTCGAGAGGACAAGCAAGGCAAGGGAAGGGAGAGAGGTGGGGTCGGGTGGACAGAATGGCCTTTTTTGCTCTTTTTGCCTTCCTTTCCTCCCTTTTGGCCCTTCCGGTCCTCAATCATAGGGGGGAATTGATGGAGTGGTGCCCAGCCCAGCCCACTTTTTGACATGAACACACACCCACGAGAAAATCGACGATTGGCCCATCACAAAAAATGATTCTATGCGCTCTCCTTTTTTTATTTTTTTATTTTCTCTCTTTTCTCGGTGCTCACTCTCTCTCACTCTCTCACTCACTCACTCACTCGTACCCATGTTACTAAACTTGCTCACAGCCTGCATTGCCACTTTCTCGCTTACCTGTTTTCTCGACTGTCTGTTCATTGTATCCATTTCTCCCTACTCCCATCTGATAATTGTAATATCGGGAAGAAAATGAAAAAATGTATCTGGTTTCTAACGATCGATGATGGCAATGATACCACCTCACGTTTCTCTGCCTCCTCTTCCCATACCTTGTCACTCTTCCTTCATCGATTCGTCTGTGTGGGTCATTCTCCAATCAATTAAACGTTGCTTAATGAATCGAGTGAGCAAATTGTGTTCCCTCGGTGTTTTCCACACAAACAACTGACCCAAAATCCCAGGCTCATCCACACGCACTCAAAACCCACCATACCCTTTCCCTACCCTCCCTTCCATCACCCCTACCGCTCTCACACTTGTCTTTGTGTACCTCTCCTTCTCACTTAACGATCAACCCATCCCCTTCCCCATCCTGCTTTGACTGGACACAAAAAAAGGGACAGGGGGCATGCATATACACACGCACCCTAACCTACTGAATCTGGACGTTTGACACACTCATATTATCACACACATGCAACGACGCCCACTTTTTTCCTTGGTTCAGTTCAAGAGCAACAACAGGGTCAATGCAACAAGCAAACCATTGGCGCCAAATTTTCTTTTTCTGCTACCCTGCTTTGCATGACAAACGCAAGGTGAATGCGGACCCTCATGCTTATTTTTGCCCGTCATTTTTTTTTTTTTTGTGGTCCTACCCTATCTTCACTCAAACACCCCTCCTCCACATTGTTAGTCTACACGGCCCCAACAGCTCAAGGCGCTAGTCTTTTTTTTTCTTTCTTTCCGAAGGATGAATGGTCTCTTGTTGCCTTGCTTTCGGTTAGTGGAGGAAGACGAATAGGAACACGAAATGGAGAAGCAAGAAAGAAAATAAAGACAAGGTTTGAGGCGCTGACACAGGAAAGTAAAAGCTTCGGGGCAAAAGTCCAACAAAAAACATACAAAAAACGACAACTAAAGGCAGCAGAGGTAAGGTACCATGGATCAATTGAGAGGCAGCCAGCTTTTGCTTTATAGTAAAGATGGTTCCCGTCCCGTCCCTTTCTATCCTTTTTTTAGCATCCCGCGCGTGGAGAATAGAAAACGAGTGGAGTCATTTTGGTCACATGACATGGTATCCCATTTTAGCCAAGCCACTGGCGATCAGAAGGAGAGAGAAAGGAAGAAGGCCCAATGGAAGGCGATGGAGTGGTAGGAGTCCAGAGGGACACAGACAGGGGTAGAGGGGAAACCAAATCGTAGGGAAGAGGTGTGAATAATTTGGCCATAAACGACCTTCCTTCCGATTCCTTCTTTTCATCTTCTTCTTCTTCATCAATCCCTTCACATTCTCTTTTCACACTCTCTCTCATATAATCAACCATGACCGACACTCACCCTGCCCCTGCTGCCACCGTCGAGGACGTTATTCCCGCCCTTGAGGCCGCCACCATCGAGGACAAGGCTGTCGAGCACGTCCACGGCCCCGACTGCAGCCACGACCACGAGCACGACCATGAGCACGGAGAGGGTGAGCAGGCTCCCCAGCACAGAAACGACTTTGACCTCTTGGAGACCAACGGCACCAAGGACAAGACCACCGATCCCCTCGTCAAGGTACTTCTATCGCTTCAATTAAACTTGTTCTTCTTTGCTGCTCTTTGGCACCAACCCTTGATGACCATGTATCAATGAGGATCGTGATTCTCGATGGTTATATATCGGTGTCGTGTTGTTCTTCAAAGGAAAAAGAATAACTACATCGTCAAGAAAAAGGAACATACGGATACCTCCAAAGACGACAACGCGAGAAAAAAAAGTGAAAGTTGCTTGGGTCATCTCTCATCTGGACACACCATCTCATGGCAGGATTCGACTCTTTTTCATCTCTGATCCTGATTCCATACAACGCATACTCGTCAGAAACCAAAATAACTCACAAATATGCATGCATGTATCTCTGTTTTTCTCGTCCTCTTCTCCCTCTCCTCTGTCTCTCTCTCATATCCTCCCCCACGCACGCGCATGGCTATGTCTTCAATAGAAATACTTTGCTGCTAAGGAGCTCTTTGCCAGCGCTTTGGAGCGTTTGAACCAGATCCCCGAGGGAGCTGATGCCGAGTTGATTGCAAAGCACCAGGATGAGATCGTGTCGGTGACCAAGGATCTGATGAAGGCTTTCTTGCTGGACGAGAAGGCTTGCCAGATGCACCAGAGAATCCTCAAGCTCGCCGAGCAGTACGAGGTCTACGTCCAGACCAACAACCCCGAGGGCACCTCGACCACCACCGCCGACTCTGAGGAGGAGGATGCCGAGAAGCAGAACACCATCTACACCAAGGATTCCGTCGTCTTTGGTAAGATGCCTATCTCAACACAACGCAAAGATGGAAAAGAGAAACAAATCCTCCCTATCTTCATCTGTTTTGCTATTTTCGTTGCCTCTCCTTTTTTTTGCTGCTACTATTCTTACTTGGGATCATCAATGTGAAGAGGGCCCTGTTGTTGTTTCTCCTTCCCCATCTCACCCGACAACAAAAGGACGACCACACGAGGACTCATTGGACTTTTCTCACTTGTCTCTTTGCGAGTTACAGACTGACAGCGCGACAAACGAGCAATTGAACAAAGAAAAAGAAAAGTGCTCTCAGGTTTGGATAATATTCATTTTTATCGACTTGGGAAAGAAAAGTGTGTTTTCTGATCACCTCTGAATATATGTATGTGTGTGTGATTGCACGATTGGTCCCTGAATTGGAAGCTGGTGTCCACCGCATTTCATTAAGGTCGAGGCTCTCAACCCCTCTTTCCTTCTCTTCCCTCTCGCACTTTCTCGTTTTCCCCCATTCTTTTCCCATGGTATTGTCGCAATCCAAAAAAAAAAAAGGGAAAATAACAAAAATGGGATATACTACTCTACTTTTATCACGATCTAAACAACTACCCACCCACCTGTCCCCCCTCATGTCACACCAAACAATTCTCACCCGCTGGCTGTCCGCGTGCGCTTTCCCTCAATCTTCTCATTGGCCCAAATGACTAACCAACAATGAACACTCTCTATAAAACTAGTTATTATGATCCTCTGGAGCGGTGGACAGTATGAGCACTGCATCCAGACCATTGGCTTTGCCATCCAGGAGTTCGCGGACATCAAGGGACGCATGTTGGAGCTCCGTGCTTCCTGCCACATGGCTCTCCGCAACTTCAAGGTAATTTCTATCACCATCACAATAGATTCTCAACTCCCTCCTTGGTCTTCACTCTCTGTCTCAAAAAACATGGACACTAACATGTGTAATATGAATATCTCAAACCATTCCAACAAATAGGCCTGCAATGAGGATTTGGAGGAGGCTTTGGCAACCGAGCCCATCAACGTCGAGAACCACTCGACCCTCGGAAACGTCTACTATGCCACTCACCAGGCCGCAGACGCCCTCCACCACTTCAAGGAATTCGTCAAGGTCGCCCACCCCGATTCCCGCACCCTCCCTAACGCCTACTATGCCCTCGCCACCTTGACCCTCCAGTCGGCCCCATCGGGTGCGACCAAGAAGAAGTCCAACCAGGCCTTGAAGCAGTCCTCGATCCTCAAGGAGGCCCAGACCTACTTCAAGCTCGCCCAGGAGGCCGACCTCCGCTTCAAGGAGCTCTATGGAGTCGTTACTGGTTTCAACGAGATCAAGCGCACCGCCTACCAGGCCTTCCAGGCTCGTACTGCTACCCGTGCTGGACTCATCCAGACCGATCCTACCCCTGCCCTGTTGGAGGCTTCGGAGGCCTTGAAGAAGGCTTTTAAGAACCCTGGTATCTCTGCCTGTGCCAACTGTGGTCGCCCTGACAATGTTGCCAACGAGGGCCGTTCCCAGGACTTGAAGCCTAAGCCTTTGCTCAAGTGTGCCAAGTGCAACAAGGTCGCTTACTGCTCCAGACCTTGCCAGATCACTCACTGGAACGCTACCCACAAGAACACCTGCAAAAAGTAGAGTGCTTTCTTTTTTTGTTAGTTTCTTCTTTTTACCCCCCCTCTCTATCTTCTTCCGTTAGTGTTTTTATTTGTTCTTTTTTTTTTTTTTCTTTCTCATGCCCCCCCTTCTCTCCCTTGTAACGATCTCTTTGCCTACCAATTTACTTTTTTTTATTATTCATCTCTTTCCTTTGTGTATTATGGGCGAGGCGGGAGGAGTTTAGGAAGTGTTTCTTTCTTTCGATACATAGAATATGCGTGTAACAAAAAAGTATTTGGTTTTTTTCCCTTCATAAAAATATTCACAATCTTCAACCAAAGAGACCGACAGCCATTCTTGTTTGTCCAACTTGATGCTTTAATGCGCGTGTGTCGTGTGTGTGTGTGAGAGAGAGAGACAGAGAATGCGCTGCTCTTCTTTTAATTAGAGACCTCCTTTGTTGGCTTGGGTTTGTGCCCAGAGTTTCCGGAACTCCTCCATTTGCTTGGCCTCCTTCTCCTTGTACGCCTGCTGCTTTGCTCCAAGCACACTCCCCGCCGCTGGTGATGGTCCAGCAGCACTAGGACCACTTGCACCGCCAGCACTTGGTCCATACGAAGGCTGTTCCGGTCCTACTCCACCTCCACCACCATGCCGTCTCGCCTCCCTAGCCTCCTTCCTCCTCCTCTCCGCCGCGAGCATCGACTTGTAATCATCTCCGCCTGCACCAGAACCCATCAGATCCTGTTCTGGCAACTCGACATCAGGAGATCGCTCCTGTCGATGATACGCAGTTTGAGCCCTTCGCTTCTCAAGCATCGCTTCACGTCCTGTCGGTTTTGGGACGAGTTCTTCAAGGATGGTTTCCTTTTCTTTGCGATACCGTTTTTGTTCTGCTCTGTGGATTTGGCGGTTTCGAAAGTCTTTTTCTTCCTTTTCGGCGACTATTTTTTTTTTTTGTAAGGAGTTTGGGGGAATACGAATTTGGGAGGGTGATTAGTATCCCAGGGAATAATGGGGGTTGTAGGGACGAAAAGAGCCATTTGCAGTAACTGTTATTTTGTCTTTTTTTTTTTTTTGTTCTCTTTGACGTAGAGAAAATAGATGTTTTTTACCTTCGTCGGCGGTCATGGGTCGTCGTGGACCAATGGATGCTCCTGCCGCAGGTGGAGGCATGGAAGGTCCCAAAGTCCTCTTCGCTCCTGGTGCAGATCCCGATCCAGCTCCAGATTCTAAAGCGCTAGCAGAGGACACTCCAGTAAGCCGGCCAACCTCATGCGCAAACCGGACGTTTGTCATCGTATCAATCGAATCCTTAATACTCTCGACCTTGTTCAGGTCCGCCTTATCGATGGTTTTGGCGAATTTCCATTGGTACTTGGTCATTGACTTTGTGGGGATTTGGGATGTGCGAACTCCCTTGTAGTATGATTCTATTATCCACATCAGAAAAAAAAAGGAGGAGGAAGTGGAGGATGAGAGATGGTTTGTTTAGTTGTGAGGCGATAGCTGTTACGATGTAAATGAGTGGGGGAATATAATGATAAGTAATAGTTACCATCGAGTTCAAAGTCATTCCAGCGGCGGACAAATTTCCTGAAATACTTCCGGGCATCGTCCGCAGTTAGGTCTTCAAAGTACTTTTTCTTGGCCTGTCGAAGCCATAACCTGAACTCTGACGACTTTGTAAAGTAGTCATCCTCCGAGATGGCTAATTGCAAAAAAAAAAAAAAAAAAAAGGGTAAACAACATTGATGGTCAGGTTCTGAGATATTAGGCCCCTCCCGTGAATGAGGATAAATAGGATGGGGGGTGGAGAAGAAGAAGAAATGGCACGTTACTTTGGATCATGGATTTAGCCTTCTTGACCATCTCATCCTCCTCACTCTCACTCCCACTCTCCGATCCACTGCTACTGCCGCTACCACTTCCAGATTCCGATCCCGACTCTGATACAGATGCAGATCGACGACGACTGCTGCGGCGACGATCACCATCTTTATCGCGACGACTACTCTTCTCGCTGTGTCGATGATCCCTGTCCCGCCGATCTCGGGTTCGTTCCCTTTCTCGGTCCTTGTCTCTACTACTTCGATCCGTCGTCTTATTCTCAGTCTCGCGTCTCGACGACCGCTTCTTGTCATCCCCATCCTCCTTTCCATGTTCGCGACGCGAGGATTTCTCGCGATGCCTATCCCGGTCTCCACGGTCTCCACGGTCGCCGCGGGTGGGTGAACGACTGTTGTCACGTCTCCTTGTTGAATCGCGGTCACGGTCGTCGCGAAGCCGATGTTCTCTGTCGCGAGACTTGGAAGGTTCTGAACGAGAATGACGATGGTTGTCGACTTCGGGGCTTCTACTCCTGTCCCGTTTCTTGTGGTGGCTGTCTCTTGTCGACATAATGTGTTTCCCCTTTGGTGTGTGGTGGGGGGAGGGGGGGGGGGGTTGAGAGATGCAATTGCAAAAAGGTCAATGAGTGGAGAGGGGACGAAAAAAATGTATAGGGTGGCTTTGCACTTTTTTTTTTCATGCGCATTCAGAAAGGATTTGAAAAAAAAAAAATGCTGTGATCAATTATTTATTTCGGTCGCGCCTCGCCTCCCCTCCCCCTCCCCCTGCCTATGTACCCTTTTTACTTCGCCACTTTTGTTTGTTTCGAACGAAACATGCGTCTCCATCATAAAGAAACAACACGCGGCAAAATACTGCTACTGCTACTGCTACTGCCTAACTGGTTGACAACGACCACTGGCAAGATTGGGAAAAAAAAAAAAAAAAAAAAAGTAACGAAGAACTAAGAGGTAGGAAGTCGGTTTAGAAAAGGTCCAACTCCTATAGCTGACGCTGAAAGGGAAAAGCAACGAATATACACCGAAGCAGTGTTCGAATTATCGATGTTCAACCGTACGGCACATTCAACGCTGCGTACAAAGGGTAGAGAACTAGAAAGGAAGAAAGGTGTGAGAAGGGGGAAGAAAAATGAAAATGGAAAGAACCCGGAGAGATTCAAATCCTACAGGGAAAACAACTTGAACGATTATGCCCTGGGCAACACATCCAAAAAGGTCTTGATCATCCCAGCAATCAAAACCCCACACCCTCCAACTTCTGCCGCAATCAACGACCACATGAACCCTTTCACCATCCACGGCGGGATCGCATGTTTCTCCCCAACTCTATGTGGGGGCTTGAGTTGGTTCGTCGTATCCCTCAGGAGCCCGTGTGCGGCGTACGTGAGGACGGCTTGGACAAAGAAAGATTGAGTGGCGATGGTGGCCCAGACGTTTGTACGCTCCGAGTAGGAGGAGAGGAGGGCGATTCCTGCTAATTGGGCGGATGCGAAGCCGTACATCAGCGATGCGCGGTGGGCTAATATGGGTTGGGTTGGGAAGGGCGAACAAAGGATGAATGATATTCAGGTACAGGAGGATTATTTAGAACATATGGCCTCTCCGAAATTTCGACGCAGGGATCAATTCTGACAAACCAACAATATCCAATTAGCCACTTCGCATTAATAAAACCATACCGGTAGAGATGTAAGGGTGAGCGGTGTAAGTCTTGGAAGCATGGATCTGCTGGTATTTGACCACTCCAAGCAAGAGGCCCATCATTAGATGGTACCCTCCCAAGCCGAGGTTGATCGTCACCGAGGGGGTCATGTACGGAGCCAATGCAGCGATGCGCTGGGCGGCTGCCAAAGTGACATCTGGGTGCGAAGCGAGGAGTCGTGCTGGCATGTTGGCTCTTGTTCTAGCGAGGAGGTAAGGGGTTTTGCTGGTAGGAAGAGAAAGTGGGAGAGAGGAAAAAGAGATGAAAAGGTAAAGGACGAGAGTGCGCGGGAGGAGATGAGGAAAGATAAACGACCGAAAGAAGAGGTGGCGCCCAAACCTCAGTCTTTTTAAACAAAACACACCTTGTAATATCGCTCTCGACTTGTTTGGTTTAGAAAGTAAGGAAACATAAACCTTGTTTGGATTCTTCGGTCTTCTCCCTTGTCATTCCCCCCACACCACGAATTGTGCGTGGCATGTAGAAAGAGTCCGAGCTTTTATTCTAACTTCTGTTCATTTGCTGCTGTTTGCCGGGATTACAGTTACTGCTTCTGTTGCTGGGTCTTTTGTTTGTTCGTGAATTAGGGGTACGCTCGTTACACCCCGTTGGTGCTCTCTTCATTCCAAGATTTGTCCTTGTCAAAGACCGAGCCGCAAAAAAACATACAAAGAATCCGCATCATTCTATCCAACTCAGTCAAGACCATGGTTTGGGGTAGAAAGATGCATTCGATCGAGAAAAACGTAACGCAGACAACTTCAGCAAGCGCAGATCAATAAAATCAACTTCTTTTTTCTGCTCGTTGCTCTCGGCTGCTGCAGGAACATACACCCCAAACCCGAACACCTTTCTTGAATATCTGGCCCCTTCTCCCTTCTGACCTCCCCAACCTGACTGCGCTGCTCTAGGACCAAAAGAGCGAAGCTTCGTGTCCGCTTTCATAATGTGGCGCTGCGTCCGACGTACCTAGGATATCCATACAATGGCTGAGCAAAACACATCAACTTGATAGAAAAGACTAGTGGGAAATGACTTTATTGTATGAAAGAGAAAAGAAAGGGAGACTTGGGGCATGAAGGAGACTAAGGGAACTAGGAACAGCCTCTTGTCCCGACGATGCACAAAAGAATATTGATTAGGAACCGATGAAAGGGATGAGAGGTCAAGAATAGAGTTTTAGCCTGGGTAACAACGTGAGTGACATGCATATGTATTCGCCTAAGAGGAGACAAAACAAACACACGCGCACTCAAAAAAGGGGGGGTCAAGAAGCAGTGATGATGACATAGATGGATTTAACAGCATCCTCCGCTGGTCTGGGCAGGCAACTGCTGGCCAGATCCGACCTTGATGTTCTTGCTGGGGCCCGAGGCATCAACATTGGCAGCTCCCATGCGGTCCTTAATCTGCTTGGCCATGGTCAAGAAAGCCTGCTCGACGTTGGTGGCGCTCTTGGCCGATGTCTCCAAGAAGGGGATTGTGAGCTGGTCAGCGAATTCCTATAGTAATGAAATGTCACACAAAGCACAACATGCAAATGCAATTAGCACAATTATCCGTTGCAGATAAATCGTCTTGTTTCTCCGAAACTTCTTGCACGTTGCATATCGATTCGACTCTTTACCTTGGCAACGGTGTAGTCAACGACCTTCTTGTTGGTCAAGTCACTCTTGTTTCCGACCAACAATTTGTTGACGCCTTCCGAGGCGTAACGGTCAATCTCCGCGAGCCACTGCTTGACGTTGTTGAAGGTGTCCTGGTCTGTCACATCATAGACGACAATGATACCGTGTGCGCCGCGGTAGTAGGAGGAGGTGATGGTGCGGAAACGCTCCTGGCCTGCACTGTATTTTGCGATATGTAGAAAAAGAGTTGGGTCCCTGGTTAGCAAGCGACCTTTGTCTCAAGGCATACAGTATCAACAGAGATATTGCTGCAGTGAAATAGTTGAATTTGATCCTTACGTGTCCCACTGTATCCGATGACCGCATAAAAAAAACCACGGACGTATGAAGTAAGAAGAAAAGAGCAATTGGTTAGCGCTATGACAGCAGCGATGGGTGCCACGTTGGTGTTTCCTTGGAGTCGTTGTGCAGACAAGTAGACAAGTCAAGTCCAACTTACGATTTGCAACTTGACGGTCTTGCCCTCGAGCTCAATGGTACGGATTTTCTATGTGATATCAAAAAAAAGGTGACAAAGAGATAAATAACGATGCTCACAGGTTATTCATGCGGGGATAGGGCTTGGTGAGGGGAAAGCACAAAAAAGGCTGGGCTCGTTTTGCTCGGGGTGTGTTTCGACGATGAGCTCCCAGCTTAGCCGATGGTCCTTGCTCATGCAAGTTCATTCCTGTGTGTTGCCCTTCCTACTTGCCCGGTCCAGAAAGTGCACTGTCTCTCTGTTTTGGCTTGTCTCTCTGCCTCCAGGCTATCTGTCTGTCTGTCCGCCTGCTCTGCTTTCGCTCCCTGCAGTCGAGTTGGACTGGCCTTCCTGTTTGCCCACAAAGAGAAAAAAAACTAGTCAGGGGCCCCTTTTTTGTGTCTGTGGGTCACCCACTTGTTGTTTGTTGTTTGTTGTTGTTGCTGTTGTTTGTTGCGTTCACTTTTTGTCGCGCAGCATTCGCCCAGGACAGGGTACACCGGCAGCAGGCTGGTCGGAAGGTAATAGATAGATAGATAGACACCACAGATAAAAAAGTCGTCAGGGTCACCTACAAAATCGACACCGATAGTGGAAATGTAGCTCTCGGTATAGGTGTCGTCGGCAAAACGGAGAAGAAGGCAAGACTTTCCAACACCACTGTCGCCGATCAACAGAAGCTTGAAGAGGTAATCGCTATGGGAGTGAAGGTGCGGTAGAAAAGGAGAGTCGACTGTCAGCACTCTTTGTTGTTGTGTGATTCAGTCGATGTCGACGTGGCAAAAGGACTCATCATCGCCTTTTTTTCTTCCTCTTGTTCTTTCTTGGCGAGAATAGGTGGGCAGGTGGTGTGCACTTGTAACAGTGTGTCTCTTCGCCACATAGGAGAAATAAAGGGCATAGCACGGTCAGGGTTCCTTGGAACATTATTGCTCCTGCTTGGGATTGCTGTCCTTTTTCTCTTCTTCCTTCTTCTTTTCGCTGTGTCGTCTGTCAAGTCAATTGTTGGGGTGTGCGTGTGCGTGTGTGTATGTGCTGTTATCGGGGCACAAAGGCGATTCTGAGGGTTGAAAGATACGGTTCGGCCTTTGGGGTGCGAGGTCGAGACCGACAACAGGAGTGCAAGTATTTTTGCACGCTGCTGTTGCCAAGGAGGAGGGAGGGAGGCACAGTTGGCTGACACCTGGCCACACGTCGGTCGCTTGTTTCCTTATAATAGTGTGGAAAGGTGAAGAGAGGGTTCTTACTATTCGGGGTTCATGGTGGATGTGCTGTTGTTGTGGGGAGTGAGGGAGAGAGGGAGTGAGGGAGTGAGTGGGAGGAGTGGGAGGTAAAGAGTGAAAGAAAAAGAAAAGGATGAGGTGTGTGTGTAATGAGAGCACAAAAAGAAAAAAGAAAAACGAAGGCGACGATGGTCCGTCGTCCTTTTTTCTTTTCTGCGAGGGTATGCCATTGATGTCAATTCACACGTGACTCTTGCTTTACTTTTTTTATTCTTGTATCTAACCATTGCAATTGGCGAACTACAATGGCACGCGCATTACCCCAGTAACAGTCGGCTCCTCTTCTGGATACCGCATTTGAGGTGCTCGTCTAGGAGATGGGATCAACTGTGGAGAGTGAGTCGTTGGGATCAGCTGTGGAGAGTTGAGTCGCTTGGGGTTCGGACTATTCGACACCGTTGACGATGCCTGCGACAACTCGCTCGACCGTTTTGGCGATCCAACATTGTAGCTGTTGCTGCTGATGCCATGGAACTCCGTCGCACTGCCTCCTTCTCCTTCCGTGAATCGGTTGGGCTTGGGAGGGGTGGGCTCGTTATGTGTTGAACTGGCAGTAACAGTGGCGTCATTGTTGACAACAGCCTGGTACTGGTCCTGGTCATCGGTTTGAACTGATACCGCAGGGGTATCTACGGTCGATGATGACATCGGTCTGGAAGAACTGGACCAGCGATCGTTTGACGGGACATGGCGGGCATCGCTTTCTGGGTAGGCATAGTCTTCAGAACCTGTCATATTGCCTGTACTCCCAGCTCCGACATGAGAGGAGATCGGCGGGACGGGAACAGATGTGGGAAGAGGAGGAAAAACTAGACCAGGACTGACAGTCCTTGTGTTGTTATCTACGATATCATTCCCAGGGCCACCCTCTGCAGAGGGAACTCCCATAGGCTCTTGGTCAATCGCCGCAGGTGAATAGCTTTGTCGCAGTCGTTCGAGATACGTTCGGCTGTCGATTGAGAAGCGGTTGTCGGGATAGCCTTCTTCCTGACTACCATCACCGATCACAGTAGGTCGTGTGTGGAAGGACTCGTTTGTTGTTGTTCTTGGGATGACAGGTGCTGGCATTGGTAGTTGGCCTGCTAAATATCGTTGCTGTCTTTGTTGCTGGTGTTGTTGCTGGTGCTGTAGCTGTTGCTGTTCCTGCAATTGTTGCTGGCTTTGCAGGTAGAGTTGTTGTTGCTGATAGTTCATATAGGCAGCCTCCTGTTCCCGTCGAGAACTATACGTGGGATCATATCGATCCTCTGGTGCAATTTCCGGCTCTGTGGGTGGCGTATAGCTGAGCGGTTGGCTGTTGTTTGAACGGTAGAAAGGTTGCTGGGCCCTTTGTTGATGCAGAGCTTGCTGCTGATAACGATAGTCGTCGTCATATCCATACATTTCTGCGCCAAGTGCTGTTGCAGAACTAACACCGTTGTCGTATCCAAATCCACTCGATTGACTCGAAAAACCGCCACCATTGTCCAGCGACGAAGCGTTCATCTGGTCCAGCGACATCCTAAAGTCGTTTCTTCCGTATGGGGCATCGGTATTACTGCTGGTGATGCCCAGTCCTGTGCCATCGTTGTTATTGCTGACTTGACCTCCTCCTCCTCCACCACCACCATAGCTGTTGGTATGAGTCTCCTGCATAGGTGGGTTGTGATAGTACACAGAGTCCCTATTGCGTTTTTGACGGCGCACGATTAGAAAGGTGCTGAAGGCTACAGCAACGATACCGACGACACTAGCAACTGCAATCGCGACGATGGCACTTGTCGAGAGTGCGTCCGAGTCATTAGATGGTGTAGGTGTTGGCGGGATAGTTGGGCCAATTGAAGTGGTTGTTGTCGGACGGGTGTAAGTCCAACTAGTGGAGGTCAAAGAGGAAGTGGTAGTTGAGGACGAGGTGGTCGTTGTTGACGTTGTTGTCGTTGTTGTCGTTGTTGTCGTTGTTGACAATGAGGAAGAAGTATAAGGTTCTGATGAAGTTGACGTTATAGGGGTCGTGGTGCTGTCAGTCGTTGTTGTTGTTGTTGTTAGATCAGAGCTGGTTGGTGAAATAATCTCCGAAGTACTTGTCGAGGGATAAAGTTCAGAAGATGTAGACGTGGTCATCGTGGTAGTTGCCTCGGGCTTGGTGGAGGGTTGGAAGCTTGTTCTTGTTCTTGTGAATGTGCGAGTGGATGTCCGAGTGCTTATCGCCCCTTGGGTGGTGGTGTATGGATTTTTAGTGTAGGTGTATGTTGGTTGAAGCTTGCTGGTTGAACCAAATTGCGTTGTCCGGAGTGGTGGTGCTCTAGGCGGAGGTAATCCCGATGTTGGCGACACTCTTGGCATCGGCAATCCTGATGTTGAAGGTTGCGCTCTGGGGATCGTTGATCCTGACGTGGACGCCCGTTTTGATGTTGTCGACATACGCAAAGGGGATAGTTAAATTAGCTGAGGTAGGAGGTAAATAGGTAAAGAAAGTGAGAGAGTGTGTGAAGATGTAAAAATAACAATGAAGAAAAGGAAAAGACATTTGTCTGTTGGTTGGTTTGAGAAGAAAAGAGCAGATTTTTTTGTGGTTTCACTAAAAAAAGTCGCGTCCAGTTCAAGGAGTGGTTGTGTCAAAAGAGCAGGAATGAAAAATGGTGGCGTCTATAGGGCGGGCGAATCCGAAACATTGATCAGCCATCCTGGCGCCAGTCTACGCGAGCAATGACGCGTTCTTGATAGGTCAATCAAGAAAGTAATCAAAGGGTCGCGTTGAGGAAACTATGTGGGTATACACGCTCGCGTTATCCATTTTTATGTTGCAGGACACCTGTCAGACATTGTTGGTCATTCTATCTGCAAGGTCGGAAGGGAGGGGGCCAGCAGGGCACGATATCTGTCCGAAAGTTGAAACCGACGGTAAACTCACCTGTCAACCTGACGACTGACGGTCGGACCCCTCTCTTTCCTTGCCTTTGGCTGCATTGAATGTGGCCCAGTGTGCTGCAAACACGAAACCATACCATGCATAGTTACAGCAAACAAAGTGGCCTGAGAGTGAGATGATGACACTCGACCCCCTTTCTTTCTAATCTTCCTCTCGCTACTCTCCCACATCCATACTCTGCTCGTTCTCCCACCATTGCCATCACCATTGGACACGCACGCTCACATATATCACATCTCTTGGCTTCTCCTCCCTCTGATCTTGTCCCCCTTCATTGTACCTTCTCTATCCCAATTTTTTTCTTCTTTCCATCCTTCCTTCCTTCCTTCTCTCTCCTGTCTGGCAATTGCCATTGTGCCTTGGTGTTCTCGCTTTCATCCTTTGCCTTCCCTTCCACTCCCTGCTTCTTCTCTCTTCCCCTCTCTTCCCCTCTCTCCCTTTATCCTACCTTCGCGCACTCTCCCTCACTTTCTTCCTCTCTCACTCCTCCTTCTCTCTTGCTCGCCCCACACCCCCTCACTCACCCTTCTCAGGGAAACAGCCCTTCCTTTCCCACCAACCTCCAGATCCTTATTTCCCTCCTTCCCCCTTTCTTTCTCTCTCCAGAATCACCCATCACACCATTCACTTTTGAATCGCAACGAGATCTTGTCAAGGGGATTCGATTCCACTCGTTGATTCGTTGATTCATCAGTCTTCTTCTCAAATCCTTTTTTTTTTGGCGCAATGAGTGAGCCTGCATTCCTTCCCTCAAACACACACGCTCACGCTCAAACGACAAACCATTTTCTTCGTGGTGACGGTGGCGGTACGACATTGACGCGACGCCATACGCCTTCCTCGTCTAATACGAGACGGGTGATAGGTAGACGACGAGCAAGTGAGGTGTTTGGGTCAAACAGCAACAACAACCAGAAGGCCGTTACACCACTAGTACCGGCTGTCCCTCCCCAACCCGCTACTAAACGACTGCATATCTTCAAAGCTGTAGCTCAACAGCAGCAGCAACAGTCTGGAAGTACAATTCCACGAGTCCCAGCAACGAGGAGGCATATCCACAACTTGCCCGACGACGACAGCGGTAACGGTTCACAGACGGAGTCGACTACAACAGCCCCAAGCAACCCTTGGATGTTCATACCACATGCATCTCAGCCCGGCTCCATCACTGTCAGCAACGGAGAGGGTGCCCTATACCCCACATCACTTGATACCCAGCAACCTCCACAACAGCAGCAACAACAAAAGCGTCGGCAGCTTCCTTTCAATTCCCTGCCGGCAACAGCAACTGCATCAGCAGCACCAGCAGCAGGTGCATTGACTCGAAAAAGAACCAATTCCGCATCATCGACCTCCACAACATCCGTCACCTATCTTCGCGACGCCGCTGCTGCATTCATTGCTACAGCACACCAGAATCATTTCCAATTCCCCCATAAGGTCCTTCACCCTGAAATTCTACCCCTTTCAACAGCCAACCTGGATCTCCAACACGACTTTGATAGCGAAGATGATGACGAGTCTTTTACTTCACGCGAACTGCGGAGTTCACTTCCAAGAGATGTGGGGATGGAGTTGATGGGTGGTGGTGGTGATATCCGTGATGGCATTGAGCAAGAGTTCATGATGGAAGACGACGACGACGACGGGTTAGAGGATGATCGAGGACGAGCCTTTGAGAGTACAACACCACCTTTGGATCTTGGGCAAATCGTCAACAGTGAGGAGCGGCTCTGGAGACGGCGGAACCATTACGACCCCAGGCTTTTCCTTTCCACGACCGCACCAACAACTGACGCGGCCGTCGATGCCATTGCCAGTTCTGACACACCCTTGTTTCCTCCTTCCTCCTCATATCGACCATCTCCACACATAACGACAACAACGAGTCAATTGAACAGCAATAACCTAAAGGGGTATTGGTCGACAAAAACAGATGAGGCTGACCAAGACCGCTTTCCTCCTTCGGTGCAAGATCATCTTTCCTCAAATGACCACCACCTTTACCACCACCTCCACCAGCATCAAGATCGAAAACCACACCAACGACAGATGTACCTCTTTGGCCGGCAGGATAGCACTATTAATAACACTCAAATGCAAGACAGATCTGCATCTCATCTTTCTCCCCCAGACAATAATTACGCCTATCAACAGGAAGTTATTTCCGACGACCCCTCTTCACCCCTTCCACCACCACCCCTATCCTTTCCTTCTACTACGTCATTCACGTCCGCTAACAGCCACCACCACCCAGCAAGACGAACCGATGATGCGAATGAGTTTGTCGACAGCGCCGATCGTGCGTCTTGGGTCTCTGAAATGAACTCGGCTGAAGACAGAAGTCAGGACAAGCAACAACAACAACAGCAACAACAACAACCCCACGACCATCCAATGTCTCTCTTTTCTCCTACGGTCGGTGGCAACAATGGGTTAGGATCAGGTGGTCAAGTGCCACTAACACGACAAGACTCGAGGAGTGAGCAAGATAGGGAAGTCTTTGAGGTCTGTAGTCGACGGCTTCAGCTTGGGTACACTCCAAGTCAAAACATCCACAAGGCTCTTGTCAGTTCTATCCGGTCTTCATTTCTTGCTTCCTTGAATGAGAGTCAGCGCGCCAGTCTGATGAACGGAGACTCCCCGGGTGTGCAACAGTCGACTCCCGGAGATGAAGATCTCCAAGACTTTCAGCAACCGTGGTACAAGCCTCAGCACCTCCCGTACTATGCCTCGCCGGCTCAAGAGCACGCGTCGAGATCTTTTGAGAAGGAGACGCGTCAGAGCCGAGAGGAGGAGCTTTTGGAAGTTATCGCACAGTTGGAGAAGGACTTGCAAGAGCTACATAGCTCGAGTGTGGAATTACAGACCAGACTTCATGAAAGTGAAGAGCAAAATGGTAAAGGGTCTCTTCAACATATACGTCGCGACTTTTTTTATTCGCATCTGACTTCTGTTCGATCATTCTAACACCTGTGTAACTATTGTTTTTGCTTTTGATTCAGAGCGCATGGTTGTAGAACACGATTGTGCCTTGCGACGCGTCAGGGAACAATACGACCACCAAATCCATGATACCAAGGTAATAACTGGTCCTTAATGCGTTTTAGAATAAGGTTATCTTGTGAGGTCCGAGCTGATATCAATATCGATTTCTTTCACCATAGAAACGCACAAAACGATTCTTCGACGAGACGATGCGGAAACGCCAGCGCGACGAAGACAAACGTCTCGAGGGGCTCCAAGAACAACTCGCCCAAACCCAAGCAACCAACAAGGACCTCCGAACCACCATCCGAGGATTACAACGTGAACGACTTGATGTGGAGCAAGACCAAAGAGATGATCTTTCGGTGTTGTGTCTCTTTATTGAGAATGAGTTGAGTCCTATGGTGTTTGACCTTGCTGGTGATAGAGATGGTAGCGGTGTTACACAGCTGCAGGCTGTTGGGGATTTCAAGCGTCGTCCACCTTCGACTATCAATACCGCCACCACTGCTATTGCTAAAAGCAACCTATACGATCGCGACCTCACACCCACTACAGCTGTACCCCATCCTGTCCCTATCCCTCTCCCTACTCCACCCTCACAAGACAACCCCCAGCCCAAGTTGACCACAGCAGCAATAACCGGACAATGCACTTCCCCACGCGGTCAAAAGTGTATGTCCCTCCTCGAACAGCTCCAATCAGCCCTTTCCATCGTCTTCGCAAACACCACCGCTGTAACAACACCCACAACACCCACAACCCTACACAGCCTCGACAAGGCGTCCTCTATACCGCGTCCCGAGGAAGCAAGACTACAGCAAGAGGAGTCTCCCAAGACACCTGCACCGTTCCGAAAGACCCACAGTCGACACACCAGCACTGCTACCAAACCCACCACCACCATCGCTACCATGGCCACCACCAAGCATGGACGACACAACGCTCTGACAGAAGACCACTTGGTCCGACTCCATGAGACAGAACGACCCGAGGGCTTGAACTCTCGATGGGAAAGGAAGCGGTCTAGCGATAGTAGTAGCGCTAGTAGTGGACACACCATCGTTGCACCCGCACTTCCACCAATGCCCTTCCGAAAAGTTGTCGTCTCAAAGCTCATCAACACTTCAACGACAGCAGCCGCGACACCACCGCCTCCACTACCACCAAAAATAGCCCCTCGCGTCCCCTCAGCGTCCGAAAAACCACCAGCCTTAGTTTCTATATCCAACCCAAACAATGCAACTACCACCGCTGTATCCCGTTCCCAAAAGCATACACCCCTCACCACTACCACAATTACCTCCTCACCACCACCAACCAAGACCAACACCAAGAGCAACAACACTGTTGACACCGAGGAGAAGGGGAAAGAGAAGGAGGAGAATGAGAAGGAGAAGAGGAAGGGGAAGGGGAAGGAGAAAGAGAAAAAGGACAGGTCATTACAGCAATGCCTCGCAGAGCAACACACGCGCTACCAAAAGGAGATCGAGCGGATCAAACAACAATGTATCAACATCTATCGCCAGTCGTTGGAGGATGTGCGTACTGATATGAAGTTGAAGCTTCGGCAAACAGGACGAGGAGGAGGAGGAGGAGGAGGAGGAGGAGGGCAGATACGACGTACTAGAAGTACGACGACCGCTACTGCTGCACCTGTGGTAGCAACAGCAACTGCTCATTGAAAGTTCTCAGGCGTCATGAATAAATAGATATAGAATTTTTCTTCGCCTGACGTTTTTTTTTTTTTTTTTTTTTTTTTTTTTTGGAGGTATTCTCAAATACGCCATCGTCGTCTCCAGTATGTATGTTTAATCAAAGGGCGGGATGCTGTCCTACAACTCGCCTCAGATTTCATATGTCCTTGTCCATTGTTAAATTACTGCATACCCGTATCGTATACTATGCCCATCGTCCAGTAGATTGTGTCGACTCCAGAACAAGTCCCAAACCAAGTCTTTTCTGATGCTGATAATACGCATTTAGTCATCGTCGCTCTCCTTCAGGAATTTGTTGTAGCTCTCTCGGACACACTCGCCTCCCTTTTGAGGGTCAAACATGAACCGATAAAAGCTCCCATCCGCGCAGATCACTATGTGAAATGGAAAAATTCGAAAGATATGACAGTGAGCAAATTATCCCTCGAGAAGAAGCAAAAATAGCATGAGTACTGACAGCAGACGTACCTATGACGGTGTTCTTTTCTCCTCCAAAGGCGCAGATGCAACGACAATCGGCCGCAACCTTGAACTGTGCGAATGACCATGCAGACGAAAAGTACTTTGGCAACAGATCTTTCATAAATGCAAAGCTATCATTGGGCGAAAATAATTGGAGTCATTAGTTGAGTCATATGCGAGCTGTATGGTCGTAACCTTGGCAATATTTAGTATTGTTCAGCCAATAGTACCTGGATTGCCGGTTGCCAGTGGACATTTGGGAAGAGTGGTGTGGTTGGATGACTTCGCCATAGTGAGGGCCAGCGGAGGGAGATCCTGCGCCTCCATTATATACTCTTGTTCCTCCTGTGGCGCCATCGAGGTTGAAGATGTGAACGGTGCCTTTATCCGATCCTGCACAGATTCGTGTCGAGTCACTGTTGAAAGCAATGCTGTAGATCTCGGCTCTATCGACACCTCTGCGGAACTCGTTGAGCAACTTGCTCGATCCAGTATCAAAGACCCTGATCAGCGTGCCCTTATCCGAGGCAGAGGCGCATTTGGTTCCGTTTGTGTTGGTGACCAGACAAAAGAGCGGGCTGGTATGGGCTGGTATGATCGAGATGTTGGCTGTGGGTTTAGTGCTGGCCATGGGGTATTTTGGTTGCGTTTGTTGTTGTTGCTGTTGCTGCTGTTGCGTTGCCGCAGTGAAGGGATTGGCGGATGCAGAGGGTGCAGATGGCGCAGATGAGGAGACTGCTGTTGTTGAGACGACACTGTTGAGGTCCACGATCTGAATATGTCCACTTTGCCGTCCAGGGAAAATGAGAATGGCGTGTTTGTCCGAAGAAGATAGAGCCACCAGTCCTATGATTAAAGGTAACAAGTGTGAGTGGAAATTGGAAAGTTGTCCGAGTACATGCGTGTGGTCATGCGACAGAGTGCCCTTGAGCATTTTGAAGGAGGCATCGCTCCTTTTTATTACCTCGGTCGTTGTCAACCGTCTCAAAGACATGTAACTTGGTCGGCTGGAGACTGAAAGTATAGACAATGACCTTATTGACGAGCACCACCACGAATCTAAAGGATAACATGACCCAGTTAGTTATTTGTTACCGACTGATCCTGTTCTCAGATAGATGACAGCAACAAAAGATGCAATTGACAAAGTTGCTGTTGTTTCACTCACTTGTCTCGTCGCAGTCTGACAGCCTTGACTTCACTCCGAAACTCAAGCTCGATCACGCCTCTATTCCGTTCATCATCCCAGATGATCACCTTGTTAGGCGGGTACTTTGGGTTCTTGCCTCCACCCACAAGAGCCAGATAGTTGCAACGGAACAGCATCTCGACTATACAGATCCCTCCATCTTCAAACTCTAGAAAGTTAAGGATTAAGGTACTTTCGGGTGTGAGTGTGCCTAGCAATCATGCAAGCAAGGGTCAAGTGGACCAGGTATCTGGATAGTCAACAATCGTTGTCCCTAAAAAGGAACGCTGTGGTGTACTTTGTTTGTTTACCTTTCCGCATTTTTTCTTTGAGGGGGTCGCAGTTGTATATTCGAAAGCCAGAGTCGAGTCCGCACGAAAAGCAGCCAAAGTCTATACATGGCGAGTAAACACCAGGTGAGTGCATTACGTGTGCGTGTTAGTTTGCTTTGTGGTTATAGGAGCTGGAGTGATTAGCTAGATGCTGTTTCGGGAAGAGTGTTTTTGTTGAGAGACGAGTGTCTAACCTTGGTTGAAGGACGCGTAGAGGAGACCTGGCGCATCGGAGGCGGAGTAGGGTGAGGGCTTTGACAGGTTCATTGCGCGAGGAAGTTGTTCTGCGTTGGTTGTAATGCGCCTGTCGAGGCAGGGAGGGGTGTAGGGTGAGCGAACGTCGAGGCGCAGGCGAGAATGAGAAAGCGGAGGAGGGTGAAGGTTTGGAAAGCCGCGGTTAGCTGTTGGTGGTAGTTATAGGTTGTGGTCGATTGGAGGCGAGAGGCGAGAGAATGGTTGGGTTGATGTGGAAGAGAAGAGTGCTCAAGTGAGTGCGAACTGACTGACGAAGAGTGCAGTCACATTCGAACTTGCGATGGCTTCAGGTTCGAGGCAGGCTGATACCTCACCAGCCCAAGCTGTCCGCATTTTTGGTGGCAACGAAAAGAGCTTGCCATCCTGTCCAAAACATGTCGTTCAAAACGTGCAGGCACTATGGTTTCCTTCCCTCCTCCTATGCGAATAGGACACCAAAAAGCAATTGCACCTCGACTCACCCACCTTACCCATTGACACTCCGCCCCAGTTCAGTCCCGAGAAGAAGCCACTCCAAAGTATACTCACAGGTAAGAAGGGAAAGTTGGGAAGCTGTGGACGCTGTGATACCCAACCACCTCTGGAGTGAGTGACGCAGTCACACTCTCCAGAGGGGCTGGGCGAAAATCTCACCTTCACCCTTGAAGCATCGTTAGTGTCAACATTTCCTAAAAAGGATAGAGGGTTTACATGGGCGTAGAAGTCTAAAATAAACAGTGGTTCTGCGCCTGTGTAAACCCTCTGTCCTCAGATGCTCAATTTCACATCGCGCAATTCTCTTTCATTCACTCTCTCCGTACCCGTCTCTTGTCTTATACCCATCCTGCGACGCTGTGGACCACGACTGCACCATGACAGAGAGCGGACATCAGAGGTATAGCAGCCCATACCCACCCAAGCTCCATCGTCGGGTGTACCTTCATCAGTAGCAGGAACAGGAGCTGATTGTCATCTTTTTGTTGTTGTTTTTTGTTTTTTATTTTTTTATTTTTTTTTTCTTTCACCTTTATCCTCCTCCTCCATTCGGGATGACTTCGCTCTAGCGATGATACGCCAGGCCAGTCTTGCCAAAAGGCCCCGGCTACGCCGAAAGCGACTAGAACGACAAAACCGCCACGAACGCCAACAACAGCAGGAACGCCAAGAAGCCGTGCCTCCAAGGTACACCTTGATGCCGTGTACATCCTGACTTTTGTTCTTGTCACCAAGATCGTGTTTTCTAATTTGATGCCCTTTGGCACCTTCAATACTCGATAGCTTCAATTGCCAGGGATGGGCAGTTTCAACTACATCGGACCCACCGTTGTGCAATCGCCAGGTGTGGACGTCGAAGTGAGTACCTGCCGGTGGTTGCTAGAAAGGCGATAATCTGCTTCGCGAGCGCATGTCTAACCAATTCTTGATGTATTATGTTTTTTTTCTTATAGAATACCACCACCAATGACGCTGCTGGAGGCTCACTCTCGCCTTTTAGACCTCATCTTGCAGCCTCTGTCTCCGTGACACCATCAACGACCGCACAACCTCCCGTGTGGGACTGCCCTGCACAAGGATCCCTGTCTATCAACGGCGCAAGTACACCGGCAAGCAAAGGCATCCCAACCTCGACGTTTTTCAGCGAATGCACTGAGGTGTGTGCCTCGCCGACCCCCAAACGGGTAAGCAGTTTGTTCTCTGGAAGGGGGTTATATGAACGAGCATTTTACCCATAGGCTAACACGTGTTTCTCTTTTCAGAGGCGTTATAATAGAGAAGCCGACGTTGAAGAGGACGAAGAGGCGTCCATGATTGAGGTAATTAAACTGTTCACGGTGCACCATCTCAGCTTTTATAGTTTAATCGCGAACGAATGATGTACTCATATCTCATTTTGACACTTGTATAGAAGCCAAAGCCGCCTGCAGTAAGACGCCATGTGGCTGCGAGGACTACAAGGACTACGAGGACTACGAAGACTACGAGGACTACGAGGACTACGAGGACACCAACTTCGACTCGCAAGGCGCGTGTGAGTAGACCGGCTTGACTGGCACCTACATTATGGCACTACTGATATTCCTACTAACATCTTGATATACTCTCCAGTCTACTTTTGCTGAAAAATTAGACAGGATATACACGGCCATTAGCAAAGAGCGTCTTTCTTTACCCACCTTTCTTTACAAGTTGTTCGAGTCCCATGAACCCTCTGCTGTCCGATTGGCGACCCAATTCTACTCGAGTCACGCTCCAAAGTCACTTATCGAAATCTGGAGGCAAAAGCTATGCAGGCGACCCAAGTTGGATGCATCATTTGTTGAAAGTGCCGTCGACGTTGTGGTCGATCGTACTCGACGGGACCTGCGACTCAGCAGCAAAGGCGTCATCGGACAAACTGATCCGCCTCTCAAGCGTCCTGCCTACCAGTTCCCTCACAATACCGTAACACAGGCCAACATCGAGCATGTGATCGATCGTGGTTTCCTCGGCAATTACGTGGACCATGCTAAGCACCTGATGCGGTTCTTACAGGGGGTGCTTCACAAGGACAAGCGCAAGAAGGGCAAGGGCAAGAGATTGAACGAGGATGAAGACACAAACGAGAAAAAGGACCACAATGAGCACGAGCACAAGGACGACGGCAAAGATGTGGCGGAGGACGAGGAGAGTGACGTGGGAGAGGATGGAGAGGAGGAAAAAGTCGTTGCGAAGAAGGAAGATGTCGAGATGATGGACTTTGTCGGTATGGTTGAGTCGCAGAAGGTTGTTCGGATGGCACAAGCTGTCGGGGCAGGCAGTAATGCTGAAGAGGAGGATGCTGTCAAGGTGGAGGACAACGGCGAGAATGATGCACCTGCTCGTCGTAGGCCTCATAGGAACCCTGCTTCGGTCCGAGGCTGTATTGCCGCCATGCTCCTCTTCATGACCTCCCAGAAATGCAACGCGTTTCAAACCGTGATGGGCGTGTTTCTACATTGCACAGGATGCCCCACTCGAGTTTTGGACGTCCTCTCATCTCTTGGGCTATCAGTCTCCGACGACCAGGTGCGGAAAGCATTGGCTAACATGACCAAAGATGCTAAGGCTCAAGTCAAGGAGGCGATTCTTCACAACGATTGGTTTGTCGTTTATGACAACATCAACATTGCCATGAAGCACCAACATCAAAGAATCAACAAACTCGACACCTTCGACAACGGAACAGCAGCCACAGTCATTTTGATCCACGCCGAGGACGACCTCGAGAAGGCTGAGCATGATAAGAAGGCCGAGCATGGTGAGACCAGCAAGCACGACGAGAATGGCTTGGACGGCGAGAATGACTTGGACGACGAGAATGCCTTGGACGACGAGAATGCCTTGGACGACGAGAATCACCTGGACGACGAGAATGACCTGGACGACGAGAATGACTTGGACGACGAGAGCGACACAGATGACGAGAGCGATGAGAGCAATGCAGACGACGAGGGCAGAGACAACGAGCATGACGAGGTCGACGAGAGTGACAAGGTTAACCAACGCTGCCCTTCACGTCCATCAATTGTGGCCTTTCGGCCCGATAGGTTGGCAGCCCCTAGCGCCAGCATCTTTTTTCCAAATGCCGCCGATCGCACTCTTTTCCGGACCGTATGCCATCACCATTTTTCGTCCGCCATTGCCCAGTCCCCTGGCTGTGTTGTACCCATTGTGGAGGTCGACCCACTTCCTATCCGGAAGTCAATTACCTTCCCGCTGCAGACAATGAAGATCGATGAATCAACAATTGCCGGCAACCTCTCAGTGCTGGAAACCATTACAGATGTCGGTCTCAGCTTGGCCAGAACCTGGTTCGCTAAGCTCCCCAACATCATTGTGGCGGGCGATCAGATGACAGTCGCGAGATTGCTGTCCCTCCAGATACACCGAGCAATCGACCCCGATCCTTTCGGCAGCCTTTCCTGGGTGCACCCTGTCCCTCAGCTCTTCCACATGCGGATGACACTTTGCGGGACAATTTTCAGGACGCACTTCGGCGAGAACAACACGCGTGGCTCTCTTGCTACCTTCATCACCCTATTGCGTCGCAACACCCTGACCAAGGACAGCTTGAATTTCAAAACTGCAGATGAGCTATTGAGGATTGTGTTCGAGGCATTGGTGCTCGTCCTGGTGGATTTTTTTAGGCCTCATGTTGGTGCCTCGGACGAGCTAGACATTCCACGAGTCGCTGACAGCATTATCGACACTCTCGCCAGTTTAGGTCCACTCATGAAAAGTCACTCTCCCATGGTCCTTGACCGACTATGTACGACTGCTGACATCAATGCACTTCTGTTCTTGCGCGATGTGGCGGTCTACATCGAGTTGGGGAGCGCTATCAAAGCCGGTGATATTGGGCGCATCCGATCCGTTTTACCGACCATCACGCTGATGATGCATGGAGGAGGCAATACAAACTATGCTCGTGAGCTGCTGCGTCTCCTGTATGGTATGCGTCACACATGGACAGTCGAATGGGAGAGGAGAGTCTTGTCAAGTATGTTGGTCAATCCCAAAGGCGTCGCTGGTGGATGGATGGCCACTGATATGTATCAAGAGACCAACAACTACCTCCTCAAAGCGATCTTTGCAGCCAAGGGACCCAACATGAGCTGGGAGTACCTCAGAGATTACGTCTCCACCAACATCAGGACATTCCAAGAGATCGCGCGGATGTTTGAGCGAGCTGTTGGTGCCAAGTTCCACAACCCTGCTCATGTGAGATCAAATTCTGAGCGTGAAGTCTACATTATCAAGGAGGCATTCCATGAGAGTGGCATCTTGACCTGGAAACCAAGTAAAGACAAACGAGCACTTCCAGATCCGGTGGTTGATCTTCAGCGTGAGGGGGGTGACAAGATGGCTGGAGGAGCACTTGACAAGTTCTTGACTAGTAAAATCGATCACCACGGTGCTGCGGAGTTGGAAGAGACGGAAGCCGCTGCACTCACTGAGCATGTAGATTGAGACAAGGAAAGAGTGAAAGAAAAGGAACAGGGAGAGATTATGACACGAGTGGGTAGTAAACTGGTGTAGCATATCGGCTAGTTTATTTTCTCGTAGCCATCGAAATAAAAAGAAAAAAATCAATCAATCAAATGTAGGCCGCCGCTCTAAGGAGTTGATGGATTGGATCCATGCCAGATGTTGCCGCTGACCCTGATGCGCCTTTCGTCCGATCGTCCGAGCTGTCACCTGCCTGCTCCAATACATTTGGGTTGTTGAGAATGCCCTTTGTCTCGTCGAGGGCCGCGATGGCGACCTGGGCGACCTCGTCGAAGTAGTACTCCTCCATTACCCGCCACCCACAAATGCGAGCAAGGTCTCGCACACCCTTGGCAGTTGTTGCGTGAGAAAGTCTCTCGCACAATTTGTCGACCGCACTGTCTGGTAGGATCCATGTCTCCCCATCAGTCATGGGTTCGTCTTCGCCAGCCCACTTCTTGTATGTCTTCTTCCTCCATTCTAGAAACTTCCGCCTCCCCACTTGTTTCTCCTCATCCGTGCGTTTCTCTGTTGGTATTTTGATCGGTGCAGGAGGTAGACAAATAGGGAACTTGGCAGAAAACGTGGCCCCGGTGCAGCCCTCACACAACTGATTGCATTTGCGCGTGATATTGAAGCGCTTGGCTATTAGCTCCCAGCAACAGTGTCTCGCGTCCTTGTCCTTCGCGGTTCGAACCAGCTCCTTTAGATCGGGCCTCTTGATATACTTGCTACTCGTGATTGGCGGGGCCAATAGCGTGACAATGCCGCGCTTCACCAGTAGTGGATTACGTGCTGCACGCCCAAACCTCTGCACCAGGCTTGTCAAGTCCAAGGGTAGGCTATGCGGTAGAAACGAAGGCTGAGAATTGAGAAAGACATTCATTTCCTTCCCAATCTGTATTCGTTTGCATCACCATTTTCATTGGTTAATATCAACTTACTCGTACTGAATAACATGCGTCACATCGGGGATGTCACACCCCATGCCTGCTGCATCGGTAGCCAGTAAGACATTAATCTTGCCGTCCTTAAACTCACTCATCGTATCTTGCTTGTGCCCGGCACGGAGGGTCGAGTAATAGGCTCCAATCTTTAGGCCAGGCCTCAACTTCACCAGCTCGTCCTGGACGCTTCGGAGAGCCGCAATCGAGTCAAAGTAGACCAATGTCTTCTTCTTGGGACCGTCGTCCAACAAAGATGCTAGGTTTCGGCTGCGATGCTGGCCCTGGAAAATCTGTACCTCAAAGCTGAGGTTGTCGCGCAAGTCGTCCACCTTGATAATCTTCAGCGGCTCGCCATCTTTGTACTGAAACAGAGATCTCTTAACCTTGGCCTCCTGATCATCTGTGAGCGTAGCAGTGAGTCCAACAATTGGCACCTGGGGGGCTTGGCACCGAAGCTGGCCAAGTAGGGAGTACTCTGGCCGAAAGGCTTCCTTTCCAGTCTGCGTCATGCCCCACCTCTCCACGCAATGGAGCTCATCCACCACGATGCAGAGGAGGCGGGCTTTCCATTTATCCATGCTCCACAGCTTCTGCGCCTTCTTTGACATGCTGCCGGATCCAAAATACAGTTCGGGGGTCATGAACACAGCCCTGTAGTGGCCATCCAACATCTGTGAAATAGCATCGTCGTCAAGGAATCTGTTATTCCTTTCGCTGGTAAAAAAGATGTTGGGAATACGGTATTCATCTAGTTTCTATACAGCGGAGTAAAATACGCATCAATACAGGTGTATCAGGACATGTGAACTCTTATTTATGGCAGCTTCGTTAACAATCCAAACGTTTTGGTTGGAGTGACGTACTTGCATTTGCTCTTCAATCAGAGCTATCAGTGGCGAAATGATGACAGTGATGCTGTGCTTGAATATCACCATCGGGAGGAAGTACGCCAGTGTCTTACCCCATCCGCAAGGAGCAAGCAGCACGCAATCCTTCTGCTCTGCCACATGCTCAACCACTTGAAGCTGCTCCTCCTTGGGCGCATATTCGAAATATAACAGGGAGCGCTCAATGGCGTCCCTGCGGAATTGTTCTTTTAGGTCTTGCGGGTCCTAGAAATAAAAAAAGTAACGCTAGATATGACGTGAATGGGAAACGACTGAAAACGAACGAGGGCAAAAGGCTAGGAAAATATTGCGAGTATTTACCAAAGCCATTCCAAATGTGTGGCATTCCTGTGCTTCCAATGCTAAAGCTTGTTTGAGTGTGGCAGTTGTTGGCGATGACATAAAGCGCAGAGGCGAGCATGCAGACAATGAGGGGGACGATGCCATAGGTGAGTATGAAAGCGGGGACGGCTTGGGCGCGCCTTCAGGAGAGTACCAGAGCGCAACCCGTGTTGGTGTGAGCGCCAATTCACCTGGCGAAAATCGAAGTCGTGCTGCCATTCGCGCTGGAGTATACGCCAGCCGTGCAGGCGAACGTGCAGATCCTGCTGGCGTAAGTTTAGAACTTCTTGACGTGAATTTCAATCTGGCAGATGACGACAATGGTGTTGCTGGTGAGGTTGGCGGTGCTGTCGAAGATGCCGAAGATGTCATTCGTGCCATTGCCAAGCGAGCACTGAAATCATTTAGTGGTGCAGCAGACGCAGAGATAAATGGATTGGGTGTCGATCCTTGTGCAGGGCAGTCCCACACGGGAGGTTGTGCGGTCGTTGATGGTGTCACGGAGACAGAGGCTGCAAGATGAGGTCTAAAAGGCGAGAGTGAGCCTCCAGCAGCGTCATTGGTGGTGGTATTCTATAAGAAAAAAAACATAATACATCAAGAATTGGTTAGACATGCGCTCGCGAAGCAGATTATCGCCTTTCTAGCAACCACCGGCAGGTACTCACTTCGACGTCCACACCTGGCGATTGCACAACGGTGGGTCCGATGTAGTTGAAACTGCCCATCCCTGGCAATTGAAGCTATCGAGTATTGAAGGTGCCAAAGGGCATCAAATTAGAAAACACGATCTTGGTGACAAGAACAAAAGTCAGGATGTACACGGCATCAAGGTGTACCTTGGAGGCACGGCTTCTTGGCGTTCCTGCTGTTGTTGGCGTTCGTGGCGGTTTTGTCGTTCTAGTCGCTTTCGGCGTAGCCGGGGCCTTTTGGCAAGACTGGCCTGGCGTATCATCGCTAGAGCGAAGTCATCCCGAATGGAGGAGGAGGATAAAGGTGAAAGAAAAAAAAAATAAAAAAATAAAAAACAAAAAACAACAACAAAAAGATGACAATCAGCTCCTGTTCCTGCTACTGATGAAGGTACACCCGACGATGGAGCTTGGGTGGGTATGGGCTGCTATACCTCTGATGTCCGCTCTCTGTCATGGTGCAGTCGTGGTCCACAGCGTCGCAGGATGGGTATAAGACAAGAGACGGGTACGGAGAGAGTGAATGAAAGAGAATTGCGCGATGTGAAATTGAGCATCTGAGGACAGAGGGTTTACACAGGCGCAGAACCACTGTTTATTTTAGACTTCTACGCCCATGTAAACCCTCTATCCTTTTTAGGAAATGTTGACACTAACGATGCTTCAAGGGTGAAGGTGAGATTTTCGCCCAGCCCCTCTGGAGAGTGTGACTGCGTCACTCACTCCAGAGGTGGTTGGGTATCACAGCGTCGAAGCTGTGATGCAAAAAATGGTGGCGACTAAAAAGTACAAGAGGAGCAAAAAGTCACCTCTTTTTCTCCTTTCTGCAATTGCTATTTGACGAACCATATCCACGTTGTTGCGCCATGCTGGAGCAAGGTTTTGTCATCGCAATTTAGTACTTATCCGCTAGTACATTAGCCGCCGTCCTCGTTTTCCTCAGCTGACCCATCCGACTCAACTATAAACTAAACTGGTGCTGAATTGGGCTGGGAGTTGAATGGGCTTTATTATTTTCCTTACTCTGGTTGTCTTGCATGATCAAGAACTGACGATTTGTTTTTGTTTTACGCATTCCTGCTGGGCAATTATGCTCTCTTGCAACCCAACCCATCCCAGCCAGTCAGCCAGCTAGCCAGCTGTTTGGGTTGCTTATTACATATTTCGATTTCGATTTGCTGGGTCATGAGCCATGACGACAATGGACTATGCAAGCAAGCAACAGCAAAGTCAGCCAATGGTCAAGTCAGGTTAGCCAGCTCAGCTCACAATTTTTTTTTCTTTCTCTTGGGTTGGCTGTTTACTCATAAACAAACCAAACCAACGCAAGGTATTGATGGTAATGAGTATACAAGTGTGGAAGTAAAAGAAGTACTGTAGAAGGATCGTTCTTTTTGAAGGGAAAATCTGGCAGTGCATACAGAAACAGTTACAGGATCATACACATTGGGTCTTTCAGTATTGGTTGGTATGTTGTGGGGGCTGATGGGCCGTGGGTGGTTGTTTATTATTACGACTAATGTACATACAAGGGAATGAGGGTGTTATACAGGTTGCGATTGAAAGAAAAAGAAAAGCAAAGAAACGAAAGACTGAAGAAAAAGAAAATAGAGAAAAGTAACTAGCACTCCTGGAGAAGACTTGGGGTGAGGGAGATACGGATGGTGGAGCCACGACGCTTCTGGAGGAGCTCATCGAACTGGCGCATCTTGTCAGTCATCTCGACGGGGTGCTTCATATCGAGGCTGACAGATCGGGAAGGAGAATCGCCGGTGACGGCAGCAATGGACTTGCGACGCTCGCGCATCATCTGGGCCTGGATAGCGTCCATCGAGGGAGCCATTGAGTGGCGGTAGTTGGCGGGGATAGCTGGGACTGCCTCGAGGGTGGAGTCCTTTGTCTGCTGCTTGCCGTTGAAGAGACGGATCAAGGAGAGACGACGGTTCTTGGTGGTGGTGTCGGCGTTGGTCATTGTGATAGAGTAGGGGTATATGTTGTAGTGAGAGAGAGAGAGTGTGTGTGTGTGTGTGTGAAAGAGTGAGGGAGATGGGGGGGTATTGAGAGTTCGTTGGAGTGGTTTGTTTGAGGTTTCGTGAAAGAGGGTATGAGATCGTTAACGGCAAGGAGATAGCACGTTTGAGAATTGAAAGAATAGGGGGTGGTTGAGTAATGATACAAGAGTGAAGAAGAAAAAAAAAGAAAAAAAAGTAGGATTGGTGCTGGGTATTTATATAATCCCCTGTCAGGCCAGCTGGGAAGAAGGGGACCAGAGGCTGGGAAGAAGAGTGGGGAAGAGAGAGAAGGAGAATTAGACCAAAAAAAGAAGTTCGATACTATAGTACCTTGGATTGAATACCACATCTTATACACACCAATACGGTACTTTTTATGTTGCATTTTGTGAGCCATGGCAAACAGCGTGGCATCATTGTGCTGTTTGTTTGTGTGTGTCGTTGTGAGGTTGTTGCTCTTTTTTTGGTTTATGGTTTTTTTTCCGCGGCATCGCCAACCAAGGACGAAGGCAAGGCAGGGCTGGACAATTAGAATTAGTATTGTAAACAGGTTGTGTATTGAATGCATTGTCTATCCCACATCCACAAACACAATTTGTTACAGCTGTTGTTGTTGGGCCTGGATGGAAGGATTCTCAATAGAAATCCAACCCTCCTCTTCTCCTCCCCTATTCTTGAGAGCATTTTCTGTCAGTTGCCTCTCTCTCTGCCTCACTCCTTAACCATTGCGTTTGCCCCTCTTTGTTCTGGATTGCATTCGCCTAATCCACTCTTGCCTTTACTTTGCTTGCTTGGACTCTCTTTGGCTCTGACTCTTCTTTTCCTCCTCACTCTTGGATCTTATATCGCTCTCTCTTTCTCTTTCTCTTTCTCTGTCTTTCTCTCTGCGCAAATAGGGTAAAACCTTTTGTGTAGCATAGAGTTGGGGTCAGCAGATCGATTTTCAAATATGCAGACACAGACAGACGCCGAGAGAAAGAGAGACAGTGGTCATCAATTATTCTTGACTCTCTTAGCTTAGTTATGCTCGGCTCCCTTTTACCCCGGTTCCACTTAGCGCCGACACTTGTTCCCATTCCCCTTCTCAGTTTTCCCCTCATTAAGTCAAAGCAGGAAAGATGCATGAATACCAATCAACAAAACAAACAAACAGGCAGGCAAAGCAATGCAATTGAACGGCGAATTATCGTTGTTCAATTTGCCCGCTAGAGAAAAATAAATGCAAGCACAGAGGGTGGAAAAACAAATGAGGCGGAGAAGTGCAAAAGAAAAAGAAAAAAAGGGTGAAGAGACCACTATCCTAACCGTTCGCTCTTTGATAGGGCCGTTGAAAGAACAACAACGGCGTGAGTGGTGGCTTACATTTAGAGCATTAGGCAATGCATCATAGAAAAGGGGCTGAGCATGCTTGCCAAGCATTGCATTCGATTGGAAAAGAAGGAAAGAGAGAAATGAGGCTGCGTTGCAGGTTTCTGTATGGTCTTTGTCTTTCTCCGCCAAGGTCCAAAACCCATTGGCTCATTTGGTTTCCTTTCCTCTTCACACTAACAAGTTCAGTCCAGAAGGATATGCCCATAATTCAGGCACAATATACTATTTTTTTTTCGCCCCCTGTTTTACTGTTAGGCTCCTGCACTGCCCAGCTTATTACAGCCTTGCCCCTAAATATTTTTTTAGGCGCAGACAACGTTGACAGTTACCCTCCTCCTTCCCCCTTATTCTTTTCTTCGCCATGTTCACAAAAACAGCCTGCACATGTTTGCTAACGCTGGCGCAGCCCCAGCCGGGCGAGGTATAGAGAAAGATAGGAGACAACTAGGGACTCGCCGAGTGTTACAAAAAGGAATGGGAGACATTGATAACTAGATTGGATAAAGATAACCAAAGATACCCCATTCCACAACCTGGCATGGTCCCCCCTCTCCATTGGAACCGGTCTTCAAGAGTAATACTGATGAAACGTGCAGGCAAAGGGGCAATAGGCAAAAGGAAAAAACGGTAACTCTGATCTGATACACAAACCATTTATTATTATTTTTTTTGGTTGCCAGACAGATAGCCAGGTTGACCATGTCTGATACCAACGGTGACGGCATTTTTTTTTTTTTTTATGTGCACAGTGTGAGTGAGGATTGCGCCAATTTACGGTTATGGTTCAAATGATTGCCTTTTTTTCAACAACCGATTGAGAAGAGTGGCACCATTCACAAAAATTGGCTGGGGTTGAAAAAACAAGTTCAAAAACAAGAAAAATAAGGTGGATGGGTGAGGATCGATTTCGATTCGTATCTGGCTTGCTTGTCTGCTGCTGGGTTGGTTGGTTGGTTGGTTGGCAGGGTGGTAGAAGTATGTCAAAACGCATGTTGACCTCACCTTGCGTTTCTCTCGAATGCTTTGTTAGACTTTTTTTTTTTTTTTTTTGTCTTGGGTCGAAAAAAGAACGATGCGCTCGTTCCTTGGTTTTTGTGCGGAGGTTTGAATTGAGGGTATCTGAGTGTATCCAAGGAATGGTAGTAGAGTGTCAAAGGAGGTTTCGTTATTGAGGAGGAGAAAGGATCTATTGTATACTTGTTTTTTGTCTTTGTTTCTTTTCTTCTGTTGATCGTCCTAAGAGACGTGTCGAAGTTTGTGTTCGGAGAGATATTTGAATATGGAGAAGAAGATGAGGTAGTGGGCGTTCCAGACTCACGAAGCATTTTGGTCATCGATCGATGGGCGTCTTGATTGCGTTTGCTTTTCCTCTGTGCCTGCACCTGGCTGTTTGTTTTTGTGGCCACATACGCAAAACAACCTAAAATGTCGACTCACTGAAAGAAGATACATGTATAGTTCCCCAACCACGAACACAAACACAAAAAAAATGCTCCGTTGATGCTTGAGTCGAGACTAGAGAGGCAAACAAAGTGCGACAAGGCAAATAACCCCTTCAACAGTACAATGCAGACAGACAAACGGACAGAGACAGGCCAAAACTTGAAAGGAGTTTGAACTTTCTCCAACAACGTGGCATCCAAGACGACACTGCCTGGGCGAGACGAATTGGCGAACAGAGAGAGAGAGAGAAAGAGAGAGAGAGAAAAATGTTGTGACCAACTTGGAAGCGTTTGACTCTTTTTTTTTTTTTTTTTTTTTTTTTTTCGTGGGGCGGGGTTTGGTTTCGTGCCATCAAAGCACACGCAAACAAAAACAGTAACGAACACGCATTGTCAACCTAAACGACGGCAGGAGTACATTTGTTTGCTCATTGGGTCAGCAGAATCGATTGCCAATAAACACCTGGCTCACAGCGTGGCGTGGTACGTCTGAGAAGAGTGAGTGACCACGCACGATTTTTTAGCCATGACTCTTATGGGTGGGCCGATATGGAGAGAGAGTTTTACGATAGGAGGTATATGTTACGCGAGCAAGCAGCATTGTTTTCTTTTTTTGCAGTTTGTGTCGGCGCTTGGAACCAAAACAAGCATCGAAATATGTCATTGCCCACTGCCTTATGCAGGAAGGGTAAACCTTGGCCCATAGAAGTTTTGACGAACCGAACGACGTTGTAATGGCGAGGAAGCAGAAAAGGAGGGTTGTTTGTTTTCTAGAGTTTTTCTCTCTTGTCCTCCTCCACAGAAAATCACACAGTCTCTTTCCAGAGGAACGAGATGCGGCGAAGCTCTTTCATCTTTCCTGTTGCTTTCTTTCCCATTGGTTATGCATGCCCATCTCGACGGTATGTACTTTTGGCAATAAAGTGGAGAGGAATCAACAATTGGTTCATGCAGCTCGCTTACCACAGAGGGAAAGAACGACCAACAGCGAGAGAAAGAAAGGAAGGAGCCTAGATCGTGCGGTGTGCGATCTTGCAGATGCAGAGATTCGTTGCAGTAAAAGTACTGTTGACACCTAGAACAACAAAGAAGCAAAAAGAGGCTGTACCTGTACCTGTACCTGTTCCAGGAAGGTATCTAGATTCAGGAACATACATCCACGAGACAAAGTGTGTGTTTCGTTTTCTTTACCCGTTCGTTGTGTCGTTCGTGAGACTAGTGGTCTTATTGTGTAGAAAATAGATCAATTGTAGGTGTCTCCTTTATTGCAATAAAAGTTATCCTTGGAACCAGAATATATTTGTTTCTTTGACAGGCTATGATGAGTGGATCAATCCGTTGCCTCCAAACTGTCAAGTTATTTTTTTTCAACCTCCGTTCTGGCTATGGAGAAGCACGTTTACAACGAACTAAACAAACATACAAACAAACCAACAAACAAACAAACAAACAAACAAACATAAGAAAGGAAACAAAAAGGGAAGAACAAAAAAGAATCCCTCGGGAACGAAGTCAAAAATAACATTTCTCGTATGGCTGAATCCCCACTCCGCCACGGCAACCTATTCTTGGCTTTAGTTACATTGGATCAATGATGATGATGATTTCAGCATACATACTGGTGCACACAACATATAGAGGAAAGCGAAATTGCTCTCAAATTGCCAATTTGTTTGTGTGGCGGGATTCCCGTACTGCCTTTTGTCATGAAACGAGCCATTGGGTGTCATAGGAAAGGAAGAAAGGAGCACTGGTACGAAGGGGAAGTGAGAAGGATATTTCTATTCGTCCATCGCCTCCCCCTTTCCCGCGTGAGATGTGAGCGGTTACCATCTACATTGATTGTTCCCGCCCAGCTCCAGGTCGAGTTGATTTTTTTAACTAGTCCAGTACAACAAGGGGATCTTGTTCAATAGTGTTGTTGCACAAGACATGAAAAAGATGATCTGGTTTCATTGGGTAGCATTCCATCAATATTTTCCCCCCTACTCTTGTCGTCCCGCGGGGCGTCGACGTGAGCAAGATCGAAGAGGTTAGAGCAAAGAGCGAGTGAGAAGATGAGAAATGAAGAAACATGCATGCATTCGACCTCCCGAGGAAAAAGTCCCGCTCTTTCTCCACAGAGAACGAATAAAGGAACAAAGGAAGGAAAGGGAAATGAAAGGGATAGAAAAGGGACCAATCATTCGATAGGGAGGTGAACTGCAACAGGGTTGAAGTTTTCATATTTTTTTTTTGATGGACCAGTTGTATTCTGCTGTTACGATCTGCTCTTAACGAAAGGGAGAGCGAGATGGTGAAGACTATTCTTGCATTGAGTCCTGTGGACCATCTCGTTTATGAGTGAACCGTCTTGTGTAGCACTAGGAGAAAAAAAAAGGTGTTGTCATTGATGAAGGAACAGCCTGGTTGATGGGATAAGCGACTGTCAGGACAGGCGCGAAAGAGTTGTTGACTAGGATGTATTCCCGTCTAGACAGCGAAAACAAAGCCTTTTGTTCTGACTGAACTACCCAACAACTTTAGCGCGCAGTCTATCGTAGTGGTGTACGTGAATCGCCAATTAAACATTTGCACGCGTCGTGCGCGCCTTCGAAAAAAAGACTGCGTTTTTCGGTGTCCCCTTTAGACTCTAAAAGAGAAAGGGGATGCATGTGCGGCATCCTTTGCTCTCCCTTCATTCGACTACAGGAATTCGCCCTTTGCATTCAGGAAGGAGACATCAACTGCATTCCAACACAAACAGAGACCACACAACAGCGACAAGTATTAAATCCAACATCTTCCTGTAAAACGTCGAGGAAAGAGCACCGAGCCGGATACTTTCGCTAGGTGTTCTTCTCCACTGTCCAGAAAAACAGCCCTATATCCTACGCCACCGTCCATTGTTTCCGTCTCGCAGCAGCCATTATCCGACTCTAGGAACCCCATTTGTCTCCAACACAGACATGTCGTTCCCAAACAGGCGGCTATCCGTGTCAAACAATAAAAAGGGAACAGCGACGAGCTCAAAAGTACCCACAGGACATCGGGACATCTGGGAGTCCTTTGCTTCTCCAGAACCGCAGGGCACAAAATACCAGAGTCCCTCCGCCCCCCAGCCTGCGCAACCTCGCCAAACCAAGCCTTTTAAAGAGACATCATCAGAAGACCCCAACACATTGGTATCGATCAGACAAAATCAACAATCCACCGACTCGACGCCACCTGTCGCCTCACCAAGCCGTTTAACTCGAACGAGAGTTAAGGAACAGCAGCGTGAGCATGAATCAAAGCTGCCTTCACTTGGGAACCCAACGCCACCAACCACGACGGGTACCAAGCGCAGGAGTTCACAAACGCAACCTCCCACTCTCGACAACGTTACTACACGCTGGCGCCACTTGACGAGAGGCATACCCGCTCCGGGGGAGCCAGGAGAATCAAGAGCCACGAAACGAAAGAGTCGTAAATTGACTGGCCGTGACTCTGCCCTTACTACCCCCTTCGGTGCTTCAGGGCAAAAGGCTATCACGCCATCGGCTCTAGTTAGTGGCAACGAGTACTGCTTGGACCAAGATGACCCAGACGAGGCGGTGGGGCTACGCCAGATCGCGAGCAATAGCAGCACCAGTCGGTCCAAAAAGACGGCGGCCCGAGGCCAAAGGTAAACCCATAACTGTGTAGCGATTTTGTGGGTATTTTATGGTTCTTATTTGGAAGGGGATGTTTCTATTGTGCCAGAGACCATTGAAGCGGGAGTGAGCCTTTGCTTTATGTTTCTGTTCCGTCGCCCTCGTCAGTTTCCTTCCTTTGTGTGCGCATACATGTGAAGTTGCGTGCTCCTTTTTTTTTACGTCTTCTCCGTCCCATTACCCTTTCAAACGTTCCTGAACACAAGAGCTGTCAAATGGTTTCGACTTTCCATTGCCTCTTTGTCTGTCACTCGTCACTCTTTTGTACACCTTTGCCTCTTTTGCCATCATAAGATTTACGCGACGATGAAGTGTTTGTGTATGGTCATTTGGGGTCAGGTATTTGAAGGAAGGCGTGCGTGTGGTCCGTGTGCGTGCCATTGAGCGTCGTTGTTAAGCCCTTTTGATGTCTTTCTGTCGACTCTGGCAAATCTCTTTCATTTTGTTCTGCCTTCCATCGCCTTCGTTTCTTTTTTTTCTTTCCTCCCACCCAGTTCTTGTTCCTCATTTTTGTTCGATCCTTCTTTCCCCAGTTTTTCTTTTTCTCCTTTTTGTTTCCCCGTTTCCTACTTCCTTTTCCTTCTATATCCTTCTTCTACCACACAACCACTCCCTCTTCTCCCCATTCCTCTAAAACAGCCACCTCTCTTCCAGCTGTGCCTCACTTGTTTTGGCGATCTCGTCCCTCGTCTTGGCATCGTCATTTCCTTTTCTTTCTTATTTTTCTATTTAATATTTCATTCACTTGACTCACCTCTAAAGAAGAAACTCATCCTCGAATCGCAAACCACATTCTCCGTTTCGACAAACAATCAACCCAGCAACCATTCGAAACCTACTACTACTCTAAACACTTCTGGACTCAGTCTACTGGTACATGCACCCCGCAACCTTGGAAAAACTAAAAACGGAGAAAAAATGAAAAGCACTGTCCGACTGGTGGTGGTGCCCTTTGGCCTATGGGTTGTGGGTGAACCATACGACAAGCTGCATACCTTATTTTTCTATTTCATTGAAGTCTATGTCGCTTCTGTATATCATCTTCTCTCCTTCACTTTCCTTTGCTTGCCACTCGACCTTGTCACTTTCTAGGTCACAAGTTCACAGCACCTCACTCCCCTTGCCACCCAAACACCCCTCTGTCTTACACTCCAAACGTGTCCTTAAACAAAAGCACATGAAGGGGCAGATCGATTGCCATATCACTCTTCCAAAAAGCCACTCTCGCTAACCTATGACCTTTGCCTTTGTCCTCTTTTTTTTTTCTTTCTCCCTTCCCTTTGCTCAATTGACCTGCCTTCCTTCTTCACATTGCCGATTCTTCTTGACCTGGACTATATTACCCCTTTCCGGTCATTTATTACGCCTTCCTCCCTCCATTTCTGGCCGCTCCTTCCTCCTTCATGCCTCGGCCTGATCCCTTTCCTACTCACAGCAATAAGAACCCATTTCTCACTTCTGCAGCTTCATCCAGACAACCTTCAAATTTCGCTTCTGCATTCAACCAAGCCTCCGACTTACCCTCGTCCTCACCGTCAGCCTCGATATCCCAGCCCACTATCTCGACCTCGCACGCTATCACTCGTCACTTGGCCAAGGTCTCCAAGCAGGCACAGGAAGACTATATCGCCTTTTCGTCCGGAGTCGACGGAACCTTACCATCACCAGTCTTAGCAGACTCCCCCGTCGTCTCCAGCTCATCGTCCAGCTCGCGCAAGCGCACTTCGACCATTACAGAACAGCCTAAAAGCTCGAGCTCGAGCCAAAGCCACACTACTCGGTCCCGCTCTCAGTCTCAACCTACAAGTGCCCCGTCAGGCAGCCATCACAAGAAGCGTCGCCTGCAAATCACAGCCAAACCCCAATCATCCCCCTCAACTTCAAGCTCCTCCGCACAACCCGTTATCACTCGTTCTCGATCAAAAGCATCAGGATCTCTTAGCAGGGACTCTCAAGATCTCGCTCGGTTTATGCGACAGTCGAAAATGAGTACCTCTCAAAAGCGATCAAGCGCCATCTCCAAGACATCCTCCAAGGACGTCGATATCATAGATGCAACTCATCCCCAGGACTCTGCAGACCACACATCCGTTCAGGATGCCGATCTTTCAAAATCTTCACAAGGATCCAGTCAGGAGAATTGTGACGAGAAGGTCACTTCCAAAGACGGCACTCCGTCAGGAGGCGCGGCCGCAGGAAGCGGCAATGCAGGGGAGGCCCCTTCTTCCGAATTGAATCGCGCTGAGGAAGGCGAGCAACCGGATGATGACGATGAGGAGCACGACGAGACCGGGGAGGTTGACGAAGAAGGGGAGGAAGACGATGACGAAGGCGATGAGGACGACGATGAAGAGGACGACTATGATCACCACCAACAATCGAACGATCAGGATGGCTTATTCTCGTCTGGTGGCAGCATGAGTGGTATGGTCTCCGGAATGTCATCCAGGCTCAAGGGTATTCTCACCAACCTGCGCGCCTACGAAGACCCTTCGCTTCAGTTAATTGCCCTGCAGGATTTGGCGGTTCTTTTGTCAGTCTCTACCGAAGATACGCTGGCTGGGTATTTCAGCTGCGACTCTTTTGTCAAGGAGCTTGTCCTCTTGTTGCGCGGTACAGGCGGGGACTTCGACAACCCTGAAATCATGTTGCTGGCTTGTCGTTGCCTTTCCAACTTGATGGAGGCCATGCCTGCATCTCTTGGCAGTGTCGTCTACAGCGGTGCTGTCCCGGTCCTTTGCTCCAAGTTGCTCGAGATCCAATACATCGACCTTGCAGAGCAATCCCTCACAGTAAGTTTTAGAGCTGTATTAGACATCTTGCGATACTATTTTCGATTTCTTACTCTGAGCACTCTGCTCACGCTTATCGCTCTTGTCCGCCGCACATCACTTTAGACTCTCGAAAAAATTTCTTCGGAATATCCGCATGCTGTCGTCAAGGAGGGAGGACTTGCTGCGGTTCTGTTGTTCCTGGACTTTTTCTCAACAAACGTCCAGCGCACGGCAGTGAAGACGGCAGCAAACTGTTGCCGAGGAATGCACCAGGACAGCATCTCCATGGCCAAGGATATTCTTCCAAACCTGGAGAATCTTCTCCAGTACTCGGATCAGAAAATTGTTGAGCAGGCCTGCCTGTGTTTTGTCCGCCTCGCGGACAGTTACAAGTCCAACGCTGCGCATCTTCAGGTATGACATGGACACTATATGAATATGCTAGAGCCTTTTTTTTGCACAGCCGTTACGAAAGAAACAGAGCGAGGTTACTAATGTCAGGGTTGACAATTCGTATGTTCTTTTCGCTCTTAGTCCGTCGTCACCGAGACAGTCCTCCGCACAATTTTGTCGCTGCTCTCTCCTAATGCCAACGTGATTGTCGGGTAAGCTACTGAATAATGTTGGACTGAAAGGTTGAGTTGCTGGTTGTAAATGACAGCAACTAACAGATTATCATCTGATTTCCTTTGCATCATAGACCTCACGTCTACACACTTCTGCTGCACTTTTTGAGCACGGTAGCTGAGCATTCGCCTCCTCTCGGTTTTGCACTTCTGGAGATGGATATTGTCGACACACTGTTCTTGACGCTCACAGGAACACATACGCCTCATGACTGCGGCGAGGAAAGCGGCGTTTTGAACGTGCCAAACGTTGGCTCACGCCCCAAAGAACAGGTCTCTGAAATCATTGGCATCGTGTCGCAGCTTTTGCCAGCGCTTCCCAAGGGTAATTATCTCCTGTTATCCTTGTCCTGCTTATTCTGGAAATGTTTGATGTTGCGTTGCTTCTAACCACATCAATTCAACCTTTTGATATTGTAGAAGACCCGCTGTTCGATATCGAGTTCAGGTACCAAGCGGTCAAGAAGGAGGTGGAGAGCACGAGTACGAGCACTGCTGACGGTGAGGATGTCGAAATGAAGCCTGCGGCCGTTGACAAGAAAGCAGAGCTGTTGGCGTCTCACCCGGATAGCGTTCGACGTATGGGCACGATCCTAATCCCGACGCTGATCGAGGTTTATTCATCGACTGTGCACCTCAAAGTCCGGCAACGTGCCATCTATGCTTTGGTGAAGTTGATCTACTTTTCTGGCGACAGCGTCCTGGAATCCGTGTTGAAGGTAAAGCACATGTGTTGATGCTAATCCTTTTTGTCGGCTGGCTCATAGGCAGAAAAAGTTAAGACAACTGCTCACACAAACAATTTCAATTGCCGTGCTATAGAACGTCGAGCTGGCGAGCTTCTTGGCTGTCATTCTCTCTCAGCAAGAACATCAATCGCTGGTGGTAGCAGCCCTGCAAATTACCGACATTCTCATGACAAAGATCCCCTCGACCTATCGGCAGTATTTAGAGAGAGAGGGCGTGACATTCGAGATCTCTAAGCTTGCTTACCTTGGTGTTGAGCTGTCGCTTTCCAAGAATTTGAAATCTGCCGAGACTGCTGAGAGTTCCAAGGACAAGGAGGATAAATCAGTCGAGACCGCATCGGATACTGCCAGCTCTACCGAGGACACCATCGCAGACAACTCGTCGAATGATAAGTCAGAGCCTGCAGCCTCGATACAGGACCCTACCACGGAGGCGGCGGCAGAAGATATGTCTATGATGACTTCAGAGACTGGTCAGAGATTGGCTCAGCTGATGAGCGGGATCCGAAGCATGCGGGACCAGCCTACAGAGGGCGAGTCGATCAGCGAACAACTCGAAGCCCTTGGAGGAGAGTTGGAAGCGGCAGCAGCACGGCTTTCGCAGCCAGGTCAGGGTTCCGACACAGCTCTGTCGGCCTCAGCTAGCGCCACCTTGAACCAGCTTCGGTCTCTACAGCGATTCATTACTGGAGGTTCGCGCTCAGTAGCTACAGCTCAGAAGGACGAGAGAGGCCTTGGTTCAGGCAAGATCAAGGACTGGATTTTGGAGCGAGCCAGGATTATCGTTGAGTTGTTTCATGCGCCGGGCTCTGAGAGCGGAGAGGAGGCCAATCAAGGAACGGTCGTTCTGGCCGATCTCAAACGGATGAGCAAGGCTCTGGGTGGTTCACAGAATGACGCATCTGCGTCCATTAAGGAACTAGCTCAATACTTTGGTCGGATGGGCGTCTCCGGTATTTCATCCTTTGAGTTCCTCAACAGTGGAATTCCGCAGTCCCTACTTGGCTACCTCACTGATACATCCTCCAAGTATACTACTACCCAGGAGAGCAGGATTCGGCAGTTCATTCAGGAGTTCATGGTTGTCTCTCAAGGTACATCCGATACTTCGACGCCCACTCCCCTCGCGTTACTCGTTAAGAAGATGCAGGAAAGTCTTACCCGTATGGAAACTTTTGAGGTGGAGGCCGCCCAAGGTTCAATGGCAGAGTCACGAGGAGGACCATCTTCCAGTCTTGCCACTCAAGTGCGTCTCAAGCTGTCGCCGGAGGAGGGTACCGAAGTACCATCAGGATATCAGAATTTGATCGTCTCGATCCACGCCATTGCGACCTTCAGGACTCTGGACGAGTACCTTCGACCCCGCTTGAAGCCCAGGCTAACTGTGCCTGAAAAGGCCTCGACTTCCCACTCTCCCAAGAGCAGATCTAAACGCCCAGAGGATACAACGAGCAAGGAAACCGCAGGGAAAAGCACTGGACTAGACAACGTTGCTGACGCTGCTTCGGAGGGGAAGTCTACCACGGAAGGAGCATCCGATGCACAGCCGAACAAGAACGCCGATGTCATTGAGCCTGAGGAGTCCTTTGGCGAGAGTGACGAGGGTGATATTGAGGAGATGGACTACGATCTGGATCAACGGTCAGCTGTGATGGACGCAGATGTCAAAATGACCGATGCTACCAAGTCCGACACCGAGAGCGGATCGACCAAACAAGACGACAAGGACAAGCCAAGGGCCGCCAGCCCTTCCAGGAAGGAGACCGCGTCATCAGATTCGAGCTCGGCCTGGCATATCCAGTTCTCCCTTCACGGAACCCCCATCAGTACAGACATGACAGTTTATGGTGCCATCCACGACTACGAGCGGAAGAACAACAAGACCGCGACCTCGCGAGGCATCTGGTCGTCCATGTACCCCATCAAGTACAAGCGGGTCGACACCCCTGCACCTGAGCATACATCTCCAGCGGCTCAGACGCATGGCCATGACGAGGTCGACTTGACCTTCACCGCAGAGATGCCCAAGGATCTGCCCCAGAGTGCCGACTATGCGCCGATTCTCGGATTGTTGCGCGTCCTTCATGGCTTGAATGACGATTGGAGGCGGTTTTATGGAGCAGAGGAGCAGCTGCCGCCAGTGACACAGTACATGGCCCAGCAGGAGTTTGTCAACAGCAAGATCTCGGCCAAGGTGAACCGACAACTGGAAGAACCTCTGATCGTTGCCAGCTCGTGTCTTCCCAATTGGACTGTCGGGCTCGTTACTGGATTCCCCTTCCTGTTTCCCTTTGAGACACGCTATATCTATCTCCAGTCAACTGCCTTTGGATTTTCACGTTCGATCATGCGCTGGCAAAACCAACAGCAACGCAACGGTCACACGGACCAACGTGACGACTCGCAGAACTTTTTGGGTCGCATTCAGCGTCAGAAGGTTAGAATCTCAAGACAGAAGGCGCTCGAATCTGCAGTGCGTGTCATGGATCTCTATGGATCGCATCAGGCGATGCTGGAGGTGGAGTACTTTGAAGAAGTTGGTACCGGTCTGGGACCTACGCTGGAGTTCTACTCTGTCGTTTCCAAGGAGTTCTGCAAGAAGTTCCTGAAGCTCTGGCGTGATGGCGATTCAGAAGGCGCAACCAAGTATGTCACTGCCCCACAGGGCCTTTACCCCCGACCGATGGCTACAGTCCCAGGTCACGCCGACAACCACAGGTATGTTTTTGATGCTGTTTTCATGTGAGTGGCAGAATACTTATCTGCGTATATAACATGCTAACGTATTGATCGTCTCAATTTGCCATTTCATAGGAAAATCTTGAAGCTGTTCAAGTCTCTTGGTCAGTTTATCGCCAAGGCAATGCTGGACTCTCGGATCATCGATGTGCCTCTATCAGCACTGTTTGTGAGCCAACTTTTGGGTCGCAATCTCAAGCCAAGGTTGCAGCTTGTCGCTTCAATCGATCCTGTTCTTGCCCGGTCACTTCAAAGCCTACAAGCCTATGTGGCGGAGAAGAAGCGTATCTACGGCCTCAATCTCCCCAGCAAAGAACGTGAGAGCGCATTGAAGAACATTGAACTCCAGGGTGCCAAGCTGGATGATATGGGTCTTGACTTTACCTTGGTTGGGTATCCCGAGATTGAACTCAAAGTAAGTCAAACGTGCTCAGTTGGCTGTTATATGTGGTTTCGAGAGGCATCATGTTTCCTTTGATAAAAGTTTGAAGACTAACTGTTTGTATTGATTCTTTATTTTAGGCTGGAGGCACCAACATTCCTGTGACCATTTACAATGTCGAAGAGTACATTCAGTTGACGGTGGATATGACAGTCGGTCGTGGAGTGGAAGCGCAAGCAGCAGCATTCAGGGACGGCTTCAACTGTGTTTTTTCGATTCAGGATCTCGCAGGTTTCCGTTCGGAGGAGCTGGTCAGACTTTTCGGTTCCGGTGACGAGGACTGGTCGTATGAGAGTAAGGGGCAATTTTTTTTTCTTCAGGACCAGCGATTCATGATTTAGAGATTAATGGGCTAATTGTACTTAAATTTGTCCTCCATTTTTAATAGCACTCGTGGACACTGTCAAGGCGGACCACGGATTCCGAAGCGAGAGTCGCGCATTCAAGAACCTGCTGCGTGCCATGAGTGAGCTTGAAAAGGAGGAGAGGCGCCAGTTCTTGCAATTCATCACCGGTAGCCCAAAACTCCCTATTGGAGGTATGAACAAGCGGACGATGCGTACTTTATGTCTCATGATACAGCTCTGGACTGTTTTGTGGAAGGACGGATTATTAATGGTATGCTTAATTTTTGACTTGATCGCTCAAATAGGATTCAAGAATCTTCATCCGGCATTCACAGTTGTGTGCAAGCCCTTTGAGGCACCTTTGAAGGCTGACGACTATCTGCCGTCGGTGATGACATGTGCCAATTACTTGAAGATGCCCGACTACTCGACCAAGGAGGTGATGATGGCCAAGTTCAAGACTGCGTACGAGGAAGGCCAAGGTAGCTTCCACTTGTCCTAAACGTAGCGAGGACATGGGCACGGACGCCAACTTGCGTTCTCGTCTTTGTCTTCTCATTTTCTACAAAACAAAAAACCCAGTAATGCAAATCGAGTGTACTTTTATCTCGCATGTACTCTTTCTCTCTTTTACCTTCTCGCATTTGCTAACAAATAAAAACAAATGAACAAAATGACTTCTTTTACGAGTGCGTGTGTTTGCTGCTAGGGGATGGTTGTCTGAGGACATGGACGTTCTTTTTTCACTTGGATGAAAGTCTGCAGCTACAAGGTGTGTCTGTAAACTGACATGATCGGGTTTCACGGACACGACTGATGTCAACCAATTTAGCCTTTGATGATACTATTTAATTGTGACATTAAGACAATTCAGTGGTCGTAGGTAATGATGGGTGAACTGTACAAGGAGGGGGAAGGATGAGGCTGATGGTAAGTGGAAGGGCATGGAGATGAAGGAAAAGAAAGCTTAGAGCTAGACAGCGTGGAAGAATGAGAACTAAATGATCCTGCCAGTGACATGTGGGTTGTGGCTAGGGTGACCAACATCGAACAGACTGTCTTCCCCCACTCCTTCCTCCTGGATCTGGGGGCGCCGCTTCTCGACCTCAAACACATGTAGATCGGGTGCGCTGCTGCCGTTAGAAGAAGAGCAAGCCAATCTTTCACCACCGCCGCTGCTACTGCTGCCACTGCTGCCGTTTTTACTGCTGAAGAGGGGATAATCACTCCCAATGGGGCTGTGGATACCAGTATCACCCTGAGAGTAGACGTGTGGATTGTGACTAGGCTGACCAATATTGAATAAACTGTCCTCGCCTACACCTTCCTCCTGGATCTGAGGGCGACGTTTCTCGATCTCTTGCAGATCTGGCATACTGCCGTTTGATGAAGAAGCAGTCGATGTGCCAGCGGCTGACCATTCGCCCTTGGGGCCGTAGGCATCACTATGCTCAGTAGTTGGTGATTGGGACTGGGACGGTGACTGGTCGGTGCCTCGAGATTGGCGGATTGTGGAGTGGTGTCGTAACGAGGCCATGGGTGAACCAGGAGTAATAGGCGAGTTCACAGTAGCTGCTGGGGCGTATGGACCTCCTTGCCAATCCTGATAAACACTAGGATCCATGACTGATTGAGGATGGAGGCGATCAGCCCAAGGTCCGGGGTACATTCCGCTGAGATGTCTACCATGGTACCAGGGTGGTAAGTAATCGGCGTGGTTCGCAGTTGCCTCGATATGTTTCTCCTCACGGTCGAGACGGTCATTGCGGTGTCCCAGAGTGTCGGTCAGGAGACGTAGTTGTTCGGTGAGCTCGCCCTTTTCTCTTCTCTTCTCTTTCCGACGACCACCCCCACCAAAGCGGGTGTACTTCATGAAGAAGGCGCCGGCGGCGAATCCGATGATTAGAGCTCCAGCGATAGCAAATCCGAGGAGAAGGCCGGTGAATGAACTGGTTACGAGGGTGTAGGAGCCTGATGAAGATGCTGAAGGTGCTGTTGATGTAGCGACACCTCGGAAGGAGGTTGGTGAGCCGGGTTGTAATGTGATGCCTCCAAAGGTTTCCCCCGCTGCAGCAGCAGTTGTTGTTGTTCCTCCGAGAAGAGTAGTAGAGGTGGTATTACCAACCGGAGCAATAATATTAGGTTGAGGGGTAGGAGATATGATTCCTCCTTCTCCATTGTCGGTAGCGATTGGGTTTGCTGAAGGTTGGCCAGGGCCAGGGTTATTGGTTGGCTCTGGAAGGTCTTGTGTGCTTGTTCTGCCTGGTCGTCCTGGGTAAAGTGGTCCTGTTCTGGTGGGGATTACCCAGGGACCTGTGAAGACAAAGGTTCCAGTGGTGGGGAATGGGTTGTCTGTTGGGTGGTCTGTGGTGGTCGACGCTGGAGGTGTTTCGAGGAGTTCCATAGTTTGCGTGTGAAACGTTGAAGTATGCTGTGTTGGAGTGAGGAATATGTATAACGAGGGTTTGTTTGTGAATGGGAGTAGATCGTAAAGTGAGGGTGCAGGACGGATCGTCAAGGGAAGGGTCGTGAGGAGGCAGTGAGGTCTTTAAGAGGAAGAGGGCATATATAGTGGGCGTTAGAGTATGAAGGGGGAGAAGAAAGAGAGCAGGGAATAAAGAAGAAAGAAGGAAGAAGAAAGAGGAAACAGGCCTCTACTCGGAAAAAAAAACACAAGGAGGATCAATATTCGACTTGGAAAGTACGAGAGGTGCATTGTATTTTTTTTGTTAATGTGAGAGCGCAGTTGCAAGAAAAGAAAAGAAACTGCGTTTGGAGGATAATCGGCTCTCCGGCGTGCATGGTCGTGATGGTTGAAAATGACTGAGAGCGAATGAGAGATACATTGTGGTCAAGGAATTATATGGTTTCTTTTCTCTCTTTCAGACGCCATTGTCAGTCCGCTCATCAAAGGAAAAGAAAGAGAACCGAAGAAAGAAAAGAAGAGATGAGCTCAGCCATGGTTGGATCACTCCAACCGCTGCGTGCAGAGAGAGCTGACCTTCCATTCCATCATCCTTCCCCTCTGTACCATTGTTCGTAAAATTGTGCGAGCATTTATCTCCTGTACCTGTAGCTCTTAACCACTCCTCCGACCCGCTCTCATCCATCAACATTCAATACCGACCGCCCACACGCCCTCACTCTCCATGCTTGTGGTTGGTTCCTTTAGACATAATTTTTTTTAGTTTTTTGTCGATCCAAGAAGGTTTTTCTTTTTGCATCTGTTTGTTCTGCCGCTTCAATTGTTTTGCGCCCCCTCCTTGCGGATTTGTAATGCAAACCTGCATAGTCTAAAGTGGAAGAACATCCTTCTCTTTTTCCGATTTTCTGGACATGCGTCTGGAAAGATGGTGGAGACGAGCATCATTGGTACTTGGTCGCGAGTACCAATTGTTTTCGAGAGAGAGAGAGAGAAGTGCGAAAGAAAAATGAGTTGTTTTTACTCATGTGCAGTCATGTTTTTACTTGAACGCCGCCACCTTCTGAAGAGGTGACAGCAAAATAATTATCAAAAGTGAGAGCCTGGTTGGGATCGATCTTGGTCGTTGTCTCAAATGTCAAAGGGTTGGACATGGTTATTCTGGCAGAACGAACAACGTGGTTGAAGGACGCTTTCTTGTTGCTATGGTGTTACCCATGGTTGTACGATAACAGTTATATATGTTCAGGCACATATCACAAGAACACGTCGCGTATTGACGCATTTTGCAACACGCTCTGAAACAGTTTGATCAAAAATGAATTAAGGGTGAATTTTATTATTCACCCTTTATTTTATTTTGCCACTTGGGTCACAATTCTTATCTCCATTCACCATCTCCCATCTTTTTTCACACGCAACAACAAAAACGAGTACAAGAATGTAAGGATCGATGATCCCATTGGTCACAAAGGCGTCGTCCAAGGTTCTGAGCAAAGCTATGAAAGGCACTTCTTCCAGTTTCCAACTCGCCTACTTCAATTTCCATGGCCGCGCAGAATGCCGGAGTTCCATGGAAGGAGATTGTCTTTGTAAGAGCCACGCGAAAGTTTCCATCTAGTTTTTTTAAAATCCGCTTCCATCAATCACACAGTTCCGCTTGGATACTTACCTCTCTGTAAATCACCCACCTCGTTCATGTTTTTTAGGACCGATCGACGGACCCAGGATGGAAGCGACAGAAATCAATCACCCCTTACAAATGCCTACCCGTCGTATACGAGACAACTTCCTCAAGAGTACTTCTCGAGATCTCGGAAGTCCTGCCGGTTGAGCGGTATTTGGTGGACAAGTTTGGGTTGGCGGGGTCGGACCCTTGGGAGAGGTTTCAGGTCGAGCAAGCAGTGTCGTCGATAGAGAGCAGTCAGTTGATGTACCACTACAAAGTCCTTTTACCGAATTGGCCTTCAGCGGGTGCAGTGGATTTGAATGAGAATAAGATGAAGCGACAGCAGCGTGCAGAAAATGCTAATCGGTATTATGAGACTGGACTGAAGAACTTTGTCGATATCCACAAAGAGAAGCTGCAAGAGAATGGAGGAAGAGGAGGGAATGGTCATTACGTGGGCGACAGGGCCTCACTGGCAGATATCCGAGCCACCGTGCTGATGGATCGGTTGATGCTACTGAGACCTGAAGGTGCGAACCCTGTACCGCTGTCAAAGGACAAGACACCAAACCTGTGGCGAGTTCGAGAAGCGGTTCATCGGATCCCTGCAATTGCTCAGTGGAGAGAGTCGAAGAGGTACCAAGACCTGGACGCCTTAACGAAAAAGTACTTTTGCGTATGAGATAAAGTGACGGACAACGTGTCATAGGCTTTTGTATTTTTTTCAGGTGTTTGACGAAAGAAAATAAATGACGAGGCGTTAAGGGAAACGCCTTCTCACTCTCACTTCCCGATGCTGTGACTTTGTGAGTTGCCACACGCAAATGTCGTAACATTCAGTAAGATGTACTAGGGTCTAAATAAGCCTTAAAGGGATTAGGATTTGCCATCCATTCGATGTAAGGGAACTATCCCGCATGCATGTGAGCCTAGCTTGGTAGATACTCTTCTTTTTTCAAATGCTGATGTCTGAATGTAGTGAAAGGATACTGATGCCTAGACTCTGTTTTCTCTTCTCTCAAGGATGCGTTTTTTTGTGCTTGGCAGGAATCGCGATTTGGTAGTTGCGAATCGAAACTATATGTTTGATTGCAAAACACGAACAGAGGGGAGGGAAAAGCAAACTCTAACTATTGCGGTTGTGCTCTGAGGGTCTCATAGGCTTCACGCGCACCCTTGTACCCTCCATCAGCAGCCTTGAGGTACCAATTCATAGCAAGAGACCTATCCAAGAAGCGCTTGGAACTGTAAATAATGCCCAGGTTGAACATCGACGGGATATGTCCTTGGCTGGCTGCTTTAAGAAACCAACATAGGGCCTCCTCGTGGTCTTGCACAACACCCCGACCATTGAAGAAGAGGACCGCGAGACAAGACTGAGCTTCGGCATGACATTGTTCAGCCGCCTTGTAGAACCACAGCACTGCTCTCTCGTCATCCTGTGGAACACCCAGACCGTTGGCGTGCATGATCCCTATGTGAAACTGGGCCTCTCGGTGGCCCTCAGCGGCAGCCTTCTGGAACTGGTTCATCGCCTTGGAGTAGTTCTTGTGGATGCCGCCTTGACTGTCAAAGTACATAGACCCGAGCTTGAACCGAGCGTCAACGTGCCCTTGGCTAGCGGCTTTTCGGAACCACTCACATGCCTTGAATCCGTCCTTGGGGACCCCTTGTCCTTGGGTATATAGAACACCAATCCTGAACTGAGCAGACGCATGGCCTTGGCCCGCGGCTTTGCGGTACCATCGAGCGGCCTCTGCAAGATCCTCCTCCACTCCCCAACCTTGGGCATACATGAACGCAAGGTTCTTCTGAGCATCCGCGTGCCCGTGGTTAGCAGCCTTGCGGTACCATTCAACAGCCGCTACATCATCCTTCTCAACACCACCTTGGCCCGCTTCGTACAACAGGCCAAGTTCACATTCTGCTCCCGCATGACCTTGCTCGGCAGCCTTGAGGAACCAGCCCATCGCCGACTCGTCGCTCTGGAAGAGTCCATTGGAACCGTTCTTGTAGGCGATCGCCAGCCTGAACTGTGAGCGGAAGTCTCCTTGCTGGGCCTTGACAAAGGTGTAAGTGATGTCCTCGGTGGCATCTTGGGAGTTGTCAAGGTAAGAGAGACAATGTTTCTCCGTGGATCGAGTGCTATGTAGTGACTTGACATTAGCGGAAGGAGTGCTATCGTTTTCGTCCGAGCTGCTGTCGTTAACACTAGTGTAGTTCTTCGCATGATCCTTCGCATCCTCGTCAGTGTATTCGGGGTCGAGGTCGTGTATTCTGGACGGTAGAGTTGTGGTAGAAGTTGGAAGCGAATGAGGAGGTGAGAGGAGGACAGAATGAAGCGCCGGTTGAGGTTCTGACTGCGAGGTAGGTCTTGATTCCAACCGCCTAGTCGTCTTGGGTTGCGAGTGGGGAGGTAGCGCAGACGCAAGCAAGTTTGATGTCTGACACATCGCCTGGAACACTGGCCGAAGTGCTGGCTCAGGCACCAACTGAGGCACCAATTGAGGTGCCAGTTGAGCTGGCGACTCAGGTACCGACGACGGCGTTGGCCACGGTGGTGATGGAGGTGGGGTCAGTGCTGCTGGCACCGCAGTACTGCTCACCGATAGATCATCTACAAGCACGTCCAGGACAGTGTTGGGCACAGCTGTAATTCGAAGGGGGTCAAGGCTAAAAAAAATTGTGGCAAAAAAAAGGGGAAACAAAGCTCGTTACACGGATTAGATGCACAAAATCTTGTCATCCCTTTTGTTTCAAACCAATAGACATACGGCAAAGCTAGCATAAAAAAAAAAAAAAAAAAAAAAAAGGACAGCGTACTTTCTGAACTCATTGTCCTTCAGAAAGGGGAGGACCTTGACCCCACGGCGAATGTTGACAGCGTTTTTGAAGGCGCTAAGGATGTCGTCCCATAGCACAATATCTTTGCCGTCAGAGTCGAGGCGGATCTCGATTTGGACAATCTCTAGATTCGACGGCGGTGTGGTTGGAACGGCAGCAGTAAAGGTAGACGGGGTGTTCTTGTAGATGGGGCGTATCGCTTGGACTCGTTCCTGAGGACCTTTTTGGGTGATCAACATGGCCTCGGCAAGCTTTTTGGGCAAGTGAATGGGTTGTTGCTTTTGAAACAAAGGACGAGCAAGAGCTGATGATGCTTCGAGGTGAGAGAGGGGGAAACAACAGAAGCCAGAGAAAAGTTGACTGGGGTGAGAAATAAAAGGGTGGATAGGGGACTGGAGGGTGAGGGAGAAAACAAAAAGTACGAGAGAAAAGAGAAGTGGTGAGAAGATAAGAAGGGAGTGAAGAGGAGAAAAATGAAAGAGGCGGAAACAAAAGAAAACGCGAGTGACGTGGAAATGGGTCAAGTGCATGGCACATCAACGCATGGCGCGTTCTGCTCACAGTCACATTTGAAACAGGTATGCTCGCAACAAACACAAAAGAAAGAGTGTCATCGACGCAGGATACAAAACAACCACCACGTCGTTTTTTATTGCTCAAATCAGGAGATGGTTGCTCATCTTGGGTATCCTTGTAAGCCTCCAGCGCAAGCGCATGTCCTCCTTTGGCGGCCTTAGAGAGCCACGCCATGGCCTTGTTGCGGTTCTCTGGAACTCCTTCATCCCTATAATACATGCAGCCAAGGTTGAACTGGGCACTTGTATTGCCTTGCTTGGCTGCCATAACAAGCCACTGCATAACCAGCGCGTTGTTCTTCTCAACGTCGTCGCCCTTGATGTAAAGGATACCAAGGTTGGACTGGGACTTTGCTGATCCATTGAAGGCTGTCTTGCCGTACCAAAAGGCGGCCTTCGAAGTGTCCTTCACAACGCCATGTCCCTCTTCGTAGAACAGACCGATGTTGTACTGAGCTGTGCTATTCCCTTGCTGAGCAGCTTGGAGAAACAAGCCCTTTGCTATCGGGTAGTTCTGCCGATATCCACCTTTGCCATCTCTGTAGGCTTCCGCAAGGCTGACTATGGCATGAACATCTCCTATGGCACTGACGAAGGAGTCAGAGTCCTTGTCAGCACCGGCTTTGTCCTGTAGAGGCGTGCCGCTAGAGGGTTTGGCATTGATTGAGTTGTTGGCTATAGGTTGGGCGTTGCCGGCGGTAGTGCTGGTGACAACTGGAGGCGCGTTAGACTGTACCATGACGAAGCTGGATTCCTCGTCATCTTCGTCGACGACTGTGGACTTTTTGCTAGGTTCATTAATGCACTTCGGCTGAGCTGATGCCTGTGCTGACTGTGATGGCAGCGATGTTTTTCCAGGTTGAGATTCTGACGGCGATAGTGAAGGAGGTGGCGACTGGAGTGACGACTGAGATGCTATATATGGTGCCGTTTGAGATGTTGTCTGAGGTGCTGTCTGGGCTTTGTTTGAGGTGCTATACGCGGTACTGCTTGAGGTGCTGTCTGGGGGACTGGATTTAGCGCTGGCTGGACATTTGGGTGAACCACCGAGCTGGGAGCCAACAGACATGTTGACGCAAGTGCAGGTCTCGGCGCCAATTCAAACGTTGAGCTGGCTGCTGGCAGATTCATCGAATGAAGAGAGAAGCCAGGTCCTGCTGCAGGCGGTCCCTGAAGTGCTCGCAAGGCAGATGTGACAGAATCCATCTGCATCAACGGCGATTCCACATAGAGGTCCAGGACAATATCTGGTATGGCGATGAAGCAAAGAGGCTCAAGCCGATACGTATCAATTGCGGACGAAATTCATTCACTTAGACAGTGTTCGCCAAGGCGCATTATGTGAAATATTTATGTGAACAATAAGTGCTCAATGTAGACGTACCTTTCCTGTCGCTGCTTCTCACGAAAGTAAGGATGTTGGTTTCGTGACGGATGTTGAGAGCGTGCTTGAAGGCAAACACGATATCCTCTCAGTAAAAAATCTCTTCTTCTGTACCACACAACTCGACAGCTACATGAACCAGGCCTGGGTCTGTGGCGGCAGCAGGGGTGGTGGGTGTTGTGGTGTTGTAAACGGCGCGTATCGCTTGGACGCGTCGTCTCCGGGTAGGGTTACCATGACACGACATTGGGATTCAGGTTGGCTCTGAAATGAACGTTGTTCCGGGCGAAAGGCGGTTAACAATGAGGACGCGCTCGCGTGAAGAGAATGAAGGTGAGGCGAGAGGATGAGAAGAAATGGATGAGAGATCAACCTCGCAGTCTGTATCCATATTTGTTTAAGTGACAATGCCTTTGGGCCTGAGCAACATCACGAGAATAAGGGTAAAAGTCCAATGTTTGCAAAGAACCACATTTTAGGTAGGGAAGGTAGAATGAGCTGACAAACCCTGTTCGATGCCCAAACATTAATTTAATGTCTGTTTGCTTGTTCCTTCAGATTCCCATACAGATGTCGAGCCATAATATTCCCTCCATTGGCTGCCTTGAGATACCATTCCATGGCAAGATTCTTGTTCATACAAATGCCCTCCCCGCCGTTGAAATATATCATGCCGACGTTGAGCTGCGCATTAGCATATCCTTGATTGGCAGCTTTGAGCCACCATTCCATTGCCTTGACATAATCCTTGGGAACCGAGAAGCCTTCTTTGTAATACGTGCCCATTCTCATCTGGGCTTCACCGTGCCCTTGGTTGCCGGCTTTTATGTACCAGTCTATCGCTGCCTCATCACTGCGAGAAAGCCCATCAGAGCCCGTCTTGTAAGCTTCCGCAAGTTGGTACTGTGACTCGGTGTCTCCTTGCCTGGCTTTCGCAGTGATATCCGCCATGCGCTCTGACATTGGCTCGGTGCTGCTCCCAATCGAAACTGGGCGTTCTTGCTTGGAAGTAGCAATTCCAGAAGCCTTGGTGTTCTCCTTGTCGTCGGACTCGGTGTGAACCTTGGTGCTGTTCTGAGAAGTCGATTCATTGTTATTTCTCTCCCTCTGCGCATTCGTGCTCTGCCGTCCATATTGTTGGGAAGTGTCGTCTGAAGACTTGGCTTGGACTAAACTGCTGTCGTTACTGAGGCTCTTGGTTTGGAGTACAGGGTATACAGTGTCGTTGTTGGAGGCTTGCGGAGGTGCGGAGGCCGTTTTGAGGGAAATGTCAAATTCCTTAGCGAGGGTACTTGCCATGGTCTTGCAAAGATGTTGCACAGTCTCCTCCGAAAGCGATACTAACTGTGTCAATGAGTGAGAGGATGGTAGCGATGGGTGTACTAATCGAGAGTTCTGGTCTGCGGTCGGCTGTATTGAAGACTCTCCGATGTAGACATCCAGGACCGCGTTTGGCACAGCGGCAATGCAGTGAGGCTCGATACTAAGCATATGCGGACAAAAATAACGTCTTGTCAGCCATGTTTGTTCGCAGCTGGCTATGTGAATTAGTCAACCCAAGAGGCGGGATAAACAGCGCGAATGAATGAAACACGTACAGTTTGTAATTGCTGCCTCGTAGAAGCGGAAGGACGTGGGTGCCCCGGCGAACGTTGAGTGCGTCCTTAAAGGCGAACAAGATATCCTCCCAGAAAGCAATATCTCGTCCTACTGAGTCCAAGTAGACAGTGACGTGCACAACCTCCGATTCTGTCGTGGCTATAGAGGCAGTGGTGTTGGGAGTGATGGTCTTGTATACAGAACGTATCGCTTGGACGCGTTCCTGAGGCTGATTCTCTGGTTGAGTAATCATTATTCTGGTTGTTGAAGGTTGTTGGATGAACACTCGATAGGGTAATGGCAACGAAGACGCAATGAGAGGGAGAGGTTGATGTGAAGGTGATGAAAAGAGAAAGTTGAAGGAATCATCAATGAATGATAGGAGTAAAGGGGTTGATCGATTTCGTTGTTCTTAATGGGCTTGAGCAAGACGCGCGCACGGGGCAGCAATTGTTGTTAAGGACATGCTAATTTGTTTTCCTCTCCCTTGTCCTCTCAAGTAATCCCCACTACTTTCTATCAGAGCTGTCGTGTGAACGATCGTCGTTGTTGCGCTCCTTTGTTTTTTTGGTTGGTCACTGAATACTGATAAAGTTATGTTTCAGTTTCTTGTTCCTGAATCCCTCTCATTAGCCAAAAGAACATAAAGAAGTGTCAAAGACCATCGCCACCTATGTAGTGGAGGGAGGATCGTCATTGGTCGGTGATCAAAAAGAAAAAAAAATCTTCCCACTTTCATTCCTCAATTGCTGGTCCTTGACAGCCAGTCTTTTTGGCATCCCAGTCCTTAAGAGCGACGTGAACAAAAAACGTTCTCAAAAGTCGAGAGAGTGAACACGTATGAACGTAGTTTCACTGTTCACATTAACAAGTTGCGCCTCACTTAACGACCATGCCAACCAAGGGAGGACAGTGCGGGGTTCATGGCAGTCATTATGTTTATCCATTTTAGCATGCATAATACAGGTTCAATATGTAGAATTACGCCTCTCCCCAACTTTGCCTCACTCTCTCTCTGGCACCTTTTCATCTTCCGCTACCGCCTCTCTTTTCTCACGATCTTGTCCCTTTTCGCCCGATTACGCGTCACCTTGGCCCTCTTCCTTTCTCTGCTGCCATTTTGCTTACCTTTAGTTCAGGGGCCAATAATACGATCATTTTTTCGATGTTGAGATGCCAATGAAACAGCGTGGGAATCACAGTATTCAGGAGAATGACTTTTTTGTACATTTTTCTCTTTTTATTTTGCTATGTTATTTTTCAGGAAAGGGGGGTATGCAGCATAAAATGGCGATGTTGAGAAAAAAAGGCAAAAATGAGCTTCACTCAGTGGGAGATGGAAGACATTTAGAACTTGAACATGCTCTTGGTGCCAGCGTCGAGCTCATGGTGACGCTCAGACTTCTTCCAAGCGGCCAAGGAAGGGTGGCTGTTAACCTTCTCCAAAACCTTCCACAAGTTGGGGGTCTTCTCAGCCGAGATGGGCACCTCATCAGCACCCTTGGGTCTCAAGAACAACAGACGATCGATCAAGTTTGCGACCTTGATATCAGCAAGGGTAGTCGAGTTTCCGACATAGTGTCCGTTGGAGCCGTTCTTGGCCAAGTGGGCCTCGTGGATACCGATAAACTTGGGGAGGACCTCGACGTACAACTTGTTGGCTTCCTCGACACGCTTGTCCTGGGCGGAACCGATGATCTTTTGGGAGAAGGCTTGGGCGACACCGTCAGCAGAGGAGAAGATCTGCTCGATCTTGTGGGTCTCGTAGGCGTTCTTGCCGTAGAGGCCGAACTTGTTGGCGAGGTAGCGCTCGATGGCTTGGGACTCGGCCAATTCGAGGATGGTGCCGTCTTGGGTGGTCTCGTAGACGACGGGGAGGCACTTGAAGGGAGTGTGTTCCTTCTGGTTAGCCCAGTCCTGTAAGGAAGAGATTGAAATGTCAAATGGGAACGATTGATGCCAAATGTTAGAAACATTTCAATTACAAAGTATCGATTGACATTCTTGAACAACAACGCGAGCAACCCGAAGAGGATGAAATACTTACGACTGGGAGCTCCTCCCACTTGGCGCCACCGTAGGCAAGGAGGGTGCGGGTCAATTCACCGCGACCGTGGAGTCCAAAGTAGAGGACCTTGTAGGTAGAGTCGGTCGACTTGGCAGCCTGGCCGAGGACGGTGGTATCAGCCTTGGTGGGGACGGGGAGGGAGACGTGAGTAGTGGCCATTGTGTGCTTGTTGTAGATGTTGGTTTTTGAGTGGAAGAAGAGTGGTTGTTGTTTTTGTTGGAGATGAAGAGATAATGAAAAGTGGGAGAACCGGGCGAATGGCCTTGCTTTTATACTTGACATTTTGGGTTCCCCGTTGATTGTTAGTGTGTGGTGGAGCAAGTAACTGTATGTATGTGTATGAGAGGAGCAAGGTGTGAAAGGGCCAACACCAGCCACTGTATTCTCCATTAGCCCCTCTTGGTTCCACCTCTTCGATTGGCCCGCTTGTTTTTCCAAGCTGTGGAGTGTCGTCAAATGGTGCCTCCTTCTGTTTGCTGTCAGTGCTCTTCTTTGCCCAAAAGTTGATTATTAATGCAAGCGGCGATGAATGAAAGCAGTCCCCAAAGGAGAACGAGGCGCGCTTTGAAATCAAAATCTAATTGGCTGGACACGCCCCGTCTCTCACTGTATTTTTCAACTCTCCCTCTTCCACATCATCATCGTCCAAACTTACACCGATCCCTCGTAATGTACCATGGCACTCGTACATTACACAAAAAACCGGATCAGATAAAGTAATTGAAACCTGGCAGGTCTAGCCTCATTGCCCAGACCCAGATTCCCACTCTTTGGTACACCACTTTACAAACTCTCGCGCCGCCCCGCTTAATAATCACAACCCCAACCTTAACAGCCGGGTCCAGCCCATAAGTCTCCATCTATCCCCTCTCTATCGATTGTGCGTTTTTGGATCGATCAGCCTCTCCTACGTAGAACCTTCCCAGTCCAGTCCATCTAAGGGGCTGAATGTGTTCAATAGCTCAAAGTCAACTCTTCAGGTTGATCGAAAAGAAGCATTCTCGCAAGCGCGAGGTAATGTATCGAGTGGCAAAGATTGTTGTCGAAGGTTTTCATCTGCGTGACGAAGTTCGCTTCATTCGCTTTGCTGCATGTCTTCTGTTCACGGTGACCAAAATTTGAGAAAATGGGTCATAGGGATGAGAATAACTTTAATAGACAAAGCCATAACCTTCACCCTCCCCTCTCCCTACACCATCATTCCACATTCAATTCTAAAAGTCCCCCCTTGAATTGCACCATGCTCCACACTCCTTTTTGTTCAATTTCTAATCCCTCGCCGTACACCCCTCTATCCTAGCAATGCCATTCCCATTTCTTCGACCCCTCTTGCCCGGGTTCCCTCCTTTTTCTCGAGCACGCAATTAGGAGGCGCTCGAGGATCATAACCGTCAAAAATGGCATCGAATGGTCACCCCTTCCTCCCTTTTCCTTTCCACTTTCTCACACTCAAGTCGTTGTGTTCGAGTTTGAACTCTGAACTGAATACAAAAAAAAAAGATGCTTCGTACAATTTTCGCGATGGTGGGACATAAACGGAAAAAAAGGGGGAGAGGGACATGACTGAGACAGAAAATAGCGGGCGTCATCTGCGCAGTCGTCGTCGCAATAGAAAGAGTGAATCTGGCAACCCAGCTCTTCTTTTTTCTGTTCCCCCTCCCTTCGCTAGGACATGTGGCCAAACAACAGGACGCGACTGAATAGTCGCTATTGTGCTATGCTTCACACCCACCCCACTTCAATTGCACACTTCCTAGTATTGATATGTTTTATTAGCTAACTTGAGATCCTTAAAACTGAAACAGCAAAGACGGTTTAAGGCAATTGATGGGCATTCAACTCCTCATCATTCCACGAAAAGAACTTTCCACTGATCGACGAAGGGGCCTTGACGGCCAAGCTGGCAATGACGTGGCCAGGCTGGTCGGGGTGGAGCAGCTTCTTGCTGGTGTGGAGATCAACGAATTGGGCGTGCTGTGTGGGGACCATCCCGGTGGCACCTACAACACATGGAATGGGAAGAAACAACAGCAGCTTGCATGGTTAGCTTCTAATACCCTTTCATCTTTTGCTTTATTGGAAAGCGTCAAACATCATCGCATCTTGTCGTCTTACCCTCACGACGAATGACGGCCTGCATTTCGGTATCGACGACACCAGGGCGGATAGAGACGGAGGTCACCTCGGGTTCCTCCTTGGCAAGGGTCTCTCCGAACATCTTCAAGGCAGCCTTGGATCTATTATCACATCGGCAACACAAACGAAGAGTTCAATTGAGTAAGACACGGTTCTTGCCACGTCGAACATGTTAAGCAAGCTATGTTTGCCCTTGAAAATGAAAAAAGGAAAGAGACGATAAGGAATGACTTACGCGCAATAGGCGCCCCAGCCGTGGTAAGCATTGACGGCAGCGCCAGAACTGACAAAGATGACACGGCCCTTAGACTCGCGGAGGGCAGGGAGGGCGTGCTGGACGAGGGTGATGATCGAGAAGAAGTTGACATCAAAGTTGCTATTTTACCGATATCGATGGTGGGAATATTGGGTGAGCATTGATTTGCGACATTATTTTGGAGCAATTCTACCAACCAACCAACCGTCTCCAGAGCAAAGAGACTGACAACGAAGACAAGCGCAAGTCGGATGTCAAAAAGATCGCCTCCAAAATAGGATGAGAAAGCAGAAAAGAAAAGGGATAAGATGTGATGTGCAATAGGCGTGACTTACTGCTTCCAGTCCTTGACATTGGTGTTGGCGATGGGTGCAAGAGGCTCAAGAATACTACAATGAGGGGAACAGTTAACGAAATACATATCACAATGGTCAGATCTCTATGCATGATCCCTCTCCAGTCATCCCCTAATTTTTTACACGATCCATGCACACATGTTCGTCACAACTACTTAACAGCAAAAGAAAACAATGAAGGAACAAAAAAGTACCCAGCGTTAAGAATAAGTCCGTCAAGGCGACCGTTCCAGGACTTGGAAGCAACATCGACGACCTCGATAGCAGTCGACTCGGCAGTGACATCGCCAACAACAAACTTGAAGCGATCCTTCAACTTGAGCTCTGTCTCGATATGGCTCGAAAGCTCCTGGAGGGCGGCCTGGGAGCGGGCAACACCGATAACATTGGCGTTCAAGTTCTGGATAGCAAGGAGTGCAATTGAGCGACCGATACCGCGGGAGGCGCCGGTGATGATGAGGGTAGGGTTGGTCATTATGAATGAGTTGGCGGTTGTGGAATGAATGAGTGAAGGTGAATGAATGTAAGAGTAGAAAAAGTGAATGATATTCCTTTGCAGGTTTTAAAGAAAAATCGAACCAGAAAATCACGTCACTTTGCCTAGCGGAGAGAGGGATTCACATCGGATAAATAAATGCTTTGCTTGACCTCTTCGAACACGCCGTTCCTTTTGCAGTACGATCGTCCATTGCCTGTGCGAAGTGAGCATGTGTCCGTGGTTTGTGCTGTGCACAAAAGCGGCGTCTTTTTCAAAGGAGAAAAAGGAATGGTGATCCGACAATCAAACAAAAGAGCCAGCGGTCGAGCAAACTAAAAATATATAAATACAGGGAGGGTGGGGTTTATTTTTTAGGCCTTGGAGGTCTTCTGCTTCTTGGCTGGTGGTTTGGACTTGGGCGAGGCCTTCTTGTCAGACTTGGCGAGGGCCTTGTTGAGGGTCTTGGTCGCATCCTTCTCGGCCTTCTCCACAATCTTCTCGACCTTCTTCTCCGCGTCCCGCTCAGCCTTCTCCACAATCTTGCCGACCTTCTTCTCGACGGCTTTGTCCAGCTTCTTGACCACCTCCTCGACCTTCTTCTCGGCCTTCTCGACAATCTTTTCTACCTTCTTGCTCTCCTTTGTCGATCCTCCAGCAGCGGCGGCAGCAGCCATTTTCTTCTCCCACTGACGCTTCTTCTTCTCCTTGAGTTTCAGCTTCTGGGCAGCCTTGCGGTCCTCTTTCTTCTTGAGTGCCTTCTCCTTCTTCTTCAAGTTTTTAGCCTTCAACTTGTCGACCTGCTCCTTAGTCCGGTCCTCCTTGAGCGCCTTTTTGTAGAGTTTGAGGTTGACCTTGTGTTCATGTCCGTTCAGATGCACCTGGACCATCGTCTCATTCTTGAGCGTCTTCTTAGGACAGATCTTGCAGCGGAAATGTGTCTCTCCCTCCTCCTCCTCAGCCTCTTCCTCCGCATCCTCGTCATCTGATGCACCACTTCCTGCCTCCTCGTCCTCGTCGTCTGAGCCTTCCTTCTTGTCCTTCTTGAGAGATCCCTCGTACTTTTGGATGTAGGACTCGAGCTCAGCATCCTCATCGCTGTCCAGATCGCTATCACCGCCACCGAGATCACCATCGTCGTCTGAGCTGTCAGAGTCAGAGCCAGAGTCTGAGAAATTGGCCAAGGCTTCCATCTCGGCCACGGCGTCGTCTCCTGTAGGCATGACCTCGGTGTAGATGGCGTTCCTTGCCAATTCCCTGTGCGCGCGTTTCAGCATCTTTGTTGTATGTGTTGGGTAGTTGGGTTATTGACTGGTTAGGTTTGGTTGTTGAGAAAGAAAAAAAAAGAAAAAAAAAAAAAAAGCGTTGTTTGTTTTCGTGCGGCATCGACATGCAAATTTGTTCCCCTTACTCTCCTGTGGCTTGTTCTATGAATGAGCAGTCACTTGGTCTCCCTGACAGAAGCATGAGAAGTGAGAACATCGTTCGCATTCCCCCCACAGCACACCACTCACTTCCTCTCCTTTACCCTCCTTCTCCCATCAACCAACAACCCGTTTGTCTGCCATGGCCGACTACGAGACCGCTGGAGGCTCCCTCAAGTTCAAGGGTGGCGGAGGCATCACCAAAAAGTAATTTCAGCAACACTCATACTCCACCTCTTCAACCACGCATTCAAGCCACCACCTTCAACAATTTACTCTCCTCCATGAACCACGTCCACCCAACGCCGTGTCTCCTCCTTACACTCAACCTCCAGGCGACAATAACCACGTCGGTTTGGACTGCTTTTTCGATCATGGACGACCTGACCTTTCAAAAATCCTAATCACCTCCGCTTACCCTCCTCCTCCTTTCTCGTTCCTAGGAAGAAGAAAAAGACCGATCCAGCCAAAGTGAAGGCAGCTCTGGAAGTCAAGGAGTCAACTCCACCACCCTCCAAACCCATCCGTGTCCTCGAAAAGACTGCCGCTGAGAAGCGTTTCGAGGAGATTCAAAAGAAGCGCGTATGTGATGATTCATCTATTAGAACAATGCGCCACCACGATATTGTGATACTTAGCACAAATGCAATACAGGGGGATACGCAACTTATCTGTTTTCTTTTTGTGTGGCATTTTTATGATAATAGCAAGAGGAAAAGGTCCTCAAGTCTGCAATGAAGTCGCACAAGGAGAAGGTCGCTGTAAGTCGAAGGCTCTTTTTTTTTCATGTCATTTCCCTATTGTTTCTGTGTTTGTTCTGGGTTGAAAGGGCCACCTGTCGTCTAGAATTTTCTACCATTTTTCTCCAACCAACACCAGCCCATACACTCAACTCGGCGAATTTATGAGACCCACTCGATTTGATTGATCATTCACAACGCTATACCGTCTTGTCCCTTTTTTCTCACACAACGTCAACGTTGGTCCCCATACCTTTCATTTTGTTCATACGATAGGAATTGAACCGGAAACTGGAGGAGATGACTGAGCACTACGATATCCCCAAGGTCGGACCCGGATAACATCTCTTCTTCTCTCCTCCTGCTTGCAATTGTACAGCAAGTTTCATCTCTCCGTTCAAGAATAAAAAACCAAGCAAATATCAACATAAACCCAAACATGACAGACAGCCTGACGAATCCCCAAGCTGTTTCCCCCTGTCTCACTCTCAGGTTACTGCGGGCCGCTGGGTCCCTTCACCTTGATTCATTTGCAGAACATGGTCAATCGCACGTTGGAGGCAGTTGGTGTGAGGTGGGGGTTTTTTTTATATTTTTGTTGTTTACAGCTATTTACAAATGATGTTTTTGTCAAGAAATCAAAGAGGTTGAGAAAAGAATAAAGGTTGAAAAAGAATAGGCTAAGACACAATAAGAAAAAAGGGCGGCAAAAAAAACGTTATCACAACGCAAGATTGAGCGATTTGAGCTGGTCCAAGGGAGTTGAGATTGTCGTAGGTGCGCTCTTCATCGTGAACGCCGCAAAGAATCCTCATGTGATGCGCAAGCTGTTCTGCTTAGGAGGAGGCCTGGTCGTCGTTGGCAGTCGACTGCGCCTGGCTGTTGGCGTTGTTCTGCAACTTGCTGAAGGTCTCAGCGTCAATCACCTATTAAAAGGATGCGTGATGGGAGTAGTGGGGCATGGTTAGTGGGGTGTGTAAATGAAGAGTAAAGCGAGGGACCGTTGAAAAAAAAAATAGACGCGACTGTCCAGTCAGGTCGAGTCGTGTGAGTTGCTTCTCTCTTTTTTTTTGTCGATTATTAGTGCAACACACACGCCAGTCCATAACAATTGATCGTGTGGGGGAGGTAAATAACTGGGCCGGTGTGAGTATACATCGATAGGTGTACAAAAACAGAAAGAGAGCGGTTTGTGTATCTGTTGATGGTGTGTGTGAGTGTTTGTGCTTGAAGGAGAGAGGGGATCGCGTGAGACCAGTGAAAAATTTCATCCAACCCGCAATATTCATGCAATTCTGAAGGAAGGGACACGACCTGTCCTGTCATGAAGAGGTCCAGCCGGGGTCGGCTGGTTGGTTGGGTCGGTGGGAAAAAAAAACGAAAATCCATCACGCCTTTTTTCTTGGTCTCCCCCCTCCACACTCCTTTTTTCATTCTTCATCCTGAAAGAAAAGAAGGCAAGTAGAGGTGGATGGATGCTTGGTGTGCTGCCTTACCGTGATCTTGTTCTCAGCAGGAGATGTCGAGACATTGTCACTACAAATAAGGACATGCCGTGAAAGAGACATGGGAGGCATGAATAGAGTTAATATATGACTGGATGATTGCATGTTTGCTATGTTTTGCATGAATAAAAACGACACAGACGACAACCCTTGTCGTTATTTTTCAACCTCAGCTCGATGTAATGCTAAAAACAAAGGCAGTCGTCACAACCACGACCATCGCCCTTTTTTTTACAGCTATGCCCTGTTCAACTTCCATGGGAACACAAACAAGAGCAAACAGAACAACCTCACACAATCTCACAGGAGCCAAGAACGAAAACGGGTTCAGACATTCTTACCTCAAGGCAGATGTCTGCTCCTGCTGGTTCAGTTCACATCCCGGGACGCCCCAGTTGCCGTGTCCAGCACCAGCCTTCTTGGGGATCGCTCTGGGATCCGAGAAGCCGTTCCTACAAGCATCATGTTTTATTGGCACACAAAAAGACAATAAAAGTTAGTCGTGAGCGAGGGAATGATGTGAAGTGTGAGAAATGCTTGTTAAGATGACAAGTCAGAGCAAAACAATAGGGAAAAGAGTAGATGAGAGGGACTATTAGGTCACGTCAACATTTTTGCTGCTTACCTGGATTGATGGCGCTCGCGCGGGGCGTTGGTAGAGTCCTTGTATCCGCCAGTGCGTGTGCGTGTCATTCCTTTGGATGGAGGAGAGGAGTTTTTTTTTTTTTTGGCTTTGTTGTTTGGTTGTAAGGTGTGGTGAAGTAAGGATGGGGTTTGGTTGAGAGAGGGTAAGTTGGGGGAATAAGAAGAAGAGAAGAAAGTAGAAGGGCGAACGCCTTTTATGTGAGTTCAGTGACGAACAGTGCACCCCTTTCCTTCACAACGGTACAAAATGACTCTACTTGACAAGGCACATGACCACCGTTCCACTTCATTCTAATGAACTTTGACATGCCACTATCCTACACTAGAAAAACAAACTACTAGCACCGTTCGTAGTAAAGGAGGTACGGACGACTCGCAAGCACCTCATCCAAAGTAGCAGACCGCACTTGGGTGTCACTACAATAGATCCACTCTCGAGTATCCTTCACAGGCTCGGGAACAACTCCCACCATCTTTTTGATCTCATTATCATCGTTCACGGGCCTCTCCGTTGAGGTACTCTCCAACGACCCGACCATAGGGGCGATTGCACCATTTGGTCCACCACCAGCAGCCCCTTTCTTCTCTGCTGCTGTTGCTGCTCCTCCACTTGCACCGCCTTTCTTCTTCTTCTTCTTCGAACTCTGCTGAGCCAACATCTCTGAAAGCGGAATATCAGGCAAGACAACCCCGACTCCGTTCGAAACTGCTGTGGTTGTCGTCGATGGCTTGCCAGACTCTTTAAGGACAGGGGGAGGTGGGACTTCGACCTTGGATGAGAGGACAAAGTTAGTGTAGTGACCCGTGGCAAGTGAACCTTGATGGACCGTCGCGCCATAGAGCCTGTACTTTGTCGACCCGCCGTCTTTTTCTTCACTTGCGAAGTTCTCGGCGACCGCCAGCTCCTTGACTCCAGTCTCGGTCTCGTCGTACAGCTCACTCTTAGGTATACAGAACGGAGCCATGTCGAGCTCGGTAGGGACATCGACGTGATCTTCGATCTTCTTCATCAGTCCAAACGATGTGGCTGTGTGTTCGAACCGCTTCAGGTGGAGGACTAGCGTCGACGGGAGGCTGGAGACGAGATACCGCTTGTACGCCCTACGAAGAATGGCATTCGACACCTTCGGCTTCCCCTTGGTAGCAGCACTGTCCATTGGCTCGGTCTTCTCGTCCTTCTTCTCTTCTTCCTTCTCTTCCTTCCTTTCCTTCTTTTCCTTCCCTTCCCTTTCGTCCTTCTCCTCCTCCTCCTTCTTCTCCTCCTCCTCCTCCTTCTTCTCCTCCTTCTCCTCCTTCTCTGCTGCACCATCCTCCTCCGCTGTCGTGCCGTTCTGTGCCTTATACGACTCCACCAATTTGTAACAGTTCTCACAGGCAAACTTATTCTCGCCATCCAAGAGGTCGACATTAGTGAACTGGATCAACGACCGTTCAATTGACAGAGCCTCAGAGTTAGGTGACCGGGAGGGGACGTTCTTGAGCAGCTTCTCGACATGACGCCAATGCTCTTCGGACCCCTGGTCAGCCTCCAAGATCCCTTGACCGTCACTCGAGTCGGATGAACGCGAGAGCTCGTACCCGGCCGCGCGTGATTTCGCCCTGAGACGGTCCACCAGACTTCCACTCCCGATTGATACTGGAGCTCCCTTGATGGGCAGTGAGAGGTCGTAGTAGTCCTCGTACGCGTAAGAGCACTACGTTGAACATAGTTACAAATACATCACACGTTAGTATCAAGACATTGTCACGCTCAGTATCTCCCAGTCGAAAGAATATAAACAGGAGCACTGTACCTTCTTGCACGCATCACAGACGATGACACTGACGAGCTTTCCAGAGAAACAGGTGTCAATGAAAGGGACATACTTTGGTGGAGCTGCGACCTCCGACTTGGCCTCGTCGTCAACCTGCTGCTGCTCTTCTTCGGCAAGTCGCTTTTTGATCAAGTCAGCCTCCTCCTGCCGAATACCCTCCAATAAATGCCGCATCAGCTCTTGACTATCCTGCTCCCGGAACCCACGGAAAACCTTCCACTTCTTCGCAATCTGCGTAAACAAATCTCGAGGGGTTACGGTCCCACCCTGTTGTTTCCACATGGTGAACAAAAAGTCCTTGAAAGTCGTCGTTAAAGGTCCCAATCCTGTTCGTGTGGTCGCAGAGATGGATTTGGAGGAGTGGTCGTTGCTGTTGTTATCGGAGAGGATCTCGCGGAGGGACTTTGTTTCGACCAGGACTTGGATGACCGAGTTGAAGAAGCAGGTGTTGCCGAGGTTCTGGAGTCCTGGTGCGTGGACTTTGACCTTGCTGTCTTTGTGACCCTTCCCTTTCCTGGAATGTGCGAGCAAAACCTCTATATATTTGATTTTGGACAGTACTTATGGTTAGTGATCCAAGACGTATAAACGCCGCTCTGTGGTCCGATTCCAAAGCCGTTAGCGCCACAAGTGTCGAAGAAGGAGCACACCTACCTCTGGCCTTTGCTTGCTTCGCTTGAAGAGTTCTGGCAAGGAGTGTCTGACATTCCTGGAGGATCGGGTTCTTGTCTTTGGATGTCAACACCTGGTCATCGCAATCGTAACACCTATATTGTGTGAAGTCCACAGATCTAGGTCAGTACAAAATCGATGAGCAATTAACATACACCGCCAGAACAAAAACCCTAAAACTCTTACCAAACGTCCAAGGACCCGAGGTTCATAGCCAAAGGATGATTATTCGTAAGCTTGTCATGATGCGCAAGGCCATGCTTCTTAAACATCCTCCCACAATTGATCTCAGAACACGTAAGACAGAGCCACAAAGCGTCCAGTGGCAAGGGTTCCAGCAAATCATCAATAGGGTCCGACAAGGCCACCATAGACAGTGGCACCCCCAACTGTCGAGCAATATTCGTTAACTTTGCGTGTTGATCCCGACATCCATGACAGTGGTCCAAGTCTGCAGGGACTGGGTGGGTTGCAGTTAAGGTCTTTCGGATTTTGGGCAACTTGACGGCTTCCTTGAGATGGGGACATTTTTCGATCCCCGCTGCTAATTGGGCTTCGTCGTCGTCGTCTCCGAGAGTGTCCTTGAGCAGGGTGTCGCTGTTTTCTTCGTCAGTCGGTGGTTTTGGTGCCGTATCGGCGTCTCCTGCTGCTCCGCTGTGTGCGGCGTTATTGTTTGGCGTGCTTTTGTTGGCGATGGCGTTGGCTGATTGCAGGGAGGCAGCAATTGCTTCAGACAAGGCGGACTCTTCTAATGAAACGATACCAGCATTGTTGGCCTCCTCCTGGGATCCCGCCATCACTTGTGCTAAAATAGCATCGTCTAACAGGTCATATATGAGTAAGAAAAGGCGAAACAAAAAAGGTCAATTCTTTGAACCATTTGCTCTTTCCTTTTCCATTTTTTGTAAACGGTCTGGTGCATTGCAACTGCATGTATCAATTGTGTTGTTACCCATGGCTGAGACATCGTCACCCCCATTTAGTCCCTGCATTGGTCCCCTGTTGGGACCTTTTGGCTTCTTTCCCGACTTTTTCTTCTTTCCTGCCATTCCTGAAATCCTGCTTGTTGAATGTGAAAGTGAATGAGAAAAAGAAAAGAAAAAAAAAAAAAGAATGTGGAGAGAAAACAGGAAAAAAGGAGAAAATAGGGGCGCCTATGTGTGAGGTGTGGTGTGGAGCAAGGGAGGAGAGTACGTATGCACCCGCCCACGCATGCGATGGGACGTGCGATAAATAGAAAAACGTGACTTAATGAGCCAGCATGGTCGCACACGGTCGATGATATCAGATGCGAGACGATTACCCCTGGTTGGCCGTTGCAGGAAGGGTAATCTTCTTTCATACCATGTTCACATTCAGAAAATATTACAGTGTTCATTCGACCGACGCGTTCGCATTGGACACTGGTCAAACAAGAACCTCTTTTCGCCCCTACACGCGACAGCAAAGAACTCGTTTTTGTAGCTTGATCACAAAAGATTTTGACGGCCTCTCGAAGGCCAAGTTCAACTCATTGGATGATTTATTACCTACCTTGATCTCACTCTCTCTCCTCCTCCACACCGTTTAACCTCGCGCCATGAGGCGCAAAACGCATATGAATGCGATTGAGAACAGCTCTTCTCTTCAAACTTGTCCTGCTCAGAAAATCAAAAAAAGGGGAAAGCAACCATCATCGGTAATTTGCCGTTGGGCATTTTTGCTCATTTCTCACTTTCTTGCGCCCCATCCCTCTAGCCACGTCTGCGTTCGCACAGCAGCTTGTGTGATTTCACCGCGGAGCGTGGGCTTCATTCACCTCCACAAAAGAGATGAGGCGTAGCAAACGTGCGGAAGTAGAACGACCCCCCTTTTGGGTTCTTCCAAACCCACAGAGAAACAAACGAATTAAGTTTCCTACTCACATGGATGGTGAGCGTCAAAGGGCTGAAGTCAAGTCTTTTAACATGGCACCCACCCTTCAATTTGCTCACACAGTAATATGCCTAATGAATAGAAAGGTCTGTCGGTGCGAGAGCGGTTGCATCGAACTTCCGCGGTACTAAGTCAATCAACCACCAAGTACGCTGGACGGGCACGGAAAAATGCCGGGAGGGGGGGGGAGGAGTTTGATTTGGGAACAATGGTGGCATAGTTATGGTTCATGGCATGAGTGGCTGTTTCACTTCGGCGGAATCTTAGCCATTGAGCAAAAATTGGCGTTTTTTGCATTGTGATGGATATGTAGATGAAATATGAGAAAGACACCAGGAATGAGCAAACGAGCGGACTACTTATGGATGAGGGAATGAACACATACTGCAGTAGACTTGTTAATCCTAGTTCGACAGGAGGAATTTCTATTAATTTCCGTTCTCAGTTTTTCTCAGCCAACCTTTATTTCAACTCTCGCAAAGAGTTGACCCAAAAGTCGACGAATGCTAGCATCTTGATCGAAGGGATAAAACACGTCGTCGTCAACCTGGTGCCCAGGATCAATATTCTTCACGATTAAAGGTTAAAACAAAAAGGCTCAAAGCAAACAACAATCTTAATAAATAGCGTTCTTCGCCTTCAACACAATTTGATTTTTTGACGACGCCCTTCCTTTATCCTTTACTTTCACAATTATCTCACCCCTGCTTCATTGCCATTGACGACATCTTTTTTTACAACACCTCTCTATCTCATTTATTATCTATACACCATGGCTGACAAAGTACCAGATCCCACCTACGTCGTCTTGCCGCCCCCAGATTGGCCTACACCTCCTGTAATCATCACTACAACCACAACCACAACAACCACTACCACGACCACGACCAACCCAAGCAAACCCACAAACACAACTTCCGGTCAGATCATCCCAACCGACTCGCCAAAAACTACTACTGACGGCGAGATCGTAAATCCACCTCCGACTTCTACTTCCAATGATATAAATCCTACAGCCAGTACCACAACCACCACTGCTGGAGGATCTGGAGGCGGCGTGACTCTCCTACCAGGCATCGCCACATCTTTTCGCGGAGATGTATCTTCGACGCAAACTTCTTCACTACCAGGAGGATCAGGGGATTCTTACACCCTCGTCTCAAGTTCGGTAAGCGGTGTCGTGTTGGCACTCGCTTTTATCGGAGTCCTCGTCATGGGTCTTGTTGCTGGCGTCGGCGTCATGAAATACACTCACTTCGGTCGTCGGAAGGACCTAAAAAAGGCTCAAGGGGAACTCATTGAACAGCTCCGTAACCTCACTGATACCATTGGCCAACGCAACGATCTCCTCGATCGTGAAGAAAAGAACATTCAGGCAGCCGCAAACCAGAGTAGTCTCCATCCTCAGTCGGTCCCTGATCAGACGTACTATCAAGACTGGGCAACCCCCTTTGGCAGCAGCGGTTCTCCTCTCGTCTCCTCGACCCTTCGACAACCTCGTGTCATCAACTTGCCGCCGACGCAGCTTCCTCCAGATGTCGAGATTGGTGGCCCCAAGGGCGAATGGTCCAACGCTCATGCCGACGTTGTGACTGCATCGTCGTCGTCACAAGGAAGTGCTTCTGATCTGAATGAGTTTGAGAGGCGGAGGCCGCAAATCCAGGAGGAAGGGCAGGGGGAAGACAGTTTGTTTGATATTGGCAATCAGAGCCATAACCCACATGCCATCAACAGCAACAGCATCGTTGTTAACTAGTCCTGTCCGTTTACTCTCCACGTTTTTCTCCCCTGTCGCTTTTCTGTCTCCACTTTTTTTTTGCATTCGTTCCTTTCATTTTTCATTTTGCATTTCATCTTCACGCCCTACACCAACTCAACTCCTTAATTCTTGCCATTCGATCTCCCCCATTTTGGGCAATCTCCTCCCTTCGCTCCTACACGATATCCCTCTTCTATCGTCACTTTTTTCACGCTCCTTCGCTCGTCATCTACTATAATCATACAGCCCGCCTTCCCGGACCTACTTATACATAGACTATACCTGTTTGTCGTTTACCATTGACATAATAATCACTTTTCTAATGCGCGAATATTAAAAATACCTTGCATACTCTCGATCTGTTGCATGAAGGCGTGAAAGGAGGGAGGGGAAGACTTAAAGCACAAAAAGCTTAAAGTGAACGCTCTAAAGCTAATTACGATGGAGTGCAGCGTACACAAAACATCCCCAGCCCATCAACATGGTCGCACAGATGCAGCAAGTGTAAATGAGGTACATGGAGGAGAGAGAGAGAGAGAGAGAAAGAGAGGTGTGTGGGGCAAGTGAATGGTTTACGCCTTGACAAGCACCCAATGGACACAACAACGTTAACTACACGAGGTAGAAAGATGAATGTGTTTGACGCGCGAGCCGATTGACTTTTGTCTGTTTGAGTTTGTGATCAAGTTAAAAATATTCAGGATACTCTCAGAATGCAAGTTTTGGATCTTAAGCTTCCGACTGTGTGTTACCAACTAATAGGATCGTTTCTCTTACCGCCGACCAACAAGGCGCTCTTATCCTTGTTTTGTATAATGGAGTATCAGAGTTTGAGATCGTCGAGGGAATGAAAGAGATTGAGAGTCGACCGAGGCTGTAAATGAGAAGGCCAAACGACCGTCTATTTTCTTTGTTTGGCATGTTACAGTCTACCCCAGAGACTCATTTTTGGCAGATCACCTTGCACAGCCTATTTCCTAGGAGATTAGATAAAAGCACGCGTGTTCACCATGTGTGTGTATATACTAGGGCATAGGGATGCAGACTTTCGAAGAATCAGCGAGGAGAAGAGAGGGGGCTTAGAAATGGATCGGCGAGAGAGTTGTGCAAAAAAAAACGGTTGCACTCTTTGGTAAGATGAGTGGATGATGTTCCCCCGTCCTTTCTGCTCTCAAAATAAAGGAATAATTTTGCTTGCTCAGAAAACAGAGCAAGAGCAACGCTGGGTGTTTCGAAGTGAGGATATGTTGTGTTGGTGGAAAGGTTATCTGCTTGCCTCTCTTCTCGTCTTCTTAAGTACCTCCGCGGTAGGCCTATTTAGCCTTTACTAACCATGTTTCTATGAGAATGTCGTTATGGCATGATTGGACGGATTTCTTCTACAAGCAGCCAACGTTAGGTTTTCACCACTGACGGCGTGGAAGTAAACTCAGTTCGTTTTACAGTACTCTGGGCGCTTTGAAGTATACTGGTCCCGCGGAATACCAACCTCAACCTCGTGGTGAGCGGCGGGGATACAAAAATTAGACGTATTGAATGAGTACCATGAGCAACCACCTTTTGTTTTCTCTCTCTGCCTTCCCTCTTTAATTTACTTTCATTATTTCTTTTCATTTCCTTTCATTTCCTTTCATTTCCTTTTATTTCCTTTCATCACCTCATCAATTCATCCTTTTACCAGCCTTCAAGAACCATCATTCCTAGCCCATTTTTCTTTTCACCTCTCCCCCTCTTGTCTCTCTTCGTCGCCTTTCCCCTCACAACCGAACACAATGTCAGATCAACCCATAGTCGCTTATCCGACGATACCTCCAGATCAAAATCCAACGCCTCCACCAATACCACCAGTTTATCCTACTTATGCCACAAACCCCGGCATACCAACATATCCAACAATACCTCCTCTACCCACCGGAGGAGGGGATAAGCCCGAACCTACTAAACCGGCATCATCACAAAGCAGTTCTGACTCTACGACTACAAGCTCCTCCGAAGGCGACAGACCAGAACAAACGACGACGACGACTTCCAGTCAGCAACAACTAACAAATTCACCATCACCTGGTGCAGGCAATGGCGGTATTACTCTCCAACCAGGAGCACCCACTTCATTTCGTGGTGCCCTCACGACCACTACCTCTTCATCATCGGCATCAGGAGCAGCAGGCGGTATTTCGGGATCTGTCATCTCTGGACCCATGACGGCCGTTGTTCTCACATTCGCCCTCCTCGGAGCACTGATTATCGGATTGGTCGCCGGGTTCCTGATCGCCAAATATACTCGTCTCGGTGGCAGTCGAAAGCGCAAGGAGCATAAGGATCAATTGACGGAGCAGCTTCGTCTGCTGACAGAGAGCATCGGTCAGCGAAACGAGTACAACCAGCACCACTACCAGCAACAGCAACATCCACAGGAGGGGCCTTTCGATGTGGATCGATCATACCTCCAGGAGGACAAACTGACACATACACCTTACCAGGCGGAGATAACGCCTCTGTACATGAATCGGTCTTACGCCGCATACCCTACAACAACCACCGCCCCCTTGAATCTATCGCACCCTCATTCGATTCCTGATCAGCAACACATCTACCAGGACTGGAATGCTGCAGGGACACCAGTGATGATGCCCGGGACACCTATGGTCTCGATCCGACCTGCCGTCGTCCCCACCGCAGCAGCAGTCGCAGCAGCAGAGGTGGCAGCAGCATCTCGGACACCTCGTCTGGGCAGCACAGCAGCAACATTACTCCACCCAGATATCGAAATCGACGGCCCCAAGGATGAATGGGCATCCTCAAGAGCAGGATCGACCATTTCCTTGAGCGCAAAGAACATGTCCACCTTTGAATTCAACGAGCTTGAGAGGGGACGACCGCAGCATCGAGTGCAGGGCGAGGGGGAGGATAGTTTGTTTGGTGGGGGTTTGGACGTTGCGACACATAACCCTCATTCTATCAGCAGCATCGAGTAGTTTGTCGGTTGTCGGAGTACTGTATAGTACAGCATACCCCAGAGATAGTCGGCAATACACAGTTCTTGCATTCCGATTGTCGTTACGTGTCCATTGCAAGAGTGTTCTGAGAAAGGGTTGATAAACTGGAGAGAGGGGGCTGGTGGTGATCGGCTCTGTAGCTTGGATTGAAAAATTGAAATGGCGAGCGAACAAAAGGAGAACAGAGGCGCAATGCTCTGCCGAAGGTTATCCGTTATTTTTTTTTCACTCCTTCACATCAGCATGGCATCCATTGCGTCTTAGGATAAGATGCAGGCGATAAAAAAGAAGGCGCCATCCAGAGGAATGGGAGCCCTGTCGGAGACGAACTTTGTTGTCACTGCCACATGGTTCCTAGATGAAGATGAATCCAGGCACACCATTGTCTATGGAGGGAACGAGAGAAAGAAGGCAATGGTTTGCTGCATGTAAGTGTTTGCACTATACACTATGCAGTATAGGAAGGGAAAGGACGGCCACACAGCATGCCCTGCTTTTGTTGACAACACAACGCACAGTGAATTAGCGTAGCAGTCAAACAAAACAACAAAGGGCACAAGGGTGTGTATTTTATGCTGGTAAAAATTGCTCTCAGCCATGGATGATGACCACAGTTCCAATTAACGATGCTGGTGTGCTGGAAAGTCTTGTCCAAAGAAAAGGCAAACAGGCGTCAACCTTCGCGGAAAGGGATATGGGCGAACGACTAAGATAGTGAAAAGGAAGGCAGCGGTGCCTCTTTCCATTTGCTGTGATTCTTGAAGCTCGCCACTCCCTGGTGTAGTAGAGCCGCCTTTGGTCCACTCTCACTTCCTTTCGTCTTGCTGCTCATGGGATAATTGGGCAGTGCAAAGAGAGAGAATGGCAAAAAAAGTTTATTCAAATTGGATTTCAGTTCAGTGCAGTGGCGTCCATGAGGGAACGAGCGAGCGAGCGAGCCTGTTTTCATATCTGCAGGATCTGAACAAAGAGACAAAGCAACTGTTGCCTTTGCAGGGGTCAAGAACCATAAATACTTGGCGATTACGACAAATCGATTTTAGTTCCCTCTTTTCTCGCTTTTCTTCACATCACATTCTTTCCCTCTTCTTTTTCTTCACTACCCCTTCTCTCTTCCCATTCACTCTTCGCCTTAACAATTACTCCCTTCTTCGCTCTTTAACTCATTTCTCATCACAGATATGGAATCTCCACTACTACCGCCACCGCCTCCACCCTCATACAGTTTTCCGACATGGAGCCTCATTACCCCTCCAGATTTTCCAGGCACAAAACCACCAACCTACATGACCACTTCGAGACCCGTTCCTATAATTACAACAGACGTCGCACCAACAACCATAGCGGGAAACGGAGGTGGAGGGGAAAATACCCCTGATCCAGCCAAACCATCAACACCACCACCACCATCCTCACTACCAGCCTATTCCACTACTGATACCCCACGGCCAACTTTTGTCGGCTCTGGTTCCACAAGCAATCCTGCCAATGGTGGATCTATAGCAACGACAAGCACCCCGGGAGGCGGAGGTGGAGGAGCAGGAGCAATATCAGGAGGCAGCATCATCCTTCGACCTGGCGCACCTACCATCTATCGCAACAACGCAGCAGAAACAAACTCTCCGGCTATCTCTGGAGCCGTCATCTCTAGCCCTATGACAGGCGTTGTCTTCGCTTTCGCCTTCCTGGGTGCCCTGCTTATTGGACTCGTCGCAGGTTTCTTGATCACAAAGTACACTCGGCTGGGCGGACGCGAAGGGGAAAACGAACAAAAAGACGAGTTGACGGAACAGCTGCGACTCTTGACGGACAGCCTTGATCAGCAAAACCAGCAACTTATTCAGCGATACCAAGATCAGCATCACCACCAGCACTGGTCGTACCTGACCGAGGAAAAGTTGGCCCACGCTGCGACCAATCAGGCGGAGTTCCTTCCGTAGATCATGTCAAATTACTCTATCCTTGACGGTCATACTGGAGGAGGAGGGAGAGGAGGAGGGGGACTTATCGATCAGTTACAGCCACAATCGGTACCGGACCACACCCAATACCAGGACTGGAACTCTGTCGGATCATCCTTCATGCCTGGATCACCCATGGCCATAGAACGACCTGAATCACGAGCAACAACAGCAGCACCAACATAGCCTACCCCTCTGATAGCTCATCCGCCACCGGCTTTGCTTCCACCAAATGACGAGACTGATGCCCTCAGGAGCAAATGGCCAACCAAGAGGGTGTCATCGAAAACTGTTTCGGATCAGAACGAGTTTGAAAGGAGGAGGACGCCGCAGATCCAAGAAGTTCAAGGAGACATTCAGTTTGATGTTGAGCGCCCGAGTCATAATCCTCAGACCTACTGGGAGATAGTTTGGGATCCTCATTTACCTACTCCGTATGCAATAACAAGAGCCTAAAAAAATACCCTCATGGCAAAGGCGTGTATGTGTAACAGTAGAATGTTTATTTTTCTTCATGCAGTGTTGTGTGTGCCATGTGTTGACTTGCATATCAACAAAGGACAGCACTCTTCTCTCTATTTTTTTTTTTTTTCCTCTTTTCTCTTTCATTTCATTACGCACTCTACCCTTTCTCGTGGCTACCCTACCTCTCCCTCTTATTCACCCTTTTGTCCATAAACCCACCCATATCTAGAGCAACTGAAACCATGCCGTGCGAAGCACAAGAACGCCTCCAACCAATACGCCCTATCTACAAACTCTACCCCACCACTACCCCGACCACACCGTCAAGTTCGGAAATCGTCCACATTGTGGTCCAGCTAGACTCTGAGGGCAAGGAAATTGTACTCTGGGAGGATATTGTACACGCGTTCAAGAATGCAGTCAACGTCCGACATGGCACCATGATCCTCCCCTTCTTGAAGGACAAGGATCTGAAAAAGTACCTACTCCTCTCCCAAACTCTTACGCTCCGATTGGTGTCCTTTTGTATGGCACAAACAAGAAAAAAGCGCATTCAGCGTTTTCTAATGCTATGAAAATCTTTTTGGGGTTTAAATTGATAGACTTGATCCTCCACGCATTGCCGCTATGCCGGACACTCTACTGGATGTGCTCATGGATACCCCGTCGATCCTGCCTGCGGTCCAATCGGCCGTGCATCAGTCAAAATCTCAGTCACCTCCCCGGCCACCGCCTCCACTTTTTAACTGCACCCAATCGCGACAACGCCAACAACCTCCACTCAAAAAAAGATCCATCGCCATCGTCACCGAGGAATTGGGTAAAGCTGCTCTTATGGCCAAGCGAGGAGTCACTCGTTGCCAGTTAGAACTTGCAAGGGCTTTCCAACGTGGCTCGGACGGGCATTTAAAGGACAACAAGTCGGCGATGAAGTCGTCCCTCCGAGCAGCCGAGCAAGGACATCCTACAGCGGACGTGACCGTCGGATTCCTTATCATGAGTGGTCAAGGGCCGCAACGAGATAGTGCCAAGGCAACGATGTGGTTCCTCAAGGCTGCCCATCGAGGTTGCGCAGACAGCCAGTTCTATCTTGGAGAATCGTACCGTGAAGGCCCTGGAGTCCTCCGAGACTACTCCAAAGCCATGGAGTGGTGCCTCAAGGCCGCCACCCAGGGTCACTCAGATGCTCAAAGCCGTATTGGTTGGTTCTATTCTCGCGGACTCGGAATTCCTCAAAATTACACCACATCCGCTGAGTGGTACAGCAAAGCCGCCCACCAAGGTCATGCAGACGCGCAGTTAAATCTTGGCGTTTTGTACGCAGAAGGCCGAGGTGTCCCTCAAGACCACTCTAAGTCCGCAGAGTGGTTCAACAAGGCTGCCCACTATGGCCATGCAGACGCTCAGTTCAATCTTGGAGTACAGTACGAGTATGGTCGAGGTGTTTCTGCAGACTACTCCAAGGCCATAGAGTGGTACACCAAGGCGGCCAAGCAAGGACGCTCAAGCGCTCAGTATGCTCTTGGCGACCTATATGAATGTGGTCGTGGAGTTACTCAAAACTACACGAAGTCCGCAGAGTGGTTCAGGAAGGCCGCCCACCAAGGCCATGCAAGCGCACAGTTCAAGTTTGGATATCAACTCGAACGAGGCCGGGGTGTTCCCAAAGACGACTCCAAGGCCATGGAATGGTACTTCAAGGCAGCCGCCCAAGGTCATCCGCGTGCTCAGTCTGCGCTTGGCGTCTCATATCACGATGGTCTTGGGGTTCCTCAAGATTTTGCCTTGGCCATGGAATGGTACCTTAAAGCCGCTGGTCAAGGAAGCGCCGAAGCACAGACGGGTATAGGGATGTTGTATCACAACGGCGAAGGCGTTAAACGCAACACAACGAAGGCGATGGGATGGTACCTGAAGGCTGCCAACCAAGGAAGCAAGGAGGCTCGGGAGTTCTTCGAGAAGCTGAAGGCGAAGGGATATGGATCTCATTTGGAGTTAGCGTCACCTCCAGCATATTCGGAATAAAACGTTCTCTGTCCTTATTAATGCTTATATCTTTACTTGTTTTTTTTTTTTTTTTTTTTTTTTTTTTTTTTTTGTTTGTCCATAAGTGAGCGGACAAAACTTTTTTCTGCAATTGGGTAGAGATTAAGTTGCCATTGTCATATCGTTCCACTGATTAGGTATTATGGTGAAGAAAGAGGTGTTTGGACGATAGAATATATGCGAACAAAAAATGATGATCACTCAACTGAAACCAAGAAGGTTGGTGGCAATTTTTCCTTCATCAGCGCGTTTTGTGACTGTTGCCCAAGCAACGAACTCCCACTCTTCAATATTCACTTGTCGGCTTTTCGTCAGGTCAATTGTTTATCTTGCTTGCATTTCTTCATCCTCCCATATGCAAAACATCGCCACCGTCACCAACCCTCTCAGCGACCTGAAGTGCACTTTTGGATTGAAGTGTAATTTTGGTCTGCAACTTGCACAGCAGAATTTTTGGAGGGAAACAAAACAAAGATGGCATCAATAACTCGGTATGTAACACAGCGAGAGAGGAGGCGCTAAAGAAATGTTTAAAGTCGATCTACAACCGCGAAGAAGACAAGAAAAAACATAAACAAAAAAGTTGCAGGGGGTGCAGACAAGGCAACAAACAGAGTAGGCGGAACTTTTCATTGGTTCATCTCTCGTTTTTTGTTGTTGTTATGATAATACTGCTCACAAAAACCCAAATCCTGAGTTACAAGGCGGCGTGCCTTTGTCACTTCCTCGAGCAGTTTCCATGGGACCAAGGAGTCTCTATGCCCCCGACCAACTTCCTCGTCTGCGCCCTTGTTTCCATTTTCTTGCTGGAAGATGCTTTTACACAGCACATCCTTTTCCTTTCCTTTCAACATTTCCTCACCTTGTACGTCTTTTTCTCTTCCCTCTACTCCCTCCTTCCACGCCTTCCGCACTCTCATTCCCCTCATACTCCTCATCATATCTGCTTCTGCCCAAAATCACCCACACAGTTTACAACACATTTTGTATATATTCCCACCGCCATGTCGTTACGCTTTTCTGCCCCTGCCGCCCCATCGTTTAGCTATTCTGCCCCTGCCGCCCCGTCGTTTAGCTATTCTGCAAACCCCAACGCCCCGTCGTTCAGCTATTCTGCAAACCCTACCGCCCCGTCATTTAGCTATTCTGTATACCCCACCACTACAGTAGGCACATACAGGACTGTACCAGAGTCTCGTCCTACACCACCTGTCGCTCCGATTCCACCAAACCCCAACCCCCAACCCGCTCTAAACCCTACAGCCACCGACTCGGTCACAACTGAGACTTTTCAACCTCCTCCAGCAGCCAAATCGACAAGCAACGAGTCGCCGACTACTACCACTACCACGACAGACGATAGAGGGACAGGTGTCCAACCTCCCTCATCGCCATCAGGTGGTCAACCGACCATTGGTGGTGTAACTCTCCAGCCGGGCTCACCTACGACCTTTCACAACCCCAGTGGTATCAGCTCCACATCCACACCCGCCACCTCGGGTTCTGTCATATCGGCTCCCATGACGGGTGTTGTCTTCACCTTCGCCTTCCTTGGCGCGCTGATCATCAGACTTGTTGCTGGCTTCCTTATTGCCAAGTACACTCGTCTCGGTGGTGGCGGCGGTGGTCGCTCTCGCAGACAAGAGCGAGATGCCTTGACTGAACAAGTCCGACTCTTGGTCGATACGGTTGGCCAGTACAACAGCCGCAACATTGACGATAACCCTCAACAACCTGACCGACACGACCGGTCCTACTTTGATGAGGAGAAGTTTGCCCACGCAAGTATGCCCAATCAGGGAGAGAGGATTCCCTTCTACATGAATGGTCGACAATCCGTCGCATCTACTATCAATGCTGCCTATGGTGGTGGTGATGCCGAAACAGAACGACTGCACTCACGCTCAATCCCAGACCAGAACCACTACCAAGACTGGGACCTAGCCAACACACCTCTGATGTTTCGTCACACCGCCATGGCCTCTCCTCCTACAGGTCCTTCCATCACCAACAGGGATATCAGACCCGAACCTTCAGGAGCAGGAACGCTCCTGAACCCTCGAGTCGTTCACCTGCCGCCCACACAGTTGCAGTCAGATGTGGAGATTTACGATCCCAAGGGTGAATGGGGTTCTTTGGCCGATATCGAAGGAGGTGGAGGAGGCAATGCGAGCCGATCGTCCATCGCAGACTTGAACGAGTTAGAGAGGAGACGACCTCAGATCCAAGTGGAAGGGGAGGGCGAGGAGAGCTTGTTTAACATCAAGCATTCGTGCCATAACCCTCATGTCACCGCGATCATGGAATAGTATAGAACAGTATACTTCACTCCACAAATGAACAAATTCGTTGTCCCACCCTGCATTGACGTTAATGATTTGAGTTTTATGTCCGCCGTCGTTGCACAAACGTGATGACAAGATAAGGGCGAACCCCCCCCCCCCCCATCTTTTTCTGGTACCACCTGCTTGGAGTAGTAAAGCTCAGTCTCTGTTTTCATAAGTACATCAGTGCTTCGCCCTCGCGTTCTTGTGAACCGATCAGTCGAGTGCGAAAATCTAGGATCACTGGTGAACGCGAAGTGCTTTTCAACACTCTTCCTCACATCTTAAGTTCTTCGATCACTTTGGCTGGTGCGCGTAGAAGAATGTAATGCAAGACTCTTTTTCTTCGACTGCATATTTTGCCTACCCGAATAGAACCAATTGACTGGAAAAACATGTCAACCTGTGACCTGGTGAGGCGGTGCCGAAAAAAAAACGATCATTTTCGCGAAAACAAAAGCCAAAACAATAAGCCGAGTGATCTATAAAATAACATGATCCTCTCAAAAAAGTCGACTCTGATCGTGCTTGGTCATCATTGTTTTTCTTACTCCTTTATTTTTACCCTTTTTTCTCATCTCGTCTCAAGTGAAGAAATGGATATTAAAATACCCCGGCTATTCTTAGTCGGGAGGGAGGGAAAGAGGGGGGGTTTTTTCAACTTTGTATACACTTGTGCAGGATAGCAACCCTCATCCAATAGAAACCAGAAGGACCTGAAGTTATCGTCCTTCAGGCTCATTCACATATAGCCATACACCATCCTTGCTCTGCGCCTGAACAAGGACCATCATAGTCAGAGTTATGAAGACACAAACCACTTCACGAAAACGCTCTTCATTTTGTTATGCATCGCTGTGCATAAATGGGACTAACGCCCAAAGGGAAAAAAAATAAACATGGCGACCTGTCCTATCGCTACCGCAGCTTACAAGCAACTGCACCATGCTACATTTGGATTAGCCGAGGAATAGTATAATACGTGAGCGCTCTTAAACGTGGATGAACAATGCGCTTTCACCACCCAAGAAATGTGCAAGTTGTCGATTGAAGGAAAAAATGATCGGTGGGGTAAAAGAGGCGTGGTGGCAAAATGTGAGAGAATGAACTAGATGAAAAACTCAATCGCCGCTCGACGCCGACTGAACGAATGTTTGGTATTATTTTTCCAGGGTCTTTGCAGCACCTCACTCCCTCACTCACTCGTTTTTGGTCGGAAAGTAACTGATGTAGGTAGGAGAATGTGGATGAGAAACGGGGTAAAATAAAGAGGGGTCAGGGGTGAAGGAGGAATGGTTCAAAGAAAGAACCTTTGCGATAATGAAACGATCGAGGAATCACAGGGGTGAACATAAAACACAGGATACAAGATCGATTATCTACAGAGGAGATGGGGTAAGTGAAGGAAAAGGCGGGTGCTGAATCTGTTTTTATGATCGTTTGAAAATCTGGTGCTCTTTTTCTTCCTTGTCATTTTTCATTTGCATCGTTTTGTCGACCTTGCTCCATCGCTCTCATACTTTTCATCATCAATAACAAAAGGAAGTATGACAATGAGTCGAAAAAAAACAATATATATATATATATATGCCGTCATGACGTTCTTCTCATTAATATGCATGGCCGCAAGAAGATACAACAAAAACAATACTCAGAAAAAAGAAATAGTTGTCTTTGTCTGCACAGCCTGGTTGTTGTGGCGGTGAGAGGTGGTGGGTGACAAGGATTTTTTCCCGTCGACTGTAAGATGGAAGGCGTCAAGAAAGAGAGGCGATCGAAAACAATGCAACAATGCCATCTGAGAGCAATGTAGTAAAGAGGAGAGGGCGTAGCTTGCTCCAACAGGTTCAATGGCATGTTTCCAGAGGGAAAATAGGTGGCAAAATAGGGGAACATGACAGGACGGAAGGGAAGTGGTGGGGAGATTTTTTCCTTTGGACCTTGCGCAAGAGTCGATATGGAGTTGTATACATAAAGTGCCGTTTCGTGGTTCGTAAGGTTTTGAGAGCACTGCCACTGTGTGACAGACAGACGGACAATTGAGGGGTCTGAGAGAAGCAGAGGAAGGAAAAAAAAAAGAGAGCAAGAGGGAGGAGTTGGTCTGTTTATGACAAAAGTAGATGTGCGCGAGATTCTTATTTTGAGTTTGAACATTGGATCGAACACGTTCCAGATGGACAACCTGGATCGCGGTCTAGATCGTTGTTTACACTGTGCGCACGAAAAATTTCCCTCTGTGCAACACATAAAATACATAAACCCTGCGTACCGTACTCATTAGGATAAAAAGAAGGGTCGACAATATCAACAAAAAACAAAAAAAAGGAGGGAGGGAAAAGGAGGATGAACACAGTTATTCAGCGTCCGCGGGAGAGGTGAGGACGAGGGGTCGAAGGAAAGGGTGGCAGGGTAGAGCCCAATCAACGAAGGAAAAAAAGTGGATGAAGGTGTCAACAGACTGGAAGTGACAGGGCAGAATATGGTGAACTTGGTGTATTGCCACTTTGCTGTTGGTTTTACTTTACTCTTGACAGAGCATGTTTTCCTCGGCGTTTTTGGGGGTGAAGGCAATCGGTGTACGAGGACACGCATGTGGCTGGCAGGACAACTCAAATGATAGGGACGGCAGTAAAGGTTCAAGGAAGCGACTGAAAAATGTTGTGAAAAGCAGGGGAGAGAGGTTATTCGTTCATTCGCTTGGAAGCCAAAAAAACCAAAAAAAAACTCATAACCATCACAAACACACCTATCGCTACAAGCACGGTGAATAAATAAAAAGGTCTGTCCGTCCCTCTTTATCTCTTTTCTTCTTTCCTCTCTTCTTCTTCTGACCTTTTTTTCCCTTCTCTTTTGGTTATTTTGCTGCTCTTTTTTGTTTGTTTGTTTATTTTTTTTCTTTTCCTTGTATCTCTTCAAACAACCCAAACATCTCATCACCTTCACTTGCCTTTTCCTGACAACTCCAAAAGCAGCTCTCAAAGTATACAATTGCCGTCGACACCTCTCGCTTTTTTTGTTTACAAATAACTCCATACACTGGACGTCCATCAACAAAAGGGGTCCTACCCACACTGTACCAACCAGTACCCAGGCAATCGGCCGCAGCTTTAGTGTCCGCACAAACACGAAAAGCGGTCTAGAAGTTTAAACAACAACCCAAAAAACCGACATATACCCCCCACTACCTGCTTTAAGCGCACTCTTTTTTTTTTTTTTTTTTTCTTTTCTTTTTTCTTTTCTTTTTCTTCTGCAATGATTCTAGCTCCTCCACCTCCCCCTAACACCACTACCACCACCACCACCTCTTCTTCCTCTTCAACAACTACAACAACAACAATGTTGACCTCTCTGACGACCTGGCCTACAACCACATCCTCAACGTGGTCCAGCACAACCACAGCCTGGACAACCCCTACTACAACCACCACCTGGCCTACTACTACTACTACTACTACAACAACAACAACTCGCGAAACCACCACCCAACCACCTCGTACAACCACCCAAAACCCTACAACAACAACACCTCCTATCCGAACCACCACCCCCGCCAGTGGTACTACCCCTTTTACCTCCCTTATCGGCTCGCCTCCAACATCCGTCATCCCCACATCCACAGACCTAAGCGTCGTTCCCACCTCCGCAAAGGGTGATGGGACAGGTGGAGGGATCCCTAAAGTCGCCGTTATCGCTATCGCAGTCGCCGGAGTCCTGATTATTGGATTTGTGTCGATTGTGTTTGTGATGAAGCATCAGCGGCATAAGCGGCGGCAGGAGGAGTTGGATCCGAATGAGTTGTTTGGACATTTCCATAACCCGCCTTCGCCCAGTCCGTTAACGCATATCACGTCAGGACATCACCATAATAAGCATCATCAGCATATCAATGATGACCAGTATGATCATGGAGGTACCCACCAGCATGAGATGGAGCAGCTATATAATAACAGCGAGTATCATCACCAGAACCATCATGGACACCATGATGGTGGGCACAATGGCCACCACGACGGGGGTCACCATGGTCATCACGACGGAGGACATAATGGCGATCATTGCTACGACCACGGCGGCGGCCATGATTCCGGTGGAGCGAACCAGGCTCAGAGCCATTACGACCCCAGCAGCGGACAAGGCCAGGCTCAGACCAACACCTACAACAACCCCGGCAGCGGTGGTCACCAGGCCATCGGAAACGACGGCGCCACCGGTAACCAATACGCACCCAACGGTGGTCACGGCGGCGGCGACTTCCAGGGCGTTGGTCAAGGCGTGAACGACACTGGAAACTACGGTGGTGGAGTCGACCAGGGTCATCATAACCTCTACGACGGCTACGGAGGTGGTCACGATGCTGGCTATGGCCACGGCGGAAACGACTTTGGAGGATACGGTCAAGGACAGGTCGACCCCTCATCTGGATACGGTAACGGTGTGAGTGGCGGCAGCAGCAACATTGGCACGGCAGGCACAGGAACTGGCGGCATGGGCGGCATGGGTGGCGCCTCTCAACCAATCACATCCATCCCCTCAGGTCTCCAAGGCGGATACGCCCCTTACTCCATCGGCGCCATCCCCCCACCAGCGCCTTTCATCCCTAGCCGCCCCTCAAACCGGGTCTCTGTCAACCCAGCAAATACCACCGCTCAACAAGAATCCTATCTCCTCGACTTGACATCCACCCCCGCCCCCCAAGGTACCTCCTCAACGAGCTACAGACCCCTCGACCGCTTCTCCTCCAACGCTTCCCGTAGCACGCATTACTCCGGCGGCACCGCCGGAGGAAACAGCCCAGTCCCACCACCAGTACCCATCCGCCCCGGATCCTCAGCAATCACTCACTCCACCTGGGATGATTCCGCCCAGGAGTTTAGACCGGACCGACCTCTTAGTCAAACCAGCATGGCCAGCAGCACAACCGCCGGGCCATACCATCAATCGATCGGATCGCCCATCATGTACCAGGATTTCATCCCCCCACCGACCACCAACAAAGTCCCTTCCCCCTTGATCGCCTCCGTCCTCCCCGCAACAACCTCATCCTCAACCGCAGGAGTTCGTCGGTCAGTGGGAGCTCCCCAAGACCGTGGTCCCGAGATGGCGGCTGCTTCGGGTGGACAGCCTTCAGACCTCAACGCCTTTGAGCGGAGGGCTCCGCAAACCCAGCAGGAGAATGTTCAGAATACGGATAGTCTGTTTAATGTCGTCGCTACTACCTTGCGCCAACCCCAGGGTGGTTTATAAAAGATATTCCGCTTTTTGCTTATATTCGTCTTTCCCCATCATCATCATCCAAGCATTCATATAAATCACACATAATAAAACCATATCCACCACTCTTTCTCCATCTTACAAAGACGCGCAGCTTTTTTTTTTTTATTTTTTTTAATATTATTTTTTATTATTACGAAAAGCAAGAGGTATTAGAAGAAAAGCAAACAGAAAGAAACAAACAAACAGAAGAAAAAAAAAATACTCTATTCCTTGACATCCAACTCCTCCTCCTCAATCTTCTGCTCAGCCGCAAGACGCATCCTCTCGCGCTTCTTGGCTGCAGCACGCTCGGCCATCTCCGAAACACCAGCAACGACAGACAGCATCCCCAACTGATGGGCAACCGTCATCACATTAGTGTGCAATCCTCCACCAGTCTCATAGACAGTGTCCATCGAAGCTTTAGGCAAATGCGGGTGGGTCTGGATCAAGTTCATATCCGAGATTTCACTCAACGCCGAACTGTTGCTGATCTGAGGGTTCAGCGCAAAGGGAGAGTTGGGCGTAGCAGATCCGCCATGAGCACCAGCGAACGCGAATAGCGCAGGAGAGGCTGCACTGGACGCCATGCGCTTGCTCAGATCGAGATTGGCGGTGGTGAACATGGGAGGGTGAGCCAACTGGGAGTACCGTTGGAGCATATCGAGTTCCTCACGGAGGGTCTCGTGACGGAAGGCGACACGGATGTTGGGGACGTTGGTCTTTTCCATGTCGTTACCCTGAACACCGGGGAGGTACCACTTCTTGCCGATCCAGTGCTTCTTGATCTTGTTCTCGAAACCAGAGTGGGCCACAGAGTTCCTTGAAATCTCGCACATATCTGCTCCTGACAACTTCCAGATCTATTTTTTTGGGAAAAAAATCCAAATGTAAATATTAATGTCTTCTTCGGTCATGACAATTAGCACAATACTGCAGATCAAACATATCAAAAGGGAATGTTTACCTGGGCAGCAACACTGTACTCCTCGATGAGGGGCTCCTTGGTGAAATGGAACTGGAGGGGATCGTCAGTACTCAAGCTGACGTTGAGACCACGGTGGAAGAAGGCTGGGAAGGGGTTTCGCTCATAGTCCAGGAACAAGGCGTTGTTGGACAAAGGCGACATGGCGATACCCATCTGGGTCAGATAGAACAGGTACTGGAGGGCGGGGACCTTGCGCAACAAGATTCCGTGAGAGATGCCGAATGACGTCAAGAAGGCCGAAGTCAAGTGATCGGTGTCTCCTGCTTCACCACAGTGAGGTCTGAACACGAAGGTGTCTATTATTCAAAGGCAAAAGGGAAGAGTTAATAAATGACCAGATATTTAAATATAAAGATAACGACCCATTAATAGCAAGAGGAGGACTTACTGAAGCCACGCTGCTGGCGGAAGCGGTTAAGGGAGGTCATGTTGGCAAACATGTAGTAGATGTAGTAACTGTAGGGAGGATTCATGGCAGTGTTCCAGACGCGGGGGTAAGGGTACTTCTTGTAGATGCGACGCTCGGCCTTGGACTCATCATCGACAGAGTCGAAACCAATGACTCTTTGAAGGAAGATGTGGAGGTTGGGGTGGCTGGTAGGGTCCTTTGTGACCTCGAACAAAGGCTTGAAAATGTTTGAGATGACCTGCTCAAAGTTCTCGACTGTCTTGGTAGCCTTGTAGACGTTGTACAGACGGGGGACCTGGATCAACCAACGAACGTTGGGCGAGAACAACTTGTTCTCGACCACCCAGTCGGCCAGCTTATCCCACTCATTCTCGGCACGACCGTAGATCGAGATACGGTACTCGGCCATCTGGTACTTGCTCTGCTCCAGATCCGAGATAACCTCCTTGGTAATGTCGGCCAGGTAGCGACCCTGAATCTTGTTGTCAGTCTTCATAAAGATCTCACGAAGACGAGACTCGCCGATGGGGTTATACTTCAAGTTGAACTTGTCGAAACGATGGAACGAGTCCTTGTGAGCCTGTGAGCGTAAAAGAGAAAGGAATTCGATGGATTAACAATTGTACTTGCAAATGATATGCAGGATGCATCCAATGATAGAAGTAATAACTTACGTGCATGTCCATGGTGTCGATGCTGAGGTCGTAAGCGGTGAGGTTCAACGACTGGAAGACCTCCTCGAGAGTAAGGTCCTTGCCATCACGGAAAATGACGACGTCCTTGGGAGTCTTGCGCATCTTGGACTTGATGAAGCGGAGCAAATGCTTCTGGTTCATGCAGGAACTATGGTGGACGTGAGTATCGACCTTACGGACGTTGTAAAAGTCACGATGGGGCACACGCTTGGCTTCGGCCAACTCTTCGTATTCGTTCAAGAGGATGTACATGTTCCACTTGCTCTCGAGGTACTTTAGGCGACGGAAGGCAAAGCTCTTGGTGGGGCCGTCCGAGATCACGGAGAGGACAAAGTCCAGATCCTGGAAGTACTCCTTGGGCTTGGGCACCTGGACAATGGGCTGCTTCTTGGCTTGGTGATCTTGGCTCTCATAGACCTATGTTAGTTGTAGAATAAAAAAAATGAGAGCAGTAACGAAGGATGTTAGTAAAGGAAACGGATGTATTGAATTAATTAGAACAAAGACAAGGTTTGTGTGCACAGATGTAAGTTGTTTTGTTTACCTGGTAAACACCGGTGTCGTCCATCTCATAGACAAAGTCGCAAGGACCGGGGATCTTGCATTCTTCGCGGACAAAGTCACTACCGATGCTGTCAGGACCATCGGTGACGCGGCCCTTGTTCTCGGTGACGGGCCAGGATGGGGGTGGGGGAGGAGGGTAGATGACCCAGTCGTCCTTGTCGATGGGGTTATCACCGACGCGCTGGCAGGAGACCTTCATGTACTTTTCACGGAGGTCGAGACACTTTTGGAAGTTGGTGTAGAGCGACTGGAGTTCGAGGGTGATCTCGTCGTTGGGGGCAAAGTTGGGCTTTGTGTTCTCTTCGGCCTTGGACTCCTCCAAGATGCCTGCATCGGCGTCGAGCTTGCGCAGGTTCTCGGGTGTGGTGTCGAAGAGCATGGCGGCCTTGTTGTTCTTGGGGAGGGTGGGCAGGCCGGCGACGGGCTTGGAGGGAGTGTGTGTCTCATGGGCCAGGTACTTGTTGTCCTCCTATTGATAGTCAAAACGAGCGATTGCCATTGTTAGTGTGAATGTTGTGGAGGGTGAGTGAGTGTGAATGATGGTAATAAGAAAAATTAAGATTTGGGAAAACAGTGCCCATTGACAGACAAAAGAGGGAATGTACTGAGCGTGGGAAAGCATAATTATAATATGCAACACACATCTCTCATCTCTCCATACCATACATGGGTTGTGTCAGAGAGAGAGAGAGAGAGAGAGAGATGGATGGACAACTGAACTTCGCCCAAAAGACACACAAAAGTGAGACAATGCATAAACAGACATAACTAAACACAACAGAGACATATGTGTGACACTTACAAGCTTCAGGGCCTTCTCGTTATGGTACGAAAAGTAAGGCGTGTGCTCATGCTCGTGTTCGAGGGGGCCATGGTCCGTGGCCTTGGACTCGTCCAGGTCGGCTCGGTTGTCGGGGATCTCGAACGAGTCCTCCTTGGGCGACTCAGGGTGGGGAGGGGCCTCGTGGTTCTCTTGGTCTTGACTTTGGGCCTGGAGAGCGGCTGCCTCTTCCTCCTCGGCACGGATAGCATCAAGCACGTCGCGGTGGTGGTTGCACATTGAATCAGGGATTCTTCTTGAATGAGTGTGAATGGAAGTGGAATGGAATGAGTTTTTGTGTGTGTAGGGTTCAGGGAGTGTGTGTATGTGTGTGTTAGGAGTGTGTTGTTGGGTGGGAGTGGAGAGGTGTGTGAAGGGTTATCCGCAAGACAAAAAAAAGACCCCCGAAAAAAAGAAAAACGAACAAAAGACAAAAAGGGAGGAGAACGCAAATCGAGCAGGCTTTTATACTGCAAGAAATGGTGGCTGACGCATACTGCGGACATTCAAAGGGACTCGTCGTCGTCCTTAAAAGAAGGGGCCAAGCAACCCTCAACTCGACAGAGAAATGAAAAATGGATCCTGACCCCACTTCTTCCTCCCCTTCAAGACTAATTACCATGGAGAGAGTACATTCTTCTCCACCCTCTTCGTTATCAATTGGTATCAATTGTTTGCTTAGAGCATCTTTCATTCCACAGTCATCTTGTATCTGCATCCCCCCAAATGATCACCTGGTTCCCGCAGACGAGGGAAGCAATCTGTTTGCCTTATCCATCTGGTTCATTCTGTCCACTTTTGCTCATTTCTCGGTCTTTTTGTGGGCGGCCACCTTTCTTTACCCCTCTCAATTGTTCTTATCATCCTGAACCCATTTTGCCTTTTGGCTTTACGCCCCTTCGTCGCACGAGAGCAGGAACTGAAAAAGAAAAAAGTGGATCCACCCCACCCCCGCATTTCTCTCAGCCACCTTTTTTTCTGATCTGATCAGGTGACCGTGGTCGAGTTTGCAACGGATGCATGCAAAAAACGTTCGCGTTCTTGTGTTCATTCACATTCTTCTTCTTTTTACTTCCCTTTCTTTAACCGCCAAAGACCCGACACCCACTAAATATCACTCACGAAGGAAACCATCGCTACTATTACGACCAAGTCGACTTTCCAACCTTCAACGCATTTCGAATAACCAAAGCAGAATCAATAACCATGGACAACGTGCTCGGCAGCTCCCAGATCCCCCCTTCGCCCGTAGTCAAACTGCAATACCACGGCGCAGTCTACGACAGCTCGATCCGTATCCTCCCCGGCACTGACAACAAAGAGTTCTACGACGCCGCAAGGAACATCGCGAGCTTCCCTCAGTCCACACCGATTTCGTTGCTCCGTTTGGATCGTAGCGGTGAACTCGTTACCGAACCCCGACTTTTGAATGACGGCGAACTTATTGAGATTATGGAGGGCAATCCTGACGATGGTATGTTCGTTTGATAAGACCTGCGTTTCCTTGGCTTCTTAGATTGCTTTCTGACCAGCTAGTTCGAAGTGCTTGGAAGGATATAGCCAGGATCGAATAGACAGGACTTTTTTTTTTTTTACTTACGCGATGACATAATTGACGATTATTTTTTTTAGCCAGCGTGGTGGCGCGCATGACAGAACTGGACACCGGCTTGAACCGCGATGGAGCTAACCACAAGACTAAGGCCCAATCTGTCAAGGGCACCCTCCAATTCCTGCACATTGTTGAAAAGCTGAAGGTAACCTCATCGTTGTTTCTCAAGCAAACGAGCCTCTTTTTTTCCCTCCACGTATTGTGAAAGTTACGTCATTTGAGATCTGAACTCAAGTCGAGAGAGCCATACAAGCATACATACGTCGAGTTTATCTCCCTCTCAGCCTAACATCCGTCATGCTTCTTGGCAATTGTTTTAACTCAATAATAGCGCACAAAGAGAACAGGATGGGTCAACCATGGAGTTAAGCCTGCAGAATCGATCGCAGACCACATGTACAGGATGGGCATCATGGCCATGTTGATTGACGAAAAGACGGCCGGCGTGAACAAGGATAAGTGTATCAAGATGGCGATCGTGCACGACCTTGCCGAGAGTCTTGTCGGAGATATTACTCCTTATGACGGCGTCACTGTCGAGGACAAGCATACTCAGGAGAGGGTATGTCATATCTTGTTCTTATCTGCCGCAGTCAGGAGCACTCAGTCTTGTGAAATTCTTCATACAGGGATTCATAGATCGGACTTGAAGTTTGGTGAACTAATGGGAGCTTCGTCTTTTTGTGGCGTATATTTTTCGTTCTACTGCTAGAATGCGATGCATCACCTGTGCCACGAGTTGTTGGGATGGAACGCACAGGCACAAGAGATCTCTGGACTCTGGGCGGAATATGAGGCTGCTACCACTCCTGAGGCTCTCTTGGTCAAGGACTTTGACAAGTTTGAGATGATCATGCAGGCCCTCGAATACGAGAAGTGTAAGATCCTCCTCCGTGTTTTCTTACTGTCATCTTGCCACTTTGTTCTTTCTGAAGTCTGACACCTTTAATGCTTTCTTTTCACAATAGCTGAGGATGTGACGCTGGAGGACTTTTTCGCAGGAACGCGCGGCAAGTTCAAGCATCCTATGGTCACAGGATGGGTCGATGAGTTGGAGGCCGAGCGTGCAGAACACCGTGCCATCAAGTCCTAAATGCGTCCGTTTTTTTGCCAGACCATTCTACATCACTTATCTCATAGATGCCCTTCATTATCGCTTCATTTTAGAACCATACGAAAATCATAAAACATACAAAAAACGTAATATATATTACAATTGTGGTACAGAGCAGGCTCACAATGGTCGATGGACGCAACTCCTGTTTAATCGTCATCGTCGTCTTCATCGTCGTCGCCATATGCGACGAGCGGCACTGGTTTGGAAGACGACAAAGGTGGTGTTGCTGTCAACGCAGATGAAGTCTTGGACGACGATGAAGATCCCGAGTTCAAAAAAGGGTCAACTTGGAGTTGAGTGTTGGTCTTGACAGCCGATGCGAGGGATCGAAGGATCCTGTCCTTATCCGATGATCCTGATCCTGATCCTGAAGACCCCGTAGCAGCAACGAGAGTGCTCGTCTTGGACAATCCACCTATTCCGCTGCGACCGCCTGTCACACCACTTCCTTCTGTTGTTGCAACACGACTCCAATTCTTCTGCTGGTGTTGGTTCTTGGGAGCACTCTTGGCAGCCGCAAACAGACTCCCAGACTTGATCTCCTTCAACCTCTGCATCATCATCGCCTTCTCCCCAGCATCAAACTCTACCAACCTAGTCGCCTCTGCATCCTCCTGACTCTCAGGCAAGATCCTAAACCCAACCCCAATCTTGTCCGCAAGCGCCTCCGAGCTCTTAATCTTTGCCCTCTCCATTCGAAACTCCTTTCGTAGCTTCTGTGAAAGCGCATAGGGGTCACTCCATTGTCGGTCGTTAATATGTTGCAGTTTAGTGAGGACTGTGGCGTCAGCTCGGAGAGTGTTGATTTGGTCGAGACGAGAGTTTTCGAGTTTTGCGAATTTGTCGTTGGCGCGTCGAGCAAATTCTTCGGGTGTATCGATTTTGAGGGTCCCCCGGTCTTCTGCTTCTGCGAAATCGTCCGTTTTACGCCTTGCCCCTGCCGCTACTTTGTATGCCGTGTTCTATTGTTTTGATATAGCGTTGCCAAAAAAACAAAGGTTTGGATTGTTAGCGCGGTGAATATGAACAAAAAAAATAATTCTGAAGACACTAATTAATTAGAATGTGGATATCTTACCTTAGGGTCCGTTTGGATCTCAAACCAACTGGAGCAGTGATGGCACTTCATCCGGAAGCTGAGGATCGGTGTCGAGTAGTATTTCCCTATCGTCTTCTTCTCTGCGTTATATCGGACACCTAAGAACAATAACGAGGAGTTCATAAACACAAAGTTGATTCAGTACCAGCATCAATCATGAATGGGTTGATGCAACACGTATAACAAAAAGAAGCGAAGGAACAAGATATGATCCGTACCGGTGGCGGCGGACTTGTTGCAGCCGTTGCACCAGATGGAGTAAGGCAACTCAAAGCGCACGATGAGGATTCCTTGGTCGAGTTTCCTTGCTCTGTCCCGCAGTGGGTGTTGTCCAACATGCTTGTTGATAGAGCCCTATGTATGTTTTCATGAAAACGTTTGTTGTCAGAATGTGAGTTTGTTGGAGCTTGAATTGAGCACAAAACTGATTGGTATGAAGGAGCTGATGTGGAAAGTCGAGTTCTGTACCTTTGAGGGATCCCAGTCAGGTGGGTAGTACTTGTTGGTTGCCTTGCGGTCTGCCATGGTGAAATCGTCGTGAGAATGCTGAAAGGAATGGAAAGTGTACAGGGGAGAGACAAAAAGTTAAAAGCGAAACCTGCCTCGCCTTTGCACTCGGGCACAGCCGATCAGCCAAGCAGTCACTAGTATCCGGATGTACGAAGAGAAAGTGCCGTGCCACTTTGCACTTTCACTGTGCCACTCTAAAACCCTCCTCCTCCTTTCTTTCTCCTCTGTCGCCCTTTTCACTCATCACATTCACAATGTCCGAAGAGTGGAAGCTCCATGGGTATACCCTTCGCGAGATCTACAACAGTCTAGGATTCCCCTGCCAGGCTACATTAGCTAATGGCAGGACATTCTCGGGACAGCTTTATAATGTCGACCCAGAGACCTTGACGCTCCTTATACTTCAGGCGCCACCAACACCAACACCAACACAGGAACAGAGTTCGGGGCAGGCAAAGGATATGATACTAGAGACGAGCGAGCAACAAAACCAACAGCAAGAATGTCCACTGCCTGAAAATGCCAAGAAGCCCCAGGACCAAGAACCCACACAGACTCAGACTCAGGCACAGGTGTCACCCTCCACAAAACAACACCCTACGCAAGACGCGACTCTCGCTACGACGGGGGGCACGCAGAGTGTGCGACCAACTATGGTGGCGATCCGTCAGCATGCGCTCAAGGCCTTTTCCATTGGTAAGTGGAAATCACTTGCAATATTAAGTCGACGAGAGCATCATGCAACAAACAAACAAAAATCCAAATTTGAAAAAGACGGTCGGGACCCTGACTCAAACAGGGCTGAAGCGCCATCGGGCACGTTTATTTTTCCATTAGCACGGACATTAATACATCAAACCTGCTCGATCTTTCTCACTCTTGTTACCATAGACACATCAGCAACAGAGGGCAGTCGCTTGACGATAGAGACTATGGAATCCCTAGCAGGTCTACCCTCCCCTCCCAGCATCTCTCCTGTCGATATTGAGTCCCGCAAGCAGAGTATCATCACCATGCTTGACTCGGTAAGTTTTGTTTAGTTCATCATTTTTACCTTTTTAGCCCCGTCGTTTTTTTTTTTTTTTTTTTTTTTTTTTGTAATCCGCTTTTATGCGATTCTGGAATTCCCAGGAAAAAAGAAAAAAGAAAGACGAACTAATCCAACGTATCATTATCCGCCTCATCCGTCACTCCCTTTTTTCAAAAATAACCCACTCCTTTATCCTTTCTATAGCAACGAATCCCATGGAAGACGACAGGAGGAGAAGGAGAAAGAAAAGAAGAAGGCGAGGTGATCCAGCTGGCGGTAGGCGGTGCAAGAATCAAACCACCCTACACCACATCGTCTGTTGATTGTCCCAATAAAGTGATTCTCGAGCGGGTCCAAGGGATGATAAGGGAACATGATTTCAACAACAAGAAAGTCATCGCCACTTCCTCTTCATCATCTTCTTGACCTCCTGAAAAGAAAAAAAAAAAAAAAAAAAAAAAAAAAGTGATCCGACGATGCCACTTCACTTTGTATCAACACAGTGGATCATATTTGTTCTGTTGTTAATATTGGCAGTGTACAGTACATGTCCATGTGGGAGGTCGGGACAAAAAAAGCGAGGCAGTATGGGAATAGATCGATGAAGAAATAAGGATCCAGGGCGGAGTCATGAGTGGAGGAACTGCAAGGAGCAAGCAGCAAGGAAAACGATGTGTTGGAATAGACTGTTGTTCCAGTCAGTCCACAGCCTGGAACAAGAAAACAAGACAAAGGAAAGGAAAAGGATGAAAATAAAAGATGTACCTGCTTCTTGTCTTCGTAAGCACCGTTGTTGGTGATCGCCATTATTCTCAAGCTACGAATGACAGAATGACAGTATGTATACGTATGGTGTGGATTAGGATGATCTTGTTTCCTCTCTTCTTCCTCTTCCACAGAAGAAGGAAAGAAGGAAAGAAGGAAAGAAAGAAAACAATGATTCACTCTCAGTTGCATTGTGGGTTGTCATCATGCTATGTGATCCCGCAACCTACTTGGACTAAGATACCGTGGTACACACACAGCCCTAAAAATACCTATTGTCTCGCCCCTCTCCCTTCTTTGACTGTGGCGGTTCACCTGTTCGCATTCGCCACTCCACTCTTATTTCTCTTTTAGCATAAAAAAGGAACGTTCTTTCCACTCTTGTCTTCACTCCTCTTTTTCTCTTTTCTTATTCCTTTTCCTTCTTCCTTTTCATACCCTCTCCTCTTCTCTTTTCTTTTTTCTTCATCCTTTCCTTTCCTTTCTTCCTTCTCTCACAACTCATTCCTTCATCTTCTCTCTCTCTCTTTCTTTCTTTCTTTTTCTTCCTTCCTTCCTTTCTCCCCTCTCAAAGAAGCACACACTTTTACTCACTCCCATCTCCAAGTGGACAGGACAACCCAGCCATGTCCAACTACCCGCCACCAAACACAGGCTACTACCCGCCTCAACCTCAACAACAGCCCTATTATGGCGCACAACCACAACCCCAATACGTGCCCCTCCAACAACAGACCCAATGGGGTCTCCAACCCACTCCTCCTCAGCAACAACAGAACTACTACGCGCCTCAGGGACAACCCATGCCTCCACCCACCTACGATGGCTCCATCAACCCAGACTCTGGTCTGCCCACCAAATTCAACCCAAAACCAAAATACAATGACCTCTGGGCCGCTATTCTCTTTGCGGTCCAGCTGGCGGGGTTTGTGGTCTTGAGTTATTTCGCTATTACGAATGCGTTGAAGACTGGGTCGGGTCCTGGAGGTGCCAGGGGTATTGGAAGTTTGTTTTCGACGGGCGGATTGATTACGCTTTGTATCTCTGTTGGTGTGGGTGCCATCTTTAGTGTGGCCTACTTTTTCTTGACGGTTGCCTTCCCAACCTTCCTCATCAAGGTAAAGTGTACTCATTCATGCATTGTGAATGGGATATATGTTTCTGAGTTGCTTGTTTCTTTGTGTATTCCAGTTTCTGTACTCTGACTTGTCCCTGAAGAAGAGTACCTTCTTTCACACAGGCTGTCTTTTTATTTTTATTACGCCCCGATCGTCTCCCTAATTTACCGACAAAATTCAACACAGAACTCTCACTCGCTGCAAATAACTAACCTTCAGCGCTCTTTCTCTCTTTCTCACTAATGTAGGCTACGTTGTTGTTGAGCATCTTGTTGTACTTGGCAGTGGCAGCCTACTACCTGTACCTTCGCATGTGGATCATTGGAGGCATCGCCCTTGTCTTTGGAGTCCTCTACGCTTTCATGTGGTTCGCCTGGAAGTCTCGCATCCCCTTTGCCAGGTAAATGCCTATACCCACTAACAAACGAACATACACAGGAAAACAAGAGCACCATTATCATCAGGAAAACGTTTCCTCCTTCCCCTTCTCTTCTTCCCTGTGCCCCTTCCTCCACCCCTCGTCCTCCTTATTCATCTCTCCTCCCTCAACCCCAAAAAAAAATCAGGATGGGCGGGTGTCTTGGACATTTGTGTTTCTCCAAGGCACTAGCAGGGATATACTGACACTTGAAAAGGCGCGGGAGTGATATTTCGCATTTGTGTTTGCTTGTACCACAGCCCATATGATGCAACTCATGTTTTGAATTGGCGGAACCTTCATCATACCCCTGGTGGTCCTTTTTATGTTTCTCGCTCTCTCAATCTCCCCTTCCTCGTCGGAATATCTTTCGCCTGCATTATTTTCAAAGCTCACAAACAACATACCCTTACACCCATACACCATTGGCTCATATTACAACAAGGACTCCATCTCCTCTCTAACCTTCACTAATGCGCTATTTTCATACACGCCTCTAACCTCTATGATAACCTGTTTATGTGATAATTATACTCTCTAGTGTGATGTTGAAGACAGTGACCTCGGTCTCGCGCGACTACCCCGCAACCTACGCGGTTTCGTTCTTGGGCCTCATCACCCAAATCGCCTACAGCATCTACTTCCTCCTCGTCTTTGCTGGTGTCTACGACTACTATTTCAACTCTGGAACCGCCTCTGGAAACAACCGCTCGGCTTTGTTCTATGTCCTCGTCGTCTTTTCAGTGTTTTCGTTCTACTGGACCTCCCAGGTGCTGTCTAACATTGTTCATACGACCATCTGTGGAGCCTATGCGACTTATTACTTCATGGCTGGATCCCCACAGGGTATGACCAAGTCACCCACCATCGAGTCCATGAAGCGCGCGTGCACGACTTCCTTCGGCTCTATCTGCTTTGGATCCCTGATCATTGCGATCATCCAGACGCTGAGGTTTGTTGCGAACATGGCCCGTGGAGACGGAGACGGGATCATGGCATTTGTCGCGTGCTGCATCGACTGTATCCTCGCCTGTCTCCAAGGAATCGCCGAATTCATCAACAAGTATGCATTCGCCCAAGTCGCTATCTACGGAAAGCCCTACATGCAAGCCGCCCGCGACACATGGACCATCATCCAGGACAGGGGTATCGAACAAATCATTAACGATAACCTTATCGGAAACGTCTGGGGCATGGCTGCCATCTTCTCTGGATTCCTTTCGGGACTGGGTACATACTTGTATCTTCACTTTGCTAAGCCTGCGTTTAACGCCAATGATCAGTTGACGATTGCGTTGGTTATTGTGGGCTTTGTGATGGGTCTGCAGATCTGCTTTACGGTCGGTACGGTGATTGACAGTGGAGTGGTCACGACGTTTGTTTGTTTGGCCGAGGACCCTGCGGCGCTGGCGAGGACCAAGCCCGATTTGTTTGCAAGGATCCAAGCTACCTGGCCCGAGGTCGTTCAGGTAATTTTTTTTTTTTTTTTTTTTCTCTTTCTTACATGATCCCTAATCCATGACCCACGATCCCATGATCGGTTATTTTCGTTTCAGGGTTTGGAGTATTGCAATTCATTTGAAGTACGGTTTTGGCAAAAGCAAAATTTAATTAACGTGTTCCTTTTTTTTTGTTCTTCTCCTGTTTGCATAATAGGGTGTTCGCTACTAAGCCAAAAGCCTAGAGCTAGCTTATCTGAGCATCATTCAACGCGCCACGTCAAGTCATCGCTTATTATCTTTGTCGTATCCTCCCCATCTATCCATTCACATACAACCGCCTTCTTCGCCATCTGAACATAATAAAAATGAATATACAAAAACAATTTAATGAACTGTTGTGAATAATGAAATAAAAAAATAAAAAAAAAACTATGATACAAGATGGAAAAGTAAAGTAACAGGAAGGCAAATGAGGTAAAGAGTAATCTAAGAGAAGGAAGGGATGGAAGAGTGTGCAACAACCCTGCCCGAGATGACCGGTGTGTCCATATCAATACTCATCGGCGACAAGATCTGAATCTGCTGCTGCTGCTGATGCTGACCCTGAACTTGCTGAACCTGCTGAGCATGTTGCTGATGCTGATGCTGATGGGGCGGCTGAGGGGAAGGTGCAACAGCAGGCGGCTGACTCCACTGGAAATAGTCATCATACAACAACGAATTCTGCTGTGTCAAAAGCGGCTGCCGATTATCCTTGGGCTGCAACTGCAGATCCTGTTGTTGCTGTTGCTGGTGGTGGTGCTGGAGGTACCGGATTAATGAATCAGGTGTGGACTGCATCTCGGCAAAGGCCTCATCTGACATCATGAAGGAATCCAAACCGGGCGAGATCTGGGTTGTGGTTGGTGGGCTCTTGGAGTCTGTAGGGAGGCGACCCCCTCGGCCGTCTGATCCATTGTTGACGTCGAGTCCGGGAACTTGTAGTGATGGTGATCCGCTGCTGGTTGTTGTGGTTGAAGAACTACTCACACTCATCGCTTGCTGCTGCTGCTGCTGTGGCTGTTGCTGCATCCGACTCTGAGTAGCCATAGAACCAGGAGGCAAGTTGTTGATGGTCGTGGGCTGCTGCATAAAGGCATTACCACTGCTGGTCGCAGGGGCAGCGGGGGTCTGCTCCATCATCATCGGCGTCATCTGGAACGAGCTCGACAAAAAGTTCAAATCTCCGAGTGGCATCGCGAAGTCAAATATCGAATCCATGGGCTCCTTCTGCAAATGCGTCGCCGTTTGGTGACTGTAGCTGCTTCCATAGACAAGGGGTGGATAAAAGCCAGGGCTAGAGAATCCTGCTGCCGACGCCTGATGCTGTGGTTGTGGCTGTTGTTGATGCTGGTAGTGCTGATGCTGCTGTTGGTGCTGGCGGAACTGGCTCATTGGTGTTGGTTGTTGTTGAGCCATGGTGGGTGGGGGTGCATATCCAGAGGTAAAGCCGCCAGGTGGTCCCAGAGAAAGGGAGGACGTCATCTGAGCCTGAGCTTGTTGCTGTTGGAGTTGCTGCTGTTGCCTCTGGATAGTCGCGTTCTGTCGCATGTCGATCGACTGTGAAATCGATTCCTGCTGTTGGTGCTGCTGAGCGTACACGTTGAGCAAATGTTGACTAACATCAGCGGGACGTCCTGCCGCAGTCATCATGGACGCGTTGGGCGCAGACATCACGGGTTGTTGTTGTTGCTGTTGTTGCTGTTGCTGCTGTGCCATCATAAAGTTGCCTTGACCAGGCATCGACTGCGGTGGTTGGGCGATGGGTTGGCGATACAACAGATTTCCATCGGCTGCTGACAAGGCATGCGAGCCAGCCTGTGGAACGGACTGTGCCTGATTGTGGTCCATATTTGGCCAGGGGTTGGTGATTGGGCTGGTCGTGCTGGGAGTGGTGGAGTTGGAACTCGAGTTGGAATTGGATCGAGGCTTGCGTTGAGAAGCGCGTGGAGGGGTGAATGTCGCTTCGGACTTGCTGACTCTTGCCTGCTTAACAGCCCGTGGGTTCGCCAAATCATCCGCTTCCGTTGGCCGCTTCTCCGTCGGCGAGACTTCTCCTGACTGTGTCTTATCCTGACCATCCACCTGGGATTCGACAGAGACGCTCGTATTGTCGCTGGAAGTAGTTGACTGTTGCTGCTGCTGCTGCTGCTGTTTCTGTTGTTGCTCGGCCAAGAGCTTAGCCTTCCACTGACGCTCAAACTCCTGGTTGATTTCCTGAATCTCGAGTTGGTTCATTCGGATCCGCTGCTCCATCAACTCCTTCTCCTCCATGCCCTGTTCTTTCTCATCCTGGATCGATATCTGCTGAACTTTGCGGGATTCCTCTGTCGTCTCTGACAACCGACGCTTTTCCTGGTTGGCCTCGTCGATAACCTGCATCTCCGTAGCGCGTCGCCACAAGGCAATCAGACCCGAGTCACTCTTGAGGAACGAGCTGATTGAGGCCAGCTTGCTGCTGACAACCATCTTGGGTGCCGAAGCGTGTCCCTCCATCACGCCGCCGTGAGCAGCCTCAGCTTCTGTCCGATCCACCCCAACGCGTCCTTGACGGTCTGCATCCATGATCTTCTCCTTGGCCTTGAGCGCAGTGACCGCACTGTCGGAAGCATAGTCGTGTAATCCATGAGCATTGTGCGAGACGACTTGAGGGACGACAATAGCACCACTCGCTGCCGAAGAGCTGATCTTGGACTGGATCGAATAGAGGTCGCGAATGATGTAGAAGAACTTGTCCGCCATCGCCCAATACGACTTCATGGTCTGCAAAATCTTGACGTGCGTGCTTAGATTCCTCCGCGCTCTTGCCGCAATCACCGGATCCGACGCAAATGCGTTCGTAATGTGACTATCAGGTAGAGTAGAAGACTGTCAGTGTTAAATGGAGCGTTGACTTTGAGCAGGAAACCGAAAACATCAGTTCTCATAACAACAGCAGATCGCAGATACATACATCGTGGCAGTGGTAAAGACAGGATAGGCAAAGAAGGAAGAGATAAAGACGCGGGGAGGGCAGGACTGGTTGCTAACGAAATCCAAGACCTCAGAGACCTTGCTGGCAGCCTCTGCACACCGTGCAACCGAAGTTTCGACAAAGTTGGAATCTATTGGGAAACTGGCCTTATCAGCCGCAAGGATGGGTCGGTGGAGTAGGACGACCGATGTGTGATAGATAACGTGCATAAAGACGATCATGCAGCCCTCGCTCTTGTCCTTGACTCTGGAGGCGTTCTCGACCGAGTAAGAGTGGTGAGGGGGAACGGAGCTCAGCCAGGCATCCAACGCGGCATTGATGACCGAGAACTCGGATCCAGGCTCGTTGGGTGGAATCGACTTCTTGGCCCTGGGTCGGTTGACGTACTGCGAGACCTTGCCGAGGACAGCCAGGATCCTGATCAGGTAGGCGAAAGAGCTCAACGAAGGAACTTTTTGAGAAGAGTTCCCATCGGCAGTCGAATCGCGGCGCTCATTGTCAGAGAGATCCTCGCCAGGCAGGTCGTCCTTGCCCATATCCGTGGCGGCGGGTTTGCTCGATGGGCCGTCAGATGTGCCTGAATTAAGTTCCTCGTCCTCCTGGAGCATCTCAGTGACGACGGGTCGAGCCTCGTGCCAGGCATTGTCCTCACTCGGCAACAAGACCTCACAATCTCTCTCGTCCATCATCCTAGGGCGGCCTGAAGAAGACGAGGCAAGGACATCCATGATAAAGCAAGCCCAGAAAGCCCTTCGACGAGTCTCCCGCATAACCCAGTCGCCCTTGAGGTAAAAGACTGGGCTGCTATCCTCGCGGTTGAGTCCGAGTTCGAGAGCCATTCGAATGGCCATGCCTCCATACATCCAAGCGCGAGGTCCTCGTGCGGCGCCGTACTCGTACATGGAGAGAAACAAGAGCGCCTGGACGTTGGAGACGGTGGGTATATCAATTGAGTCGATGACGGCGCTGCGAACGTTAGTGGCAAAGGGCTCTCCTGCGAGGAAGGCGGGGGTGGTGACGACGTCGGGGTGGTTGGAGAAGCGGGCGACACCAGCGCAGATGCCGTTGAGGAGGTTGGGCGAGACCTTGCCTTCTCTGTACTGCTTCATGAAGGTATCGGGGTGGATGATGGGGAATTGATAGTAGACTGAGTCGAAGAAAAGAGTGATAAGATGGTCGAGGATGTCCTTGCGGGGGATCTCGTCCCTAATGCCGTAGATGGGTCGCTTGGATCTAATATGTGTTCCTGCAGTGATATTGATGCCAGCAAGCTGTGTGATTGAGGCAGAAGGGGCTGTCTGAAGATCCTGATAGGCTGAGAGAGCAGAGGTGTTGCCAAAGTATCGGTGATCACCGGTCCGATTATCCGAATGAATGCCATTGTTGTTGGTGGCGTCTGCACCGGGACGGTGACCCGAGGGAGGGTCGAGCATGTCCGGGTCAATGGCCCCGGGGCCGTGTTGGAGCATCTTTTCCATCTTGTCGAGCCGCTTCTCAAGCAATTCAATGTACCCCTGACGCGGGCCACGCTTCTTTAGTGACGGAAGATAGGTGCATTGTAACTCCAGCTTTGCGCAGTTTGCACAACTGGGCTTGAGGCCATCTATTGGGGAAAGCGCAGGCAAGAGCGGGGGGAGAAAGAACGGACAGAAAAGAGCAAGAGGGAGTCACGAACGTTGTGGGGTTAGGGTCGACGGGCTTGCTTCCGAGGGGTGGAATATTGTTTGGTCATTAGAGAGTTGTGTATATGATGTTCGTTGTGTGGTTGAAGGGAGTGAATTAGGGAATCCGATCTTTGCAATTGCGCAATCTCATCCGCTATAGTGTCCAACGGTAGTTATTGTTCCCGTTGGAAGGCGAAGGAAGGGTGTTGCGTATATGCTTATGTGTTGTTGTGTGTGCGTGTGTGTGTGTGTGTTGCCACCAATTCGTTGACAGAGAAACCAATTGATAGAAACAATCAAGGCGTGAAGTCTTACCACACTTGATCTTTTTCTTTCGACAGGGATCGCATGCCTGTGTGAGACGTTTGCGCTTGATGGGCGCTGATCCGTCTGCTTGCTGTTGCTGGGTATCGTTGTCTTCTTGGTCGTTGTCATTGTCGTTGTCATTGTCGTTGTCGTTGTCCTCTTGGTCGTGGTCGTTAGTGTCGTCGTGGTCATGGTCGTGGTCGTGGTCGTGGTCGGTGCCAGATTCTGACTCTTGCCGTTGTGCTCGAGAGGGTTGTTGTGGTGGACGGGCCTTGGTTGCGCTGTGCTTTGCCATTATGTATGGGTTTGAGTGCTGTTGTTGGCTGTTGTCGTGGTAAGGGTGCGGTTGTTGGTTTCTTTTGTTGTTGACACTTGAGACAGAGACAGAGACAGAGTTGCACGGTACGAGCGAATGAAAAAAGGGGGGCAGGTGAAAGCTTATTCCTGTGGACCAATTCTCCACTCGTGGCGATAACTGACTACCAGTGGAAGAGGGTGGTGTTGTTGTCGTTGGTGTTGTTGGTTGCTTTAATGGTTGGATGGGTATGTGTGTGTGTGTCGTGTGGAAGGTAGGGTTGTGGTCGTAGTACGTAGAAAGAGTGAGAGCGAGAAAGATAAGACAGAAAATAATAAGTGTAAAAAAGGTAGAAAATAGAACAACGGCAGACGGTGGATATAAACAAAGTTGAGTTGGTCGTCGTTAAACTAGGGAGGGAGGAGAAGAGTGAGCGAATGAACAGGAGTGGATGGAGTAATGAGATTCGTTCAGTGAAGAGTGAAGAAGAAGAAGAAGAAGAAAAAGAACGGCTGTTATGATGAGAGGAAGGTGAGGAAGTGAGTATGAATAGAACTGATATGTACAGCCCTGCCGCGAGTAGAGGGTGGGAGAGTATGGGTGGATAAAAGAATGGTAAGGGAGATTGTAGGAAGAAGGTGAAGAGAAGAAGAGGAAGGAAAATAAAAAAGATAAGTGAGCAAATAATACAGAGAGAGAGAGAGAGAGAGAGAGAGAGAGAGGGCAAGTGAGTGAATGGAGTGAGCAGATTCTAAGGGAGAGGGTCCAAACACCAATTGGATCGTGTTGTTGTCTTGCGGAGGATAATAACAATGTGGATGCAGACTTGAACAAGAGAAATGAAAAAGGAAAAAAACACCACGCTTTTTATATTTTGGAGCAAAACACGCCGCCTTTTACTTTTTTTTTCTTTTCATGAATGAATTGACTGAGTTGATTGAACTGATAAAACGAAGGGCTTACTGATTGACTGATTGACTGATAACTGAAATGAAGGATGTTATCAACTGCGGTCAGGTTCATTGCCAACAGAGGCTTTAGGGCAACGGCCACGGCCACTCCCACGACTACGGCAAGCTGACACTTGCATACATGAAAATGCAGGCACACGTCCCAATTGATAAAAAAAAATCACCTGCTGCCATCGGCCATCACAGCTCATCGCGTTAGCTCACTTTCTCTTTCCTTTTCATCTTCTTTCTCCTCACCCTCTATACTGCCTCTTCACTCATGCCCACAACATTCATTCGACAATGCTCTCGAGAACTAGCCTACATTCTCAACGCCAACTCTCTGTCTCTCCTTCTCTTGCATCCATTGGAAAAGGATAGATACTATGCGCCAAGTACGTCCTTATTCTCCCACATCCTGTGCAACCAAAAAAGAAACCTTTTTTTTTCTTGACTCTTTCTCGATTGTCAATAACCTTCATGCTCCAAATGCCTGAATCCCTTCCGTTGTCTCTGTTTTTATGGTACTTGTTGAACACAAACATAAAATATGCTTTCGTGCATTACACCGTTGTTCATCATAAACCGTCCTTTTCTTGATCTAGCCCCCCAATCCTCTTCTGCTCATACCCTTGTCCGCCTGTCACCCATTGATTCAGTGATAAAAACGATTAACGAAATGAGCAACATTTTTGACCCATATCAAGGGTTTGGTGAGGGACAAGCATAAAAATAAGCCCCTCAACCAGACTGGATATATGAGAATGGGGATAGTCGGCTCCAGTAACATGAGCAGTAGGGAGTGAGGTACCAGAATTAAGGACAAAAAAGAGTGAGCTACAACTCAAGCGTGTGAGAACTGAAGGTTCCAGGGCCAGTTGTGACACCAAAAGGAACATTCCTCTCATCTCAACTCAACCCAATTAGTGCACTATGGCAACCATAAAAAATCAAGATTGGATGGCCTGCTCAAGAATAGCGTAGACGTAAAGCACATCAATAAACGCCATCGTCCCTGAACTCGAACTCTTTCTTCTCTCCTGTCCTCTTCCATCCACGTCTCCTTTCACCCGCAGGCATTCTTCTTTCTTCTTCTCTCAAATGCATAAACGTAGCCATACTGCTCTCTCTCCGCTCATTCTGGACCGAGGAACATCCTTTTTTCTTTTCTCCTTCAACCGTTTTCGACACCAAGAAGGGAGAGGGGCGATAGAATCGTAGCCTCTATGTGATTTCTCCGGATTTATGGTTCGACACCGGATCGTCACCATGCAAATACCCTAGAGGTCCAACCTCACCCTTTGGACATTTTTGTATCTACGAGACAACCTAACACATAACAGGTTCCGAAATGAACAAAGGAAAACGTTGCCTGTTCCCCACTTTATCGGAGTAGTTTGACCCTTCATCCCTTTCGTTTTGATCTTCAGTCTTGTTCCCCGGATGTCTTTGGACTTTTAATGTTGGGAGATGAAAGAGGAGTGAGATGGTCTCGTTTTGGGATGCATGACAGAAAAAAAAAACTCAGAGACCAATGAACTTGAGCGTTTTTGACTCTGGCACTCACGCTGGGTGAAGGAACGAAGGTCATGATTAGCTCTTCTATGTTTGTATCTTTTAGGGATCGTTTCTTTTTTTGTGTTGGTTTGGTGACAGCCATGCTGTACTTTCTCGGTTTTTCTTTGGCTTACTAACTTTCTCCGCTCTTTCTTTGATGGTAGTATACCAAGGATTTACTAGTCTGGAAGGAACAGGGGGAGTGAGAGGGCTTCTAGGGCCGTAGACCGATACATTCAGAGGCTACTACATTTTCTTGCTTGATTTACACTCAAAGACCACGCGATGCCTCCCAACGTCAAAATGTCATTACCAGAAGCTTTTGCAGCTAACTACTACATCTTCGGCAGCCAGTGTTTGTGAACAACGACCGTTCTTCACCTCATTTTTTTTAACGCTAGCGGTCAGTTCAGCTGTTTCTCTGCAGGTTTCTGAACAATAATCGACGGACGGAATGATGAGGTTGGCGGGCAGTTTGAGGCGTGCACCTATTGTTGATTATGGAACCTCATTGTTCCTTTTTGCCTGAAAAAGAAGACAGAGATGTCCTTCATTCTCCTCATTCTTCCGGCGCCGCACCGCTCTGACTGCAAGTATCTCTCGGCCTTTCTTTCGCCTACTTTTCTGGGAACAGGATTACCCTACCTCTGGCGTGAGAACAGGTGTCCAATGAGAAACATACAAGTAAAAATCAAAGGACGTGCCGAGGACAAATAAGCATGTCAGTTTTGAATATATAAAACAGAGAGCTCCATTGTTATCTCTTCATAATCGTCTGATATCTAAGCTACAAGATCACTGGTTGGGGTACCGCAACAAAGGATGAAGAAGTAGATAGAGACGAGCGCATGTGTTACGTCGGGTCGCCATCCGACGCGTCAACGAAAGAAATGAGGCAAGAGGATGAAATATCTATAATCATCATCATCGTCATAATAAAAACAAGAGATTTTTCTCCTATCGTTCTCTTATGTCTATGGGAACAAACAAACAAACAAGTCGGCCAAACCGTAAAAAATGCTTTCTCCTTTCCCACTTTTTTCTACTGGCAATGCAATTGTTCATTACTCATTTTTTCTCCTGGCGTCCTATTTATGTTCTTTCAAGGGTCCAGTTTCCTGCTTTTTCAACAATTGCGTGATCATGGTACCCTATGAACGTCTCCTCTTTCTTTCACGCTTACCTTCACCTCCTTGTGAAAGACAACCTGGCGTCTCCATGTTTCATTCGTCCAAAATTTCCGAGTACTCTGACCTGCCTTATTTTGATCACTCACTTTTTATCACTTTTTAACCCTGGCGCCGGAACAAGATAGGGAGTAGGAAAAAGAAAATCCTAGCGACATCATTGGCAATGTCGAAAGGGATTTGAAAATACAATAGGCGATCCTTTTCTCAAACTTTTACGTTCCCTTTTTTTTTCTCAGCCATCATCCGCACCCCACATACAAAGCTAGACGTACGTTTAAAGACGTTAAGAAATTGTGGATACTTCCCTCCTCCTTCCTTTCACCTTTGGCCGGACAACAAAACGGCCATCAATGGTCATCATTTATTGTTCTTGATGAGGAGAGCCAGGAATGCGGGAGAAAATGAAGGAGGTTCAAGGAATAATTATGACGCCGGCCACTAGGAAAAACTATTTGAAGATCACTTTCAGTCCTGGCCTCCGGAGGTTCGGAGAGGGGCTAACGACATTGTTTCATTATTGGTTTACGTTGGTAGTGTGGCAAGAACAGTCGAGGCGTGCGTGAATCTTTGGACGTTGTACATGTGAATAGTTATTAGAGCTGGTACTGGTTCCTTATTTCCAAGAAATCACCCGCTTGTTGCCACTATCTGTCACCACACTTCTTCGACTGATAGTTCCCGCGTGAGCCCAATAAAACTCCTTCGCCCACAGTAGGTAACGCGCCTGCATCTTTGGAACGGACACAGGTTCGAACAATATATTTTTTCAAGATTGATTTTTTTGTGATGCCCAAGCCACAGAAGCCACATGTGCCACCATTTTCTTTCCTCTACACTTTCGCAAACCCTTTTCTCTTCTTCACACATCTCATCAACACATCATCACGTCTCCGCAAGACCTCAGTTGAACCACATCGTCCATCAACTGAACGACGTCAACCACCGCGACGCGACCTTTTCTTGCCAGCAGGAGCACAAGGACGCTTACCACCACTACCATAGCAGGAGTACAAACGCCACAACCAAAAAAAAAAAAATGTCGATATCTTCACCGGCTCCAAAGCCTCTACCACCACTGGTCACGTCCGACCCACGGTTGTTCTACACCATCAACGTCTCGGGTGAGAACTTTCTCGTCAGCCATTCTGCCCTTCAATACGACTCTCCCAACTTCTTTACCGATGGTAACTCACCCACCTCTCTCACACGCCTATATAATCATTATCTGGTCACACAACATATTCGCGTTTTTTTTGTGTTTGCTGAGAGCTATGCCTCTCGCTGATATATGTATATCCACATCTCTAAAACGCGACTATTCTCATGTCCAACTAACGACTGAATTCACTTCCCTTTCATCTAATAACCTTCAACCTCTAGTGTTCATGAACCCACACAGGGAAGAATACAACTCCCGCGTACTGTACATCAACCGCAACGCAGACGTGTTTAAGGATATCGTCAAACACATGCAGGGGTACTATGTTGCCGCCCGGGATGAAGTCCACCTCGAGAACCTTGTCATGGACGCCCACTTTTTTAAACTCAAACGACTCGTTGAGAACCTTCGCCAGACCATGTAAGTTCATTATTTGTTTGCTTGTTGTTGTTTTTTTCTTCTTCCTTGGAGTGTTTGTGAGCTGAGATTGGAGGAGGTGCATAGTCAAATTGAAGAGATCGTTGACGCCATTTATTATCCCGGATAATTATTTTCGCTCTTATTTATGCTACATTTCAATTGGCATTATTCATCCCACCCTACTCTTCTATCCCCTCTGACCTTCCTTCACTCATCTTCAAATAACGAAATAGGTTCATAAACGTGAGCGGGACAATCTTCAAAGTCTCCCGAGAAACAATTCTAAACGACTCGCCCAACTTCTTCGCCCTCCTCGAACCCTTCTCCGACCGAAACCTAACCCCTACATACTTCTGTCGATCCCCAGACCTCTTCAAGGATATCCTCTCCCATCTCCAGGGGTACGAGATCCCCATCCGCGATAAGATCCATCGGATGAACCTCCTCAAAGAAGCCCGGTACTTCAAGTTGAATAACTTAATCTCCAAGTTGTCGTTGGGGACAGAGTATGTGTATTCGGGATTCCCAACCCGGCCGGAGGAGAGGATTAAGCCAGAGGTGACGATGGTGTTGAAGAATATTAAGGTCAAGCATGTGATCGTCAAGGGGTGGCGGGAGTTTGTCGCGTCTTCTTCGAATATGCAGCGTGGGAATGGTGCGGGCGGAGTAACTTCGCCACCACCTCCGGCACCGGGTGCTACACAGTCGCAGCAGCTTGTTGCGGCGGCTTCTGGAGTTCCGACTGGGTACCCCAAGGATACGTCAGGAGGATCTTACTTCCCACACCAATCACCAAGCAACGCCAATAACAACCCTTCATCCAACAACCCAAACGCCTCAACAAGCTCTGCAACATCCCAATCCCCCAACCTTTCTTCCACAACCGACGTAACTATGCACGACAACTCCACAAAAGAAGCCATCCTCCAAGCCAACAAAGGCCTCGTCTCCTCTCCAGACCTCCAAGACCTCCTCTACAAACCCACACCCGACATCGAACCCCTTGCCCTCCTTGTTGAGCTCACATCCACAGAACTCTTTGCCGTCTGGCCCGGGTCCGTCAACTCTTCCATGTTGGGCGATCAACACCTTTTCGTATACCGGGATCAGGATCTGGCACAGCTCAACAAGATCTGTAAGCGCCTCGGACTCTCCCAACTCACAATGGCCGCAAATGTGGTCAAGCTCTCGCCGAATCTGTTCTTCCACCTGGATGGGCATTCGTACAAGGGCCAGGAGGAACTGGAACCCATTATCAGGAAGTTGGCTCTGTCGTCCGCACAGGTGACACCGCCCGGGAGGGCATTGAGGTTGTTTTTGGGAAGGGCGCTAGTGAGGGTTGGATGTAAATCGGGCCAGCTGGTGATGACGATTGTGAAGGCTGAGGGGTGGAGTTCTGATAAGGAGTATAATGCTTGTCGAAAGTACCTTTCTGACGACATGCGCGATACCACCTCCATCTAGTTTTTGTTAGATCCACACCCGCTCTTTCTTAACACGTACACGCTGTCCATCCTTTTTTTTTTTTTTTTTCTTTTTTTTTTTCTTTTCTTTGCGGCACAATTGCTCCGCAAGCACGAAAATAAACTGCAGGGAAAAAAAAAAGAAACAAGGATCTCGTAGCTTATGGAAAACTCTTTTCTTGATGTGAGGTTTTTTTTTAATGTTTGATGAACAACAACTATGCCGTCAAAAAAAAAATACTACAAATGGTAGTTGCGTTGTTTGTGCCGTGTGTGTGTGTGTGTTCTTGTGTTTAAACTGGTATTTGCTCAACATTATCCTTTGCCTCCTGCCACGATCCCAAGTTCTAATTCATCATATAACGTAGAGCAAAACATGGGGTAAGTAACAATTGCCGCTCCTTTTGTATCGGATGAAAGGAGAGGGGGTAGAACAAAGTAAATAAAAAAAAAAGTAGATTACCTTTTGGCACCACTTTTGATGGGCTTTGGCGTAGGCGAGCAAAATGTCCCGGAGATCCTTGGTCTTTTGCAACTGGAACCGGTCCAAGTCGCCCTGAACCGCACGCGAAATCTTGTCCAAGTCGGAATTCGTTGTCTCCAACTGCTCCTCCAACTAATAGTCGTGCACGAAAAATACATTAGGACTTGTCAGTACTTTTGGTGGAGCAGAGAAAAATAAATTGTGTAGCGACAATACCCAATACCTAAAATGAAGAAGAGGACTCACCTGTACGATGGCGTCGCGGGTTTTGCCAATGTTGTTACGGCGGGTCGCTTCAGGGTCAACATCGACGATGCTATGAAGAGTATGGCTGAGTGCACTGAAGACGTTCAAACGCGTGCTACGACGCTTCACAGTGCCACTGGAAGGAGGCGAGTGGGTGTGGGCATAAGGGTTGGCAGGGGGCAGCTGGGCATAGGGGTTGGCGGTCGTATCCACATGTCCATCCGACGAGTCCGTTCCTGCAGCCTTTGGTGCTGAGGTTGAGGATGTGCGTGCATAGGGGTTAAAGTCGGCAGCCTCATCTCCATTCTCAGTCGGCGAGTGGATACTCTCAGGTTCGTTCGTGAAGGTTCCTTCCTCAGAGATCGAATGGTCATCGTCGTTAAGAGTAGCCGTCTCGCCGCGAGCAGTAGTTCCTGAAGTGGTGTTGTTGTTGCTGTTGGTTTGGGTACCACCAGTGGATCCTGAGCGCTCACCCTTGTTTAGTGCGGATTCGATCCTCTTGGCTTCAGTCTCCATACGCTCCAAATTCTCCAATGAGCTCCTCTTAGCCTCCAGCTGATCAGCTGTGCTCTCGGACTGAATGTGCTTCTGGTGTCTGAATTTAAGGATCGCCTTGATAATGCTGGCATACTGAACATATTCCTGCATCGGCTCGTTGACATTGATCTCCAGTGCTTGCATCTATTATAACCCGAGGTAGGAGCAAATTTAGTCTTAGATTCTTCTTGGTATTATATTACTTTGCGCAAGATGTATTGGTGATGAAAGCTCACCAATGCAGTGGTAGCCATGAAGCTCGAATCGACGGCCTGTCCAATCTTTTCGATAGCGTTGGCAAGAGGAACGCAGTCCGACTCATTCAGACTGAATCCGTTCAATGTCGCGCCCAAATCCGAGTTGTCATTCGCGATTTCTAATTACATGTAGCATTGCAGACGCATGACATATCAGTCAACAAGCCATGAGGTACTCAGCGGTGAGAATTTGCTAATCTTCGGTTGAACACTGACGATAACTAACCTCCAAGCTTGCGGACGACCTTCTTTTGGCTGCGATCCATGCTTCCTGACAACTGGTTGGAGAACTTTTGAGTGAAGACCTCGCTATCAATGAAGCGAGGGTTAGGCTCCCTCAAGATTTGAGGAGGAACTCCACCAGGATGTCCTGTAGTACCAGTACCTCCTGGAGATGACTGCGATGAAGCCGAGGGTGAAGGAGGCTGATCATAGCCCTGTCGAAGAAGATTGGCTGAAGAAGAGCTGGCTGTCAAGGTGGCGTTCAATGCGTTCTTGGGCAACGTCGAGATAGGAGGGCAATGCATCAACTCGGTCTATCAGTTGTTGGGCAAGAAAACCGATGGAAATACAGCGCGGTATTAGCGTAAAAGTTAGTCTTGAGACATCTCAATGGGTAAGCAACTCCAGCAAAAGGAACACTCCTCCCTCGGACAGGTCGATGAACAAAGAAAAAGGGCAAAACATACCCAAGAAACCCCCGTCTCCAAGAAACGATGGAACACATGTTCGTAGGACAAGATCTCGTGCTTGGCCAGTCTGTTCAGGAACTTTTGCAACATGCGCTTGCGCTTCTCAACCATCGCCGCATCCTCCTTGCTCTTGTTCTGGATATTGGCGTAGTTGGCTATCATATGAGCGAGTGTTAACATATCTGTTAGCACTCATCTTTTTCTTTCTTCAGTTGATAACAGTAATTTACATAGTGCAAAAAGTAGAGGAAACAGTGTCATAGGTGAAAAAGAGTCAAAGGGACTTACAAATGGAATGCTTCTCTGGGATGGGAGGAACAATCAACGTTGGGTAAATCCTGCAGAGCACCTTTCGCAATGACTCGAACTCTGAGTAGCGTCTCTTCACTTCGTTTTCCTATTGCGTTCACAAGCAAGAGCGTGTCATACGTGAGTGGGTTATTACGTTGTCGTTGTTGTCAGTGCCAAGCCATTATTCGGCGTCCTTTTTTTTTCCTCCTGTTCCACTGCGCATGCACGGAGGTGACCTGGCTCTTGTCAACAGCAGCATAGTAAACGAACAATAAACAAGAGGACAAGGCAAAGGCATACCCCGACTTTGATGGTATAGGCGACAAAGGCGGTAGCGGTGAGGCCATCGGCGACCTTGGTGGCAGAGGTGACGAGGAGGGTGGTGTGGTTGTTGTGAAGGAGGGTAGAGATGGAGCAGCAGGTGGTTCCGGGGGCAGCACGAGGGATGGTTGTGAAGGCCATGTAGGGCTCGAGTGCGGGCGGGTGTGGTGGAGGGGTGTGGGGTTGCAGCACGTCCTTTGTGCTTGCGTCTTCTGTGTCTGAGTATGACATTGCTTGGTTGGTTCGAGGTTGTCGTGAAGGTGAAGGAGAGGGTGTTTGTGCAAGGATGAACCAAAGGCTGAAAAAAGAAAAAAAGAAAAAAAAAAAAAAAAAAAAAAAAGGAAAGGGAAAGGAAGTGCGAAAAGAGAGGGGAAGGAGTCTATCTCTGTGCGTGTGTCTCTCGATGTGTGTGTGGGTTTGGGACACGGGCACAAAGGGACAGAGCAAGAAAAGGGCCAGCTGGGCTTCAAGCGTTCCAGTTCAGTTCAACTGTCGTCAAAGTCAAGGGGGAGAAAGTCAACTCAGAAGGGCACAGGTCACCTGCTGACTTTCTCTAATTGCACATTGCATAATTGACAATGGACTCTGGCAACCACCTTCCATGTCTTTACCACACAACAAGGAAAACTAGCTTCGACCGGGACAAGCATAGAAAAACAAAGAAACATTGGTGCAAACCAAACGATTTTAAATAATATCTATACCAGCAACATCATTGGCACAAAGCCCCTTTCCCATCTCCTATCCAGCTCGCCAATTGCCACCAATACAAACTCGCCTACTGGACCATCTAACCACCTCCTCCTCCACCCCGGGGGCTCAGCAACAACTCAAAGGCCATTGCCAACGACAAATTGCAACAGCCTCTAACCTGCTTCTCCTCCACCAACAACCACCTCGGGGGATCGCCACTCTGTTCTTGAAGATATCTTCGACGTTATATCGACAACATCCTTCCTGCCTCCATCCCATCCCGAAATCCAGCTGGGTCCTCAACATCTAGTTCTTGACCTCGAATAAATAATTTAAAAAAAAAACAACTTGTGGGCCGATAGGGTCGTGTCCCCAGTAGGTTAAGGACACGCCCCAATGTCTTGACCAACAAACAGCATGGTCCCGCGTCTTGTAGGTTGATAGTGGCGGGTAGGGTTGTATCTCCAGTAACTTGAAGGAGGAGGAGGAGGAGGGCGGTAGATAGGGTCATATCCCAGCAGATTCTGACGAGGAAGTGGAATACAAAACAGAAACCCCTTCGAATCCAATAAATGGATGCAGGTAAGAGGATGGGGAAGGCACTAGAGAATATAAATCCTTGCCAGCTATGCAAAGAGTTTATTGATTCTTCAACCGATCCGTTTGTTTTTTTTTGTTTGTGTTTGGCTTTAGAAAAATGTATGGTGATATACAAACAAACAAAAAGTGTTTTTTTTTTGTTGTAACTTACCTTTGGCCCGTCTCTTATTATAAACGTTCACATTCCTGTCCACGGATCGATTGGAAATAGTGAAGGAGAGGAAGGGGTGTGAAGGGAAAAGGAAAGGGTGAAGAGAAATAAAAGGTATTTGTTGACATTTGGTGGAAAGATAACAGACGATGACAAAAAGGCGACACATACAACCCGTTGATGGTGATGGATTGATCAAGCTTATCAGTCGATCGTGATCACACCGCGTCGACACAAGAGATACGCGTCCTTACTAAAAGATATGTTCGCGTTTTCATTTTTTGAATGTTCTTTATTCATTGGAGAGGATGTTGAATGTGTATGGGATGGAAAGGAAAGGTTGCATTAGTGAGAGAATATTAAACAACGAGAGACTCGTAACGAAAGAAAAAGAAAAGGAAGAAGAATGAAAATGATACTAATAATAATAAAAAGACCTGCTTTTGTTTGTTATGTTTTTTTTTTCGTTTTCTGGTGTTGGTTTTTTCTACATGATGATTTGAGGCTCGGTGATGTTGGCCGAGATGGACTTGTGTGGCAAAATCGATCCTCCGTTGATATAGACCTCATCCTTGACAGTGACATAGTCGCCCAATACTGACGTGCCCTCCAAACGGGCCCAGCGACCGATCGTCGAGTGCCAGCCAACAATCGTGTTCTTGATCCAGGCGAAATCCTTGACAGATGAGCCCTCCAAGAGAACGCAGCGCTGGAGACGGACGCCGTCACCAATCACAACACCGGGTCCAATGACGACGTTGGGTCCAATACGGCAGTCCTTACCGATCTTGGCAGTGGGGTCGACAAGGACGTTGCCGCCGTGGACGTAGCCAGAGTTGGGGTTGGCAAGAGCACCGGGGTTGCACTTGTTGACGTTGGCGAGGTAGAGGCAGGTACCGGTCAAGAAATCCTTGGGCTGACCAACATCCATCCAGAAGCCCTCGAGCGTGAATGAGTGAAGCTGGTGGTCGGCGGCCATGGCGGGGAAGGTCTCCTGCTCGATCGAGGTGGGCTTGAGCTCAATACGGTCCAGAATAGCAGGGTTGAAGATGTAGATACCAGCGTTGATCTTGTTACCAACAAACTCGACGGGCTTTTCGACGAAGCGGTCGATCATCGAGCTCTCTGACTTGTTGACAATGACACCGTACTTTGAGGGCTCCTCGACCTTGGTAACCTATTTAAAAATAACCGAGACAAACAGTCGGGGACAGAGAGAGCGAAAGGGTAAGGTCAGCACTCCAGCTTTGTTTCTTTTTTGTTTTTCCCTGGCCCACATTGGCGATTGTTTTCCTTTTCGCCTTGACCCATGTAGGGCAACTGTTGCTTGATTTTTGTTGTCAATGCAACCATCGTCTTATCGATGGTCAAGAAATCAAGAATCTTGCGCATAAACAAACAAAAAAAAAAAAAATGCATGAAAATAATCGTGTTTGATTTGATTCTGTCCAACGTACCACAATGGTTCCCTCGTTGCCGTGAGCCTCGTGGAAGGCCTTGAGTTCGTGGAAGGGGAAATCGCAAATGACATCAGAGTTGAGGACAAAGAAAGGAGAGTCGTCCTTGCCGAGGATATCGCGAGCAAGGGCCAAAGGACCAGCTATAAACAATTGAACCAACAAGGCAACGAAGGGGAGGGAAAAAAAGAAAAAGGGTAGGAAGAATGATAGAAAATAAAGGGGCAGAGGATGGAAGAAGAAGAGAAGAGGAGTAGAGGGGGCAGTAAAAGGACGAAAAGGAAGGAGAGAATGCAGGAAAGGTTAGGTTAATCAACTTGAACAGAGTGTTGAGACTTATATCGACAAGAGACAATGCATACTTGAATGCCCTTCCTCGCTTTTAGGCTCCCTCCCTTTCATTCTGCATCCCTGTAGTGTTCGCTCCTCACATATCAATCCCCCTAAGGGGATCGAGAATGAACGAGAACAATACACGAGAAACGAAAGACGAAGAAAGAGGCCAGAAACAAAAACAAAAAAAGAGAATAACTTGCCTGTGCCAAGGGGCTCGGTCTCGACTGAGAATGTGATCTTGACATTGTAGATTTCCTCGTACTTCTGGAGGATGGAGACCATGACCTCGGGCCTGTAGTTGACAGCCAGGACGATATCAGTAACGCCAGCCTAAAGATACAATGCAAAACAATGCAGGTATTGGTTTAGCGTCAAGTTGACATACAAAGAAAATGAAGGGTTGCTGTTCTTGGCGCTCGCTTTTGTCCTGTTCTTCACTTCCTGAGAATAATCAATCGCCTTTTTTGTTCTGCTTATAGACTCGTATAGTTGTTGTCTCTCTCCTGTGGTAGTGGTGGTGGTCATGATGTAAGACGACCAGTTTGTTCATCTCTGTTCGCTCATCTGAGATCTCCTTTGTAGTCCGCCTTGTCGCGGGTGTTTGTGTAAGTGTGTTCTGTCGAGATGAGCTGATCACGACTGAAACTGAGTGAGCAAGTGCTGGCTGATTAGCACCCGACTCATTGTTCATATATAAAAGATAAAGGCATACCTCGGCCAAGGCCTCGATTTGGTGGAGGATCATGGGCTTGTTGGCGAACTCGACCAAGGGCTTGGGCATGGTCAAGGTAAGAGGACGCAGACGGGTACCGAAACCTATGGCACAAAGGGGGGAGGATACAAAGGTAAAGAGTGTCAATAGCAGTGTGGGAATACAAGGTCAAGCAGTAACAGTGACATAAAAAAGCGCGCGATGAGTATGTGTGAGAAAGGTAAGGAGCATACCACCGACAAGAATAAGGGCCTTCATGATGTATGTATGTGTTGTGTATGGGGGGTAAAAAGGGGAGAAGAGAGAGAGAGAGAAAGAAGTGAGAGAAGGAGTGAGGAGAGTGATGGGGGGTATGAGTTGGTTGATGAAGAAGAAGAAGAAAGATGAAAAAGAGATGATGAAAGTAGAAATAGAAAGAAGGCAGGCAGACGCCCTTTGTGGCCAGAGGGCTGTAGTATTAAAATTGAATTATTGCACTCAACCCAATTGAATAGGGGCACTGCACTCATTTCTTGGTGCGTGTGGGTGTGATGCGATCAATCACTGGCTGGCAAGTGGCTATTGATCATTATCTCTTTCTTCTCCATTACTGATCCTTTTTTTTTTTTCTTAGTTTGCAATATCCGTCTCTCATTGACCATGCTAGCCACCCCCTTTGTTCACTCTTCATAGTCTACCTTTCTTCATTCCTCTTCCTCTTCCTCTTCCTCTTGGTATCATTCCTCCTGCTCTTCTCTTCCTTTCTAGTCTACTCAACCACTTTCCATATACATCCAACCCGCGCGCTCAATTCATTTCATTGCAGTACCCATCGCCCTAAAATAATAATTAGTGTCCGCACCTTCTTCTTTTTTACTTTTCTTATCAAATTACAGGCTTCCACGTCGAAGCCCACTTCAAGGGGAGCCCTACTTTTTTTTGACAGCCAACTTTATATGTGGCGAGGGGATCTGAGATGTATTTTTAGCAACCCACTCGTTCATCCCTCACCTTCCTCGTTCTTCTCCTCCTTCGTCGCCGTCTTCTATTCTCTCCGCCCTCTGCCGTTCAAGGCTCCAATACAGCGTTTGATCGTCCATTCACCACCACCACCACTACTACTACCAATATCACACATTAAGATCTCTCTCTCTCTCTTTTTCTTGTTTTTGGACTCTATCGTCTGTGTACAAGTTGCCTGTGCTCACCCCCTCTTTTTATTGTTCAGTTCTATCTTTTTTTGGCTCCTTGTTCATACCCCCCCTCTCTCATTCCTCCTCGGTCAGGCTACAACAAAAAAAAATTGAGCACACCTTCACCTGTTTTCATTTTGAAAACGTGTCGTTTTTCGGTAGCATCGCTTTTTGTGCCCACGTCCCTCTGTATCTCACGCCTCATTGTGTGTTTTTGCTTTGTTGTTATTATGTCGTTCATAACAGAAATTCATTTTCTTAGTGTGCGACCATAGTCTCATTATAGACCAGGCACCCAGCACGGTGCTAGTCTAGGACCCAAGTCCAACAACTCACATGTTATATGCTATGGCGCTAAGAGTATGCTACTGCCATCGACAATAAAGAGAGAAACTACGCCAACAATATACATTGCCTCTTTTGCACCCACATCACCCATTGCACTCACTCACTCACCCAGGGTGTCACTGCCTTGTCATCCCTCACATACCAGCCACAGTTACTGTGTCACTCCTCGATTTAGGTTTTTTTCAGGCACAAATCACGTCTGAAAGGAGAAAGGCAGTCTCTTGGTATCAATTGATTAAATCTGATTGGACACTGATCCCATCAATCCAGCCAACGGGCGGGTGCCTCTTCTTCAACCTTCTGTGGTTCTACTGATGGCTTCTACCGTACTGTACTGTACTGCACTGTAGAGTACTTGTATGCACCTAGATGCCTCGTTAAAGTACATTGCCAGGAGGTATGTAGGCGGTGGCCCTTGCCTCATGTCTATTTCCTTATAGCTATCAAATCTATGTGATTCCAGCTACAGTGGTTGTCCTATGAACTGGACATATGAAGGAGGGACATGCGTGTGAAAGGTAAGGTTCCCCTGCCTCTGGTCTGCAAGTTTATCAGCAGCCAAAAGGAGCTTGTTGGTGTTGTCTTGAGCCAATTAGGTCTCGCACAGAACATGTCCCCTCTCAGGCCTTCTTTCTCTTTTCCCTCCCTCCAACGCACGCACTCAGCTTTCCACCTGCACTCCTCTTCCTACCCCAACAAAGATCCTCATCATCGTTTTTTTTTTTTTTAAACTCATCTTCCATTCTCTCATCGCTTCTTTTCTTTCCTCTTTTTTTTTTTTTTTATTCTTTTTTTTTTCTCATCACTCGCTCCTCCGAACTCCACCCACTTATACCACTCTCCTCCAAGATGACTGCCACTGCCGCAAACACCACCGTCTGGGACACCAAGACCCAGCAGTTCCACGGAGGTCAGGACTGGAAGTTCCTTAACAACTTTGTCGAGGACTTTTCCGTCACCACCAACTGCCTCGGCACCCCTGTCAAGGCCATCAACGCCGCTCGTGATGCTGTACGTTCTTTTTTCTTTCTCTTCTTCGTAACATCGAAAAAAAGAAGCCTACTCCTAGCTCGAGATTCTTGGATCTTGTTATACTCAACGCTTGTTTGTATTAGCGTCTCCCATGTCAAGAAAAACAAGAACTCTAACGTCCTATACACTCTTCCATGTACAACCAATATGAAACAATAGGTCGCCACTTGCCACCACTACCCCCCTGCAAACCAGGAGCCCGCAAAGTCGTCGTTGGCCGAGTGGATCTGGCCCGAGGCATGGCAGACCAACAGCGAGCGTCTCTTGCTTGGAAACGGTGCCTCCGAGTTGATCGATCTCGTCATCCGATCTGCTCCTCAGGGTTCCTGGAAGGCTGGTCCTTGGGATGTCCAGGTATGTACTTGGATCTTTTGTGTAGCTAGAAGGAAGCATGTCGACAGGATACACAAAAGAAGGACAGGTTTCTGTGGGGTTGGGGGAACATTGCGAAGTGCTCTCGGAGAGATGAGGTGTTTTGCCATGTTTTTTTTTTCTTTGTCCGCTTGTTCGCTGCGTTTTTCATTCATTTGGGGGACAATTTTTTTTTTCTATTCGATGGCTCGGTGGAGAGATGCGTGCCTTTCTTTCTTCTGCATGTGGAAATTGGAATGTGAGAAATAATCAATTCTGCAAGAAAGAAAATTAAGGCTTATGGGGGAGAAGAAAGAAAAAAGAGAGTTCTCATGGCCTGGTCAGCTCGAGTGAGTACATGAAGACAAACACCAGCAAACACTTGAACCAAGAAACCCACACGAGGAAATAAGAAAAAGAAAGATGTCGTGATTCAACAGATCAGGGCTCAGATCAGCTTTGCTCTCTTCCGTTTTTTTTTTTGTTGACTCCTTCAACTTTCTTTTTCTTTTTCCTATCTCGTGGGTGAAACGAGAAAACGACATGATAACAAATTCTAACGTCTCTTTCTTTATTTCAATCTGGCATAATAGTACAAGGAGTACCAGAGATCTGCAGAGACCAACGGCCGTGATATCCTCTCGCCCAAGGGCGACGACAAGGCCAACGTTGTCTGCATCGTCAACCCTTGCAATCCCACTGGAGATTACAAGTCCATTGACGAGTTGAAGACCTGGATCTTGGAGAACGTTCAGGACAATGGAGTCGTCGTCATCGGTATGTTCATCTCTCCTTACTGCTTTTGGCTTTGACCTTCAGAGTTCTTCATGGAACCACCTATAACATGACTCGGGATACATGAAAAAGAGATAAGAGTAACATTCATTTTCAAGATGACTAACGACCAATTCTTCACTTCTTTTTCTCGTGAAAACAAAACATTAAATAGACGAGTCGATGCAGATCTGGGTTGGACCCCACTTCCGCGAGGACTCGATGACCAACCAGACCGAGTTCCTGGAGAAGACGTTCAAGGAGCGCAACATTTCGATCTACGTGATCCACTCTTGGACCAAGATCTGGTCCTGCACAGGACTCCGTCTGGGCTCGATTGTCTGCCCCACCGTCTCTCACTGCGTCGAATTGAAGCGCATCCAGGTCCCCTGGTCCGTCAACAGCCCCGCATTGGCCTTCTTGGATGAGGTCGTCCGTGATAAGGAGTACCTCGAGGAGACCTGGAGAGTCACCCCCATCTACCGTGCTCAGTTGATTGAGCGTCTTGAGACCTTGGCTGGAGGTCGTAACTGGGAATACTTTGGCAAGTCGTACCTGAGCTGGGTGTGGGCGGATATGAAGGATGTTGCTGTTGCCGAGAAAGCTGTTGAGTTGGCTAAGGCTGCTGGTGTCCCTGTCCGTTCGGGCAAGCCTGGATATGAGCGTCCTACGTTTGTTCGTATTGCTGTTCGCGAACCCAAGCAGACTGATGTTCTCTTGAACGCCTGGAAGGACCTGTAAAGTCCTTTTTCTTATTTCCTTTTATCTGGGATCCCAGGGATCCCTACTTTCACATGTATCAATAGCCTCCAATATAGAAAAAATCAACCCCACAACTTTTTTTTACTGATTTTGCTTCCTTGTCTTTTGTGAAGTTCAATTGATCACATGACTTGAGTGTTTGGCTGGTGGCTGAATTTCTAGCAGCTCTCGACTCAGCCTTGCTTGGCTGTAAAAAAAAAAAAAAAGAGAAACGTTTCTTCAACAGCAGCATCACGCCTACCGGGAACTCTTCAAGACCATCAGGACCAAAAGGACGACTCATCAACAACAAATTACTTCAACACACATACATCATACATATATACCAGCATGGAGATCCTGCAGACGAATTCAGCAATGCTAAGCAACTACGAGGTGATGGCCTTGTTGGCCGACCAGAAGGCACAACGGATCGCCAACGAGGTTGCCGGCACGAGGGAAGTGGCCGAGAACCTGCGTACCGTCGAGTTTGAGGTAATACTATCAGATTGGAGGACATTATGGACACAAAAGGAACGAAGGAACGGGGGATAGGACGGGACATGATGCGTTTTTTTTTTTGCGTTTGTGTGAGGTATCGCCGGCGATACTGAAACTGGAAGAATCATTGAGGCAGGAGAAGAGCAAGAGCTATATAAACAGGAGTTAATGAGCTGACATATGGCGAAAACGTCCGTATTACTGCCACCATCAGACTTTGCTGTGAGACTTTTATAAGAACGGACAATGACTCATTTTTACTCACAAGTAACTTTTCTTTTGGGTATACGTATGGTACTATAGGTGCAGAAATATCTTGCGGCATCACCATGTTCGACACAGTCGGGGGATCAGATCCGGGAATTGAAGAAGGCTTTCAAGGATTATGAACTCATGAAGGTCGAACTCTTGCAGATCTTGAACCTCAGGCCGAAATCTGCTGTTGAGCTCTTGTTGGTAAGACGGCTATAACATTACAGGATATATGCAACGGAAGGACTACGGCTAGGACAGCGGAGTCATCCGTAATAGCGACAAGCGCAACAAATATCGGCGAACAGTAAAACTACAGACATTAGCACCAAACAGCAACAACAGTATGAACAAACCGCTGTGAAATCGGGAGTAGCGCGAACGTATAAAACGACGATGGCCGATTCATGCCTTTTATTCTCGCTCATCAATTCCTTCGTTGGTTTTACTGCGATCAGTGTCGTTGTTCGTCGCACGCATGCGTCACCGTCATACATGCAACTAACTGTCTGGATCGAACAGGAATGTAGAGGGAGTGGTGGACAGAAGCCATTGGATCACACGCTTACCAACTTGCCATCTTTTGTTGTGTTTGTGAATACTCCCTGTAATTTTTTAGGTGATCGAGGAATTTGAGGAACGGTTTTTGCTGGAAGATTGTGACAAGATGCTCAGTATCATTGCCAAGGCGTTACCAAGAGACGATGACGAGGAGATGGAGGAAGGAGGCGAGGAGGAAGAGGCTGCTGAGAACGCATAATGGAAACTACTACGCGCTGTCCAGTACCTGCCCTGACAACATCAACTCATATCCTCGACCGCCAACTACACACATCATTCGCCTTGACATATTGCATTCTTTCTATCGCATCACTCTTGCACTCGCGCAGGATATAACTCACTAATAAAAGAAATAAGCAGAATCACACGAACGAACACCCATTGGGAACGATGAGTTCAGGGACAGAGGAAGGCTTTGGGGGGGACTCTCCAAATGAGAAGAACCAGAACAACCCATCTGCAAAAAAACAACAGCAAAAAACAGCAGCAAAAAACAACGACGTGGGAAAAGGCATGCACGCGCGAAAATGATCAAGTGGGAAAAAAAATGAGAACAAACGATAATGAATACCCTTGGACATGAATTCTTCTTTGCACTGATGGATCGTTTTTCTTCCTTCGGTGGGCGTAGGTGCTCAAGTACTTTTGTTCATAATCCAACCCTTTTTTATCTCATCCTGCCTTTTGCCCCTATCCTGTGAGTAAAGTGAAGGTGGATTCGGACGATTAGGCATTGCATTTTGGAATTCATGCCTATGCAAATGCAAGTCAAGTGAGGCGGTACACTTCCAACCAACCAGCCCAAAAAGTCAACCCAAGCCTAAGTATCCAAGCAACCATGCCCTGCTCTTGCTTGGTTTTTTCCCGTTGGCAAAAGACAAGCTCCTTCGGGAGGTTTTTTTTTGTGCTCTTGTTTCTTGCAGCCTATGTATTTATGAAGAATTACCTGCCCAACATACTTCTTACGTTGAGCCATGGTGTGACCAAGAGTTCCCGGGTATGTACAACGTGTGTGTGAGAATGTGAGTCTCCGACCTGGAGAAAGGGATTTGACTGGGACACGAGAGCAGTTTTTAGATTGGTCAATCGCCATTGTTTTGCCGTATTTAAGCGATTGAATTGAGGCCGCACGTCCATGCGTCCATGCATAGTTTTTGTCTTTATGCTTATTTTTTTGTGCTCACAGTTCACCCAGTTTTTTCCTTCCTGTCCTCTCCTTGAACCATTGGCAATGCAAAGCGAGTGACAGCGAAGGAAGAACAAGAGCAAGAGAGAGAGAGGTGGTAGCATGGGATGATGCCTTCTGGGTGATCCTACTACAGAACTCGACAAAGGCTAGCCCTCGACTTGTATCCTTGTCCATCGGACTCTCCTTGGAGCGTTTGACGTGCATGTCCTTGTTTTTTTTTTCCTTTGTTGTATCCCTCTCTCCCACTGAGTTCACACCACACTCTGTCTCCGTCCCTTTTTTTTTTTCCTTTCGGTCCTTTGATCCATTCATCGCCTTTTGCACTCTCACCCCCCTCCCCTTGACTTTCCATACTTCTCCTTCTCGTCCTTTCTTTTTCTTTTCTCTCTTTTTCTTTTCCTCGTAATTACATCTCTTCCCTCGCTCAACTTCCTGTCCCAACTCTTTTTCTCACCTTTTATATCCTTTACATTTTTGCCGTTACCCATCTTACCCATCCTTCCCTTTCTTTAAATATAAACTACACCACTCACAAAAACCCCAGCCAACCTTTCACACAAACCAATATCAATCATGTCGACAATGCACTGTGCAAACAACGCGAGCAGCCCATGGTCAAGCCCAAAGAGCCAACTCCAGAACCCTCTCAAACGCCGACACACAAGGGGAAACACTTCTCACTCCCCTACTTCGACCTCTATCCGGTCCCTATCTCTCTCACCTACCGTATCCTCCGTATCCCTTTCCGACTCTCCCAGCAACAACAACAACATCAAGACATCCCCTGGATTCAAGAGCAATAAGCAACATCAACAACAGCAGGCACCACATTCGACCAGGAGGAATACCGACTTCCAGCACCACGATTTCTCACATCATGATTTGAACTCTAGTTATCATGATTTCCATCCACAACAACAACAGCACCAGCGGGATGATAACGAGGATCGTGTTCATGGATCATCCGTGATGGCGTTGTCGTCTGGAATAGGGGCAAAAGGAAACTTTGTGCCTTCCTGGTTCGGATCCCTCCGCAGTTTCGCCATCTCGGCAACGACCAGCTCTCGGGGGGCTTTCTCACCCCTCAATACGACTTCTTCCTCTTCTTCAACTTCTTCTTCAACATCTTCATCCCCAAAGTCATCCAAGAAATCTCGCGGTCGATCCTCTTCCATATATTATTCAAGCACACGGGTCTTTGACGACGATGATGATGAGGATGAGAACGATTCTGGATCGTCGAGTGACGAACCCGTCACGGATCTGAATGGGTTGAAGGAGAACCGTGTTCGAGGCCCAAGAGTGAACTGGATGGCGTTGGATCCTTCTTTGGGGAGTTTCTTTGCGGGGTCTTATAAGCCTCTGCCTACAAGCGAGTCTGAGAATGATTTGCGGTCGTCTTCGAATGAGGGTGGGTGGGAGGGTGGTAGGGTGAGTGGGGTTGAGGATTTGGGGATCGCCGAGGCGCATTATAGCCCTTACCGCGATGATGAGAGTTGTGAGAGTGGCGGTGATCATGGAAGGAGGAGGGAAGGTGGCTATGGGAAGAGTGGCAGTGGCAATGAGATGCGCGCTAGCCAGGTTAGGGGTGATTGTGGTGGCGATGATTCGTGTGAGGAGAATGGAGGAAACGCGTGGGCACGTGCGATGGATGATGCGACTGTACCAGAGGTCGGAGTGTTTACGATGCCTGTGGCTGCTACTGCTCCTTCTTCGACATTGGCCTTTCTCAAGTCTTATGTCCCCTCTCTCGGAGGAAGTGGCTCCGACTCTTGCTCAAGTCCAACAACCACTTCTCCAACAACATCTACAACGACATCATCGCCGATTACTCCAACGACGGCGACAACAGCAGCAGCAGGAGGAGGAGGCGGGTTCTGGTCGTTGAGAAAGTTGTCGATGAACTTCCTAAGCGGAAACCAATACTCTGCTGTCAGCGACAAGTCGGCTCTCACCGGCGAGGATGAGCATGATACTGGAGAGGAGGAAGAGAGTCGACCTCGGGAAGAAGGACGCCGCGCTGGGTACAGGGACGATTATGATGACTTTGACGACCACGCCGACGGACGTAGGATTACGCACGAGAATGTTGACACCAAGGAGTCCTCCACGACTCCTCCCGTGAGTGCGGGTGGTGGTGGTGGTGGGTTGACAGTATCCTACTTGGCGTCGATGGTTTCGAATGCGACGCAAGTCGGTGCTCAGTATATCCCTGTCCAAGTGCGTGATCAGTTGCCGGTCGCGGTTGTCAGCAGTCGAAGTCTCAAGAAGGACTAAGGACCCACGGGGCAAAAGTGACAGCTCCCGGTCTCGAGAAATATTATAGTTTTTTCTTTTTTTCACTTGCACTTTGTATATGGCTTGTAAATGTGTGAAATGTTGCTAATGCATGCATGGAGGGAGAAGCATTGACGGCAAAAAAAAGTAACAATAATAAATAAATGATGCATAACATGTTTTGAGGGGGACCACTTTTGCAATTTTCACTAATGCGTTCTACAGAGAAGGAGTAGAAGACAGGCAAGGGGAGGGATACAGGGAGGGGGGGGGGGGACCGTGTCTGTTTGTTATTGTTTTTGCTAGCATTCGGAGAAAAGAGAACGATAAGGCACAGAGCACCCCCATGGCAAACGACGCGTCGATGATAAAAACAAAATGAAAAAAAAAGGATGGGTAAGAAAAGAAATGAAAACAAAAACAAAAAACAAAAAACAAAAACAAACTCCAATACAACGACGAACGATGTCAAAACAGAGCATGTCAAAATGAAGAACGATAGGAAAGATGTTCAAGGGTGCCATAGTTTCTATTCTGTCTTTGACCGGCTCACTTTTTTTTTTTTTTTCCTGCTTCATCGTCGAAACTCATTGACGCGATTGTTGTTCCTGTTTTCTTGTCTTCGTTGTCGCTTGTGCCACACATAGAGGCATATTGGACACTCCCAATGGCTATTGTACACGGGAGAGAGAGAGAGAGAGAGAGCCGAGGATGGAAAGAAAAGCTGGAGAGGTTTCAACATCAGTCAGCAAGTAGCCCGATTAGGGCATGCAGGCTCATTGCACACATGCACACTGTTTTTTTTTTATATTGTTTGTTCTTTTTCTTTTCCTCCAGCTCAACTCCCTCCAGTGGATGGTTATGTACCTTTGTGGATGTAAAGGAGTCCAAACCATTGAAATGTGAAGCATTTGACTTGTTTGACCAGAAAATAAAAAAACGCCAACGAAAAGAGTGCAATTGAGCAATGAGGAAGAAAGAAGGAAAGGGCTAAATTGCATGGGATAGACGGAGAAATAGTGCCCGGTAGCAGCCAGCTTTCTTTTTTTTTTTGCTCAAGCTTGAGCATTAAAGGAAGAGACGAAGGAGATTTGCTCTCAAGAGTGTGTCTTTTGCCCATGCCCTTGTGATTGTGAAAGAAAAGAGGGAAGAGGGAGATGTAAAATGGTGCCTGTTAATGATGTTATGAGGACGAAGGTATGTGGAGAGGAGTCAAAGTTGAGAAGGAAAGAGGGGGGCAATCGATGAGAGCAAAGAGTTCGGGAGTTGAAGCGTCCGACTAAAGCTGGGTTTGATTGATGGCCATTGTCATTGACGTAGACTCTTCTTTGTCTTCTTTGTCGTTGACTCCTCTCTTTCTCTTCTCTCCCCTCTCTCCTCTCTTCTCTCTTCTCTCTCTTGACTCACCCACTCTCTCTCTCTCTCTCTCTCACACACACTCCTTCGCCCAACGCAGACAATCACTCTTCTTCTTCTTCTTCTTCTTCTTCTTCTTCTCATTCACCCTTGCTCACTCCTTTTCTTACATCTCTTTCCATCGTCAACAACACCTTTCTCCCACATATACTCTCATCATACCTGCACCCTGCCGAATCAGATCCCACCCAAAAACTTCGCCCGCCTTTTTTCCAAACCCTGTCTTCCCCTCCATCACACAACCAGCCAGGGGCATCATACATTCACCCCTTTATTCATTAACACACACCCTACATACACTTTTACACAACAACCACACAGGTGACATGGCCACATACGCAAACCATAACGGATACTCGGAGGAGGACGACGACGAGGACCTCCTCTTCCAGGACGACGACTATAACGATAACGACGATGTTGACATGACCTACACCATGCACGATACCCCTTCCTCCTCTTCCTACAACAATAACCCCTTTGGCGGCGTCTCCTCGACCTCTGCCTCTAACGGTCTATACAACAATAACAACACTATCAACAATAACAACAACAACAACAACAACACCGATAACACCAATAATAACAACAGCAACAACACCAACAGTACACAAAACGGCAAGGCACTCAAACACAAGGCGAGCTTCTCAGAACCAAAGGAGAAAAAGAAGCCCGGCCGGAAACCAGTAGCAACGTGTCCTGCCTTGCGCAAGGAACAAAACAGAGCAGCACAGCGGGCATTCAGGGACAGGAAGGAGCGGCATCTCCACCAGCTGGAAAACATGATCAAGGACCTCAAGAACCAGCACTACCTCGTCACCAGTCGGCTCCAGTCCGAGGCCCACGACCTCAAGACCGTCATTGAATCGCTGCAGAGCGAAAACTTTTATCTCCGCGAGGTTGTCTTTGCGTTCGAGTCTGCGCTGAGCAAAGGAAACCACATCGACATCCTCAAGGCCGTCAAGCAGGAACTCTTTCGGCGACACCATCAGAACCGTCGCGCTTCTTCTACTCCCTCGGTGACCACGCCCTCGACCCCCGGAACCGACCATCTGACTCCTCCTCCCAACGCGCGTTCTTCCTTCTCCCCCTCTGTCTCGTCCACGCTTCCAACATCTCCAGGAACACCAATTGTCTCAACTACGGCAGCATCATCGTCAGCAGGGGCGGCATCGGCAAGTCCGGCTTCTTTAGATACTCGACCTCGGACGAATTCACCCTTGTCTCCTTCGATGGCAAATCGACAAACGACTCCACCCAAACCAACCTTCCCATCTTCATCCCCTCACCACACTCCTTCACCTCTTGGTCAATCACACTACAACAACCACTACCAAGGCGAAATGGACTTCTCTGACGAAGTTGGGCCAGTGCGAGAACATCCCATCAACGACGACATCTCGGATGAAGGAGTTCTGTCGATGAGTGGCAACATCTTGTACAAGGCACCACCCCTGTTTATTCCAGACATGTTGGAGAAGGGCGGTCAACTCGGAATGCCTGTCTCTCCGTTCGGACCCATCTCGGTCCCTCGTCCCGCCTACTGCCCTCCTGGGACGACGCTTCCGGAGAAGACCGAATATACCAAACATGCTAATGTCTTTGAGGAACTCCAATCGTCGCTCTTCCCTCCTGGCACATTGGAATCTCTTCATATCAGTATGGCGACACCGCAGGAAGTTGTGAGCGAAGAAACCCCGTTTGTAGAGACGATCCAAATGGAGGCGGACCGAGCCTCGAGCCGACCCATGCACATGCAGACGGACAGGGACAGAGACAGCCACCGGGACAGCAAGGATCGATACAATAATACCCAGTACGACAATAACAGTAACAGGAACAGAGCGTCGTCGCCTTCATCGTCTGATCTGCCGATGCATATTAAAATTGAGCCAGAATCGGACGACGAGACGTTTGGAGGACTGGACGCGGAGCAGTTACGGAACATGGCGGCGTCGTTGGGGTTGAAGATGGAGATGACGAAAAGACATCGATTGCATCGGGAGCTTCAAATCCTGATCGCGGCCGAACCACAGACGGATCCCAACATTGACCCCAAGGTGTACGAGTTGCCTCATGACCGGCGGATCGATTATGTGCCTTGTCCAAAGTTGAGGGCGCAGATGATTGTGCACCAGCAGCGGTATAACGCGGACGAGTTGTTCCAGCTGTTGATTGATGAGGCAGTCTGTCATGGTCCGCCCTTGCACAAGGATAGTTGGCAATTGCCAGAGGCGTTTTTTGATCGGTTTGGGTTCTTGTTGGGCTTGGAGTTTGACCGCATTCGTCGCAAGATGTGGCCTGTCAAATATCCTAAATAAACGCATGTCGTTTATGTCGATCTTCGGCTTTTCAGGGGATGGGAGGTACCCCTGTTTCTGTGGTTCTTGTGTGCCAGGGGGGGGTGCGCCACCAAAACAAAAGTGAAGAATCCCCTCTCCCTTTCAATACTCGAGAGCCTTTTTTTTTTTACCCTTCCAGAACGAGTACATTTCATAACGGTCTCGTGTCCACCCTCATTCATTTTATTTATCAAGTAGTGTTTTCTACAGTGCATGAGTGTAAGCATGCACACGACTGTGTACATGTAGACTATCATTACTTTGAGGCCAATTTTCATGCATACTGCTGTTACTATGTGTGGAGAAGCAAGACATGTTGATTGATGATAATGTTGACTCATGGGGCCAGATTTTATGTATGTCAGAAAATGAAAGAAAAGGTAGAGGGGGGTCTGACCATGATGTGAGTTTGGCACCATGGACTTGGGGGTTTCCCCCTCATTTGGCTTAGAAACAAAAAAGAGTGAGAGAGAGAGAGAGACCCTGTTGGCTCAGAGGCTAGATGACAAAGACGACAGGGTTGAATGGGGGTTGGCAATGGTTTTGACGAGAGCCCAAACAAAAAAAAAAAAAAAAAAAAAAAAAAAAAATTGTTATGAGGAGAGAGAGAGATATCAAACGTGAAGGGGGAGAGAGCAAAACAGAAGAATGGTGATTGATGGATATGATATGGGGACATGGGGACATGGGGGGCATGGGTGTATGTGTGTATGACATGCTGTCTGTCTGTTGTTGTTGATGTTGTGGATGGCTGTTCTTGCTTGCTTGCGTAGCTTGTTTGATTGAGCAAAAAGAAAAAAAAAATGTTTTCATTTTGGTGTTTTTGTCTGTCTGTCTGTCTGTCTGTCTGCTGGGTTGGCTAAGGGAAAAAGAGTCCAAGGCAGAGAAAAGATCGGTTGAATGTCTGTCTGTCTGCCAACAAGGCAGCAGGGTATGCGTATTTGCACCAATCAAAGACCCTCCTTCCCATGCACGCCCACTTCTAACCTCTTTTTCCTTTTTACATAACCGCAGATCTCTTTTTTATGTGCTATTCCCGTGTAAAACAGATTTATTTGATACCAACTGCCCAATACCTTTCGAGTCTTTAAAAGGCGCCTCCACCCGCATTCACTTCTTGTTTCCCTTGTCCTTTTGTCCGTCCCTCTTCCCGCACAACTTCCTCAAGCACAACCCAAACCCCCCCTTCTCATAATATATATATAAAAAAAACATCCTCTCCTTGTGTTCTTTCATTCATCGCGAGCAGACAAGGAAAAAAAAAAAGCCAAAGAAACCATCCTCCTCGCTCTCGTTCAATCTTTCACTTCGATCGACCGACCGTCCAAGGACCCCCCCTCTTCCTTCTGAAAGAAAAAAGAAAAGCACTCTTCCTCTTCAAAGCCTGAAAAAGAAAACCATGGACAATACCATAGCGACGACCCCTGCGCCTGCTCCCGCTCCTGCTGCAGCGCCAGCTACGACGACGACGACCAACACTCCCCCTCACCCTTCTTCTACTTCCGCCTCTGCCTCTTCTGCTGCCGACAACACCGCCTCGACTGCGTCGACCACCACTACCCCAGCCTCGTCCCTCTCTAAGAACAGGTCCCAACGTGCTCCTCGCAAGGAAAAGTCCGGCGCCACCACCACTGGCACCGCGCCCAACTCCAACAGCGGTAGCAACAACAGCAAAAGAGAGAGCAATAAGGACAAGGAGAACAGACCCCCCAAGAAGGACAAGACCAACAGTGGAGGCGCATCGTCCGACAACCTCAACGACGCGTCGAACAACGTTCCCGCAACTGTGGGAGCTGAGCAGACCACCACCACCACGAACAACTCTCGCAACAACAGGAGACAGAGCTCCAAGCCCAAGAGCCGCACTGAGGCCACTGCTGGTGCTACCAACCCCTCTGCAGCTGATGGAGCAGGTGCTCCCTCATCTGCCTCATCCGACCATGTTTCCGATCCAGCCTCATCCAAGAAGCCGCAGTCGGACGAGACCAAAAAATCGAGTGGTGGTAGAAATTCAAGCAAGAAGCAGACGGCCAAGACTGGAAACTCTCGTGCCTCCTCTGCTGCTGCTGCTGCTGCTGCTACTGAAGGTGGTGAGACATCCGGTGGTGTTGTCCCTACTCCTGCGGTCGATGGACAGGCTGCTGCTCCTTTGACGCCCAAGCGCAATGAAAGGCTCTCAACATCACCCAACGGCGGTGGCAACGACAGACGAAAGAGCACCACCACCAACAACAACACTAACAACAATCAGGGCAAAAAGAGGAACAGCAACAACAACAACAACAAGGAGCCCACCAAGTCAGCTGCACCTGCTGTTGGCGATGCATCCACCGTGGCTATAGAGTCAGAGGCAACTTCGACTTCTGCTGACCCCGCAGGAACTCACGCCAACTCCAAGAGGGCCTCCAAGAAATCCGCCCTAGCTAACAAGGAAGGTTCTGCTACTGCTGCCCCCAAGACCAAATCCAACACCGCCAGCCGCAGTCAAGGAGGAAGCCATGGCAATCGTCAGAGCACCACCGCGCCCAAGGACAGGAACAGCAACAAGGGTTCCAAGGACCAAGAAACTAGCGACGCTGCCCAGTCTTCCAAAGAGGGTCGCCCTTCGTCCATCTCGTCGTCGTGCTCGTTTGTCACTTCGTCATCCTCCCTTTCGCCTTCGTCGCCCTTGTCGCCCGCTTCCCCTTCATCGTCCTTCCCCTCGCCCTCATCTGCACCTTCCACTGCTTTCACTGGAGGAGACAAGGATGCCCATGTTACAGGAATCAACACCAAGGACCTGCGCCGCGAGAGCACCCATGGCAGGAGTAATAAGGCTGAGATCACTCGCATCAAGACCAACGTACCTCGTGAGGGCGCTTCCCCCACATCAGGCCCTCTCGGAGGATTCCCTGTTGCTCACTCTCCCTTGACTGCTGCGAGCCCCTCCAGCCGTCGTTCGTCTGCGTTGACCCCTCATGGTGACAAATTTGGTCGCCTTGGCGGTCTCCCCACCGTTGAGGAGAATGTCGCTGAGAAGCATGCCGAGGCTGTTGTCGCTGCTGCTGCCGTCATTCCCGAATCGTCTACTGCTGTCCATACCGCCGCTCCCAGACGTGGACACGCTCGTACCTTGTCGATGAAGGAGCAGCTGGATCAGCTGGGTCAGGACACCAAGGAAGGCAAGACCATTGAGTCCCTGCAGGATATTATCAGCAGCCTCAAGAGTCTCCCTCCCACCACCTCATCTATCAACCACCCCGACCACCCTCTTGGGCAAGCGACCACACGTCATGAGAAGCGCCTGTCCATGTCCTCGTTGCCTGCGAATGCTGCTGCTGGACATTTGGCTGGCGGCGTAGTTCCTTCGACGACTTTGCATCTATCGCAGCCACCCCGCGGCACAACCATTGAGAATGCATTGCAGTCCACCGTCGCTACCCTCCGCCGTCTCTCTATCTCGGATTCGAAACGCCCGCTGATTCCCCTGAACGAGGAAGAGGTAAATTATATATTGCATCTGCATTTTGTACGACGATCGAGATCTTCCGTAATCTCGTGCCCTTCCCTTGTTAACGTTTGATTTATTTGATATTTGAATTATTGCAAATTAGTCACAGGTTCATTCCCCAGCCAAAAGCACAAACAACAACAGACGATCGGTTGCATTCACCAAGGATATTACGCCTATTGCAGAGAACATTGATGACAACAACAACAAGCGCACCTCATCATACCTGCCCAACCGTCGCTCCGTCATCATCCGACCAGAGGAGGTTGCAGCCTTGCAGGAGGGCAGACAGTATGTTCCTTCAGCCTTCAGCTTCTCGAGCGACGATGAGCCCGAAAACGGAGTTGCCGATGCCCTCTCTGCTTTGGAAGGTAAGGGCACCACCAGCAACCGGTCGAGTTACTCTGTCAAGTCGGTACACCAGCGCACCAGCTCCAGCGTCGACCCTGCCTCTTTGGCCGAGTTTGCTGCCACTTTGCCCAGCCATTTGAAGGGATTCGGCACCGCTGCCTTGGTCAACAACGATGATGCTCACGACCGTCGTCGATTCACCACTGCCTTTGCTGCTGGCCATCGTACCTCGACTGTTACTTCTTCTGCCAACAAGCGCCTCTCCTCCATGAATGCCCCCAAGGAATCTGACCGCAAAGACTGGCGCATGTGTAAGTGTCTTTTTTGCATTGTTCTGGTAGTTTCGCGCATCCTTTGCATGACACAGAGACATCTGCTAACCTTTATTTTTACTTTTTATAGCTACTCCCATGTCGACCGCTGGCAACCGTGACAGTATGTATGGCAAGGACAACGCCAACGGTCGTCGCCCCTTGTTCATGGCTCATTTGACCTACTCCGATTTCCACACCCTGTTGACCAAGCAGAAGAACAAGTATGTTCAGGGAGTATTGAGAATCAACAAGCGCAACCGCTCGGATGCTTATGTCACTGTTGACAGTCTCCCTGAGGGAGATGTCTACATTTGCGGTAGCAAGGACAGAAATCGTGCTCTGGAGGGTGATGTTGTCGGTATCGAGTTGATTGAGCCCGAGGAGCAACCCCCCAAGACCGATGGCAAGGACAAGAAAACTAGACGCACTGAGGAGGGAGAGGATGCTGTTGAGCTCGAATCTGAGGAGTTCAGGCCAAAGTACTGTGGACGTGTTGTCTCGATTGTTGAGCGCTCTATCTCCCAGATGTTCTCTGGTACCTTGACTCTTCAGCGCCCCAGCGGATCTTCCAAGAAGAACGACCGCAAGAAGCAGGATGACGAGGACCAGAAGGGTCAGCCCAGAATCGTCTGGTTCAAACCCGTAAGTCGCTACGCGACCTGCTGATCGTTATAGCCCAACGATATGTAACAACACTTATCGATCATTAGAGCTAACATTTTCCCTCGTTCTGTTATTAGACGGACAAGCGCGTGCCTTTGATTGCTATCCCCATCGACCAGGCTCCCAAGGACTTTGTTGATAACCACGCCCACTATGTTCACAAGTTGTTTGTTGCCACCATCAAGCGCTGGCCCCTTAGCTCACTCCACCCCTTCGGACAGTTGGAGAGGGAATTGGGTGACATTGGTAACATCGAGATTGAGACCGAGGCCCTGTTGGCTGATAACAATGTCACCACTACTGCTTTTGGCGAGAAGGTTGAGAAGTGCTTGCCTGAGCTTCCTTGGTCAATTCCCGAGAAGGAGTTGAACCGTCGTCGTGATTTGCGCAAGGACTGTATCTTCACCATCGATCCCGCCACTGCCAAGGATCTGGATGATGCAGTTTCAGTCTCTCGTTTGGAGGATGGCACTTTAGAGGTTGGAGTTCACATTGCCGATGTGTCCCACTTTATCAAGGTGGGATCTGCGCTCGATAGAGAGGCCAAGTCCAGAGCTACGACCGTCTATCTGGTCCAGAAGGCTATTCCAATGTTGCCCAACATTCTTTGCGAGGATCTCTGCAGTTTGAATCCCAACGTCGATCGTCTTGCCTTTTCCGTGTTCTGGAAGATGACCGAGGACGGACATGTTTTGGGTACTTCGTTCTCAAAGTCTGTCATCCGCTCATGCGCCCAGCTCTCATACGATGATGCCCAGACGGTCATCACCACCGGGTCGCTCGATCCCAAGATTGAGGTTGATGGCCATCCCCGTTCCCTCGTCGAGGAAAACATCAAGATCTTTTACGTAAGTTCCTGAGATATATGTGTCATTTGTATATTGGCGAAGCCAATATTTCCTTGCTGACATTACGTGTCAATGCTGTTTGAAAATTATAGAAACTGTCCCAGATTCTCAGGAAGAACCGTTTCGAGAACGGCTCGTTGTCGATCAACTCGATTCGCTTGTCGTTTGAAACAGACGAGATCCACAACCCTACTGGTGTGTCTGTGTACGAGCTCAAGGAGAGTAACCGTTTGATTGAGGAGTTCATGTTGCTTGCCAACATGAGTGTTGCCAAGCAGATTGCCGAATTCTTCCCCGAACAGGCATTGCTCCGCCGCCACGAGGACCCATTGGAGAAGCGCATGACCGACTTCATCTCGCACATGAAGAAGATTGGTCTTGACCTGGATGCCTCGAGCTCGGGAGCCCTTCAACAATCACTGGATGCTATTGAGGATCCTGATGTCCGCAAGGTTGTTCGTCTTTTGGTTATCAAACCCATGCAGCGTGCCAAGTACATTTGTGCTGGCATGTTGACCCCTGACAAGTACCACCACTATGCCCTCAACGCTCCTCTCTACACCCACTTTACCTCGCCCATCCGTCGTTATGCCGATATCATTGTCCACCGCATGCTCGAAGCCTCCCTCCTCAATGGTAAGCACTCTCTATTCAAAACCTGTTGTTAAGCGTCCAATGATTTGTATTTCTTTTCGGAACACTAACATTTTTTCCTTTTTGACACCGATGCAACAATAGACAACAAGTTTTATTTGAGCAAGGAGTCATGCCAAAAGAGCGCCAACCACTGCAACATCAAGAAGGATGCGGCCAAGTTGGCACAAGAGCAGAGCAGCCACGTTTACTTGAGTGTGTTGCTCAGGAACATGACGGAGGCCAGCGGTCCTGTAATCAAGGATGCTGTTGTTGTGCAGGTTTTGGATGCCTCTTTTGATGTGTTGGTCCCTGAGTACGGTCTGGAGAAGCGCATCTATGTCGACCAGCTGCCCTTGGAGCGTCATGCCTGGAACGGAAGCAGCGAGACCCTGAAGTTGTTCTGGACCACCGAGGCATTCAAGAAGCCCAGTGAGGACGCCGAGGAGTCCAAGGCTGATGGCAAGGACAAGTCTCGCCGTTTGTCTTCATTGCCCGCTGCCAACCCTGATACTTCGGATCACCCCGATGACGCGACCAACGCCTATGACGACGAGCGCGGCTTGTTTGAGGACGAAAGCGACTATGACGATGACGAGGATCTTGTGATTGTCAAGTCGAACCAGGTCGAGGAGGACGAGGATGAGGCTGAGGGCGGAGACGATGAGGCTCGTCGTTTGTCTCGTATCCGCATCTATGGTCACTTGCAGGTCTTGGTTACCGCTGACACTACAGTGTCGCCTCCTATGATTAAGTTCCAGGCCATCAACCCTTTTGCCGTCGAGGAGCCAGTTACCGCTGTTGTTCCTGAAGTTGCCACTTAAAGTTTTGGTGTGAATGAGTTTCAGACAGCTTAACTTGTTCACTTTTTTTTTTCTCCCCCTCTTTTCGTTTTTTTTTCTTCTTGATACATCGTGTGTATTATGAGTATTATTCTTGGGTATCATAGCTTATTGTTTGAGATAAGGTTAGCCATACCTTGGAAGAAGAACACACTCCATCACAGACAAAAGAGTCCATTTTGATGACAAACACAAAAAAAAACATAAAAATCCCCTCCAAAAACATTCTAATAAAACCCCTCACAAACACACAAATCCTATAGACTCCGTTATGGTTGGACAAGTGGGAAGGGCTAGAAGGGGAGGGCGGAACATCCACACGGTCAATGTTTTCCCAGAAATGGGTACCATAGTACCATAGTACAAATACTTCCTGTTGTCAAAATTGTAATTGCTTGAGAGCTTCAAACATGGGAGGGTGACGGCACCATAGTGGTTCATGGTGTCGCCATTTGGCCCCCTATGTACTCCCTTTCAAAGCTTTTCGAAAGAAGAGTAGGTATATGGGTCAGTCAGCGAGAGAATGCTCAGCCACGCTTTGAGACGCCACCCAATTGCTTTGTAACGAAGCTGATTAATTGGCTGAAAGGGTAATAAAAGGGCAGCTGGTTCGTCTTATTTTTTTTTTTTTATCTTCATTCTTCTTTTCCATATACCAACCTACTACATACCGTTTTTCATTTTTTACAATAATGACTGCTGCAGACAGACTTCCCGTTTACTTTATTTCCCACGCTGGTAAAAAAAAAAAAAAAAAAAAAAAAAAAAAAACTCATGAACTGTTACAGCAAACAAGAAGCAGAAATCCTGCCATTGTTTGCGTCTGTGTGTGTATGTGCTTGATCTCCTATACTCATCCTCCTCCTTTGTGATCAAACAAAAAAAATGAACAAAATAGGTCCAAACCAAGCAGTAGAAAAATCAACTACGGCCGACTTTTTCGAGACCCTTGGCAAGAAGTGGGAGTCCTTCTCGGGTCCCAACAAGCCAACTTCGATCTTGGTGCTTTCAGGACATTGGGAGGGCGAGCGTGGAGTTGTGAAAGTCAGGACGTCGGAGACGAATGAGCTGTATTATGATTTCTATGGGTTCCCAGATGAGTTGTACAAGATGAAGTATCCTTCTGTGGGGAGCCCTAAGCTTGCGAACCGTGTCCTTGAGATCCTTGGAAAGGTAATTTGAGAACTTGTGGGCCAATAATGGATTGGAGGGGTTGTTTGTGAGAAGCAGATATCATGAGGGGAAAGTATATAGAATAGCGTGGACATTAACGATTTTTTTTCCTCGTTCAATTGTGTGACCAAAAAATAAATAAAAATAGGCAGGGATCCCGGCAGAGGCAGAGACGAAACGCGGTGTAGATCACGGAGTCTGGGTGCCTTTCCTCCGAATCCTTCCCACACCCCAGATCCCTATCGTTCAAATGTCCTTGGCCGAGATGAGACACCAACCGGATGAGGAAGTGTTCGAATACCATATCCGACTGGGCAAGGTGTTGGGACAGCTGAGGGACGAGGGAGTGCTGATTGTTGCTAGCGGTACTGCTGTGCATAACTTGAGGGATATTGGTGCTTATATGAGATCCAGTCAAGGAGTGGGCAAGATGCAGGTTGCGCCATATGTTGCGCCTTTTGATGGGCTTTTGGACCAGATTGCCCTCGCGAAGGTACGCTTTTTTTTTGTCTTGTTGATATGTCGGATGTAACATTCGGTTGAAAAAGGAAAAATAAGTGCGTGTTGACTCACACTTTACTCTCTATTTTTTCATATTGTAACTACATAGACGCAGGAGGAGCGCGAGAAAATTGCGGTGAAGGATATGGCGGCATCCAAGTATTTGAGATCGGCACACCCGTCGTTGGACCACTTGTTGCCGTTCCATGTGGCAATTGGTGCTGCGGGTGGGGATGAGGGTAAGGCGTTGCACAAGGCGTTCATGTTGAGCATGTCGATGAGTTCGTATTCCTTTGGCGAGGCAGCCTAATTCGATACACCCCCTTTAGTCGAGGAAGAGAAGACGCGATGGATGAATGATTGTTGATAGGAAGATAGGAGGGTTTCTTTCGGATTGTGACTGACTGCGCAATGAGGAATAAAAAAGATGTTCCAGGCGTAGCATGTGTGTGTGTTGGTTGTGCCGTTTCGCTTCTCCTTTTGGAGACCTGTCTGGTGGGTGTATGTGGGTTGGACAAAGAATGGGTCATACAAGATTAAGAATTTTGGCGGCGTCGATTCGCAACCAATGAAAAGGCAAGGAAATTATTCATCCTCATACTTAAAAACGGCTGCTGCTGTCCCTTTTTCTCCCCCTTGCCATCCTGTCTTCATCACACTCCTCACAACCAACCTCAATCAACAAACAACAACCATGGTAGCAATCAGCACCCAACAACCAGCAACCACCATGGCGGCGCCAAAGCAGATCAAGTACACACAACTCCCCGCCACCGAGTATACCCAACACACCTTGGGTCAGATGAGCGGGTTCGTCATTGAGACGGATCAGATTCAAATGCGTCCCCTCCATCTCGAACGTGATGCACCTTTGCTCTGGGAGGTCTACAAGAACCATACCGAGATCTTTAAATACTTCCCGGGAGGCAGCCATTCCAGCTATGAGAGTTTTTATGCAGAACAGGAGAAGTTCTGTAAGAGCACTGATTTCTTCAACTGGACCGTCTACGTCGCTGCCCCGGTCAAGGAGGAGGACAAGGGGGAGAGGAAGTGGGTCCTATGCGGGTCCATCTGTCTGTTGGACATCGTCCTTCGCTTCCGCCGGTTCGAAATCGGCTCGATCTGGTTCCACCCTTCCGCTCAGGGAACATTCGTCATGGTCGAAACCTCCTATGCCCTCCTGCGGTTCTCTTTCGAGAAACTCCAGGCCGGTCGAGTGCAATGGAAGACCCATCATGAGAACATTGCAAGTCAGAAGGCGGCCAAGAAGTTGGGATTCCGGGAAGAAGGGTTGTTCAAGAAGCATATGATCCATGCCGATGGTACTTGGAGACATACTTACTTTTATGCGATGACGGATGATGAGTGGTTTGGGAGGGATGAGGAGACCAAGGATGGACGTGGGGGATTGGAGGTTGTGCCTGGGGATGAGAGCGGGGAGGTTGAGGGGAGATTGGAAGGGAAACAGGGGTTACAATGGAGGTTGGAAGGTGTTGTTGAGGGACGTAAGCGGGAGGGCAAGGCTTTGCCTGAGGGGATTGCTCGAGGTGAGCCCTTGAACTGATCGGTCTTGAAGCTACTAAGCTCGCCTTTTTTTCGGCAGTTTTTTGAAGTTTTATTTTCACAGAAAATCATAGCACTATACCCCTACTCCTTCACACATTAATACCATAGAATCTAGATAAAGGAAGTAGGGGCATTTTAGACCCATTGACCATTGTAGAAAAGAGAAGCGGAGTAGAAAACCAATTGTCCAATTGACCCTGGGTTTTCATTGTCAGATAGGGCGTGAATTGAATTTGTTGAACAGATGTTTGTTCGTTCGCGAACGAGCGAGAAAAGGGAGCCACGAAGAAGAAGAGGTCAGGTCATGTTTTCTGTTATTGTTGTTGTTGTTTGCCTATTTGTTTGCGTGGGAGAGCGAGCAAGGAAAAGATGTGTGTGTGTGCGACCCATTGCCCCCCCCCTTGGAGGAAAAGAAGAGGATTGGACCGAAAAGGGTCCGTTGGGCAAGACAGTGTGAGCCTTCTTCCTCGGCTTACTTTCGATCGAACTCTCACGGTCTCCTGAGGCGTGTGGGGTGAATGGGTATTTCACACCCTTTTCTTTCTCTTCCTTTTTCTCTTTCTTTTCTTCTCTTCTCTCTTTGTTCGCACCACAACTCCCCACTCTGCCCCCCCTTCTTCTCTCCACTCTTCTGCTTCCACTCCCCACTCTTTTTTTTTCTTTTATTTTATAGTCTACCCTCTCTTAACTCCTCTCTCATTACCTTCCCTCTACTCATTACACCACCTTCAAAACTCAAACTCAAGACATCTCCGCTCACCCTCCCTCATGTTCAGGCACAGCAAACCCCTCTGGCGCTCGACCACCACCGCCTCCTCCGGCCTCACCACAAGGCGTCCCTGGCTCAACACCAAGTCTTCCAACACTATCAACGCCAGACGCCTCCTCTCCGCTATCCCGCAACCCCTCCAAGATCCCCTCTCCTTCGTCCAAGGCGAAACCCTCAACACCCGGCCCCTCTCCGAATCCACATTAGGTCAATTCTGGGACGATATCATCTCAAAACATGGAGACCGACCCGGACTCGTAGTCAAGCATGAGGAGGATTTGCATTGGACTTTTCGGCAGTTTGGAGAGGAGGTTGATCGGCTGTGTAGGGGGTTGTATGATTCTGGACTTCGGAAGGGCGATCGCCTCGCGTAAGTTGCTTATTTTTAGTTCTTGGTGTGCTTGGGTTTTCTTCGTCGTCTACTTTTCCTTTTTTTTTTTTCGCATGAAAATGATGGAGGAAGAAGGGGAAGACGAGGAAGGTTGTTTCTGACAATGGTGTGTGGTATGTGTGGCATGTACCAATTAACCCCTTTTCTGTGCACCCACCCTGACGATCATTGTCTCTCTCTCTTGCTTTTGGCGTTGTTTCCTATTTCATAGTGTCTGGATGCCAAACAACAGCGGATGGGCAACATTGCAGTATGCGACGGCCAAGTCGGGTATCATCCTCGTCACCTTAAACCCTGCGTAAGGTTCATTGGTGAACATAGTTTAACCGTCGAATTGCTCCCATGACATGACCCCATCCGTTGTTTTTTTCCGCCTCCACAAATTTTACCCTGACCCCCTCCTACCTTGAACTTTGCTTTTTCCACAACAAAATAGTTACCGACAGCATGAACTGCTGCAGACATTGGCATTGGTCGATTGCAAATCGTTGGTCTTTGTCCCCGGACTGAAGAGCTCCAACTACAGCAAGATGCTCCTCGACCTCCTCCCCGAGCTCGAGTTTCAATCACCCAACCAGCTCTCGACTCAGACTTTACCCTCCTTGCGTCAGGTTATTGTGTATGATAATGGAGCCAAGGTGCCGGAGACGGCCAAGATGAAGGGATTGACCAACTACCGGGATTTGCTGTTCGGAACTCCGGACCTTGCGATTGATGGCGCCCTTCAAAAGGAGAGGCTGACTATTAACAACCGGGATGTTATCAACCTGCAGTTCACCAGTGGCACCACTGGGCTTCCCAAGTAAGTTCCAAGATGGGAGAAAAAAGTATTGGGGAATGAAACATACATGCATGTTGTCCTAATACGGAATTCATATCGATATTCACTCCTCTCCCCGTCTTATTTTTTTCTTCCGCGTGGGAAATATAGAGGTGTGTCATTGAGTCACAGGAACTTGCTGAACAATGGGCTTCACATTGGAGACTACATGCGCCTGACCGAGAAGGATCTCCTCTGCTGCCCCGTCCCACTCTTCCACTGCTTCGGCCTCGTCCTCGCCAGTCTGGCGGCCGTGACCCACGGTGCCGGTCTCATCTTCCCATCGCAGTCCTTTGAAGCAGAGGCGACCTTGCGTGCAGTCCACGAGGAACGAGCGACCGCCCTTCATGGAGTGCCGACAATGTTCTTGGAAGAGATGAACCACCCCAACTTTGCCCAGTACGACCTGTCGTCGTTGAGGACAGGTATTGCGGCGGGCTCTTCGGTTCCGATTGAGGTTATGAAGAATGTTCAGACAAAAATGAACTTGAACGAGTTGACGATCAGTTATGGTATGACCGAGACTTCGCCGGTGTCGTTTATGACCCTCACGACGGATGCGCTCAAGGATCGGTGTGAGACTGTGGGTCGTATTATGCCTCACATGGAGGCCAAAGGTAAACTATTGCAAGGGGTTATTTTGAGTTGTAAATATCGTGAAACAAGGAGGTTAGTACTAAAGACACTGCCTCTTTTTTCTTTTTTTATTTCGTTGTTGAATAGTAATTGATCCGGTGTCGGGAGAGACGCTGCCTATCAACACGTCAGGAGAGTTATGCACAAGGGGTTACGCGGTCATGGAGGCTGGATACTGGAAGTCTGAGGCTCAGACTAGGGACGTGGTCGACGAAGACGGCTGGATGCATACTGGAGATCTCGCAACCATCGACGACCGTGGTTTCTGCAGGATCGTGGGCCGATGCAAGGACCAGATCAGTCGAGGAGGCGAAAAGGTTTCCCCTGTCGAGGTCGAGAACACCATCTTCCAGCTGGAGGGTGTCCAGAACGTCTCTGTGATCGGTGTGCCAGACCCCAAGTTTGGCGAGGAAGTCTGTGCGTGGGTGTCGACCAAGGCTGGGCACAAGAATGTGACACTGAAGGAGATTCAAGTGTTCTGTAAGGAAAGGTTGGCGCATTATAAGGTCCCCCGGTATTTGGTTTTCAAGGAGGATGTCGAATTGCCGTTAACGCCCTCGGGCAAGATCCAGAAGAATGTTTTGCGCGAGCGGTGCGGTGAGCTCTTGAAACTGACTCCTCCTCGTTCCTAGAGGGTTGGTTTGTGGCGTAGTGCCAGAAAAAATGCGGGGGAGATCGCCCAGGCTGCTGTGTGAGTTGAGGAAGCCAGTTAGCATATGGGGTGTGCGGAGCAAATTGGTTCCTTTCTGTACATTCACGCCGGGTTTTTGCTCCCCCTTGTTAATAATGAACAATTTGTAACCCCACCTCCAAAAGCCTAATGAAAGATATGAAAAATAAGGTGGTGAATGTTTTGTCTATACTCAAAAAAAACGCCCTTATCTATTTATGATGATTTCCATACGGGCTAGTTAGTGTCCATCCTTTTCTTTTTTTTTTCGTTCAGGGTTCTCTTTGTATGTTCGATTATGTGGTCCATGTCCATGTTCCCTCGTGCTTGCTAAAAATAGGATTTTCTTCTTTGTATGTTTGTGCGCATCATTGTTGATTTTTTTTTTCTACTTTTGAACAGTACAAAATTCTTTTTTCCATGGGCTGGTTTGCTTGACAAAGAGTCGTGCCACTTTTTTGAAAAGGAGAGAGGAGACAGACAAAGAAAGAAGAAAAAAAAAAGGCGATGATGTGATGATGAGTGCACGCGCGTGCTCTTAACAAGTTCACGGTAGCAGGAATGTCCCTTGTTCGAGACACTCGCCAGTCAGTTAGTGTCAGTTCCCCTGTTCGAGAAAAAGAAAAAAGAAGAGGGAATCGGAGTCTTTGTGTTCTTTTTTTATCGTTGGCCAAGCAACGGGCAGAGGTCCACAGAAGATGCCATAGTGTTTCGGCTTATGTTTTCATCAAGAAAAAAACGAACGTTGGTCTGGGGGCACCTTGACTGACTTTCTTTTTTTTTTTTTTTTTTCCTTCTTTTTCCTTCTTCTTACTCTATTCCACCTCTTTCACTCCTTTCTTTCTTTGTTCCTCTTCTCTCTCTTTCCTCCTCCCTTCTGACAATCCCTCCCTCCCCCCCTTTTTTTCAGTCACCCGCACACACACACCCCACAACTCACAAATCACCCGAGTCGACTCTCATTCACAACTCAGGACACATCAACACAACACACAAACATACAACAATGAGGCGATCCACTCTAGCCGCCTTCATCCCGGCCCTCATCGCCATCCTCGCCGCTCACAATCCAGTGAGCGCACAGGCAGACCCCGTCATGGAATACTGTGCCGGAACTGGCTGCTCATCTGTCGTCACCCTGCTCAATCCCTGTGGCGGCGGAGCCTCCAACAGCTCACTCCAACAGGATTTCACCTACACTGTCACCCCGGACCTGGGCTCCTGCGAATGCAACTCCCAGTTCTTTAACGCCCTCTCATCCTGTCTTGGGTGTGTTTCTTCCCAGGGCAAGAACTTTCCTGCTATTGATACCCAGATCAATTGGACGAATAACTGTAAAGCTGCCGGATTCAACTTTACACAGAATCCTATTCCCTATCAGCCTCCCACGAGCGGTGGAAGTGATAGGAGTGGTGGGGGTGGACTTGGGGGTGGAGCCATTGCGGGAATTGTAGTTGCCTTGCTGGTTGTTGCTGGCGCTGGAGGATTCTTGTTTTGGAGGTCGAGGGGTGGTGGAAGGAGGAGCAAGAACAGTATCTTTGAGCGGCCTTACACTGCGGCGAATGCTTCAGGATCTTATGAGCCGACCAACAACCAGGCAGGATTCAATACTTACAACAACTACCAGCATGATGAGTATCCTTCGAATGGAGGATACTCGGATTATGATCAACAGAACTATTATGGCTCAGGACAGAACGGCGACGACTCGATGGCGATGAGCAACCTTCAGCACAGCAACTATATCCCTCCACCCATGCCTATGTCCCCCTCCGCTGTCGCTGCCGTCGCTTCTGCTACTGGAGGAATCCAACGACCTTTAGGCGAACCCCGTCCCTCGGATCAGTTCCCTCAATCTCTTCGCCCAGACAAGGAATGGGATTCCAGCGACAATACCCAGAGGCATAGCGAGTACACCTCGGACCTGATTTCGAACGACCATTTGTTGTACAACGATAAAGCCGTGATCGAGGACGACGACGAGGGCGTTTTGGAACCCCCACGTGCGCGAGATCGGTACAGGAATGACCGAGACGATTTTACGCAGCGTCGGTCGATGACCCCTCCCCGGGCCAACATGCAGTCGTACAGGGATGAGTTCACAAGACCCAGCTTTGACCGGGAACCTCGTCGGAACAGTGGGTCTGAGAGGGGATCGATTTCCGGATTGCGCGTTGCGGCTGGTGCTGGAAGTGGGTATAACAGCCAGGACGAGTCTTCAGAGGGTGGTCTGCAGAGTGGAAGGTTGGATCTGAGTGATAGCCCCGAGAGTGCTCGGAGGCGCCGTGCGGCCGAGTTGTTCTCTGCCGAGGGCACCCGTCGTTAATTAAGTCCCTTTCTTATAGTTTTTTTTCCCTCCCTCTTCGTTGCACTTCCCCCCAACAACAACCGTCTATAGTCATTTCATACCATGTTCTCTCTTTTTCGACACCACTCTCATATCCATATCAGCAATACAAAAACCATAGTTCCTTTTGTCTCCCCCATCACCAAAATCGATTCTTAATCTTTCTTTCTTTAATAATTGATGTGAAACTTCTCAGAGTGCATTGTTGTGTGGGGTAGAGTGGGGTGTTAGGTTTCTATATAGAACAAAATTGGAAGGTGGGGTATATCTTGACGAAGGGAGTTGTTGTTGTTGCTTTTTTTGTCTATTGTAATCCTGTATATTGCTGTTACTGTTGTTTCCTGGGACTGATTTTTTTACTCATCGATCTTACGGAGCCAGCGCATGGTGAGTTCAAACGAGGTGAGCGCACAAGCGTTTGTTGGGAACGCTCGAAGCAAGCATGGCAAGAAACCTATTTGTTTTTTTTTCCACAGAAAAAAAAAAACGTAAAAAATATGATGAATACATCAAAACCATTAGTTTTCTTTTCGTGGTCGGGTTGACATATGTGTGTGTGTGGCGATTTTTTTTTCCTTCTCTTTTTCTTCTTTTTTTACCTCGGTAAAAGCCTTTGAAGCCATCTGTCCGGTAGACATGCTTGAAACAACTGACAATTGTCGGAAAGGGTGGGTTCTTGACATCTGGCTGTGTCATGATCTTGTTCTTGACCACATCTATTTAAAAAAATATGCCTCACAAAATTAGCAAGAAAAAAAAAACAATAAAAAGGGCTGTGGGCTGAGCAACCGGGGCTCCTGCTATTTTTTCACAAGTAAAGAAGAAAAAAAAAAGAAGCCGTTTGAGGTATGATTTTATCGTATTAGTATGGAAGACTTACCACAGGGAAAGGCAAAGACCCAGAAGGTGTTGGCGCCCAAACCTCCAGCCCAGAAGTTGATCGCTGCCTCTGACATGTTTGTCCTCTGTCGCATCTGCTTCGCGTAGATCTATGCAGGCGGGTGGGCGGGCGGAGAGGGTTTAAAAAAAAAAATAATGAGGGTTGTTAATTAATTGTTTGTTATATAAGTAATCCTGCGTAGGCATGCGTCCTTGGAGTAGAGAGAAAAGGAATAGGGTATGGGTACCTCGTAACTGCTCCACCACATGAAGAACCAACTCCGGAACCAGAGTGTCGCGACAAGTCCCTTCCACAGTCCTGTTACTCCGTTATTCCGGACCTAACGACAAAAAAAAGAACCCCTATAATGTCAGTTCAACAACGTTTTTGAAAGTGTACCTTACAGAAAAAAGGAAAAGAGAGGAGCAAAAAGGTCGACTTACAAGTTGCCGTGCGCAATCGATAGGTCCGCTGTAGAGTTTTGTTTTTGCGTCGTATTGCACTTGGAGACGTGCTTTGATGTGTTCGACGGGTGCTGCTATGAACGATACTGTTACTCCCGCGCCTATTTAAAAATAATTAACAAAAAGAAAGACAAAGAAGCCGTTAGCAGTCATCAGATATGCTTTTGCTCGGAACGATCTGATTCTCAGTTTACTTTAAAATCTTGCGTGATCCTCATTAGCTTTGCTCCTTACCGATACCGGCGATGCCGCTCCAGAATGGTGTCAGCCTGACATTGGGGTCGCCTCCCTGCAACAGCAGTCTGTAGTATGTCAACGATCCCAACCTAGGTACCCATTGTCCGTAAAAAGAAGCATTCCTGGTCAGTACTGTAGCTCTCGATTGGGCCGAGTATGTTCCTGTCTTAGTGTGACTCCTTGCTATTGATAGCACTCCAATTGCATGCTTCCTAGTATATTGTGTGAGGACTGAGGAGTATGCTGAAATTTCCATTTTTTGCTTACATGACACTATCCATGACCGCCCATCCGACCAGAGGAGGCGTCGCACCTATGTGTTCACACATAAAACATGTTCAGATTACAATGCAATTCAATAAAGTAAACAATCTTTACGCTAGTTCCTGAACTCCTTCACAAACGGATGATTTGTCCATTTGAATGAGGAGAGGCGCCGTGTGTGTTTGCTTTTGCTTTTACCTTTGTAGAGGGCTCGGGGACCTTCCTTCTTCAAGGTTTCCATGAGACAGTGCAATGGTCCCTTGAAACGGTCCGATCCCGAGACCTGGTGAAAAGTAGAGAGGTCAATGTTTTGTACTTCTTGTCCTGAACATTCCAATTGAGGCGTCTGTCGTTCCTTGTATTCCATCCTTATCTCATACCTGCATACGAACTTTGACAGTGTCTACAAAACAGCATGCCGGAAGCAATTGACGGAAAAGTTAGTTCCGGATGTTTAAAAACAGCGACAGGACCCTCAATTGACATCGATATCCTTGTGGCGAATGTGCCCCCACCGTCGTTTATTTACCGAAGGGGTGTCCGACGACAAGTTTGGTGACTCCAGAAGTGACGCCCGCAATAAATCCATGGAACCGCTTCTGGTTCGTCTTGTCGTCAACGCTCTTTACGATTGTTGTTGCGACTGGTGTCGCTGCTGGTGGTGCGATCTGTGCCGACATTTCCTTTTCTGTCTATTGTTGGAGGAATGAGTGTTGGATGTGACCTGTGTAGTCCTGTTGATGAAATGGAGATGTGGGTGAGGAAGGAAGAAAAGGAAAGAGAAGGACGATGAGAGCAAAAAAGAAGAAAAAGAGAGTTGTTGTTTTGTGTGGGTGCACTGCAGTTGGACCCTTGTCGTTGGCTGTTTTTCTCTCGGCTTAACTGAAACCCCGACTGCACACAGATTACTCACAAATATCACAGAAACATTGATCAAACTTTCCTCGTGTCAGACAGCAATCATCCTCCAATTGACCAGCCAATCATCGCAGTCACTAATCGGACATGCCTCACCGTCAACTTTTTTTTTTCGCGTCGAACAGAGTGATAAAAAACATATTTGCAAAAGTGTTGTGTGTGCGAGAGCATGGGAACACGGATAAACCATCTTGTTGTCGTGCTAGTTGCAAAGTGCGACAAAGGAGAGATGGCTTCTTATGACTACAGCTGGATTCCGGCCCCATCCGTATTGACTACAGTCACATCGACATTGCGGACGGAGCAAACAATGGGTTGACAAAAATACCCAATAACAGATAAATCGAAGTGGGTGGCTATGACCACCTCCAAGTTGTGCTATGTGCAACACTCATTTTCTTGCCCTATCCAAATGTACTATAGATCATCGCCATTATCATAACACATTAGAGACACAGAGGCATGTTGCGTTACCCGTCTCTCCAAAGCGCAAATCGGCATTAGTTTTCTCACTTAGCTCATCACTCCACGCGCAGTACTCAATGGGGCGATTGTCCTCTTTGCTACGAGGATTGAAGGGTCACTAATTCTTCCTTGTCCCTCATCCATGCCATAGTTCTCTTTCCTCCCTCCTCCTTTCCATCCCTCCTTCCAGTTCTTTCAATCGTAGCTATGTAGTTATCCACTTCACAACCCACCATCGGATGAAATGCATCCTCATTCATCCTACACCCGACATATCCAAAAAGACAGCCTCACCATCACAGTAATGTTACCACTTGACCACCTACCGAGAGAAAGAATAGTGGTCCAATCCAGGGGGCATATAAAGATTTCATATCAAACTGAACGCGTTTCTACGTGTTCAGGCGTGCCCTTTTTCCTTCCACTTTTTGTATCCCTCGGTCCAAATCAGCATCCCCTTTTTTTTTTTTTTTTTTTCCTCCTCTCTTCAGCTTATCTGAACTATGAGAGGAATAGCCCTACGCAGTCGTTCATTTGCGTTCCTCGATTCGGCTCTTTTTTTTCGTCTGTGGGAAATGTAGAGAATAAATCATACCAACAACCATTGCTAAAGGAATGATGAATGATTTCCTGGGTCTGTCGGTCGGAAGAACAGAGGACCACAGACGGTGGAGCTCTTTCAAACAATTCCTCAAAGTATTTATTAGGCGCTCGATCCACCCACTTTTTTCTTTCTTACCTTCTCTTTCTTACCTCTCTTACCGTACTCTTCTCCTCTTTCAATTGAACTCACTTGTCTGACCCCCATCCTCTCTCACTTACACCCAGCACCTGAGTTTTACTTTCCTTCCTTTCATAACTACCAGTGGACAACAATTAATACGAGTCAGAAGCAAGCAAGCAGCCAAGGCAACAAAACTACAACAAACAAACACCTGCAACACAGCTACAACAAAAAAGAACAACAAAGATGCGTCCAATTCCCATTGTCAGCATGACGTTGGTCATGGCGATCGCCTCGATACTGATGCCCGGCTCAGCAGTGGCCGAGATGAGCAAGAAACAACAAGCACAATATCCAGCCAAGGATGAGTTGCCCGACACAAACCACCCCCTCGTCAAGAAGTGGATTGCCGAAATCGACTGGTCCAAGGTCCCCAAGTTACCCCTGGCCAAGGCCGATATCCCCAACTGCCCCGATTGCCCTGCAGGCAAGAAGGGTGTCCCCAAGAATGCCTGTTGGTGGACCTGTGATGGTTGTGTGGCCCCCGACGATATTGAGGTCTGCCCGCGCGAGAAGGCCTGGGGGTTGACCTACGATGATGGTCCAAGTGAGGACACCCCACGTCTGTTGAAGAAGCTCCATCAGGCCAATGTCACCTCGACCTTCTTTGTTGTGGGCTCGCGTATTCTTGAGTACCCTGAGACTTTGATCCAGGAGGTCAAGGAAGGCCACCATATCGGTCTTCATAGTAAGTTTTGTGGCGTTTTTTACGCGACGCGTTTTGTTTTAATCAAATGCTAGGCATGATCGTGAACTATGGGTTCTAGACTCCTCTTCTTCCATCACCTTCAACGATTAACCACCTCTCATCATTACCTCTCCTCTCCGTCCCATTTCTTCCCTCAACGAAACTAAAAAAAAGCCTGGTCCCACGCCGGTATGACGTCGCTCACGAACGAGCAAATCGTCGCCGAGATCAAGTGGGCCGAAAAGATCGTCTTTGATGTGACAGGACTCAAGACTAAATACTGGCGCCCTCCATATGGAGATGTCGACAACCGCGTCCGCGAGATCGTCCGTCAGATGGGCTACAAGACCGTCATCTGGACCAAGGAGTGGGACTCGAACGACTGGCAGATCCCCGACAAGACCATCACCAACAAGGAGGTCTTCCGAAACTTCAAGTGGGCCCTCTCAACCGTCCCTAAACTCAAGGGAGGTGTCATTACTCTTGAACACGATCTTTACACCCAGACCGTCAACGTTGCCGGACCCCTGTTGGATATGGGAATGAAGAAGGGTCTTGAGCCCATGGATATCGCCCGCTGTGTCAATGATCCTGAGCCTTACCAGAACTCGGCTCTTCTTTCCCAGAAGGAGGCTGCAAAGAAGCCCGCTGCCGTCAAGCCTGTTGCCCAACCTGCTGCCAAGCCAGTCGCTCCTCAGGCCCAGACGCCTCTCGAGGCACCCAAGGCTGCTAGCGTACCCAAGACCGATGATGATGAGACTGAGGACGAGACCATTGCTGCCAAGGGTATCAAGAAGTCTGGTGCCTCCCAGCTCGCATGGTCTGCAACGTGCCTCGCCATTGTTGCTGCCTCTGCCCTTCTGTCGCTCTAAGCTACATCTTGATCGAGAGAGAATGCAAAAAGTAGCCAAATGGTTTTACTTTTGGCACGTCATCCCTCCTTTCTCTTGCTTTCGCCGTACTTCCCGATTCTACTCCTCGCTCGGTTTTCCTTTCCTCCTCCCCGCCTCCATGTAAATATACTCCTTTCAGTGCCTTCTGTTCTTTTCTGTTCTCAATAAAAAGGTTTCTTTTTTTCATTAGTAAGCTTTGCGTCTACCTCATTCCCTTGATATTGGCGATTACCCTTTTTCTTGCTGTGAGATCAAAAAAGAGAGTAGTACATAGCGAGGCAATATCTGCCTTCGTATATGATAGACATTTGAAAAAAGAGAACTTAGAACGAGTTCTAGGAGGCGGTGGGGTCATGTAGGGTGCCTGCTTATTGCGGTGCGGAGCCGTTTTTCTGACGTTTTGTTAACTTCCACCTGAAGGTCTTTTTTTAGCACACGAGCCCCCTCTCCGATGTAGTAGGTATGTATCCAGATGGCCCCTTCCCCTTTTCTCGTCCTCCATTATCAAACTCCAGATCTTGTCCATGCATGACAGCAAATAGGAGAGAAACTTTAAAGGCGAATGAAATAGATAATGCATGGATCCACGGCGTGGCCAGAGCCAAGTGAGCCTTGTACTGCAGTCCATGGGAAAGGAGGGAATGGTGTGCACTGACACTAGGTGGTGTGTCGCACACACACATACCAATACACAAACACATAAGGGGAAGACTTCGGTTTCTCTCATTGTTGCAACAAAAAAAAAGAAAAAACAACGCTAGTGGGAAAGGATAAGAGCGGAAAGAAGGGGGGCTCTCTTAAAAAAATAAGAAAATACCCGCAAAGTAAAGCAAGGGCGCGTATTTTTCTTAGGGACACGACCACTTTCAGGTTCAGGAGTTGAACCTTTTACCTGGTGTTGTTTCTGGTCGTGTGCTTCACAAGCTAGCCATTTACCCATTCGCTCTGTTTTGGGTTTGCGATATTGAGCCCTTTCTGTGGTGATAACGCGAGAAATGAGGAGGTAGTTCAAAAGAGTACGAGAGGAGAAACAGGGACCTTATGAACAGACAGAGGGGTTTATTGATGAAGTAGCTAGTTTGGGTTGATTGGTTCTCTCCGCCTTTCTCGCTAGTGCGTTGGCGATGTTTTGAACGGAGAGAAAAAGAGAGAGAGTGTGTGAGTGAGTGAGAGCAAAAGAATGTCGTGTCTCCTTGGTGCCAAGTAGTAGTCGTTGCATCCATTCTGAATGAAAATAAATGAATCGGTCAAAGTGCTTTATTCACAGTTCCTGACCTCGGCTCTGACAACACATACACACACATGAGTGGATGATGACGGTGCCAATTCTTTTTTTTTTCGATCTCTCTCCCCTCTCTCTCTCTCTCTCACTCACTCCTCCTTCTTGAACTCCTTTGGTTCTTGTCCCCTTTAAAGCTAATGATGCTTGTCTCCAATGGCAATGACAAAGAGAAGAACACACCATTAAGACACCATTGTTCCATGGCACCATTTATTATTACCTTCCGCTTGCCTATCCTTGTTCCTTGATCCCATTTCTCTACCTTTTTGTGTCGTCTTTCCTCTTTTTTTGCACTCTTCATTTATTATTTTCCGATGACTTGTCCTTGCATATCCCATCCATTCCTCCCTTCATCACACGACAAACACAAACGATCGCGAAGACCCTTTTTTTTCTTGCTCCACCACCATACTGACACGCGCATACACGCGCTTTACCCAACCATCTTCCTCACACGACCAAATCGACCTCTCTCGTTCACACCTTCAATTGGCTAAAAGGGGGGTCGTATGTGTATGAGCATTGGTGTGTCTGCTCCATGTGTAGGTTGTTTTCCTTTGGCATTCCAACAGCTTTCCTTTCGTCCTTTCTCTTGCTTATCATCTAACAGGTCCTCATCCTTTTCCCTTTCCCTTTCCCTTTCCCTTTCCCTTTCCCTTTCCCTTTCCCTTTCCCTTTCCCTTTCCCTTTCCCTTTCCCTTTCCCTTTCCCTTTCCCTTTCCCTTTCCCTTTCCCTGTTCCTTTCCTTTTCCTTTTCCTTTTCCTTTTCCTTTTCCTTTTCCTTTTCCTTTTCCTTTTCCTTTTCCTTTTCCTTTTCCTTTTCCTTTTCCTTTTCCACCCTGGCGACAATCATCTACATTTGGTATCCCCCCCCCTCTTATTCCCCTTCCTTCTTCGCATTTTTTCCTTCCGTCCTACCTTGCAATTACCCTCTCGCACTTTCTTCCTCCTTTCAGTCTCTCTGTCTCTCTCCCATTCACTTAAAGACAGTAACCAGAGCCAGGTTCGGTGCTAATCCTCCGTTGACTTGTGCGCTCTTTCCCTGTTACTTATTACCACCTCATTTGAGTGGTCATTTATCCGTCATCCTTTTTTTTTTTCTCCAAGACTTTTTATGAATCTTATCGTCGTTTTGTGGACCATACAACCTTCCCGTCTTTTTAAATACCCGGGTTCCTTCCTTCTAGCGAACGCACCAGCCATTCACCCTTTTCTTGTTTTTATTTTTTATTTTTATTCTTGTAACACACGCATTTACCTTTTTCCTCCCTCCTTGAATTTTGATTACATTTCCTTGGACACAAACTCTCTCCCTCCACACCACACAAAATCACGCACAAGCCAACCAACCAAGAAACAACAAAAAAATTAATACATGCCGACCGAACCTTGGACACTGCAGCCATCCCCCTCTGCATCCAGTCTAGGCTCTTCATATTCCACTGGACGCGGCAAAGGTACTGGCGCTGGCGTTGGACTTGGAGTCACCGGAGGAGGAAGAGTGGGCAACATCAGCAACAAAGCAAGCATGACGAGTAGGAGTAGTACCAACCATCGCCTCTCGAGCAGCAATAGTGATACTCTTCTCAGTTCCGCAGAAGACGAGTCGACTACTCCCCCTAGGGCAAGGGAATCGATGGTGGAGGATGTGAGTCAATTGGCGGTCGCTAGTAACCCTTTGCTTTCTGTTGGTGATGGTGGTAGTGGGGTAGGGTCTTCGTCGTCTGTGCATACGATGGCTAGTTCTTTGACGAGAGCGAGTACACCTGCCTCTGAGCGGCAACAGCACCAACATCAATACCAGCAACAGCAGCCACCACAGCAGCAGTACGGATATGAGTACTTCGACGCGTCGAGTCGAGGTACTCAGACCCCTGAAAACCCCTCCATCCATAACAATATCTACGCCGGAACCGGAGCTGGCGTGGGTAGCGGTAGCAGCAGCAGCAGGGCAGCAGAGACGATCATCCACTTCCCAGACCAGATCCCGACTCTCCAACTGGTTTCCTTCACTCCACCTCCATCTTCCCCTGTCGAGGGATCATCATCATCCGCTACTCCGCACCTTCCTTACGCGCACACTTATCCTCACCCCCATCATCAAAACGCAGACATCGCCGCACCGCCCTCTTCTTCATCTGGTCATTATCATCCGTTACCGGCAGCCGCAACAACTATAGCGTCATCGCATATTGACGACTTGGACGCAGAACACAGCAGCAAGTTCCAGGAGATTCGGAAGCGGTTTAGTTTGGGAGCTATGGGAGCTGGAGGAACAGTGGGAGTTGTGGGGGACAGGATAGGTAGGCGGACCTCGTTGACCAACAACAACAACAGCAGCAGAAAGGAGCCGGTTCGTCAATGGACAAAAGACAGCACAAAGACCTTGGCCAATGAATCGACCGCCGCCCTCCTTATGCGCGAGGACCTCAAGGACGAGTCCAGCCTCATACTCAACAAAGTTGGAGGAGTAGAGGGTGGAGGGGGTGGGGTGGGATTGGCGATGAATAGACGAATGCACTCGGCGATTTCAGGGACTATTCATTTCCAAGAGTCGGAATATGCAGGCGTAACACGACGTGGATCGACCATGACCTTTATGTCCGGCAACACGCAGACTACGTACCGATTGAATGTAAATATCCCGCATAAGGATTATTACCCCGAGAAAGTTGGCTATGGCCATCCAGATCATCATGGCTACAATACCAACTCCAAATTGAATCCAGCACTCAACCTCAGCACCTTATCCCTTATCGCTACAAGCCCCACGACCCCTAACACCCCACACGACAGCATCTTTGGCCAAGCAGGCAGTAACAACAACAACCCTGCCCCTAACGGGAAACGGTACATCGACACTCGAAAACGCAACAAGCAACAAAAAAAGGAAGAAAAGGCCCTCGCAAAGACATCGTTCAAAAAACGCAAAACCCTCTTCTCGAACGAACGGACATTCATCCACTGGATCAAGTTTGGAATGCTCCTTGGCGCGTTGGCTATGATGCTGCTGAATTTCTCGGGGGAGGGAATTGCGAGGAGGGAGGGAGTAGATCAAACGTTGGCGAACAGGGTGGGGAGGATTGGGCAGAATGTTGGGGTGACGCTGTTGTTGATTTGTTTATTGTGTTTGGTTTATTCGGGGGTGTCGTATCATTGGAGGCATTTGGGGATTGTCAAGGATAAAGGACATGAGAGATATTTTGATCGCGTTGGACCGACTTTCTTGACGGTCGCTCTCCTGGCTACTTACACCATGAACGTCGTTTGTAAGTAATCTCTTCGGATATATATGTCTTGTTGTTTGTACACATTGTTTTTGTTCAGGTTACTAACCCGTTTGTTTGCTATCACTATAACTTTTATAGTGACGATCCAAGTCTCGTCGCTGATGGACCAAGACTACGAACCATCGATCTACCTCAACAACAACAATCTCGGCCCACACGCCCTCCCACCCCTAACCCCATCTCCTTCTACCTCACCACCATCTGCAGCAATCGGATCAGACGAAACCGCACCTGCGCAACCAATTATCCTTCTACCTGTCCCAGAACCATCGCCAGAACCACCATTAACACAACCCCAGCGACCTGTCTTCGACACCCCCAACCTCCCACCCGGATCCACCATCCTGATCGACAGTGACGAGGACGACGGCAGCGATTTCGAGTTCTCACACCCTCCAAGTGATCTGGAAATTCCTACGGTCATGGCTGCCTCCACTATGACCGATTCTGAGTCGGGTTCGAAACCATCGTTGCCGAGTGATTCTTCTTCGTATAAAGGTTCGGTGTCTTCGAGTTCGAGAACAGAGGAGTCGAATGTGTCAAGCGAGTCGGATCGGCTTACCACCACAAGAGGTGACAGTGGCGATGAAGACGATGATGATTGAAATCGTATCTGCATCTCTTATTATTTTTATTTTTATTTTTATTTTTTTGTTCCTATTTGTTTTCTACTCAAAAGAAGAACCCCAAAAAATAATAATCAAGTATTGTCAAACACTCCTAAAACCCACTGAGAACTCTGTCATGAACGATCAGTGCTTCTAAATGCAGCACAATGGCGGTGCGTTTTTATTTATCTCTATATGATGGAAAAAATGGTATCCAATGGTCATGGTTTGTTTACGAAAAGTCAACGACGCGGGTGTTCCAGTTCTCGACAAAGCCATCAAAGGGCACGGCGATCTTCCAGTCGAGATGTCCTGCTCCAAGATAGAAGATCTTTGGCTAATGGATATTTTCCAATTGGTATGAAAGGGGGGTTGGGGTTAGTCAAAGGCAAGAGAAGGAAAAAATATGGCCATGTGAATGTCATTCAAGGTCTGAGTGGTAAAGTCACGACACTTACCGAGAGATCGGCGAGTTCTTTGGAGACGAGGATAGGAAGATCAGTCCTCATTCCTAATTACAAAATGCAATGGGTGATCAAAAATTAATTTGGTTAAACATTAACGGATCAGTTATCCATCTCAGAATCCGGGCAATCGTTGCTCTTCTTCTGCACCACCATTCATTTTCAGAACTTACCAACAGGACAAACGCCGCCCTCCTTGAAGCCCGTCAACTCGAACGACTTTTCCGCAGGAGCGATCCTCATATGAGTCGCCTTACGACTGGCCCCCGTCTTCTCCCTCACAGCCTTCTCCAGCTTCGTAATATTGACCGCCCCCTCGTACTGGACGATAACAGTCCAGTATCGATCCTCATCGATGGGCTTCGACTCGTCCTGCTTGAACTTGGTGTTTTCGAAGGTGAGGGTTTTGCAGAGATGGAAGGTCGAGGGGCATCCCATAACACGGGCACGTTGGGAGTAGGGCCATGAGTAGTAGTCACTTGCCACATGGAAGAATCGGGTTTGGTGGGGGAGGCGAGCCTGAGCGTCCTTGTAAATCTGGAAGGGGAGAATGGTATGGGGGAGGAGTAGGAGGAGTAGTAGTAGGAGGAGGAGGAAGAGGAGGAGAAGGAGGAAGAGGAGGAGAAGGAGGAAGAGGAGGAGAAGGAGGAAGAAGACAACTTGGTTAACATTCACTGCTGCGATAGAGTCTCCAACGCATTTCTCCCTGGTATTACAAAACAACAGCACAGCCCCTCGTTGCGACTGATGCTCTCTGTCGTCTCAATTGATATGACTACAGTCCCAATGTGCATTCAATTCATGTGTCAAGAGTTTTCCTTGCCTGGAGAGTAGCCTCGGGCATGTTCAGGGGCATGCCGTCCGACTTTGCCTTTGCCAAGAAGTCCTCCATGGTCATGGTGGGCTCAGGGCATGCATCGGCCGGGAGCTGTCCAGGCTTAAGTGTAGCAGTAACAGCAACGTCGGCTGTTGGGACTGCTGTAGTTGTAGCGTCGTCGGTCACGATGGTGGTGGCAGTTGGCTCAGGCATTTGGTCAGTCGAATATGAGATGGAATGTGGAGGAAGAAAGGAATGAGAAAGAAAAGGATCAAGGAACCGAGTGTGTGTGAAAACTAGCGGAATTGGTCAGGTGACCGCTAGGATCTTCACCACTGAGTCAGCACTTTGGGTCCGGAGTAGCTGGATTGGGGGGGGCACAGTTTCCTTTCCCTTACTTGCCTTGCCCTCAGGTAGAAGTAGGACAACTGGTATCTCTACCAAGTACTAAATATCGACTACAATTTGCAAATTTTACCTTGGAAAATCACTTTAAGGAATAACAAAAAAAAAAACCTGGTCTAGTTGTAGAAGTAGAAATCTTCGACCGGCACGCCTAATAGGAGAGCAAAGATGCCAGAGACGACCCCATGAAGCCTGAACATCAGCGACGTCAGATTATATGTTGGGGCGAAGTGGGTAGAGATGTTGTTGATATGGTCTCTCACGAGTGATACTTTTTCAGGGTTGCGCAATTCGGAGGGACAGCATTTTTGCTGTTGTCAACTGGGGTAGAAAAAGAATGAGATGAGGAAGAAGATGAAGGGCGTGGCAGAGCAGGTCCAGAGCTTGGTTTCGTCACCCGAAGAGGCGTCGATGCTACACGACCTGGAGACGAGGCAGCAGTTGTACTGATCAAGGTTGTATGTCATGATTGGTATCGCTAGGCATAATTCCTGAAGCAACTTGAATTTCTGTTCTTCGATCGAGCGGTAGCTGCAGTTTCATGTTCGTGGCATAGCAGTAATAGAGTGTTGGAAGAAGGAACCCAAACAAGAACGATGATGCAGCCGTTTTGTCGTTGTTGCCTGTGTCTGCGACGAATGCGTTCAGGCTGTTGATGTAGGCTTGGGCGTCGGGTGGGAGTGTATCTGATGCGGAGGATAGGACTTCTGGAGCTGGAGCTGGTGCTGGTAAGGTGGCGCAGACTTGAACCAGGAGGAGTTGGGCTACCAGCAGCAGCGGCAGGGAGGTGGGGACATGGTTGATGCGAGACATTCCTTTAAGAGGGGAGAAGTAGGAGATTGCTTGCTATGGTGTTGATGAGGAAGGAATAAAATCAAGAATGTGATAACTATAACGAGAAATATGTATAGATAATAAGAAACAAGAGGTTGGAAGAAGCCGAAGTGAGGTTGTGTGATGATGGTGCTTGAAGTTATAAGAATATAGCTATCTTCCTATCGTCAAGACTTTTATGAAAGGGGTGGGGTGGAAATGGTCAAGCATGGAGAGGGCTACATGAAAAAGGCATAGACATTTAGGCGAAGGGGACGAGGACACCGACATATGGAGGGACGGGCGTAGTGATAAGAGCGAGGGCGTGTATGTACAATCTCCTAGAAAACGTACTTTTACTGGTCGACAAAGATATAACTACTTCGATCTATCCAACTTGGAGTCCTTTCCGCTATCCTCAAAACAGCACCCGGACAAGAACCATCCCTTCATCATGATCAGGGTTTTCAAGATACCCATCGTCATCCTCATCAGCAACCAGATCCAACCCGAGCGCGGCAGCCTCCTCAGGGGACGGGTTATAGTCTCGTACACTGAGAATGACCATCGCAGGCATGGATGGACTCCCTGACCACCTTGATCAGCCCTGCGGCTGTGAAACTGTTCTTGTCGAGTTGTATCTCACTTAGGCGCGACAGGTTCGGAAGCATTCCAGAGAGGAAATCTTGAAGGAAAGCATCGTCTTGATAAACATAGGGAAAAGAACGACTGAGCGACGATGCACTCATGTTGTTGGTGTTGCTGCTGTGATTGTTGCTGTTTGGCAAAAAGGGATCTTTTCTGGAGGAAACTCTCGTGTACTGTCTCTCAGTTGTGTGTGTACTGAGCACAACATGGAACAATGCTGGGCATCCTTGCAGCATGCAAAAATCGAACCGATATGGGACCTCGCCTATCAGTCATAGGTACGACAGATGTAAAAGATGCCAGTCCCAATGCCAGCGAAGCCATCGTCGTTGTCGTAAAATATCTGAATCTCCCGTTACTGAATCCTTCTTTCATCACCATCCACGAGATAATCCTGATCCATTTCTCTGCTCTGCACTTGGTTCAGTTCATCCGCAGGAGCTATATGACAACGGTTGTTATCCTCACGGGTCGAAAGTTGCAAGCTTTGGGGTTGTGTGGTCGACTCTAGCGTTACCAACGTCAAGTTCCAGGACTTTCACCTTGGGGGTTGTTCCGGTTGACAGGTTGAAGCCAATACATCTTGACACTGCTATTCAAAGGTTTTGTCTGAGAGTTCAATTGATGTGAGACTGGGAAGTCGTGAGTAGAGATCATCATCGACAAGCAATCGACTGGGATTGGTGTTCACCGATATGTATCAACACCGGAAGATCGACCCATCCTTGAACGACATGAATTTGTCGTGGCGGGTGAGAATCTAAACCAACGATGTAGATTCGTTGAAGAGGTGGGCCGAACATGGTGATAACGTCGTCGAACTCGCCCATGAATGATGTGACAGAGCCTTCCAAAAGCCTGATATCGGAAAGTGGCACCAGTCCATGGTTATTTCGGTTAAGCCGTCCCATTACGGCCTTACTTGGCTTGGATTCTTGAGAAAAGTGGCGGCAGTGGTGGTCGTTGTGGTCTCGTTGCAAGAACTGCCCGTGGCGTTCTTCTTTTCCTGCACCGCCCAGTTGAAACTGCCTTGACTAAGCGACGCAAATGCCAAAGTCTCGAGAGACCGAAAGCTCTGGAGGAACCCTGGGTTCTTGCAGAGCACATTATACCACAGCCCAGGAGGATCCAGACCGGACACCTTGACGACGAACCGAAGGTCTGTCGAGTACGGATGGAGCGCAAATTGAGCCCAATTATTTGGAGCCAGCTGTGTTGGCTAGTGCAGAGGTGGCAAAGTCGAAGGATCTCCTGTCGGCTTTCAAGTGAATAGGGCGGCTTTGAAGGTTGGTAAGGGTCGAAAGGAAGGTCGATGGACTTGAGGCAGCCCTTGGACAGGCGAACATGATCCATGATAACTGCAACATCTTCGTCATGGCTTGGTCGAAGCGTGGTTTTGCTTGTCTAACAGGAAAAAAGCGTCATAAGAGAAGGTATTTATCTCTTCTAGAATCAGATGTGTTCCAAGCGCACAAGGCGGCCAACAACATCTGCGTACCTGTTCATGGTGGGATGAATAGCGACTGGAACTGCTCGAGGATAGAATCATCATTGGCCCAACTAGCCTCACTCCGAACGACCACCCATAAGCACTGGGTCAGAAATCTCCTGCAAGATTAATCTAGAGAGCCGTACGGTGCCATGTAGGCCAAGCGGTGGAAGGCTGCGAACCCGTCCTGTCCTACTTATGCAGCTTTGAATAAAGGGAGCAATATGTGGTTTGACTCACGCGTCCAACTGATATTTTTTTGTTGCCACTAAAAAAATTAAGAATAAAGAATGAGAGCGTTGCTTGATCAATCATGAACAAGTCATGGTTGATCAGGCTTAATTAATAAAAAAAAAAGTAATAATCAGAATCATCGACCGCTGCACAGTTTACACCGGGTTACAATGACACAAACAAGCCCTCTCCTTCAGTTCCCTCATCCCCGTCTTTATGAAACGAACCTGCAATTGCCAACAATAGTTCTCGCTCGAACCACAAATTCCATTTTTCGATGATAGATGGTTAGTGCGTGGTGTGGTCCAAGAGATCATTGCTAATACTAATGAATGACACCGTGAAGGAGGAGCTTGCCCAATTGATGAGCTACTTGGCCAAAACAACCAAAAACGGCAAAGATGATAGATATGTAGTGGCGGTATTGATTTACGTTCTCTGTTCTAAAAAGGACCTGCCTCGAAGCACAAAGGGTGAGTCCTAAACACGGCTCCTTAATCTGGTCCCTTGCACCATCTTTACCCCGTTTCATCATAATTATTGTCCTGTGTAAAGAAAATGACCCTGTTCCTCTGAGGCAAGCAGAATCCTAAAAAAAACTTTGATGAGGGGCCTTTAGTTTTGCTTACCTCCTTGTACCCCCTAACTGGCTAACTGACGACATAAAGGGGGAGTCTCCGGATCCCTTTATTATCAGTCTTTGTTTGCACTTTGTCTTTCTTTCTCTTTCTCTCTCTCTCTCTCATCTTATCAACGCTATTCTTCACTCCTTCCTATACCAGCTCCAAACACACTCGCACATCTGGACACGTTACACAAACTTACACAACCCTACACAGTCAACCACAATCACAAGCCATAGAAATGTCTCTGCAAGCATCATGCCTCAACCTGATGGACCGTCTCGCAGGAGTGCCCGATTTTGGTCATTTCCTCAACCCCACCCTGCTGCTCCAACTCCAAGCCAACTCGAACGCAATCTGGGAAACAACGCCCAATGACCCTGTCTCGCAGCTCTGGATTCTCTTCCGTCTCGGCACACCTCTGGCCTGCATCCTCAACAGCGTCCGTCCGCCCAACCAGCAGCTCAATGTGGATAGCGGCGATCTGTCCTTTGCTAACATCAACGCCTGTAAAGAACGAGTCTTTCATTTCATTGTCGCCTGTCTCCAAGATCTGCATTTCACACACGAGAACGTTTTTACGATCTCGGAGCTGTACCATGATAACCCTGAAGGATTCCTCAAGGTAGGAACATATGATACATACTCATTAACAAAACGTGTCTTTCAATGTTTTGTGGCATATTGGCATGTTTTCGAGAATGGCTGGGGGCCAAAAAGAAGAGTACTAGTAACGGTTCGGCAAAACAAGAGACCTAGATCAACCGCTTGTCGTCGTTATTTGTTTGTTTATTTGTTTGTTTACTTTGTTTGCTTGTAGTTGTTGTTCAGTACTTCTCGATGCACTCAGCTATGCCTTCTCCTCTGCCATCCTGTCGGTTCTTTATGTTTCGAGATTTTTTTTTTTTTTTAATACTTGCCACGCAAACTTGCTTGGCCAATGCCTTTTTTTTCTCGGACCTTCTGAGAAGCTGAAAAAGGGTCCTCGCCGTACTGAGCAAAGAAAAAAATAGAACTAAGAACCCAATTGCTCTTTTGTACCTCCTTATTGCCTCCCGACATCCCCCCTTCTTTTTCCTTCCCAGCATCCAGCATCCCAGAATGGCCCGTTCGCAAGGGGTGGGGATGGGTACTCAATTGCTTCTCTCCCTGCCCTGCCTTTCTGGGTTTGTTGATATTCCAGCCCTGCCCCCTTTTCCTCTCTCTTTGTTGAAATATATTATCTGAAGAAAAAAAGGGATTAATTCATTGTGAATGAGTTGGCGAATGCGTTTCAGAGTGAGTCAGCAATCCAAAAAGTGGGCGCTTCTATTCTTTGAGCGCACCTCAGAGATATTTCATGACATGGAACTATCTTCAACAACTTAACCCTTGCACCTTTCTTCTTCCATTCAACAAATTAGGTGCTAAACACGGTGGGCAAGGTGCTAGATCGTTTGGAAGCGAGCCCTGGCCTGGGTGCAACGGCTGTCTAGCATCACCTAAGCACACCACATGCAACCCTGCAAGGCAGCAAATCACTGAAGACTGAAAGGAAGGGGCATTAACCAGCAAGGGAGGGCGTGGACGATGCAGGAAATTGAATGAAGGGACAGAGAAGAGGGAGGGGGCCATCAAAAGAAATGAATACATTAGACTACAATAATACTTTTTTTTCCCGCTCCATGAACATAACCCCTGAGTTTTTTTTTTTTTTTTTTTTTTTTTTTTTCTTTTCCTACCTATGGCGCTGCTGTTATACTCATGCTTGTGACGAGACATCCTTCTATCGTGCGATGAGCCTTTTTTTGGGATTTGCCATTAAGAAGTACATCCTCTGCACTGTTTGCTTATCTGTCCGTCTGCTCCTTCGCTCGTTGAAGTAATGCATCTCCATCTCACCTAGCATTTGCCCTTATCTCTTTGACCCTTCGAATTTAGCACTAGATTCCCGTGTCCGATCACAATAGAATCTTGAGGTACAGAACGATACACTATTCTTTTTATTTCACTCCAAACGAGTGGTTTCGTTGGGGTGATGGTAGTGGTAGTGTTGGTGGTGGTAGTGTTGGTGGTGGAGTGAAGATGGTATGGATGATTCTTCAGAATCCTGCCCATTCGACTGCAAATGCAACGACACGACGGTTGGATTCTGACAGAGGAGGAATAGTAGTCGCAACAGTAGTTGGTGTCATTGTGGCATTTGCATGTGCCGGGAGAACAGAGCAAAGCAGGTGTTGCTTCTGCACAGTAGAAACCAACCGTGCACTGTTCGCCACATCCACCAAGGACAAGGGCTCATCCGGTGCCTTGACAGAGGCTACCAGACTTGCATGGCAGACCAGTGGGTCGTTGCGGTAGAGCAAGTAGTCGCCCCCAAACTTCATTCCTGGCGCGATGAAAAACTGTTGGTCCTTCCAGAGGTGCTCAAAGACCAATGCGTGGTCTGTCAGGCCAGATATTGTTGTATTTGACGCGTCCGGGTCGCTGCCGTCATACCGTTGCAACCCGTGGTTGTCGACGACGAGCTCGATGACGCCGTGGTGGAGCAGGATGGATATCTCTTCTGGTAGCAGACGGAGTGGTAACCCTTGAAAGATGTTCTGCATTGTGCTCCGGGGTAGTGACCCTGCAAGCGAGCCAGCAATCCTATGGTCTTGCCTCAGCTTCCTCACATCTAGGCACATGTAGGTAAAAGATAGACATATTCCGGTTTAGTACAATTATGGATCAATTGAATGTAAAGTTGATATTGACTGGTTGCAGTCAAAAGTACCTTGGATGTCCCAGACGAGTCCCTCAGTGCCCGTGAGATGGACCTTAGGTTTGCTCTCTGACGTGCTTGTCCTGCTTCTGGGTGTTGAGGGAAGGGGTTGCTGCGCTCCTTTGTCCATCTCTCCCGTTGGGGGCTCTCCTGTTCGTGTTCCTGTTCCCCTTCCTATTGAGTTTGGCTGTGCCAGTGTCTGTCCTTGAGGGGCCGACTCGTCTCTGTCTGGGGTCATTGCATCCTTGTTGCCATTCGTCTTGTCTGTCGTTAGGTGATGCCAAGAGAATGTGATCGTCAGAGGTCAAGTCCGACTGAAGTCACGTTATTCCTTCGACCCAAGCCCCAACTTCCACGCATACCTTGTTCAATGCCAAAGTGTCTTGATTTCTCCTTTTTATTATTCCTTTCTGTCCACCTGTCCATTATGTCCTGCTTGCAAACAAGCATATAGTGGTTAGATGCATGGGATGATTGCCTTTGACCTTGCATAGAAAGGGCTTTATTCATGGACTGTGACAGTAACGACTCTTGGCCATTTTTTACTCAATACCGTGCCAACGGGGCAAATTGGACATATACAACAAAAAAGGGTCACCGCAAGAATTCATTTCTCAGCATTTATGCATCCTCTTCTTTTACTGTGAAAAAGTGCCTGTTCGTTTAGTTTCCCGTTGGGTTATAAAAACTTAGTATTGGAAGCACAAAGCGCACGCACGCACACATTCAAGCACGACTACCGGAGAATGGCGCTCCCTTTTCCCCTTTGTACCCCTCTCTCCTATCTGCATCTCTCTCTCTCTATTTCTTGTGTCCCTCTCTCTCACTAGGTCTCTGTCCTTCTCTCTCTCTCGCTCGCCTTGTTCCTTCCCTTCCCCTTCTTCTCCTCTCGTCCTCCTCATCCCCCGCCCCCTTCTAATAACCCCCTTTGTCCCTTCTCCCTCTCCTCTCCATTTTGTTCCTTCCTATGCGTCCCCCTGAACGCTCCCTGAAGTCTCGCCTTCTCTAATTTTTTTTTTCTTGTCTAATTTTCTCGTTGTGTAATTTGACTCTCTCTTTGTTGTTTGTTGGTCTTTTTTGTCGTTACTCGTTTTCTCACCCGTTCCCCCACACGGCGCCGGTACTTCACATTGTTTTCCCTTTATAGCTTTTCCTCTTTATTTTCTTTCCTGGGTTCAGTTTTTCCTCTTCCTTTCTCCTTGCCTTTTTTCTGCTTATTTATCGCTTTTGATCGTTTTGAATTTGTCCTTGTGGAAAAAGCCTAATTGCCAGCCATCTGTGGTGCGGTGCGGTACCCCCCCCCCACGGGCCTACCATACGCACCGAAAAAGCCCACAGTGATTTTTTCTATGGACCTGAAGGGAACAACCAAACACCAAACAAACAAACGAGATGGAACCACCAAATTTATTTACTACTCCCTCTCCTTACTCACTCTCCTAATTCGCCCTTCTTTACTCTCGCTGCCCGGGTGCTTTTTGTGTATTGAAAAAGCATGGGTCCCCTTATAAATAGATAGGGAGAGGGAGGAGGAGACACATGTACGAAGCAATTAGATGAAAGTGAACGATGTGGGGTTGATTCGATACCGTGAACAGACGAGGTCAGGACGAATTGTACGCTGGCTTTTGGTTGTATCGACAAATCATTTATCATTCTTAGGCGTGGTGATAGGAGCTGGTGGTTTGAGAGTTTAATGAAGATATTGGAAAACGAGATGGTTCCCTACAAAAGGAGGCGCAAAACGCGCGTGCTGATTTGATTTGTTCCACCGATCAACGCGAAAGTTGAGACAAATAAGAAAGTGATCAACGTAGTGATCGTTCCCTGGTTTCTGTTCTGTAATGAGGGCTGTTGTTGTTGATGTTGATGTTATTGTTGTTGTTGGCAGGGAGATGCAGACAAGAAAAAAAAGGCAACGGAACACGCGCAGCCATGTAAAACAAAAAGGCGACGATGACAAGGAAAGCAGCGGCTTCATGCTTTTTGTATTTTTGGGGCAACCTCAGACTTTATTTTTCTCCCAAGAGGCACGAGAAAAATCAGGCAAAAAGGGTAGAAAAATGAAGGAAGTCAGCGTGAATGGGCCCTCTTTTATTTTGACAGATAGGGGAGAGGGAGAATTATCAATTCCTCAAAGTACAAAGATTCAGAGAAATGTCAAGACGAAAAAGAAAAAAAAAAGGTAAAGAGGGTCCACAGCTAGGGGGATGGGGGAGGTGTGGAAGAAGTTATAGTACTACAGAAGACATAAACGCACGACTTTGCATTTTGCGATTGAGGAGTGAGGAATGAATGAATAGTCTGAGTGACTGTGTGCGTGTGTTTATGTGTGTTCTTGGCGATCCTCAGACAGAAGAATCACAGAAAATACTACAGTACTGTACATATCGATGGAACACGACGCAAGATTATTGAGCTATATATTTACTTTTTTCCGTCTTTGCGCTTTGGTCAGCTCAGCCCGCGCGTTCTCTTAGTTTTGCGATAGAGTAAACGGAAGTTCTTCTCTGCTCCCTCTCACTCACACTATCCCTCAATCTTTCTTTCCCTCCCTGTGCACGCTGTGCTATCGTTATGTTATGCCAGCTACGTACTAGGGCTAAAAAAAAAGTACTCCCTCCAATGCTATCCTGCTTAGTTAGCTCGTCTTTTTGTACATGTCCGTGTGCGTGTGCCATTAAGCACGGTGCAAGAGAGTGAGAGAGATAGAGGGCGAACTATGTGGCATTGAGGCAGTGTGGGTGATGATGGTTATGGGGGATGGATACATTTTTGTGCACCGTGCAAAAAAAAAAAAAAAAAAAAAAAAAAAAAAGAGTTATCGATCGTCTTTGCTTTTGTTTGTTTTTTTCATCCTCATCCATTCACCCCGTTTGTTTATGTCGTGCTCGTCCTCTTCTATTTCTACGCCCTTTCCTTCTTCTCGTTGTTGTTGTTGTTGCTGTTCTGCTTCCAATTGCCCGTAGTCGCATTCTCCATTCAATACAATTCATCCCATTCAAAATATTTTCCTTCATTCAATCAACCCATCTAGCCATTCATTCATAGACCAATTCATTCAACATTGCCCCTTATTCCCTCTTCTCTTTATTCCCTCTTCTTATTTCTCTTTCCCCTCTTTTCTCTATCCCTCTCTCTCTTCCCTTGTTATTTTCTCCTGTCTTTTCCCTCTCTTTTTTCCTTTACTTTCTCTTCTCTTTTTCTTTTTTCTTCTCTTCTCTCGCTCTTTTGTTTCTTTGTTATTTTTACAAACTCCCTCTCTTCTCAACGTTCATACAACTCGCACCCTCAAATCACATCATCCTCATAGCTACCACCATCACCACCACTCTTTACCAACTTTTCAATCCAACACAACAACAAAGGCGTGGATCTGCTCAACCGACTGAGCTGCCCTCTTTCTCCTGTCATGTCACTCTACCAGTCATGCCTCAACCTCATCGAGCGTCTGGCTGGAGTGCCAGACTTTGAGCAATACCTCGACCCAGACCTGCTCCATCGTCTCCAGGCCGACTCTGCCTGGGGGGCCTCCACCCCCAATGATCCCGTCACCCAACTCTGGATCCTCTTTCGCCTGGGAACTCCACTCGCCTGCATCCTCAACGGGCTCCGACCTCACCAACAATTCAACCTCCAGTCCGCAGAACTCTCCCTCGCCAACGTCAATGGGTGCAAAGAGTTTGTCTTTCATTTCATTGTCGCTTGCCTCCAGGACTTCAAGTTTGAGAAGGAGAACGTCTTTACCATCTCTGAACTTTACCATGACAACACCAATGGTTTTGTTAAGGTAAAAAAACCCTCCTCCATCCTGGTTCGCACACCCACTCTAATTCACGTATCCATCCTCCTTCACCGCCTTGTCACCCTTCTCTCTCACAAACACGTACACCTCTCCACCGATCGTGTGCTCGGATCGAGCACCGGCAACTCCCACTTCCACATCATCCTCTTCCACATCAACGCTCATGACACCGATACACAAAAACATATGCTTTTTTTCCTTTTCTCTCTCGGCCAAGCAATTGTCTTTTTTTTTTTGGTCAATCCTTTTCCCCTTTGTACAACCCAAATAACCCTGCTCGTACCTGCCACCAACAACGAACACATACACATATCCAAGCAACACGAAACGCATGCAGAAGCAACTGCACAAGCAAGCTCTCAATCACACTGACACATCCTCTTACCCTGCACACAAACACTTTTTTTTTTTTTTTTTTTTTTTTTTTTTTCGTGGGTGCTTGGTTTCCTTCAAATTCATGCGTCAACCTTCCCATCCATTGATCCTTCCACAGGTACACAACGCACACTCACAACCATATCCCGCTCCCAGCCCATTCACTCCCTTCTTTGTAACAACATACCATTTTCCTCCACTATCTCCTTCCGTCACCCCACCTCTCTCTCTCTTCCAACACTTCCTTGTACCCTGCCATGCTCTACCCTTTACCCTTTAACTTTTACCCACATTACTCGCTGCACCCGCCCGTTGCAACCGTTCGCATTTATGCAGACTCTGCAAGGTCGTCCATTGACTTGTCAATATGCAATTGATGCAAAAAAAAAGTGAACGGGGCAAGTGAAAAGCAACAAATCAAAAATGGGATAAAAAAACAAACAACAATAAAGCGAAGCGAAGCAGAGCCAGGAGCAGGAGCAGGCAAGCAAAGCAAAAGTAAAGCAATCAATAATAAGATAACAATTGAACGCAGACGGAATCTATTAGATCAGGGGATGGGGGGATTGGAGATGGGAGGGGGCCAGGGAAGGGAAGGAAAGGGATACGGATTTTGGAGAGTTGGAGTGAGATTCAAAGAGAAAAACAAAGAGAGTCGGGCACATGCAGACCGACAGAAAGGGAGAACGACAGAGACAACCGTACCAAAAAGGCGCGTGCGCGCAATGCTTGGTTGGTGGTGGACATTGGTAGACGAGGCATGGGGACACGGAGGGCACAAGGGAAGTAAACAAAATATCAGTAACAGATGCATGTTAATCGCAATATACATGAATGCACAAAAACGAGGGATGCCATGCTTGCCCTTCCTCATTTTTTTGGTTTGTTGTGCGCTCCGTAACGAATGAAAATCGTAGATTACACCCTTCCAACGCTTCCCTCTTGTGTTGGAACGCGTGTATAATTGTTTTATATTTATCACTGAACTCAACCTGGGTATGGTACCTGTACACACACACCCTCTCTCTCTCTCTTAACTACCAATCGCTTGACAACAACAGCACCAACAGAAGGCTTGTTTGGGCGACCTACAACAACTGCAGCAAGTTGAATGCACTTTGGGTGAATGGGACTTTTTGGAATGAGCAGCATGCGGGAAGGAAGGGGAATGGGAACATTAACCTCATCTAAGAACAACACACGCAGACACACTTGCTCCATATGGCCAAGCCCTTGTCCAGCCCCCACTGGATAGACAGAAGGAGGGTTTCATTTTGACTCTTGACACGCGTCAATCGACCGGACCAACGTGTTTTTTTCTTTGTGTGGGTGAGTGGGCAGTGTCGCAAAAAAAATTGCTCCGTGATGGACCCACAGAATAGGGGACAGGAGAGAAATAGGAGAAAGCGAGCAATGCTTACGTCTGGATGGTTGGGATGGATGAATACTCAGCAATGCTACTATCGGCGATTGTGGATCCTACCTTCAATGGCTCTTTCAGCTTCCATAACCACTACCACACGCACATCGCTCCATACCTCTCCTTCCACCTTCACCTTCCTTCCTTCTTTCCTTCCTTCCCTCCTTCCTTCTCCAACCTCACCTACCCCTTTGTCCTCTCCGTCCCACAACTCAACCCAAAAGAACTCCCTCTCTCTGTCTTCCATTTCTTCTTTCTCGCCTTCGCCAAAGAGCTCATTTTTCCCGATGCTTTCATCCCAATAGCCCGCCCCAAAGGGGGACACGCTCACCCCGTCCATCCTCGATCCTCTCCCAGCCACGCTGCTATCTGCTCCCTCTTTCCTCTTCTCTCTCTGTCTCCTCCTCTCTCCAATCCTTTCGCCAGTCCCCCTTGGCCCGAGTCACTCTCTTCAATCTTTGCCTTTCCCATCCCTCCCATGCCTTGTGCCCTGTGGGATGTGTTTGTGAGCGTGATTCTCGCTCCACCTTTACTCTCCTACTTTCTCTCATTACTCAACCATTTTTTGGCCTTTACCTACCTTTTCCAAGGTCCTCGAGAACTGTGGTCCCCTTGAATGGCCTTTTTTTTATCTGCCTCATGGCACGGCCAAGTTGATCCTTGACCTGAACGCCCCATTCTCGGCCTATATTTTTTTTTTCTGCGGCGTGTCCTTTTTTTCTTCTTCTTTTGGCTTTGCCAGTTAATACCCTTTTTCGTCTCTCTCTCTCTCTCCTCTCCACTCGTCTGTTTTTCATTCTTCACCCCCCTACCTTCTTTCGCTTGACAGAATGGACGGGTATCTCATGGCGAGCTCATCAAAGCGTTGGGTCCCAGCCCATTACACCCTCCTCACTCCTTTTTTTTCCCTTTCTCTCTCTCTCGTTCTTGCTCGAGGAGAAAAAACAAGGGTCGGGCGACGCATTGCACGCTACGGGGGAGGCACGCATTGTAGCATTTATTTTTTTTCCTTGCGTTATGCTACCCTTTGTTTACATGTCATTGCGGAGCAGATAGACCACAAATGGTCGACCGTTTTTTGTGCTTTGGTCCATGGGTTGTGGTTGGTTCATGCGTTTCATAAAACGTCCAGCCGCATACCGCACCTTTCAACCCCCTAGTCTTCTTTCTTTTCCTTCTCTCCCATTACGACGGCAGCATTAACGACATGACTACACAGCTTTTGCCGTCTGCGCTTTTTTTGTTTGGCTCATTACTACCCAGCCTTTCCTTTTTTTTTCCTCCCTACCCCCGCACTCTCTCTTCCCTGCAAACAAAGAACACACACATATGCAAGCAAAGACCTCTCATCCTCGCCTCTTCCCAATTCCTCGACTTCCACTCCCTGTTCTCTCTCTCTCGTTCGCTCATCTCTCCACAAGGGCTATTTTTGTTTGTTTATTTGTGGACGCATTTTCGTTTGTTCGTCTTTATTACAAGTCGTTGCATGTTACACGACATGAATAGACTTGTTCAAGTCAAGCGCATGTAAATGGATCGTCTCTTTCTCTCTCTTCTGTCCGCCCCTGTCTGTTTGTCCTTAAGAGAGAAATGAAAAGAGACAAAGACAAAGACGCGTGCAAATACGAAAAGGAACAAAATTTTGCGTAGTTCAGATGAAAGGATGGCCAGATACTCGTCCTAGAATAGGCCCACCATACCGTTCTATCCCGCGATGAGTGCGATTCGTCCGATACTCACCCATCTATCTTTATCTCCTTTCTTCTCCTTACTATCTCTCTCTCTCTCTCTCTCCCTCTCTCTCTCTCTTTCTGCATCATTCCATCACCCCCTAATCTGCGGGCCACATTATCCATTCTCACTTTACAACCATTACAACAACCAACCACCTACAACCAATTCAACCAACAATTGTCCGATACTTATCTATAGGTGATCAACACTGTCAGTATGGTGTTGGATCTGATGGAACTCAAGGGCTTGCTCCGGGCCAGACGGTCTTCGAAGCGCAACTCGGACCCAGGTCCACCCACTGACAACCGTGCCAGGGTTGTCAACGAGTTCCTCAACACCGAGCGATCCTACGTCCAGGACCTCGAGAACCTCCAGGCTTACATGCGTGCCCTCCAGACTGATGGCACAGTCGTCTCGCCCGAGACCATTCACCTGATTTTTGGAAACCTCAACGCCCTTGTTGACTTCCAGCGTCGGTTCTTGATCGCCATCGAGACGAATGCGGCTCTTATGCCCCAGGAGCAGAACTTTGGACAGATCTTTTTGCTGCACGAGGAGGCTTTTACAGTCTATGAGCCTTTCTGTGCCAACGTCGGAGAAGCCAGTGCCTTGGTTGTTCAAGAGAACGAGAAGCTCGTTGTAAGTGTTTTTTTTTCTGTGACATACATTCTTTGAAGGAGTTGAAGCGAATGACTCGATGCTTACGATCGTTGCCCTTCTCGCTCATAGAAAATGAACCATCTGATTGAGGCCCAGCATGGCATCAACTCGCACTTGATCAAGCCAGTCCAGCGCATCTGCAGATACCCTCTGCTGATGCACGAGCTCATCAAGTTGACCGATCCCGAACACCCATTCTACCGCGACTTGGTCGAGGGTCAGGATGCCATCAAGCGTGTTGCTGAGAGGATCAACGAGACCAACCGTCGCCAAGAGAACGTTGCCATTGCTCGCGCCCTGCAGCATCAGGTTGCCTGGAAAGACGGTGAGCTCGTCTCCGACTTTGGTGCCTTGCTCCTCCACGACTCGCTCCTCAACCCTCGAGGCACACCCGATAAGACTCTTGAGGTCTACTTGTTCGAGAAGATCCTTGTCTGCTGCCAGAGCATCGTCAGCCGCAAGAAGCCTTCCAAGCCCCTAACCCGCGGCTCGAAGCCCAAGCCCACTCTTCACTTGAACGGTCGAATCTACATCAACAACATCAAGTCGATCCTCCCCGTTTCGGTCGCCGGAACCCATGTCCTCCATGTTGTCTGGAACGTCGCCGCCGAGGAGTTTGAGCTCCGCTGCCGCAACGAGGACCAGCTCAAGAAGTGGCACAGCGTGCTCGAGAAGCTGGTCAGCGAGGCCAATGCTGAACGCTCCGAGATTGCGGCCATGAGCAATCACTTGGATGCCCTAGCGCTCTCGCATGATAACCAGTCGTCGTTCTTCAGGAATGATGATTACTACCTTGATGACGACCTTGAGGTCGATGAGGACGATAGTTACGATGAGCCCCGCGGTTACCGTAGCCACTCCTTGCCCTTTGGTCTCTCCCAGCCCAACATGCTGGGCTCTCGTCCACGAGCCAAGACAGAGGATGGATCGGTCCCAGTGCCAGGCAATTGGAATACACGCACTGGCGGTTACAATGCTCATGTGACCGCCAACGGACGTACTCTGGCCCCCGGTATGTCGCTCCCACCCCTGCCTCGCACCTCTAGCAGCGCAAGCACCGCCATGGGCGTGGTTTCCCCCGGGGAGTACCCCTACTCGCCTCCCTCTTCCTACCCAGCCTCGCCAACGGTTTCAAACCCTCGCGGATCAAGCAGCAGTAGCTCTTGGCAGCGTCGCAGCAATGGTGACGGCCATTCCCCCCTGAACGAGACCATGTCCAAGTTCATGTCGTCTGAGGATGGAACAAGCGTAACCGGTGGCCAGCCCTTGGTCAGGAACGCGTCGGCGGGCTACTCATATAACACTACCCCACCAGCTGCTCCTCCAGTGCCTCCAATCCCTGGACCTCTTCGCATCCGCGCCCAGAGCAGCCCCAACATTCACGCCTCGTCTGCTGCCGGACCCTCTTGGAGCAATGTCCCTGAGATGCCCACACACCATCGCAAGCCCTCCACCACAAGCGGCCCCAGCTCCCCAACGACGCCTCACCCCACTGGTGCCTATGGAGCTCCCGCAGTGCCCTCAATTCCTTCTTGCCACACTTCGCCTCGCCCCGAGGGTGCTCGTATGTTGCGCCAGCAGTCCTCGAGCAGCAACCTGAGCGCGAACGGTGTCCCCCAGTTGAAGGTCAAGGTCAACTACCAGGAGGACTCGTACTTGATTGTGGTTCCCGTCCAGATTGGGTACAGTGAGTTGATCGAGCGTGTTGAGCGCAAGATCCGTCTCTGTGGCAGTCGTCGCACCGAGTCGCAGCCCCTGCGTCTCCGCTACAAAGACGAAGACAACGATTACATCAACATGGAAGACGACGAAGACATCTCGTTGGCCATGGAGAGCTGCTTTGCCGACGGCGTCATGAACTTGCACGTCATTTAAACCGAAAACTTCCTCCCTTTCGGTTGAGGAGCTGGAGATGCTTGTTTTTCCTCGCGGAAGGCATGAATCTCTTTTGCTCTCGCATGCAAACAGCTTTGGACGACGGGGACTCTTCTCACTCCCCTACATGTCCACCAAAAAACATCTTTTTCCTCCCTCTTTTTTTGGTCCATACCCATGTTCTCCTCTTTTTTCGTTTTCTTTTTTTTTGTTCCTTGCTTCTATTCCTTTTCCTTTCTGTTTTACTCGTCACCTCCAACTCTTGTCTCTCAACAACATTTGTTCCTTCACATCTTTTTTCATCCTAAACGTCTACAGTCTTTCATCCCCTCTCTTCTCCCATTTTTCTTTCTCCACTATTTGACTATATCGGAATCTCCTCTCCTGCGGTGGCCTACCCCGAAAAAGAAGCGCTGGAAACGAGGCAGCAACCAAGGATTCCAACGAGGAAAGAGGGTCTTGGAACAAAAGCCTTGACTTGGAGTGGGCGACCACCGTACATTTCGATATAGTCAAAAACCCTCATTTCTTTTTTTTTATCGCGTTTTGTTTGAAACGCGTTAATTTTGGCTCTTTTGACGCGTTTTCCTCTCACGCGACAGATCTCTGCCATTTTTTCTTCCTCCCATCTCTCCCACCTCTTCCTTCGAGAGTCTTTTTCATGACTTTTTTAATGCCCTTTGTACGCCATGCAAAAACGAACTTTTAACGACCTCCTTGACTCTCGAATGGATCTCCTCTCACGAAAAAGAAATCCCCTTCTTATGACTCTTTTACGACTTCTTCGTTACGACCCATCCCGCTGCCACGACTTGACGACACTCCCAAAAAAATACTTATGACTGAACAACAAAAAACTACAACAAAAACAACAAAAACAATCGACATCACGACAAATTGCATGGCGACACAAAAACACACTTATGAAAAGAAAACAATGACTCAACACAAAAAAAAAAAAACAAAAAAAAATACGACAGTAACATGTACCTTTATCCAGAAAAAAACATACCGGAAAAAAAAACGAGGATGAGCGACTTACATCTGGATGATACGCCAAAATATTCGATTACGACAAGAGACAACCTCCTGCATTCGCCTCTTAAGCGCATGTTCCCTCTGCTTGAGATCGCCTTCCTGGAGTACCATCGCAGCAGTCAAGCCTCATATCTGTTGCTCTTTGTCCGTCTTCTCGACTGTCTTTGGCCCTTTCTCCTATTCGTTGTTCTCCTTCGGGCCTCCTTCCTTCGTCTCCGTCTCCCTATCTTTCCAGTCTCGAGTGTCCTGCTCCTTTGGCTTTCAAGACTCTCATGGCGAGAACAAGGCCCCTGTCCCTTTTTCCTTCCTTTTTCCTTTCCGTCGTCGTCGACACCCAGACTGACAGACCCACAAGGTTGAGAAGGGAAGGCTCCCCTCCTTCAGGTTACATTTCATGACACGCACTCACACCGCTGTACATATCCACCATCCACCTTTTCCCTTTTTTTTCTCCTTCCTTTCTGTTTTTCATTCCTTAATCCTCCCTTCTCACTTGCCCTCGAGAAGGAAACATTCAAAACAAAAGAAGGAGAGAAAAAATTGTACAGAACCTTGCATTTTCTTTGTTCTTGTATATATATTTTTTTTGTTTTATCGGTTTGGAATGAAAAACAAAAAGGGAAAAACTCCCCCCACACACACATACACTCACACTCATCATCCAACGCATCCTCACCATACATAGACGTATTTTAGTTACACCTCCTAATGAAAAGTTTCTTGACTTTTTCCACACATACTCCCCCCGCGGCTTCCGGCTTCCTCATTCACTATTTTGATTTTTATGTTTCTGTTTTACTGCGTACCCCTCATTTTTTTTCGGGGATGGGGGAAGTTTGTTTTTGAGTTTTAATCGGTGGTATTTTTATGTAATTGTTGCGACTGAATTAATTAGAAGTCGACTTTTTTTTTGGTTTATTTGCTACAGTCCAACTGAACGAGATTTTTTTTTGAGGTTTTGGACGCGTATCCTGGAGCACAGCTTTTATTATTACTTCTCTTCAGTTGAAAAGGAAATGAAGAGGCATCCTGTTGTTGGAGGAGAGTGGGGGGGTTAACTCGTCTACTGCTCTTTCTTTTTTTTTTTTTTTTACAAAGAAGCCTTAGCAGCGGCCTCATTACGTCTCGCGATCAAATCTTCAACCGCCGTCTTCAAAATCTGGTTAACCTCTTCAACCTTCTCCGTCATACAGAAATGTCCTGCCTCAACGGTCGCAAACTTGACTCCAGGAACAACCTTACCCATTCCATTCGCCATATGTGGCAACAGGTAAGGATCATTCTTGGCGAGAATCATCCAAGAGGGAGTATGGATGATGTGTTGGTGTCGGTGGGGGATATGAACGAGTTCGTCATCAAAGTTGATTTTTCGGGTCTTGTAGTAGTTTAGGGGTCCGCGGAGGCCAGAGTGGGAGTATTCTTGGACCATGTAGTCCAGCTCGGCCTGGGAAAGAGGGAGAGTTGTGGTACATTTTATAAGAGGGTGGTGAGATTGAAGTAGGGATAATGAGGATATGGAGGAGGCGTTAGTGGGATTGTTGGGTTGCGCGTTTCAAATGATACTGACAGCTAGGGAGGTTTTGCCCACAGAAAAATTGTTCGTTGTTCGTTGTTCGTTGTTCGTTGTTGTTGATTTTTTTTTTTTTTTTTTTACCTGACCATCGCAGTCGCCAGCCAACAAGACCGATGAGAGGAACTTGGATTTCTATTCAAACATAAACAAAGAAACAAACATGCAATGGCGTTAACAGACTGGTAGTAACCAAATAATAGTAATAATAATAAAAAGATGTAAGGCAGCGCGAAATAGAAGGCGGATGGAACAATGGCAAAAAGAAATATCGAACGAGAGACTTACGTTTCCGTCAAGCTTGGCGGTGGTTTCGGGATCAACAAACTCACGCTGGTAGGCGAACTGAGGAAGAATCGCAATGACCTCTATAAATATTGCCAGTTTAAAATAAGACGTGGGTCAACATCGTGTTCACAGTTGTCACGATGAGCGCAATCGATCAATGCTCGGCTTGTTCCTCGGTTTACGAGGAAACAATCATACAACAGCGGCTGCAACGCAAGCTATCCTTACCTTCGAGAGTCTTGTAGGTGGAAGTAGGGGGATTGTAAGGTGTGCAAATGCTGCGTTAATGCCGAGAGTGTTGAGAAAAAGCGGGAATGAGAGAGAGAGAGAGAGAGAGAGAGAGAGAGAGAGAGGTGTTAGAATGTTGTGAGCAGTTTTTGCACAAAAGCACCTTATTTTTTGTTTGTGTTAATGTTTGTGTTTTTCGTGCTGGTGAGCACCATTTGAAGTAAATGAGGGTGCTCAAGCACAATTCGACGATATCAAAGAAAGGGCAACCCTCAAACAAACAATGGATGAGGGGGCGAATATTGATATTCATGCATTTGGGCACATTGGCATGCATGAAAGGCAAATCGCCTCCCAATCGTCAACTAACTGGAAGAAATAATCCGTTGCCTCCACTCTTGCATTGGCAAACCGAAAAAGCGATTGGGGAGACACAAGAATCCTGAGCGTACCTGATGATGCCGTTGAGGCGGTCAGGGTAGTAAAGACCGAATCTCCAGACGAAAGCTCCACCCCAGTCATGTCCGATTAACTATGTATGTTTGAAAACAAAAGGTCAAACCGTTCGTCAGAAATAGATGCTTGTGTTTTGGGAAGAAGAAAAGAAGGCAACAGTCCTTTGGTTTTCTCCTGCCCCCCCTTTCCAACGAGAAGGAAACCTTCTAAACAAAAACATGGCCAGTCATATATTGTCCGGGTAAGAAAAGAACTTACAGTAATCTTGGGGATGTCGAGAGCATCCAAGAGACCGGCCAAGTGATCGGACTGAGCCTTCAATCCGTACTTCTCCAATTCCATGGGTGCGTCCTGATGATAGGATTGAAGAAGAGAATTATGTGAGATGATAGAACCAATGTCATGAACAAGTAGGTAGAATGAAATCTAAAGAAATAAAAGGTTTCAACGTGTAGACCAAATGAACAACGACAAAAGCAAACTTACGGTTTGGCCATAGCCGATGTTGTCGATGGCAATGACACGGTATCCGAGTTCGGCAAAAAACTTGATCTGGTATCTCCAGCCGTACCAGAAGTCGGGGAACCCGTGGACCAAGACCAGAGGCTCACCGTTGGGGTCACCGGCCTCGACGTAGTCTAATGACAATTAAAGTAGGAAAGCGAAGTGGGATCAGTCTCATATGGCACCACAATGGGATAGTTTCCTGGGACCAAAGTAGTAACTGACACAGGGCCAAGTCAACAGACACCGATTGAAGAATTTCAATTTCTGTGCGGGTCGGTTCAAAGGTTCAAACGGTGAGCGTTTATCAAAGGTACTGCTCAATTTTCAACAAGTGCTGTGTGTGTGTTGTCGATACCGGACACAACAGGTGGAATCCTGACCAATGAGACTTGTACCGAAAAGAAACAAAAGGTGCAATGGTAGGAGGAACCATGGTTCTCGACAACGAGGCTGTCTCTGGAATGGAGAGGGGGGATGACCCACTTACGGTATTTGACGTTCTTGGTCTGAGCGAACTTGTGGGTGAAAGCGGGGCTATTGTAAATAAAAACGTAAGGAAGGGGGGAACGACGAAAAGGGTGGTAAGTAGAGAGCAAACTCACTGGGCGCAATCGAACGTTTCATTCGTGTGGATCATGGTGGTGAGTTGGTAGACTGAACATACTCGTGAGGACCAATGTGAGGAAGGCGGGCCATTTTGAGTGGAAGTGTTAGTGGAGATGAAGGATGATGAGAAGGGGCAGGAGATGAAGAAAGGAGGAAGAGGAAGAAGGAGAAAAAGAAGAAAATGAGAAAAAAAAAAGGAAAGGAAGAAAAAAGTGTGAGCGCCCTTTTTAAGAGTCCTGAGAACAAAGAGGCGAAGGGAAGGAAGGAAGAGGCAGGTAAGGTTGTGATCGCAGACTTGTTTGAGAGTGTCGTGGGGAGAAAATGAGCCGGACCCTATTTTGTCGACATGCATGAACGAATGAACGAGTGAGGGAGAGAAGGAGAGTGGTGGTCCGATTAGTGTTTGTGTCTTTTTTTTTTTGGCGCTTTGTTGAGGATAGGACATGCACTCTACTACGTACATTGGACTATGTCGTTGTCCTGCGAAGTGGTTGTTATTCGTTGTCGTCGTTGTCGTTGTCGGGTTGTGCTTAGGTTGTCATTTCTCGCTCCGGCCGATCACATCCTTACTACCCCCAACGGTATTAAATATTATGCGATCGATCAAGGGAAATAATAGCACAGACACAGACACAGACACAGACACAGACACAGACAGCCAGTGGGTGGGTGGACTCTTATCCTTGACTTGACAGGGAATGAAGAGTGAAGGTACCTGCCGAATACAAGAACCTAAAGGATTCACGCTTCTTATGCTTCACAGGCACACGCTCACCTATTCGCATTCACATACCGACACACTGAATGATTTGCATAGGTCGCAAGCCAAAGGAACAGTGATATCTGCGGTAATGGTATATGTTTAAACAAGACCAGATGACAGGACAAGGATGGGCTGGAGCAAAAAAATGGTAGAAGAAAGGGCTCAGAAAGGGAGCAAGCAAACAATGCAAAATGGCTGTGTGGCGAATAACGTGAATGTAAATGGACGTATGATAAACACGAAACATCTCAAGACGAGATTGAGGGGAAGAGGTTACTGTATTGTTTGGTGCTCTGAAGGAATCTGCTGTTCTCGTTGTTGTTGTTAGTTACCCTGTAGGATTGTGGACTATGGATTATGGAACAGGGTATGGACTTTGGAGTAGTGCATGTGCTCAATGAGCAACTTGAGAGAGCACCGTCATCCTTGTTGATAAACAACAGCAACAACGACATCGCCACAATTGTCCAATTGCTCACTCGAACAAGCAATGTTGTTTGAACAGACAAAGGGCAAAAAGTTCCTCGGAAATTAGGAGTAAGGGTGGTAGCACGCAGAGTACAAAGTCGACCGTCGATCAACCATGCGGGAGGGTAATGATTGCCAAGATAGAGAAGGGGAGAGAGAGAGAGAGAGAGAGAGAGAGAGAGAGAGAGAGATGGGCAGGGCTAAGCAAATTGTAATGTGTATAGGGGTTGTGTGTGTGTGCGTGGGTGTAATGTGGACTCAGAGTCTACTTTTGTCGCTTTTCCCGTAAGGTCGTAGCTCGTGCTAGTGCGCACGCACAGGTTGTGTTGATGCATGGATTAGCAATAACCTCCCCTAGTGTTCCCCTCCACTACTAGCGATGTCTGCACAGAACATAGCGTGTAGTATGAGGTATGTATCATGGCATGTAATACATGGAAGGATCCATTGCTGATGGTACATAGAACTGAGAACTGAGAACTGTTATCGGATTGTATAAACAAGTAACCAAAGAAGAGATGTAAAAGATGTAGATGGGCAAGATAATAATTGAATGACTGGATGAATGAGAATAGGTCAAGAGTGAGTGAATTTGAAGAAGGACCATTGGTCATTGGCAGGATGCTGCTGTCTCGTTGTTGTTTCTTTTATGAGTGAGTGAGAGTGAGTGAGTGGAGTGGAGTGGGGTGGAGCAGAAGAAGAGAGATGTGCATGTGTGTGTGTGTGTGTGTCCTTTACCAAAAAAGAGAGATGGGATTATCTCTCTCTCTCTCCCCTTCCACCAAACAGGAGCTCTCTGTCCAATTGATTTACTTGAACCTTCTCTCCCTACTGTAGTCGCCAGCTTCTCTTTTCTTCTTCTTATCCCTTTTCTTCACATTTCGCTCTTCTTTCTTTCCTCTTCACTCCATCACTCCTCTTCCTCCTTTCTTCTCATCCAATCAATCTTCTCTTTATTTTCTTTCTCTCTTTTCTCTCATTCCTCCCTTCCTCCTCTCTCTCTTCTCCGCACAGACATTCTTCCAGAAAGAAAGAAGAAATGACAAGCTACAAGAGCGCACATGCGTTCGAGAACATGCACGCAAGTGGCCTCCCAGGAAGACCGCCTCTGCCAAAGAACGCCGCTCCAAACTTCTCTATCGGATCCCCCTCTGGTAACAGCAACTCTCATAACAACAACCACGATACCACCCACGAAGGAACACCCACAGCCATAGGAAGGAAACGATCCGACTCAACCACCTCGACAAGCTTCTTTGGCCACCAGTCGTACTCCCACCCTCACTCGATCGGACAGCAATCCTCCCAGGCCGCCTTCTCCACCTCCTTCGTCCGCGAACAATCTCTTGCTCTTGGAAATCTCGAACGGCGGCAGTCCTTTGACTCTGAGGCTATTACCTCCCCAGGAAGCAACAACAACAACAACAAAAACCCGACTAGCCTTTCCTGGGCCTCCAACACCAACTCTAGTGGCACTCCTTCTGGTCACCAGTCCAACAACAACATTGTGAACAACGGCGATGCTGCCTTTGGCCACCGTCTGCCTGCGAACAGCACGAGCAACATCAACAACAGGAAGAGGGACGGCGGCGACCGAAGCCCACCTAGTGGCTTGAGCTTATTGCTCAAGACCAAGGACCAGGAAGATTCCAAAGACAAGAACCAGTCTTCGTCCAGATCCAATGATACCAGCGCTGCTTTTGGAACCGGAACTGGATCCCTCGGTCGCAAACATGGCTCTCTTTCACCTCCTCCAGCTCCCATCGACACTAAGGTACACCCTAATCCCTCTTGTTCTTCTTTCAGCAGTCTGTTTTGCGGGTTGTGTGTGTGCGAGTGGGTGGTTTTTTTTTTGTTGGTATAGTGATAATACCCTCCGGAGGGAAGGTGAAAAAAAAAGAAAAAATATGTTGCAATGGATGACATGGTTTGTTTTGACTTCCGTTTGCTTGTGTGTTTGGGGGGGTGTTCTTTCACCGTCTTCCAACCCTCCTTCCCCTCTTTCTTCGTCTCCCTTTTTTATCCCTCCATCTCTATTGTGTTGAGCTCATTTGTTCGCTCGTTTGTTCGCTCGCTCGTTCCCTCTCCGAACCAATGTACTCCCCTTCCCTTGTTGACATAAACAAGTCTGTGCCAACCAGGTCCGTTCTTGGTCACCTTGGTCACAAATACAAAGGCCTTCGGAAAGCTTACCCCAAACAGGACAGGCTGAGGAAGGAAAAGTGAAGAAACATAGTTCAACAACAAAAACAAAACCTTGGTCTCGTTGGTCTGGACACAACTCAAGTGAGAAAGAAGGAACAAAAAGAATGCCAAGTGACTCTAAACTTTTTTTTTTCCTTTAACCTTTTACGTGTACTTACTTTTCTGAATGGTGCAAACCCTTATCTGCAATCAGGGTTCCAATTGAACTAATTTTCTATCGATTCATTGTCTCCTTGTTTCTCACCTTTTTTTTTATTTATCCTACTATGTCTTTTACTGGAACTTGAACTACACTCTCGGTGTTCCTGACAATCGAACAACAACAACAACAACAACAACAACAACAACAACTTCAACAATATCAACATCAACATAACCAACAACAGACCGGATTCAATCGATCCAAGCATGCAAGCGGGGAATCCTCCTTTGGAGGAGAATCGTCCGCTCCGGCCTCAGAGACAGATCGTCTGCTGTCACGTCATCCTGCAGATCAGGCCCAGTTGACTTCCACTTCTCAGGGCTACAAAACCATCACTCCTCCCGCCAACAGACCCCTCGACGAACAAGACGAAGAAACACTCGCTTCCGTCTGGAATGACTTTCGCTCAACAAAGTGGACTCGCAAGGTTGCCATGCAAAAGTTTGTCTACGACCCGCTTGGCTACATCCCTGCTGTCATCCTCGGTCTCTTGCTGAACCTCCTGGATGCTATTTCTTATGGTACGTCTTGAACAGCACTACTCAGTTGAATTCACGGCGATTTTTTCTTTTAGCTGTTCTTTTTTTTTTTTTTTTACTTATTGCTGGCGACTGCCGACGTGGCGGAGATGAGAGCCTCTGGATCTAGGCCAGACTGGGGTTTAAAAAAAAAAGAAAAATGGAGGAGGTGCGATGGCAAACCCAACTATGCAATGCATGGATGGATGGCTCCTGCCCCCAATCATTGAATATTAACGGTTGTACTTTGTTGCTATTGCTGCTGATATGTTGATAGGTATGATCATCTTTCCTCTGAACGTGGCTCCATTCCAGGATCTCGGTCCTGATGGTATCTCGATGTTCTTTGTCAGTTGTATTGTCTCTCAGCTGGTCATCTCTCTTGGTGGAAGTGCCTTCAAGGGAGGCAACGGTAGCATGATGATCGAGGTGGTGCCATTCTTGCATATTATGTACGTATTCTATCCCCCGTTTCTATATTCGATTGTCCTTCTCCTACATTCTCTCACATTTGCCTTCCATCGTGTTGTTATCCTGTTGCTATCTTTTTCTCTCCCAATGGGAAAAAGAAAGAAGGGTGTGGTTGACCCCAAACATGTGTCCCTTTCTTTTCTTGCTTTCTCGGAAAAAAGTAAAGAGGAGAAAAAAGGTCACCATGGTGACACACATATACTCATCGCCGTGTACTCACACACCCTCCTTGTCTTGTATCTCTTCTTTTTTTTTTTTTTCTCAAACAGGGCAGAAACTGTTGTTGCAAGAGTTGGTGCTGAGAACAGGGATGCAGTGTTGGCAACGACTATTCTGGCATATGCCCTGAGTTCATTGATGACTGGTGCCGTCTTTATGGCCCTCGGATATTTCAAGGTATGTATGCATACTTGCTGCTGTCATTGAGTGGAACATTCATCGCTTGGCTGGAAGAGAACTTTATTCGTTGGACGGATTTCTTTTCTCACACACCCCAACCTTGTCGGGTGGTACCTTTCGCCCTTTTGTGCCTGACTAACCCAAATCGATATGCTAATCACGACATCATCTTTTTTTTTCTTACTTTTTTTTTTTTTTTATTTTTTCTTTTCTTTTCTTTTGTTTTTTTCTTGCATGATGTAGCTGGGCTCTTTGATCGCCTTCTTCCCCCGCCACATCCTGGTCGGATGCATTGGTGGTGTCGGTTGGTTCTTGGTCGTTACTGGATTTGAGATCTCGTCGAGAATGACAAGAGAGTTCACCTACTCCTGGGAGACCTTCAAGTTCCTCTTCTTTGACCACCATGTGTTTGCCCTCTGGTCCTCAGCATTTGGCGCTGCCCTCCTCCTCCGCGTCCTCCAGCAAAAGATCAAACATCCCTTTTTGGTCCCCACTTTCTTCATGGTCGTCCCTGGTATCTTCTATGCCGTTGTGTGGGTGTTTGGATTGGACTGGGCGATGCTTCGTGCTCAGGGCTGGGTCTTCCCCTTGCCTGAGGGCCATGCCCCAGGCTGGCAATTCTACAGCTACTTTGGTAAGTTGTCTTTTGGTCAGGTTTTATGTCTGATGAAAAGAAAGACCCCGGTGACTAACGACTGGTTCTGTCGCAATTGAACTGTGTGTCTTAGATTTGGAAAAGACGAACTGGGGCGCCATTCTGGAGACTGTCCCTGCTATGCTGGCCTTGACCTTCTTTGGTATTCTCCATGTCCCCATCAATGTTCCCGCCTTGGGTGTCTCGACCGGACGTGACAATGTCGACACCAACAGAGAGCTGATTGCTCACGGTTGGTCTAACATGATCAGTGGAGGAATCGGAACAGTTCAAAGTAAGTGGATCAGACAATTATTATACTGGATCCATACAGCGGTGTGTGGGTGTGAGTATTAGAATAAGTGCCTTTGACACTAGTTTCACAACGACATGTTTGGCTAACATTATCTCCGCTATTATGCATCTAATCTCACTCAACTCGTCTAGACTACCTCGTCTACACCAACTCGCTTCTTTTTATCAAGTCGGGAGGTGACAGTCGCGTTGCTGGTGTCATGTTGGCTGCTGCCTCTGTGGCTATCTTCTTGATCGGACCATGGATTGTCGGATACATTCCTGTTATGGTCGTTGGATCGCTCATTTTCCACTTGGGTATGGATCTTGTCAAGGAGGCCCTCTGGGACACCTGGGGTTTGGTTCACCATCTGGAATACTTGACCATTGCCTTGATTGTCATCGCCATGGCTGCGTTCGGATTCGTCGAGGGCATCTTTATGGGAATTCTTTTGGCCTGTGTCTTCTTTGTGGTCTCCAACTCGCGCAAGGAGGGAGTTCGATTTTCGTGCACCGGCGAGAGTGCCAAGAGTACAGTCCGTCGTGTATACAGACAGCAAAAGTTCTTGAGACAGGTCGGGCGCCAAATCTACATCTTCAAGCTGCAGGGCGATATGTTCTTTGGAACTATTAACAAGGTCGAGAAGGAAATTCAGGATGTCTTTTCCAGGAGACGCTGGAAGGACAATCCCATTCAATTCCTTGTACTGGATTTCTCCCTAGTCCGCAACGTCGACTTTTCGGCGGCTGAAGGCTTTGGAAGAATCCGCAGAGCTGTCCAACGTTACAACGTCTGCTTGGTCTTGGCTGGATTGGATGAGGAGGGCGAAGTCGGCAAGGCTCTTCATATGGTCGGTGTCTGGGGCGCTGGTGCCGGAGCTGGTTTGGGCGAGGGTCACGGACATGGACATACTGTCGCTGGCGAGGACAAGTACCCTACTCAGAGCTTCCCTGGACTGAGCGAGGCATTGGAGTACTGCGAGAACTGCCTTTTGGAGAGCTACTACCGCACACGGGAGTCGACTCTGGAGATGGCCAAGCGCAAGCGATTGATGGAGGTTGCCAACCAGGACGACAGCAACGATATGCTTTCGCCCGATTCAGAGGCGACACACTTTTTCTCTGAACACATGCAAAACTCACCCCGCAAGAGCCACCTCTTCGAAGCTGCCCGCGAGACTCTCCACGGTATGATGATTTATCTCTTTCTATATGCATACAGAAATAACCCTGCATTATTTGGCATGTTTATTAATCCTTAGAGTTTCCTCCTTTTCAACATTGACACAATAATAGCTAATGAGCGGCCGTTCCCTCATCCTATCAACTTGCAGCAGCCTGTGCCCTCGCTATTGGCAGCATTCCACGACACGCGCGAGAACTCTGTTGACTTTTTCTTGAAACTCAGCATGTACTTCGAACGGAGAACAGTACTGGCAGGAACGATCCTTTGGCGCCAGGGAGGTGCTCCTACAGATGGTATTTATTTGGTTGAGGATGGTACTTTGCGGTCAGTCCAGGAGTTCCAGGACAGTGGGGCGATCCGGAGGAGTGTTGAGGTGGTGTTGCCAGGCACGATCTCTGGTGAGCTGGGATTGTTCACGGGCAACAACCGGATGTCGACCGTTGTCTCTGAGACGGATGGTATCCTTTGGGGATTGAGCCAGGAGCGTTTCCAGAAGATGATCAAGGACGATCCTGCCCTTGCTGTGGAATTCATGCGCGTCGCCATGAGCTATTCTGCTGGTAAGTCTTTGTTCTTTGTGTTGATGAGTGGCTTGATTGTGTCCTGACAGATTGTGTAATTGGGAACTAACCCTTGTTATTCTTTGGGTTTCATCCTTTTTAATAGAGCGACTCAACACGATGGCTGCCTATGCTTTCAGCCTTAGTTAGATGAGTTAGTCGATGTGAACTCACGACCCTTATGCCCTCCCATCTATATAGAAAAATCCCAATTGTACACAATGTAACAAGATTGGTGGCGTTTTGTGATGTTGCCACCAATCCGAATGATCCTTCATGTTAGTTGCGCCTAATCGAAGTGATTCCATTTGTTTTGCATGCTGCACCATACGCAGTCACGACGATTACATTTTTTTTTCTTTTCTTTGACTTGAGGTTCGAATCTCCTTGCAGGTTTGCATCCTCAATAACTCAACATCACACCATCAGAACCATGGCGGAAGAACTCTCGGCAATGGACAGAGCCAAGGATGCCTTCCTCGAATTGTTGGCAACCCTCGAGGGCGACGAGCTCCTCTCTTTTGAGACCTTTGTCGGCGCTGCCGTCGGTATGGTCTTAACCCTCATATACACCGTGCAGAGATTATTATTTTTTAACATGTGGTAACCGCCGCTCAGGATCTTTGCTATCAGGAGCCAATTTTCTGATAATTCCGTTTTATTCGATTTTTTTTCTTATTTATTTCTGATTGGATCTATAGAGGAACGTCTTCAGATGATCAACGATGAGGCGGAAGGAAAGCACGGACACGGACACTCACACGAGCACGAGCATGGACCAGGATGTAATCACGACCATGATGGGCCTACAAAGGGAGATGTTGCGAGGTCTGGAGGGTCCAAGATCTTTAGGCTGAACAAGATTATTGAGGACCTGCGGGAGCGTCTCCCCGTCAATGCTGAAGCCCCTAGCGAGCAGATCACCATTCCTTCCTCGGACGAGGTATGATCCGCTGATTTTTCTTATTATTCATTGGTTGTTTGTTTGTTCTCGATCTGAGGGGACTTTGGGTGAGTTCATGGGCCATAAATGGTGTTTTGCTTTAACAAAAAAAAACACCATCTCCTCCTTCTTACCTCCCCCAAAACCTTAGTTTACTGGATATACAAAGGACAATGTAGTACACGTAGACGGCTTCCTCTACACCGAAGACGACGTCGACGACCTTTGCGATCAAGGAAAGCTCTCCCGAAACTATTGTCAAAAGTGCGGATCCAAGGACACGAAGCCATTGAATTTCATCTCGCATTCTGCCTCGGTTGTTCAATTGCAGTTCTTGTTCCAGGTCCTGTTGAAGGGTGAGAGGAGTGCGGGCAAGGTTATCTTGGATGTTGGATCTCGTCTGGGTGCTGTTCTTTATGCCGTAAGTTTTTTTTTTTTTTTTTCTGTTTTTGCTGGTTGTTTGTTTGTTTTTTGCTGGCTGCTTGTATGTGTATTGTGTTGTGTGTCGTTAATAGAGGGGGTATTATTTTGTAATATATTAACGATACTGGGGCTTTATTCCTTTTAAACGGATTGGATGTACATAGGGACACTTATTCACGGAGGCAAAGAAGTTGATTGGAGTCGAGATGAACGATTACTTTTGTAAACTGCAAACAGAGATGGTCCGGAAACACCGTCTTCAGGACAGAATCGAGGTAACCCCCCCCCCCCCTCCTCCTCCTCCTCCTCTTCCTCCTCCTCCTCTTCTACGCACATACTCATCCGCTTCCAACAACATCCTTGGTTCCCAACAAGATAGCAGGCAAACCACTTTAAGCAAAAAAACAAATCCTAACATCAAACCCTCCGTTTCTTTTCAAACCGGAAAAAAAAATCCCTGAACAGATCGTACACGACAACCTGCTGAACAGAGCACCCCTCCTGGAAACAGCCGACATTATCATCATGAACAACGTCTTCCAATTCTTCTCTCCCGTCGAGGTGCAACAACAACTCTGGAAGTTCCTTCATACACATCTCAAATCCCGAAAGGGCGCCCTCCTTATCACCATCCCTTCCCTCCAGGACCAACTCAAGGATGCAGGACTCATCGGACCTGTCAAGAAACCCAAATCGAAAAAGAAGAAGGTCCCTGCGAAGCCCCCTGGTGCTGTTAGTAGTGCACCGGCGGCGGCGGTGGTGGCGAAGGAGTTGAAGGAAGATGGGACGGAGGTGGGAAGTGTAGGTGATTGGACGAGCTGGTTGAAGGAGGTTGAGGTGACGGTAACGGGGGCTGAATTTGTCGAGGAGATGATGGAGGATGAGTTGGAGGAACTCAAGCTCATCCACGTCTACCAAGTTATCTAAGAGTGCGCTTTTTTGAGGTAGCAAAGCAATCTATAGAGCCATTCCTTTTTTTTCCACCTTTGTCTCCACGTCGATCTGCACCCAAGTCATTATTTAACCGTATCATTATAAAAAAAAACAATTCTGGCATATGAAAAAGAAAGTATGAATGGTTTTAATGGTTTGTTTTCGCCTGCTGTGAGAGTGCGGTAATGATATTGGGGATACTATACAAATGAGGGTTGGAAGAGCAGGAGGATGAGACAGTTGGGGGAAAGAGATGATATGGCTTCTTAGTCGCGAAGGGTGAGGGCGTTGGAGTTGAGAGGAGAACGGTCTTCGGCACGTTCATCGTCTTGCTGATATTGCTGCTGGTGGCGTATTGCTGGCTCATCCTCATACCTCTTCTCATCGTACTCCTCCGACAATTCCTGCTTCTCTCCAACCTGTTCCTGCTGTGGTGGTACCTGAGCCATCGGAACAATAATAACCCCTTGCAGCGGAGACACTGTCTCCTCTCCATGAAGATGCTGCAACTGTTGGGGAGTAGAAGGAGTCGAAGTAGTAGTTGTGGCATCCCCATCCGCCTTACGCCCACCACCAAACTTTGCAAAAAGCTGTCGTCCAATCGACCGAGGCGGCTTCCCAACATAAATTCCCGCATGCCCGCCATCCTCGCCTCCCATGGGGACGAGAGCAACAGGGGTTTGGAGGACGGTGTGGGGAGTATTGGGCATGGTACTGGCACGGACCATCTGGCGGATAGAATCAAACGGCACCGCACGAAGACCCAAGGGACCAGGCTCGACCACATCCTCCTTCTCCTCCTCAATCAGGTTCTCGTCATCCTCCAGCGACAATGAAGATCTAGACTTCCTAAGCGCTGCCACGACAGCAGCATCGTTCCTCTTGGACGTCTGCAAGAGAACGACTCCCGCGCAGATGACAAAGAATCCCATGACGACCGTCATGATCGACGAAGCACTAGCCGAGAAACCCTGGAAGAGAATCACAGACGCCACCAGGGTCGCACTGGTGAAGATGACATAGTAGACGGGCGTGACCATGGCAGTGTTGAACAAGTTGAGGGCCTTGTTGAGGTAGTTGATCTCGGTGATGAGGGTACAGACCACAAAGACCATGGTCACATAGATGAACCAATGGTTGAACTGTGGGGTTCCTGTAGTAATGTTGCGAACAATGGCTGCGCCGAGTCCCTGAGTTGCCACGACCGAGAGCGATCCGATGAGTGAACAGATAATGATGTAGACCAGCATGTGTTTCTTGCCATACTTGGGCGCCACCTTCCACACAAGCACCAAGCAACTCACAATCACCAGCGACATGTACACCAGGAAGCCTAGTATCAACCAAATTCGTATAGACAACCAGCAAGAGATTAATATTTTCGTGGTTAGTGTGCTTTGTGAGGTTGCAGCCGTAAGACAAATGACGCGCTTGGGAAGAAAAAAGGATGAGGTTGTCTGTGCACGCGCACATATGACGATGCGCGGAAATGGTATAGACAAGGGCACAAGCTGGCCGTCATTCCTGCGACAAGAAAAAGGCCCAGCAAGGAGCCCAGAACCAACATCCATCGACAGACAATCAATGAACATTCTTACCTGGCTGAATGACAAAATGCTTGAACTCGTCAATGTCGGTAACTGCAGCTTGGGCTGTACGCAAAAGAAAAAGAAAAGGAAGGGGGTCGGTTAGTCAGGGCGAGGGTTGTTTGACCATGCAAATCCAAGAATAGACAATTTCTCCTTTGAACCCGCCACACACACTTAGAGCGGACTGACACACCGCCACACATAATTTTGACATGATCCATAGACACTGCCTCCCTCCACTCTCTCCCCTGCTTTTTTTCGTAGCTGTCTTACCTGGTGCATGAAGGACGATGACCACCGCACCTACAATACAGAGCGCACATCCAATCTTGCCATGGAGGGTCAGTTTCTCCTTCAGTACCATTGACGACAAGACGGCACTATTTTTTCAGAACACATTAAAACATTTTTCTGGTTAGAGGTGGTTGTCATTGTCGTCAGCAAGGTAGAGGTAGTAGTGGTTGGGGGTGGTTGTCTTGTATGGATTTGTAAGAACATACCAGACGACAACAGAGAGGGCTCCGAGAGGGGTGACCAAGAGTGCCGGAGCAAACGAGTACGCGACAAAATTCAGAATCTCTCCAAAAATCACTACAAAAGAGAGCGGACAACAAGAGACATGGTTAGAAGACGGTGTATCAATACACATGCAAACAAGATATCATTGAACAAACAAAGCAAAGCATAGAGCATAAAAAGAAAAGCGTAAGCAAAAGGCAGGCAGGGGAGAGAGGGGCAGGGAGTATTCTGGTCCGTCCAGTTTAGAGCTTTTTTTTTTTTTCTCTTTGCTAAAGAAGAAAAGGATGCATGCACACTTACTCATGACCATCCCTGTCCACCAGAGCTTGGATTTTAGGTAGGCATGGCCTTCACCAGCGACGGCACTACTCCGGAGCAGACCCTTCTTCTTCAAGACAAAGGATGATCCGATAAAGATACCTAAAAGTAATGAGTTCCAATCAAAGAGATAAGGGTCCGGATTAGTTGATAGCAGACAATGGATGCATTGCGCGGGAAAGGGTTAGGCAAGGGTGACAGGGGAGGGAGGAGACGAAGAGGAGACTCGAATCGACATGAAAGAACAAAAGCATGTGAGATATTCAACCAAGGGGGGAAGAGGAATCGATTCGAGAACATTGTGTGAATCTCGTAATAGGAAAGCATTGGCATGGGTTGACAGATCGCACACAGGTGTAAAAAGGAACTTGCACAAAAAAAAATAAGCAAGAAGGCTAGAAAGACGAGTCCGAAAAGGGGTCATCGGGCAAATGAAGAAAAAGGGTAGAGGGTCGTTGGCACGAATGGTCGGTTCAAATGGGGATTCTCTCAACACACATACACACCCACACTCCCAGTCCCTCTTTCTCTCTTCTCTTCCTCTCTGGTGTACACCTCAGGGACAGGCCGTCGTATTCAAGAAAACAGATACACAAAAACCACTTTCGTAAGCGTCGCTTGCTCCGGCCATAGGGTAAAGATGGGATGAATAAAGTAACAAACAAAAGCAAAACTCGGTGTGTATTGTCAGGGACAGTGTCGAACTCTGATCTCTTCTAACTCTTTTGTTGTGCTTGTGGTATGTATGGTAGTCGTAGGGCATTTCAATGTTCACCAGTCGCTTCCTGTCGTTGAAGTGGTCAGTTTACTCTTTTGCGACTCATTTTTTCGCACCCGCCCAAAAATAAACTCGAGGCTTTCATACCACTCGTTCTGGACGATGAGACAAGCGTGTTCTGTTGAGATGTCCAATGAAGTCGATGCCGAAAATAGAACTTCTTCCTTTTTTTTCCCCCACTCCCGCCCTTTCATCGCCATTCTAGGTTGCATGGTGTATGTTTGTTCCAGTCTTGGATGTCATTCCGGTCGAATCGAATGAAGTTGTTTGTTGAAAGAATGAATGAGTGTGTCGCCCAGCACGGGCCAGATAGTAGAAGGAGCAAAAAAAAAAAAAAAAAAAGTCGGTGTGTCTGTCTGGTTGTCCTAAATGTGAGAGCCTGGGAAGATAGAGAAGGGCGGGAAGGGAAGGATTGAAAGGACAGGATGGTGAGGAGAGTAGGGATGGATGAAAGAAAAGAAAGGTAAAGAAGAGAGTGTGTAAGGAGAAAGAAGGATTACCGCTGGAGACGGCGAGACCCATGCCGATGAACTTGTAGTAGGTGGGGGGAGGGTTTCCCTCGCTGCCCCCGGGGGCCAAAGGAGCATCAGCCATTATGAAGGATGTGGATGTGAGTGTGAGTGTGTGTGATAGGGGAGTGGCGGTGGAGAGTAGAGTAGGGTAGTGAGGAGAGAAGAGTGGGCAGAAGGGTGAAGAGGGAAGAGCGGAAGAAGAAGAGAATGAGAATGAGAATGTATGCGAATGGAATAGGAAAAGGTGAAAGAAGGGAAGAAAGGAAGAAAGAGAGAAAATAGATCGAACTGTTGAAGAAATAAAAAAAAAAAAGGAAAGGAAACAAAGTCCAAGAAAGCGCCGAGGCTTATGTTTTGACATTAGAAAGGGACCATGAAAAGGAAAGTGGGCTGATGGGCAACACAACAAAAGCGCATCCAATGCAATGCAGTGCAAGGCAGAGAGGCAGGCAAAGCAACGATCATATGTAGTTAAGGTACTGTAGGCGGATAGGTAGATGAGCAGGAAGAAAAGCACTGCCTGTCCCATCGGGTGTTTTTTTTTTCATCTTCTCACTGCCCCGCCTATCACTTGTAATCCATAGTCGTGTTTGCCATCGCCCCCCTCCACTCCCCTTTGCCTGATAGCACTCCCTCAGTCTGTCTCCTTGCGTTGCCGTTGGTTTGCTTTTCCTCTCTCTCTCTCTCTCTCTCTCTCTCTCTCTCTCTCCTTGAAAGGTTTGTGGCAAAGGAGAAGAATAAATGGGCTGGCTAACTTCTAACTGGTCCCTGGAACAACAACCACAACAACACCCTTATTCGCTCTGCCACTCTTTTATCTCCCTCATAACAGCTGCCAGCCATTTCCTCCTTCCATTTCCTCCTTCCATTTCCTTCTTCCACAAGATAATATGAAGATAACCATTACACCTGTCATGATGCGCTCATTTATCTTAACCTTGTATTCAAGTTCCTCAGCGGATATAAACAACGTCCGATGGACAAGAAAGACAGAATATAGGGTGTTTTTATGCACCCTCTCATGCAACAGCCAGGTCCTTATCTTGCTTTGAGTTTCTCAATGACATCACCAAAATCATCGTCGTCATTTAGCACCCTGTCCCCTGCCCCTGCTCCTTCCTCTATGGCTTCTCATTGGTTACAAATTAACTGCAGGCACTTCCAACATACAGACGCCCCTTGCAAAAACACCACCTTTCTACTCCCTCCTGAGTATCCATCCAGCTTGTGATGCCTTTCTTATGTCTTTTATGTTTTATGTGAATGGAGTGTCTGTCTAAAGGGCAGAAGCGAGGTAGGCAACAAGTAATCCAGCTCCAAGGTTCCTCGAAAGCCCAAAACTACTGCCCCACGGCCGAGGAATACCCGCAGCAGCACCGCCCATCAACCGAATCGGCCCATCCAATCCATGGATATGAATTTGTGTCTGTGTCGGTGTTGTAGGCGATCGTCCCGTTCCCTTCTTTGGCTGTGCTCCTCCTCCTCCTTTCCTCTGTCCCTGCCATCCTGCACCTGCAACCTGTACACCGCCCTCAGCATGCACATCCAACCCCTTTCCATGACCTCCCAACCGGATCCCACTCGCGTCACTTGTAGCAGCAACACGAACAGGTCCCACACTATCCAAATCCACTACCGCAACCTGCCCACCACTCGCCAACACATCCACATTCCGATGATCAGCGGGCGCAAAACAGTTCTTCCCTCTCCCGAATCCGATCCTGCCAAAGTCTACTTCTCCAGGCTGGTCGACATTTTCGTTACCGCGTTCAAAATAAACTACTTTTCCGGCAAAGAGGGTTTCACCGAGAATGGTGCCGACGGCTCCTGGCATGACAGCCCCACCACTTGCGCGTTCTGCTTCTATCGCATCTGGTGCCGTACTCGACGCAAATCCTATTGTTATCAACGAATAACCAAAAAAAAAAAAAAATGAACTGTTAGTTACATGCTCTCAGAAACACCGATATTTTTGATCCTCCATTGGTGAAAGAGGCTTACCGTGCCACCAAAAGTCGACATAGCCTTCAGGTGCCTGTCCAGAAGGCACAGGCTTAATCCTCAAAAAGCTCGACGTATAAATCGGAACCGCCACCCCAGACATGACAACCTCGACTGCCCTCGCCATCGTCGCCACTCGAAAGCTCGACCTCGGCAACCTCAACACCGCATTCCGGAACCAGAAATTGTTCACATCCTGCTCAGGGATCAAACTCGACCATTGGACAACTCCCGACTGTGCTAGGGCATCAATCAAGAACTGAAGGTTATAATGACTCATCAGGATGTTAGTCGTCCCACTGTCAACGATGGTCTTGGGGAGGTTGAGATTCTGCATCCCATGGACGGGTTGACCCATGACCTTGAACCCGTCAAGACGGACCTGGTACCAGTCGCGTTTGACCAGTGGCACGAACTGCATGGGTTCTGCGAGGTGGGCTGAGGAGTATCCGCCAAGGAACATGTTTCCGGATTTGGTGGTGTTGCCCACTCTCCCACAGAGCTGTAACGCGAACCCGTTCGGGATCTTCATCGACGCCGAGAGGGTGTCAAACAAAGTCGGCTTGCGGTCAACACTCAAAGTCCGATAACCCAGACCCCAGATGCCATGTTGTGCACCACATTCCTGACTAAAGAACCCAGTGTTTTCCATGATCGCCGCAAACCCTACGTTGGTCTCCTTCTCCATGATTCCACCGTCTCCCAGATGCTGTGTCCCTGGCGCATCTGTCGTTGCTGTTGTTGTTGCTGAAGGGGTGGCGGTAATGTTGGTAATGACGCCAGAGCTGACTTTGGCCATGTCCAGGGTCATAAGATCCGAGGTCATGACCCCACTCCACCCGACAGAGTGGGTCTTCATCCCGTAGCTGACTCGGATCGACTCTCCTTGCTCACGCGCGTTTACCGAGAGTGGGTACAGGTTCTCGGCGGGTGCTGCCAACAGTACTCTTCCTTCTCCGGACATGCTACTCTTCATGTATGCTCTCTCAGGTGTGTTGGGACTAGAGAGTGGGCTCTGGTGGTAGCCACCTACAGCTGGATGGCCAGCAGGAACGATGGGCGGAAGCGCACTAACAGCAACAATTGCCGCTTGTGCTTCAGCCTGCAACTTCTTTAGTCGATCCCTGTTGTCGGGGAACCGAAGATCGGCGCCGACATGGAACGCATCCTGAGCAGGTCCTCTTGCTGGTACTGATGATGGGACGGTTGTCGTGGTAGTAGGATGTTGTGCCACCGAAGTCGAAGTTGTCACTGAATTGTGGGTCGCTGCTGCTCCAGAGTTAGCCGTTGCCGCCGACGTTGAAGATGATGGCGACGAGGTGGAAGACGACAAGGCCAAATTCGTGCTTGCGCTTGATGAATGTGACACGACAGAGGAATTGGAACTGGAAACACTCGACACAGATGACGAGCTCTGTCCCGAAGTAGCAGTAGTCGTGGTCGTCATCGCTGTCGTTGCTGTATTTAACGTTGTTGTTGTTGCAAAAGTCGTCAAATAACTAGAGTTCCCAGTCGACGAAGATCCAGGACTAGGCCGGGCGTTGTTAGGTCCTTCCTTGAACAAGTTCCATGGCTGCTGCTGCTGTTGCTGCTGATCTCCTCCTCCCTCCGCCGACGCTGGATGGTTTTCAGCAACAGACGCATTAACAAGCTCGACATCCGCATCAATAGGAATCTCCTCCTCTTCATTCGGTCGAAAATGATCCCTCCGTTGAATAATACAATCTTTGCATGCGTTCGAGGCCACTGCGAAATGTGCGCTTCCCGTGTCAATAATCACATTATACTATTTACCATAATATGAAAAGACTTGCAGACCATGTTAGAATAGTACCTTTTTTTTTTTTTTTTTTTTTTTTTTTTTTTTTTTTTTTTTTTGGTATGTTCGCTCTCATTTTTACTCCTCTCTGCACGGATTTGTGGAATTTTTGGCTTTACCTCAGAACCGGCGATCCGGACTTTAGTCGTATAATCGCAATTGGGATCCCCCTCCAGATCCAAATGTGCAACCCCATAATCATCCGCAGATGCCACAACCCTAACTCCTCCACCACTTTCATCGTTTTTCGCCTCTCCACTACTACCACTTTCCACCTCCATATCATCATCATCATCATCATCATCATCATCATCATTATCAATCGTCGGAATGGCAGTAACAGTTGTAGCCCCAATCGCAGGAGAAGTATCCGTCCCCGATGACGGCGACGGTGAAGAAGAACCCTTGTGAAAGATCGACGAGATTGCAGTCCCAGCTGCGCCCAACGCATCCGTGATGGGTGTCCAGAACTCCAACTCTCTCACTGCGGGCTCATACTGGGGTGCGAAGATTGGTGTTGATGTAGCGGGTGCGGCAAAGCAGAGGGGTATGGGTGAGAGGAAGATGTTGGATAAGAGTGGATCTGAGGAGGATGGGGGGCTGAGTGTGAGGAAGAGGCAGAGTGCTAGTGAGAGGCGGGTGATTCGTCGTGTTTGAGTGGATTCTCGCCTTGATGAGGATGTTCTCTGTGATTGGGTAGTTTGACATTCCTGCATGGTGTTGATGGACGGGTGGATTCAGGAACGGGGTATAAAAGTATTGGTATGGGCGTGAGAGACGAGAGGAATGTCTGTTATGAATAGAGGGGATGAAGAGAAGGGGGACAGGACAGTTGATATGCGGCTGGAGGTAACTAGGCGATAGGAGGTGCCTTGAGTTCACGTCAAGAAGGAGAGAAAAAAGAGAAAAAAGCAGTATGCAAGAAAACCATTATAAACGCCTAAGCATGCATGGCTCCAGCGGCTGTTCATGCATAACTGACGAGAGAAAAAGAAGGATCCTCCAATGAAACTGGACTTGGATACACTAGAGTAACCTTCTCTCGTCCTGGCAGTGAACGTCCAGTTCGGGCACATACACATGTAAGTGCATAGAGTATGTTTTCTTTTCAAATCAAAGTAGCCGTTGGCGATATGCACGTCATTTTATGGTTTTTATTCCGGTCAGCACGAGCTGGTTCCCCCCTCCCAACGACAATAGCAACAGCGAGCAATAAAGAAGGAAGACGGCAAGATCGGGACGGCCGGTACGGATCCTGCAACCACCCAACAAGAACATAAGGATGCATATATGCCGGCCCTGATCGAAAGACACAATTTATCCTACCTCCGTAGTTCTCCCTTCTTTTTCCACTCCTCCTTCCCCTTCCTAATCTATCCGTAACATGCAATGCTATGCATCCATACAGACAGGCGCCTCCCTCCTTCAATCTTAGCGCCGTGTTTCAGTATCTGCAATATTCAACTGTGCATGCATGGAGTGATCCGCGGAGCAGCTAATCCAACTACTAGGCACACACAAACACAAAAATACAACACAACAAACAACACGCACGTTCTTCACGTTGAAGTAAACAAGTAACGCCCCATCATGGTGGAACCCCGACAAAGCGACAATCGCTTTTTTTTTTTTTTTTTTTTTTTTTTTTTTTTTTTCGCTTGGACAAAGAAAAAAACACGCCACCCAGTTCCACGTTTTTTCGGTCTCCCATTGCCTTGTCTACTCTCAATGCCTATCCCCATACAGAAACAAAAAGTCAAAAATAGAGAAAGCCCTATTCCGGCTGCCCACGTTGTTTCGCTTCCTTATGTTTTTTTTTTATTCCTTTCATCCTTTCATCCACCAAATTAAAGTTAATTGACCATGTGCTATTGCGTGTACGGATGCTTTATTTCCTCATGCATAAGACATTGAACGAGAACAAAAACAAAACAACAATAAATAACAAAAACCCTTCTACCTTCCCTATCTCTCACTCGTCTTGTTGTTTTGTATTTGCCCACGAGAATAATTTTTTGATGGGGTGGGATGGGAGGCGTGTGGAAAAAAAAAAAAAAAAAAAAAAAAAAAATGAAAAGGAAAAGGAAAAGATCGGCATGAGAAGGAGGAGGGAGAGGCTAATAATGACAATGGCTAAATGTCAACAAATAAAAACGACATATCGCCATGCATGAGGCGAAATTTTTTTCCTCGCCATTTCGGTGCCCATGACTTATCCATTTGACTCGTGGATAAATTGTTGATTGTTAATTGTCTGTCTATCTGCCAGTGTCTGTGGGGTTTTGAACCATGGTACGAGACAACAAAACATTTGTGAAATTTTGATGTTTGCATGCTCCAAGAAAACAATAGCCTCCTCTCTCTAACGAAACAAGGAAATCTACACCATGATTCAATTGCATGCCGTTAATTGCATTTCGTTCAGAAACATGACAAGGACAATGGGGTTCGATTGCATGACCCAACATGAACAAACAGACGTGGTGAACGAGGAAGAAAAACGCAATTATTATTTTTTTGTGTGGATTGTTTGTGAGGAACGACTAACAAGGAAATGATATTACAGTAAAAAGGGAATGAAAATGAAAGGGAAGGTATAAGGCTAAGACAAGTAAAAGAAAGAAAGGGTGTTTGTGGTTTCAATGGTACAAAAAAACAAAGCAGGTATGAGGGTTGTGTGTGTGTGTGTGTGGGTGGGTGGGTGGGTGTGGATGTTTGTGTGTGTGGAGTAGTGTTTGTTGTGGAGATTGCTGGTTGGGGATTTGGTTTGGCTTGGATGCGCAAATGCGAGCAAAGGAAAGGAAAAAAACACGACAAAGAAAAGCAGATAAGAAAAAAAAAGATAATGACAAATGGGCAAAAAAAAACAAGAAAGCGCTGACAAAGAAGACGATGGGGATTAACAAACGACAAGAGCCATTCGGACTAAGAGTGGGTAATCACTCTTCGCGTGAAATCTCCTTTGGTTCGTGCTCCGCTGGTCCGACAGGCTGGGGTCCGGCTTGCATGACGCCGAGCTGGGTACGCGACATTGACAGTCCATAGGTCAGGTCGACGAGCTCGCGATCCATGGGTCCCAAGCCTTGCCGGAGACCCTCTGCAAGCTTGACCAGATCCCTTGCGACATTCTCAATGACCCTCGCATGTCGCTCGCGTTCCTCCTGTTCTGAAAGGCGGTTCCTCGTCTTGCGGACCTTCTCGTGCAGACGGCTCTCGACCACTTCGCCCAGATCTGTCGTTGGGATAGTGTCGCATCCGATAAAAAGTTCCATCCAGAGCTTGGGGCTGTTGCTGACCCAGTACTGCCCATCATCCGCCCTGTAAAAGAATGGGTTGTTCTGGATGTCGAGCTCGATCATGCCCTGTTGCACACATTGCTCCTCCAGCTTGACGTTCCAACTTGGCACGACAATCAGTTGGATGTACCAGTCGCCGACAACCTTGTAGTGGTCCGCAAAGTAGAGTTTGAAGTTGGGGAAGAGGACCCGCTGGAGCTGTCCAAACTCCACCTGGAACCGCGTCTTTCCGTAGGGCGACGTCGCGACTGGTCCTCCAGCGCCAGCACCAGTCGGATCGAGTTCGCTCTCCATAGGCGAGCCTGTCGCACAGAAGAAAAGGCCTGAGAGGTTGAAGAATGGGTTGACGACTGGCGAATGGTCATCGTCCCGGACAAGATTGTATTTTTCGGCAGGGTAGGAAAGCAAGAACCGGCTTTGGATGTGTTCGAGTTGTTTCTCCTGACGCTGCTGATCGTCCGGGTGCCAGTTGCGGTAGATACGGCGGCAGGGCTGCGATGTTGCTGGTGTGCAGTATGTCAGAGCCTCCTGGTACCGTTTCTGGATGAGCGTTTCCAACATCCTGCAATAAGCCTCGACTGGCTCATACGACCGGTGTTGGTGCGGAGGATGCGGGAGAAGATCTGCCGCGAGGAAGGATTGAATGGCGCCCATGGATGGTGACACTTTGGGTTATATTTTGCTTGCTAGAGACAGGAACGATGATGCGTAACCAGCAGGAAAAAAGGGAGAAGATACAGAGAGCAATGAAAGAGAGAAGAGGGGGAGAGGGGGAAGGCAGTTGAAGTGAAAGGAAAGAAACGACAGGAAAGAATGAGGAGAGTAATGGTGGGACAAGGGCGAAGAAAATGGAAAAAGGTTGAAGTCAAGAAGAAGAGGGGAAGAGAAGAAAAGAAAAAGAGGATTTGGTAAGTAAGAGTTGTTCAAAGGGGAAACCATTGGTCGTTATAAAGGGATCGGTGGCTACGATCGTTGGGCCGCAAGTTGAGAGTAGGCTGTAGACGGAGTATTGAGTAAGAGCAATTGCAATTGAGTGAGTGAGAGGAAAAGAGTCCGTGTCAACAACGGGAGTGGTATCACCCTACAATGGTGTTGTTGCAATGCAGAGGGAAAAAAGAATGTAGAGGACGGTTGGGAGAAAAAAGGCAGAGCATGTCATGCAATAAGGCATCCATCGATCCACCATGCATCACCGTCGTACGATCCAGCCCATAGTTTATCCACAACTCTGCAAGAAGGAACAAAATGGCAGTGTTCAAAGTAGATACTAATAACAAATGAGAGACAGAAAGGGGACGGGGGAGAGGCACAGGAAAGACACCAACAACAGCAAGAACAAGAACTGCAAAAAACAGGGCGACGACAGATAATTGTATCGACACTGGCGGCAAAAAAAAAAAAAAAAAAAAAAAAAAAAAAAAAAAAAAATAGAAGAAAAACAGAGATTGAAAGATACTCCACGATTGACCTTCTCTTGCCAACCAACCATGTAATGGTCTGGATGTGGGGCGAGAGGGAAGGGCTAGGCTAAAAAGGCACACAACCCGACCCTCGGTTTCTGCAGAGGAGAAAACAAAAGAATCAAGCGAAGGGGGAGGGAGAGCGCGCGATAAAAAAGCCAAGTAAGAAAATGAGAAGAAGGAAAGAGTAAGAGAAAGAGAGCGAAAAAAAGGAGGCGATGGACCCAAACATGAGTACGCCGAAAGTACCAAAAGTGCAAAAAAAGACGGAGGACACTCAAGGTGAAGAGAAAAAACAAATATTGAAATGCAGAACCCACAGCAGTGAAACTACTGAGTTAACATGAAGAGAAAGAAAAGTGACAGGGAGAGAGAGGTGCGGGATGGAAGAAAAGTGAAGGAGACGGAAGGAGTCTGAGAGTGAGCCTGAAGATAATGAGAGATAGACCGGTAGTCACTACCGGTGACAGAGCGAGAGACAAGGAGAAGGAGAGTTTGAATTGGATATATGGATGGAAGGTAAAGGCAAGGCAAGGTAAGTTCAGGTAAGGAAGGATGCGGACGAAGTGAACAAAAAGGCCAAAAGGGAGGACGGGAAACGGGGGACGAAAAGGAGATGGTTCGCGGGAAATGAATCGAAAGAAGCAGAGACGAAAAAAGGCAAAAAGGACCTCCCGTGGTGGACCAAGGGGAGAGCAGGAGGATTGAAATGAAAACAAAAAAAAGAAATGAAAGGAGAGAGGGGCAAACAAGCATTCATCCGCATAAGAGGGGATATGCAAAAAGAGGTACAGATGAGAACGAGAAAAGGGTGAAGGGAGAAGAGGAGAAGGGGAAAGAGGGATAACATGGACGTAATGAGATGAAGACGAGAACAAGGTACGATGATGAGGATAATAAAGAAAGACGGAGAGATATCAGAAATGAAAAATGAAAAATGAAAAAAGAGTTGTATTAAAAATGCGTGACAACAGGGAGAAGAGGGGAGCTGAGGAAGGGCATGGGATAGCAGGACATAAAGAGATTGTGGATGTATTAAAGAAGGACAATTGAAGAACATGCACGGTGTGTAGGTGTGTGTATAAACAACGCAGCGCACGCAGGAATGCTTTTTTTTTCTTCTTTCTTCGTGTTCATGCAAAACACAAAAAAAAGGATGTACATGGTATGGTATGTGTGTTCATATCACACACATGCAGAACGAAAACCCAGAGAAGGAAGTAACAAGTGAGAGGGCATGACAGCGAACAATGAGAAAAACGTGAGAGCAAGGAGGCATTGCTCTGGAAAGGAAGACAAACAAAAGAAGGAAAGAAGAAAGCCAATGGATCCCATGCCCCCGGTGCAACCCAGCTCCATTGCTCATAGCCCATACCATACCAAGCCCATTCCAAACACACAGAAAGGCAAAGAAAACAAGGTGTGCGTTCCCGGTTGTCCCTTAGTAATATTGTCCGCTCTTTTGTTCTCGCCTTCCTTATTTCGCTGCTGTTCAATCCCTTCCCATCTTCGAAACCAACAAGGTATGTGTCCAGTATATCAATTGTGTTCGAACAATAAAGTAAACTTTTTTTTCCCTTTATGCCTTGTATGTGTATGTGTGTGTGTGCCTCTGTGTCGTGGATGAACGGGAAGAAACGAGGAAACTAACCCAAAAGTGGGTGCGACTTGAACCATGTAGTTGTGCACCCAAGGAGGATTGGTTGTCCTTTCCCTTTTCCCTTCTCCCTTTTAATCCCACTCTCTTTGTCATCCTTTTTGTTCTGCCTCCCTCTCAGCGTGTGTTCCTGTGCTGCTGTTCTTCCGTTTTCTTGTTATTTGTATTTTGTACCATGCCTCTGCTTCCTGACTCGAAATCCTTCGTTGTTTGTCCCTGCCAATCAATTTTCGTGCCTCCTGTTGTTCTGTGTAAGAGAGGGAAAGAGAGTGCATGTGTGCGTCGATGTATGCATGCGCTGATGGATACGATGCGATGGGAAGAAAACAAAACAAAAAAGTCGTGATAACAATACTAGGATGTACACATACGCACACCATGTAGTGGCATATAAAGCGCCTTCTTTCTTTTCCTCCTGGCCCTCGTTTTGCCTCCTTATTGGGTTTTGAGATAAAGCTGATTGCGATGGTGGATGAGAGAAGGGCAGGAAGAAAGCAAAGGATAAGAAGGGAGCGAACAAACTAGGGGATAATGTCTTCTAACACACTCTCTCTGTCGATAGTTGTAACTCCACTCTGCTGTCCCGCCCTACTGGTAGCTGTTGTGATAAAATAAGAGAAGGAAATGGTGGCCAAAGAGGGGCCACAAGAAAGGAAAGGGGGACAAAGGGAAGGCAAGAGGAAGGGAGGGAGGGAGGGATATCTACTTTTCCTCTGTCTCCCTGTCCTTCCTCCATATTTTTCTCACTCTCTTGCTTTTGCGTCTTTTACTCCGTGTTCATTCAATTGGATCGTAGAAAAAAAATATGCGGAATTGTTCACTGTACCTGTACCTGTCTTTTGAAGAACAGGTGAACGACGTCTGGGAAAGGGGGGTTACGTGTGTGAGTGGGGTGTAGGGGCGTTAACGTAAAGAAAAAGAAGAGGGAAAAGGTTGAAGGCGAGTGTGTAGCAGAAGAGTGTTTGAGAAACGAAAGAAGGAAGGCAGGGGTAAAAGAGTGTCAAAAGGATTCAAGGCGGGTTTGCGCGTGCGAGTAAGGGTATGAAGGAGAATGAAAAGATGTGCTTGAGAGTATTAAAAAGGAATGAGGATATTATATGATGAGTATGCAAGGGTAACAAAGGGTAGGTGTGTGTGTGTAAGAAGGTATCGACGAAAGTTGTGAGTGAAGAAAGTGCAATGCTGAAGTAGAGTGAGAGAGTGGAGAAACAATTGAGGTTAGGGGATAGGGGATAGGAGGAAAAGAGAAGAAGGTAGAGAAAGAAGAGAAAGAGAGAGAGAAAGAGAGAAAGAGAGAAAGAGAAAGAAAGAAAGCAGAAGAAGAAAAGAGAGAGAAAAGGAAAGGAAAGAGAGAAGTGGGTTTGAGGCAGGGCGCATCGTATCCATCCCCCTCTTTTTTCTTTTCCCTCTTTTTTGTCTGAATGAACAAGACTATTAAATTAATATTATCGTCATACGAATTGAATAGGAGTTCATTTTACATTGCCCTTCATATCCACTTTGACCCCGAATGAATGAAGTCTGAAGTGAATGCTCACGTTCATTTTGCGGTTGGCAAAACAAAACCCGCCCATCCGCACTGCGTACCTGTATGGTACACTCCTCGAACAGGCAAGCAACTTTCTTTTTTTTTTTTTTTTCATCCTCCACCCTGTCCTTGAGCTGGTTCAAACAAAATAAAATCCTCAGAGAGAGAGAGAGAGAATGAGAAAGTGAGAGTGAGTGAGAGAGCGTGAACGAGTTGCAACAAAAAAAAAAAAGAAAAAAAAAAAAAAAGGATTCTGAGAGCCCTGTCCCTCTCTGTTTCGTCCGCATTGGTTGACTGGATGGATTCAACCTTTTGGACTTGTTGAACTAGTTGACGGCTGTCGGGCGGTCCGTTTGTTGTTCTCGTTATTTTGCTGTTTGATTACTCCCTTGCCTTCTTTCTTTCCTTCCATCTTCCCTCCGTCCAGGCACATTTTACACACAGACACACAATTATACTAACACAACAAACAAGAAAGTCCATCGTTACACTCTGTTGGTGTCATTTCAATGCTTCAATTGCTTATTGTTGTCGTCTTGTTCTTGCTGTTATCTTCTCTCTTTTTTTTGCCTCCTTCTTCACACTGATCCACCAAACAAAAAAAAGCAAGACGAGACTATCTTTCCCCCCCCCCTTCTCCCACCCTTATCCTTGCGACTTGTTTTCTCCGCATCCTTTGCTCCCTTGTTCTCCTGTGTGAATACGTCAAGGCTCTAAGTCAAGGCTCCAAAACCAAAAAAAAAAAAAAAAAAAAAAAAAAAAAAAGATAAAACAGGCACCTCACCTCACCCACTGCCCCCTTGTCGTACCATTAGGCCGTTAAGGCCGTTCGCCCTGGAAGGTTTGAAAAAGTAATATTAATTTTTTGTTATATCGGGCTTCATTTTGACAGACCAAAGGGCGAAATGTACTGGACACCATGTATCTCCCCATTCTATTTTGTTTGGGATGAAAAGAGGAGAAAGTGAGCGAGAGAGACAAATATCCTCGCCGACAGACATAGACAGACAAGCAAGGACATGCAATTGACCAACGAGGGGGAACGGACATCATATCGAACCCATTGACACCCATGGAACAATCAAACAAAGGAAGCAAGGAAGCAATAAATAGGATATTATGTGTTTGTAAGGAGAATAAAAACAGAACACAACCCACATAGAGCGGTGACATGAGTGTAAGAGAGAGGCGAAAGTGAAAAGAAGAAAGGGAAAGGAGGAGGGAATGAGGCCATTGGAGCAAAACAAAACTGATAACCATCGCGCTAGACGATTGTTCAACTCTCTCCTCTTTTGCTCGTTCATTTCAGCTCTCCTTTGAGTTCTCCTCTTCCTTGACTATTATCGACCTCTAGTCAGTCTCTGTTCATCGTCTTCCTGTCCTTGTACCTTGCACGATCGATTTGGATTTTGGAGCAATACATCGATGGGCCAATTGTTAGCAACCAATTGGTCGTCCATTCATTTCATGTAGATGTGAACCCAACAACAACGACCACATCAACGACATCAATAACTCAAAGCATAATCTAAAGCGAACAAGCAGGACAGGACAGCGATCCCATTCTTGTTCTCCCCTTCTCCCTTATTCACTTTCCTGCCGATTTTTCATCCACAGGCACACACTTTGCAACACACACATATTAACAACATTACACCTGCTTACTTGCTCACTCATACAACAACAACAACAACAGACAAATCACTTATCAGCCCATGGACATATGGAAACACAAAGGTAAAAAAATCCGATAAATGACAGATGCGATATGCAACATATGCTTTTTTTTTCAATCCAACCTTGTTCGTTTGTCTGCTTTCTACGAGGAATAACATCATCCATAGTTGAGCATGGGCATCATGCTACCTCTGTGGGTGTGTTCTGGATCTAGATACAGAGGAAAGGAACAGGGAAGAGGTACGAGCTACCCCCGTCCCTCTCCCTTTCTGTCACTCCCCCGCTCGCTTCGCTAATAATACTGTACGCACGATTGGTACATACGTACTGTACGAAACCGGGTACATTTCGATACAAATAAACACATATTTCGAGGCGTAGTTTGCATGGCCGTTATTTTTTCTCCCTCTCTCTTGGACAATGCATGCTGCAGTGCAGAAATGGGAGATGGATGGACATTGTACGGAAAGGGAGGGAAGGGAGGGGTATGAACGGTCATGGTACATTGCGGTATTCTGCATGGAGGAGATGGGGTGGGCGAGTGACAGAAGGGCCGATCCGTTGTTACCCCTGGATACAGAAACTACCCGTAGACATCATCTCTCTAGAAACCATCTCTCATCCTTCCAGCCGTCCTGTCCATGCGATTCCGTGGCGGATGGAGGAGGAGAGAGCTTTCCCAAACCTACGGACAAAAACAGAAAATGAACAGAGCAATCAGAGAAAAAAAAAGAAAAAAGAAACAAAATGACTAAAGAATAAGGAAGACAATGTGAACATGGCATGATTGACCTTCGATGTTGCATGTCATTCGAAAAGCTGCTTTGTGTCTCCACGCAACCAAGCTATTCCGTCCTAGAGAGCCCTCCAACGGTCTTTGATTAAAAATTAATACATTTCAAACATCGAGCAAATCGCAGAACCGACAAACACACGAACGGGGACGGATGAGGCGGGGGGTAGGGGCCATGGGGGGATGGAAAAGACCATAGCTGGAAGAAGATAAATGCACGAACGGGCACCGTTCCTTTGGGGGAATGAGCACAACGTGACAATGGAATGCAAGAACGTTGTTAATGTAAGGTTTTCTTTCGTCTTTCTCTGGGGCGGAGGTTATAGAAGTGTCCGAGGAGAGAGAAGCAAAAGATGAAATGGCATATATATGGAGACGCATGTTCATGTTCATGGGCATGAAACGATAATAAAATGAAGGGCCGTAGCGTGAAGAAAGCAACATCCGATCGCCGTTTTCTATGTCAATTGGGCCGAAGAAGAAGGGCAAAAAGGTGAGCGATCCTTCCTATCCTTTCCATTCGCTTATTTGCGATATGCGCCCGATGCTGATGACGACGATGATGAAGGTACATTTAACCCTGTCTGAATCATCCTCGCTCTCAATTGTCCCATTCTTCATTGGCCACTATTATCATTTTACTCATACATTAGCATTGCCGACTTGTTCGGTATCTCATCGCCCTGATGGACAAATCAATAAATTAGCGGAAAGTAAGGGTGTTACACCGCATGTCAGGCTCGATGGATGATGCCTTTCTGTCATGAATGACCAGAATGAAGAAAGAAGAAAGGTTAGTAAGAGTCCATCGTCCTCGTTCCCCTGTGGATGATTTACAACCAACTACGATGATAGTGATGATGACTATTCTCAATCGTCCATGCTCACCTATTTTTTTCCATTCTCCGTCAGCCTTGTAGGAAAAAAAACCCAAACTATGAGTCGACTTGCTTGGTTCTGTTCGCCTTGCATGCGGTGGATGAAAGCTCTTCTCTTCCTCACTGTAATGCTCCTATGCTCTCTCTTTCCCTCTCTCTCTCTCTCTCTCTCTCTCACACACACACACACTCCTCCTCCTCCTCCTCCTCCTCCTCCTCTTGCATCCCTTCCTTCCTTGCCTTGCCATGCGGCCAAACAAGCTCTACAATCAACAACAAACAAGCACATAAAAAATAAAAAATAAAAACAGGTGGACAACCTTGCAACGTGGCTCTGTCTGGCACATTTCTTTGCATGTCCCGTCCGTCCGTTTCAACGCCCCTCTTTTGTATGCCTATAAAATTATGCAAATTGCTTATGCTCTCTCAATCGCCCACGCCATCGATAATCGGACATATCTCCGTCCCATTTTTTCCCAATCGCTTTGCACACCTGCTCCCACTTTTGATCCCTGCCAATGTTATGCCAATGCCCATCCCTGAGGCTGCTTCCCTCATTTGAACCATTACGACGATCGTCCCTCCCATCCGTCCATCCCATGCCTCCCTTCTTTTCAACCACGTTTTCCTCCTCTCTCTCCTTGCACACCCCCTGCTGATCCATACACCAAGTAGACCGTGGATGTGTGGGAGAATGCGAGAGGAGGACAGTGGACCGAGGATAGAGTGCTTGTATGAGAAAAGAGAAAAATCATGTAAGGGACCTGTTTGTTTGTGTCATTTCGCATCGTTTCGTTTCCTTCCCAGTCCTTCCCTCTCTCGCGCCCAATTGTCTCCCTAATCGTCCCACCCTCCATGGGCTATATGGCTACGTCAAGCCAACATGGGCAATTGAATCGGGAGATAGTACTGTACGCAACCTGGGCAATGCAATTATTATGGTGCCGCAAGCATAATTGTGCTCACTAAGCTAATAGTCTCATGGTGGTGCAACTTTTTTTTTTCAACCACCTCCGTTCGTCCTATTACAATCTCACATTTGTACACTAATCTACCCTTCGCTGCCCTGCCTCACCTATTATACATACGAACCATTATCTTCATTGCCACGTTCGCTTCTCTTTTTCTCACACGCCAGACCTAATAAGTTACCAGTTTCCTATTAGCCACTTAGTACTAAACTGCGTCTTTTCTCTTTCTTTCTTTGGAGCGCGTCCTAGGATAGTTATTTCTAATTTCCTAATTCCCCAGTTCCGCTAGCCAGATATTATAATAAAACCCAAAGGGAAGTTTCTCTTTTCTGACACAGTCGTACCATTATTCTCTGTTTCGTCCTTCCATCCTTCCTTCCTTCGCCTAATGGTCTTTCATCGCGTTCTTTACCGCGAAGAAGTCAATAAAAAATTACACCATTCGATTTTAAAATGAACGTCGCATCGGTCAATTGTTTTGTGAGAGAATGAAAGGAAGGACTTAGCGAGCCAAAAAAAAAAAAAAAAAAAAAAAAATGAGGATCGAGCTCTCCTTTCTCCTTCTTTTCATTCAAGCAAAGCAGCTTCTTTCTCACTTGTCTTAATCGTGTTGTTTGCATTGTTGATTTTTTTTTGGGTATCCCCATCGTTTTTATCCCCCCCCCCCCCTGCTTTTTTTGCGCTCTTGGCTACAACCACACATTTTTCCTTATGCGTTTAGATTTCGCGCTTGGATTCACAGGAAGTAAATGGTGTCAACAAGTAAGACTTGTTCATCCGTCCGTCCGTCCGTCGTTCTCATATGAACGCGCACGCACTCCTTTATCCCCCCTCCCCCTCCCTTTTTTTCCTACGATTTTTTCTGTGTAAAAGTACTAAAGCGAGAAGAGGTGTGTGCACTTTTTCTTCTCGTTTTCATGGTTTTCAATCCATTATGCCGAAAATCTCCTACCTTTCTTTCTTTCTTTCCTACCTTTTCTTTTCCTTCTTGCATTTCCCGATAGTAACCTTTGTTAGTTTTTTTTTCTTTCTCGTTGTTGACTTTCTGTACAGGACAAAGCAAGACGGGGGGCAATAGGGAAGGGAAGGGTGCTGTTGCAGCAGTCAGCCAAAATAGGCAGGGTTTGCCATTGTGCAACGATAAACAAACAAACATAAACAAAACACAAACAAACCATCAAGCAGAAGAGTGAGAGAGGAAGGAGCGGACTTTGTGTTGATGTAGGTACAATCAATGCAAGGGAAAATAGGGAGGACAAGATTGCACAGGGATGGATGGGGGGCTGGTAAGGTAAGGGAGTGGGACAGACTGGGAGAGCAGGGAGCAGAGCAGGGGCGAGAGGCAAAAAAAAACCAAAAAGTGATCCCGATACGATACAATACAACTCTACCGAATACACAAAGGTGTCGATATATGAAGCGTGGGTTAAAAAAAAAAAAAAAAAAAAAAAAAAAAAAAAGCAATAGTAGAGAGAAAGAAGGGCCTAGAGGCGAAACAAGGTGGAGGATTGGGAAAACTCCACCTTCCTTTGCTTCGAAACTTTGCTCATCCTGTTATGGAGTCAGAAATGGAGTTCGACCGTGAACATGAAGTGAAAGAAGGCCCAAGATTGAGGAACCGACCGGTTTTTGCTCAACACCCTTCTTTTCCCTTCGAAAGGTAAAAAGATTTGGCATTTGAAATGAAAAAAGCGTGGCAAAAATAGCTCTTTTCTTCCTTCCTCTCTTCTCTTTCCGATCAAGAGCTGGACGAGGGACGGGATGGGTCGTCTGGAGCCTAAATCAGAAGGAAGGAAAATTAATGACAGATGGAAAGAAAAAAAAAAAACTATGAATGGCCGGTAAATTGGGTTGGACGGGTGGGAGAGAAGGGAAGACGGAAGACGGAAAAGGGCAGGGGGGCCGCATGGATGGGTCCAGTTCTGATCCCCTCCAATATCCCCGCGGGCAGGCAAGAGGAACCATACACATGCACCATACATCATGAGAGGACGAGGAATTGAAAAGCCGGAAGGGAAGGGCAAACAGCCTTTTTTTTTTTTTTGTTCTTCATCTGAGCATTTTTGGCTGGTTCGCCCATGGCGTTTTAATATAACTTTGAAAATTGGTTGGACCCCGATGGATGGATGGGGGGTTGAGCCATCATGCAAATGGATGAGGAGGAAGAGAACCATAGAGAGAAGGATAAATATGTCCATGGTCCAAGGTGCATGGTGACGACAAGAGAGGGAGGAGGATTTGTTTTTAGGCGAGACAGTATTACCTTGATCCCGTCACTATCTTACTCCCTCAACTGCCCTCTCCCTCCATGCAATGCAATTGGAGCATCCCATTTTGTTTTTAAGATGGTGTACCATGCTGCAAGTAAGAGAGGGCAGCAGTTAGACTAAGGTAGAAGGAAGGAAGCCATTATTTCGTCGTCATCACCATCATCGTCCCACCTTCCCCCCCTCCCGTCTCCATGGAATTCATATGAAAGGGCTGCGAACAAAAAACAACGAGAGCACCAGGAAACAGGAAGGTAAAAAAATGAGTGAGAGCTTTTCTGTATTTCCGGCTGTTGGGCCTAAGGGAAGAGAACTGAACCGAAACAAGAAGCAAGGCCTATTCATCCTCCATCCGTCGCCCCATGAACAAGAATAGCTATCTCAGAAAGTTGAGGGTGAAAACGATATGAGCATTGGCTTGCCTGGTTCATTTCTTACACACCATTCATTCTTCTGACCGCCTGCAACGTTGGCTCGTTTTTATTGTTTATGGCTCGTCCTTATACCCATGTCCATGGCCATGCGCACGCCAATATGTCCATGTGGGTTCCATAACAGCTCATATTTCCTTTTTCTACATTGGGAGATAAACAATCACATCATCCTTCCTTCTCACACCTGTCCATGACCACCCTTGTCCATGACTTTGTTCCTGCCGCTTGTGCGTGTGCTTGTAAGCACCCTGTAGTTGTTTGGGTGCCAACTACCTTCCATAGGTTCAAAGAAGACGCCTACTCAACCCAACCTTTCTTTTACCCCTTGACGACCGATCAAACACTGTCTGTCCTCTTGACCTTTTCTACCCTCCTTCAGTCTCCGTTCCTGTCTTTCCTTTGTTTTCTCTTTTCCGTGCACGAGCCTTATTGCGAATCCTCGATGTTCCTCCTTCACGCCTTGGTTACACACGAAACAACAATAACAATAACAAACGCATACATGTGTCTGAAAAACAAACCCATGGAACAGACGGACGGATGGGCAGGAGCAAAAAATGTTATTCATTGGCATATGACAGCGGCACATGTACCATCCCATTCCTTCCCTATCCCATTTCATTCCGCCTGTTTCTGCGGATGGCATAAACGCCGAAATGGACAGTGCCAAAACAATAAACAAATGCAAAACGATTATACAAACGCAAAACGCAAAACGCAAACAGGAGCCGGGCGTAAAGGAAGGGGCGAGGTGAAATATGGATAAATGAAAACTTTGGGCTTGAGGGTGGTGGACTTGAGGCGAAAAGAGGTGAATAGGTACCAGAGTCTTGCACTGAGGTTAAGAAAGTTACTCTCGTGCTTAAAATGTTATAGGTAGCGCAGCTTTTTTTTTTTTTTTTTTTTTTTTTTTTTTTTTTGTGGTTGTCGCTTTCGCCTTGACTATGATTTGCTTGTGTTGCCAATTATCCCAAGAGTTTGGCGTATTTTTTGGTGGCATACCTTCGACAAAATCACATTAGAGGTAACTATATCACACTCCATCACACCCACTCACTCACTCACTCATAACTACATTTTATGTCTTTGTATGTAACATACAGTCTTCTTACGTTCTATCCCTCCTTGTTAACAATCCTCTACGATTCCTGTTTGCTTCCCGAAAATACTTTCAAGCACAGCATGCCAAAAGGAGCGAACGGAGTACGGCATTTTTTTTTTGGTGAGACCGATACGCTTATCCGTTGGACAATTCAGGCACACATTTTTTTCTTTCTAGTTACCCGTGACCATTTATTTCTGTTAGCTCACCCCTACGCTGCACAGACTCTTAATTCCAGCAGCTCTCACCACCGTTCTGCTTACAAGCCGTAACAAAAGAGTTGTACGCTCTCTGGTTATCAAGACCACAGCTGCCACCATCCCAATTGGCGGCGGCGAACTTGCACAGGATCTCGGTCTTGGTCTTGTCGTTGCCGCAGATACACCAAGTTGGGAACTTGACTGCTTCGGCTTGCGCGTTGATGCTGCTGCTCATGAAGATTTGGAGGACGACGAGGGTCATGAGGAGGAGCGATGCTAGTTTGACGGACATTGTTCTGTTCTATGAGGTTGAAGGGGGGGGAGTTGGAAGGTAAAAGAGGATGTTGGCGTCAGCGTTAAAAGATTGCTCTTGCTGTGATGGTTACGAAAGTGATTGAGAAGGAAATGTTGAGCTTGGTACCTTTGGCTATTTTTGTGTGATGAATGTTGTGAGAAACAATCAAAAGTCGAAGGGAAAGGAGCTCTTATATACAGCCATCAATGCTTGTTGGCGACTAAGGGTAAGGGACAGGGGGTTGGAGCCTGCCTAGTGGGGATGGGAAGGTAGAACCACTCGTTTGCCAGAGGCAGCAAACATTTTGAACAACCGCCAAGGGGCACCTTTCTTTGTAATTTCTTATTGACGCCACCTCCGTCGGACGATTTATTTTCAACAGATCGGGCTGAGGGCTGAGATCGTGAGAACAGGGGCTGAAAAAGAAGAAAATATTAATTCGACCGAGTCGGGAGTAAGATCGCACAGCAATCTCGTTCTTGAGTTGCTATCTAAATAAGACGCGGGGACTTAACAACAAACATATATAGGAAACGTGAGGAACAAATGGCAAAACGTGTCATGACCACCAAGACAAGAATGGATTTGCATTTCTATTTATTTTTCTTATTCGTATCAAAAGACATGAAATAACCTGATTGTCTCTCAATCAAAAAATCTAGCAGAAGCACGACAACCGCTGAAAGTTCGTCGCACCCAGGTCTTGATCGCTCGCATTAAGCCTGTTTTCACCACCAACGAACCGAGTCTACACACACGCCCTCCCACGTGGCTCATCGGAATCGGAGCATCTTTTCAGCAAGGCAAGGCTGCTTCTGCCTGCAATCAAACTTTCGTACAGCAACTTTCTCAGCATGCACATGCACAACAGCTATGAGGAATTCATCGTATCAACCACTCTCCAACGACCGACAATGGAAAGCACTCCAACACCAACGACAAACGAAACAACAGCAGCAACAACACCACAAATAACGCTTGCACAATGCGTTCTGACGTTATTCTTTTCATTATATAACCTTCCTTTTTATCCTCTACCTTTCTCTCTATGCAATTTCTACGCCTTTTCTACTGGCTTGAAGTCGTTCTAAGGCTGATACTCTTGTATAAACTACATAGCTACTTGTGTGCCATTTAATGGTTCTCAGGTTGACTATGGAGTCGAGTCGTAGTTGCCTATAACTTCTAGTCTATTACCTGAGTATCTCAAACTCTGTGATTTGGAAACCGGGTGAGTCCCGTGCAGTGCTTTGGGCAAACCCAATGGTACCTGCGGCTGCTCGGTAACTACTGCCCTCACTTCCCTCACTTCACAGGAGCTCTTGGCGTTTTATCATGATGGATATGACGTTGCAATCACTTGAAGGTTCTGAATATGCTGGAGCTCGATGCTGCTCTTTCCCCAGGTTTGATATCTTGGGCTGTTGAAGAGGGGGGATGGGGTCGATGTGGTGTTACCTCAAATGGGTGTAGTAGTGTACGATTAAATTGACTTCTCCGACCACTGACCCCCCCATCTTTTTGTTTTCTTTCATTTCTCCCTTGCGTCTTTTTTTCGTAGATCGCTATGGTCCCTTGCAGGATCGTAATCGCAATTAGATTCAAAGGTATATAGGTTATGACTTGAAATAAACACGCCAATCCATCATTACTTCAACATAAGGTGAAGAATGCGGCACGATATCGAGGAACAAGTAAAGCATGAGCAAGTTACTGTCAGAGAAGAGCCTACTCTCTTAATCGTGACTGCCGTTCACAAAACATGTTGCCACCAATTTTCGCATTCATATGACCGAGATCACACTCCCCTCACCACTTTTCTTTGTGCGTGCAAAACGCATACATGTTGTATAGATTTCGTAATGCGTGATGCTTCTCGTTCCTCTTTTACGTTGTGAATTCATACTTCATTGTTCAAAAACACAAAAAAATAACTATCTACACATGCAAACAAAAACTGTAATCTGCAACAAAAATAAAGAACGACATTGAACGTGTCATGGATGAACAAAAGAAGGGCACGAAACGCGTCTCCTCAGGGTTTAGTTCTTCTTGGGTGGCTCGTTGTCGACAGTGGGTCCATCCGATCCAGAAGCTCCGTCTCCACCACTGCCACCGCTGGCTGAGTGCTTCTTGTAGACCATCTCAAACAACTTCAGACTGCCCTGCTGCAACTCCGATACGTCCTTCTTGATCTCCTCCGCCTCAACGTTGTCGCCCTTGGCCAAGACCTCCCTCAGCTTGGTGATCTGCTCCTTGATCTTGTCGGCCTCGGAAGCATCCAGCTGACCCTTGAACTCTTCCATGTTCTTTTCCGTCTCAGAAATCACAGACTCGGCATGGTTAGTCGCCTCGATCTGCTCCTTCTTCTTGCGATCCGCTTCGGCAAACTTCTCAGAGTCCCGGATCATGTTCTCAATCTCGTCCTTGGACAGTCCCGAGGAGGCCACAATCGACATGGACTGATCCCGTCCGGTAGCCTTGTCCTTGGCTCCGACATTGACAATACCGTCAGCATCAATATCGAACGAAACCTCGATCTGGGGAACTCCCTTGGGTGCTGGTGGAAGGCCGTGGAGGTTAAAGTCGCCTAGAAGCTTGTTGTCTCTGACGAGCTCACGCTCACCCTGGAAGACCTTGATCTGGACCTGAGTCTGTCCGTCCGCTGCCGTCGAGAAGACCTGAGACTTCTTAGTGGGGATGGTGGTGTTGCGGTTGATAAGACGAGTAAAGACTCCTCCGAGGGTCTCAATTCCGAGCGACAGTGGGGTCACATCCAGCAGCAAGATATCCGTAACAGATCCAGCCAAAACTCCTCCTTGGATAGCAGCACCAATCGCAACAGCCTCATCGGGGTTGACACTTTTGCCGGGCTCACGTCCAAAGACCTGCTTGACAGTCTCAATAACCTTGGGGACACGGGACATACCTCCGACCAGCACGACATCGTCGATATCCTTCAACGAGACACCGGCATCCTTGATGGCCTTCTCACATGGCGAGATCGTACGACGGATCAACTCTCCGACCAACTCCTCAAACTTGGAACGCGTTAGCTTGAAGTTGATATGCTTAGGTCCGGTCGCATCGGCGGTAATATAGGGAAGGTTGATATCGGTCTGAACAGTGCTCGACAGCTCAATCTTGGCCTTCTCGACACCCTCACGGATACGCTGGATGGCCATACGGTCGTTCGAGATATCGATACCCTGCTCCTTCTTGAACTCGTCTATGACAAACTTGACCAAGAGGGCATCGAAATCCTCGCCTCCCAAGGCAGTGTCACCGTTGGTCGACTTGACCTCAAACACGCCGTTCTGGATCTCCAGAATCGAGATATCAAAGGTTCCTCCACCGAGATCATAGACAGCAACAGTCTTGTCCTTGGTCTTGTCCAGTCCAAAGGCCAATGCAGCTGCTGTAGGTTCGTTGATGACACGCAAGACATCCAGACCGGCAATAGTTCCTGCATCCTTAGTCGCCTGTCGCTGGGCGTCGTTGAAGTAGGCAGGGACGGTGATAACGGCGTGCTTGACCTTTTTACCAAGGTAACCATCGGCTGTGTCCTTCATCTTTCCGAGAATAAAGGCACTGATTTGGGAGGGGGAGTACTTCTTGCCACGAGCCTCGACCCAGGCATCACCGTTGTCGGCCTTGACAATCTTGTAGGAGACGGTCTTGATGTCGTGCTGGACAGCAGGGTCAGAGAACTTACGTCCGATGAGACGTTTGGTTGCATAGATTGTGTTTTCGGGGTTGACGACAGCTTGACGCTTGGCAGCCTGGCCGACGACCATTTCGCCCTCCTTTGTAAAGGCGACGACGGAGGGGGTTGTGCGGGCACCCTCTGCGTTTTCGATGACGCGTGGGACTTTGCCCTCCATGACACTGACGCAGGAGTTGGTTGTTCCCAAGTCAATTCCGATAACAGGGCCCTGGATGGCTGAGTATGCACGCCGTTGCTACATTACATACGATGTATGATATGATGATGATGATGATGGGTAAGAGAGAAAAGTTGTTAGTGGGTCGGTTGCTGGTCCTTGACACAGTACGAATGGGGAGCTTGAGAAAGCAGTCCCGAAAAGGAAAAAAAATGTGTTTTCGCTTTCGCATGGGGCGAGCGCGCTAATGGGATAGGTGTGTCTGAGGCGGGGAGAAGAGGGAAGGGGGAGGAAGGAAAGACCGTGAGGAAAGGAGTGAATGTAAACACAGGGAAAACGAGGAGCAAAAACAACAGCAACAACAACACAACACAACACAGTGAGTGCTTTTCAAGTGCGAACAACGTAACAAAAAACACGCTGACTGTCATGTATCTGCCACTTTGAGTCCCCGCTGTTCTTTTGTCGCCTCCTTTGTCCAGCGCCCAGAATGGAGATGTAAAATAAAAGGTTCAAGCAAGGTTCACGACGTGAATCTCTGCTGATTCCAAAGGTTGAATCTTGCCTCCATGGGTCTGATTCCTGCCGAGAAATGAGAGAAGGCCTTCTGATGATTCACGGTTGTGAAAAAAAGACGTCAAAAGTAATAGCAGTGTTGAGTGCTTACCAGAGCAGGGTTGCGGGTTGTGGCGAGCCAGCCACTCTTTGCGAGCGAGGCAAATCGATACATGGTTGCGGAGTTGTCTCTTTAGTTATTCGTAGAAGGTTGTAGGCGGCGGATAGGATAGAGTGTTTTCGAAGGACAAGGCGGTGAATATATGCTAACAGAGAGGTACTGTTGACAGGTCGAGTGAGAAAGGATGTGTGGGTGAGAGAAAAAGAAGAGAGAGTTGTCTGTCGAAGCGAGAGGGAAGAAAAGAAAAGAAGAAAAAAAGGTGTGGAGAAAAGAAAAGAAAAGAAAAGAAAAAAAGAAATTGCGAGAAAAATCAATCCTGCGTGAGATTTCCCACACCTGCCCGTACACGCACACACACCACTCAGATCACAACAATAACCATCATCCAAGCCATGAAATCGTCATTCTCCTTATCCCCTTTTACGATCCTCGACGCGAAACAGCCCCAGTTCTCCACACTTGAGATTCAACAACGGGTTTAAAGAAAGCCGTACTAATCAATACCAAGCAATTGGCCGTTCTTAACGCCTTCCTCATTTTATTTACATTGCTTGGACTCAACTTGTCCGCTTCAAGAAAGACATTAGCAGATGGTAGCAAAAGCACGGAGGGGTGTATGTGTGCTCTTTCAAGGCTCAGTCGCGGACGTGGCAAGGTTACCACTGAGGATCTCATAACCAGTCTCAGTCACCAGCACCACATCCTCTAAACGAATACCATACCTACATGAACAAAAGCAAAAAACAAACAAACATAGATTAGATCGAGTTAGCAACAATATCATTGTGTTCGCTCTCCTCTTCATGTTAACCCTTCCTTCGACAACATCACTAAAGCAACAAAAAACTTACGATCCCTCGACGTAGATACCAGGCTCGTTGGTAAAGACCATACCAGGTTTGAGCGCAGTGTCAGTGTTTCCAATATTCAAATAGGGCTCCTCATGCCCTTCCATGCCCAACCCATGGCCCAATCGATGTGAAAACCTAGCTCCATACCCTTGATCAGAAATAACCCCACGAGCAGCCTTATCAATCGAACTGCATGCAGCGCCAGGCTTGACGGCCTCCAAGGCAGCAGTCTGAGCACTCTTGACCGTCTCCCAGACCTTGTCCAGCTCCTCGTTCATCTCCTTGGAGTGTCCACGACGGATCCAGAAGGTACGTGTAATGTCGGAAAGGTACCCGTGCAGACGAGCACCAGTGTCGATCAAAACCATCATACCCTTCTCCAGTTTAGTGTCGTTACCGCTACCATGGGGCAGGGCGGCATCTTTACCAAAGAGGACCAAGCTGCCACCGTCCTCGTAACTCAATCCAGACTCCCTGTAGGCTTGGGTCATCATAGCCTGTACTTCAGACTCGCGGACACCGACATGGATCTGGTCCTTGACGGCACGAATAACATTGACGCTGGTCTGGGCGACGCAGCGGAGGATTTCGATCTCGTGGGCGGATTTCTGCATGCGGAGGAGTTGGATGCTATGGTTGGCAATCTCGACCTTGCGTTCAGAGTTGTCAAGGGCGTTGGCGAGACCTGTGGCGACAAACTGGCGCATGTCGGGGTCAATGTAGATGTGTTCGATCTCCTTCTTGGGCTTCTTGTGACGGATTTCTTGTTCCTCATCATCATCCTCGCCATCGACGGGCTCGGTACCGGCCCAGGGGGTCTCGATGATCTCGCGGACGACCTTGTAGGCGGATGTGCCTTCCTCCCAGGTCTTTATTGCGTAGCTTGTGCCAGGAAGGAACTTTTGTCTGGCCCTTGATGCCTCGAATGCAGGGGCAACAATTGTTGTCTTTGTCAGCACTATAGTAGTCGGTATCCACCACCATCAAGACGCCAACAGAGAGAGACACAACCGTTAGTTCAGCTCCCATTGTCCCCACGGTGCTAATGAACATGCATAGGATCTCGATCACAATCAATGCACGCCAACAGTCACGCCACCACCAACCATAACGACAAATCTTTTCCCTCCGCACAATTCGCCTTCAATCTCCATGCAATTTCTACACTCCAGTTCACTCACCAGTGTCAGTCTTGTCCTTCTTGGCTTGGACAACAAGAAAGAAAGGTCTCTCAGATTGGGACCACTTGATATCAGTAAAGTACTGCATATTGATACCCGGCTCCGCAATATACGCCCCGGCCTTGAGATCCACAAGCAGCTTCGACAGGTTGGTCTGACGCTCTTCAAACTCGACCGGGCTAATCGGAGCCACATGGTCGCACGATCCCCTCAAGTGGGCGTATGGTGAATCACCCGTGTGTCTAATTGATCCATCATGATCGATGTAAAAAACAAGGAGGAATAAGTCAGGCCTTGCAATCTTTTCTCTCTCATAGACACCGAGGAACCCTCAAGTAGCAAGTTGACTACAAAACAAAAGAAAAAGACATAAAAGAAAGGAAAAAAAGGGCTTACCCAATAAAGAGCTCGAAGAGGCACATCAACAAGAACCCCAGCATCGCAAACAAAATCGCAAGCATCCCTACTCGCCAGCATTTACGGATCTTGTCCCGTCTTCGCTCATGTTCCGCCGCAAAACTTTGTCGTCGTCCTCCCAGACCCAACGTCGAAGGGATATGGGATCTGTGGGATCCGTTGCCATTGGTGTTGTAGGGTGAAGCTCCATTGGGGTTGTTGTTGTTGTTGAGGAGGGGTTGGCGTTCTAGGTCAGGCGTGCTGGGTAAAGGCACGTTGCTGGCATTGTTGATGTTTGCCGCCATCTTTGGGTGTTGTTCGCCGTTTGTTTGCTGTTCTTGACTTGGTACTCCCTGGGCGTGAGTGCTGACTTGTCCTGATGAGTTGATGGTGTGTTTGGGAAGAAGGAAAAGAGTAAAAAGGTGAAAAAAACGGCTGCTCTCTTTTTATTGTGTTTCTCTGTGGTAACATTTCCACGGTACTAAATCAGGAAAGTCCCTTCACACACACACACACACACACACACACACACATGTGCATACAAACACAACAAGCCTTATTCTCACCATTGACATAAGGACAACAACCGACGGAGGAGAAAAAAAAGTGAGCAAGGACTATGATACAACAGTCAGTACGGAGAATGGACTCCTTTTGAGGAAGTCATCGTCATTCCCCTCCTCTACCCCTACGCAACGTTCCATAGTTCACTGTTCGATGGTTCACACAATAAAAGTATCAAAACTTGATTCTCTTCCTTTCCAAGAAACGACTAGCATTCTTATTCCTCACGCGCATGAACATAATTATCAACACTCACCTTTGTTCACGCCGCATCCCTCTTTATGTAGACCTTCTTAACGGACAAACAAAACACCAACGACACCAAAACCTTTACGATAAGACCATTGCAAAACACAACAACAACAAATAGCGCCTCGGACCCAGACCAGGCAAACATAAGCACCCTTTTTTTTTACAATCACCGTTGACACACCAAAAAAAAAAAAAAAAAAAAAAAAAAAAAAAAAACCTTTGCGAACCCAGACCAAAACCATGGCCGTGAGACCTTTTTTTTTTTTTTTTTTTTTTTCTTCAAGAGAGACAAACATTTTTTTTTTCGCCCCAACGCGCCGAGTTCCTTGCAGGATTGTTTATTTATATGTCTGAACGAGAAGTGATTAGGAGTAAGTAAGGCGACGAAGAAAAAAGAAAGAAAAGCAATAGTAAAAAAAAACAAACAAATTGACCACAAAGGGAAACGAACGCGGTGTCAGTCGGTGTAAGGGCTGAACGGCCAGAGAGGAAGAGGAGGCGCCAAGAAGGAGAAGACAAAGGTAAGGGGGGAAAATGGACGATTAAGAAAGAGTAATATTATTATAGTGAATAGGCGGTGGTTAAGGAAGTATTGTAGAGAGAAGGGGAGGGTATTCCTTATTATGTGGTTGTTGTCTGTCTGTCTGTCGTATTTACACCTCGAACCGAGCAACCTTCCGTTTACCATCATCGACATTCATATAACTCTCTGTGCTCTCGTACAGTTCCTCGTAAGTAAAATCGCGTTTAAAGTCTCGTGTCAGGATGCCAGTCCGAACAAAGAACCAGAAGAAGGCGACCAGGTAGGCCAATGCAAAAAAACACAGCGAATAGATCACGAACGCGTCCGAGAAGATCGGAGGGGATTGACCTTCGGCTAGGGGTGCGTGTTGGGTGTACCGGCTTGGGTTGTGGAAGATACCAAAGAAGAGGATCGAGCCCCAAGTCACTGGTGCGATGTAGTTCTGCAACTGCGTAAAGTTGCGAATCAAACGCGCACTAGAGTAATCGACAAATCAAATGAAAGGTTAGCAAATGGTAGGCGTGAATAACAACACTGGAATATCGCAGCTCGCATAAAAAAAGGTGAAGAACGTACCTAGTGCCCCAGGAGTTGTCGTAGAGGGTGAGGGCGGCAAAGATCTTGGCAGGGACGTAGCCGAGCATATACAGGAACCCATAGATGGTCGTAAAGAAGAACTTCTTGTCGCCTGTGACACGAACAGCATATGCCGTCTTTAATATGCCCACAAAAACGATCGAGACCAACCACCACGAAATCTGGGATCCAGTACCGAAATATATACAGTTGACCAGGTTATAGATCATCATCATGGGGTACACCAGCTGGTACAATAGCGCATAGGTCATCCATGGTGAGTGGAGGTGCATGCAACCGAGTTGGATGGGGATCTCGCGGAAGAACGACTTGGACCAACGTGTCTGTTGGGTAACCCAAGCAATGAACCGGATCGGAGTGTCGGTGTAACAGATGGCATAGTGAGAGAACTTGACCTTGAATCCCTCGCGGAGAACCAGATTGGTCAAGTGGCGGTCATCTCCATAGGTGCAGAGGACACCCAGAAATGATTGCCTAACCCAGCTGTCCATCACTTCAGAAACTATCGACATGCGGTATATACCAAGGGGGCCCGAGACGCAGTTGACGACGGAATGGTACGATTGTGCGCCACGCTCGAGGTTGAAGGCGAACCAGTACCGGAGGGAGGAGAGGAAACTGACCCAGGTGCCGGTGTTATAAATACGGACATCTCCAGTGGCAGCTCCAACAATAGGCGACTCGGCCAGTGCAAACGCCAGTTCTATAGAGAAAAGGAAGGAGAAATCGCCATTGAGTTAGTCAGCAAAAGTCAACAACGAGTACTAGCATCTGTCATGTCTAGGACCAACAAGCATTGGGATTGATCATTAGATACTGTAAACTCCTCAAAAATATAAGCGCGTGGGCAAGAAAATTTACCTCTACAAACGTGGGGGTCCAAGTACGTGTCAGAATCGGTGACCACAACAGATTCGATGCCCTGCTGGAGCAAGACCGCAAACCCAGTATACATAGCCGACCGCTTTCCACGGTGGGGCTGCATTACACAGACGGGGCCAGGATGATACGCAATCTGACGGACCAAGTCTTGTCGGTCCTTGTCGTTCGCCTGTCGATCCATGGACAAAAAGTCTGGTCGGAAGATGGCCGCCCCTTGATCCCCAAAGACTTTTATAAAGATCTGAGCCATGTACTCGTCCTGAGCCTCATTACCATCAACCACCAACATAACTCGCTGGTTGCGCTGGTATCGGACCGCCTTCAAACTCTTCAGACAGCCCTCCAACAGAACAGGGTCCTCACGATAGCCGACTGCAAGGATGCCCGTCGACACCCCGACCCAGTGTGGGTCGCGCTTTTTGACCCTGTTGTTGACCTTGCGCCGGTTGAGGGCCGAAAAACTAATGACCGCCATAAAGTCAAGCGCCATCAGCATACCATACGTGACCGACGTCTGCCAGGCACCCGCAGAGACCTGGATGTGGAAGCAGGCCTTGAGGACAATGTAGGGCAACAAAAAGATACCCATTGTGAATACGATCCATAATCCCTTTTTCCAGATTGAGACATGCGACGACTTCAGGCCAAAACTCATTGCGACCTCGGACGATGTTGTTGAAGCGGGGACTAGTAGTGGAGGGGAGATGGAGGTGGTTGTGGGTGCTCGGAGGGTGTCGAGTCCTATCTCATTGGGCGAGTGGTTTGGGGAGGAGGGTGACCGAGCATGACGGCCATGTCCCTTGGTGCCCACAGGTACCGTAAGGTTCAGAGGATCCTTTGAGTGGGTGGTAGGCATTTGCCCATCCATGCCATGCACTACTTCGACATCTGGAGGTTGGGGTGGCATTTAAGAAAGGTGCGAAGAGAGGGATTGTCGAATATGCGGGCTATAGGAGAAGATTGCACACGGTAAATCGTAAAATTGTTAGTGGCAGGTTGTAAGATTGTGTGCGTTCTTTGTTTGTTTGCGCTTTTGAGTGACAAGTGGTAGTTCGAGGTGCGGAGAGAGAACAGAAAGTGCAGGAATGGCATGAGAGAGAGTATCTCTGTGTGTTTGTAGCTCAAGCATTAGGCGAGAGGAATGCAGCTTAGGACAGGAAGGGTGACCAAGGGACGAGGAAGAGGGAGTAAAGCGACCACATTGTCTTACAATTAGGGTACGCATTAGAAAAAAAATAGAAAGAGGGCCACCTACAATTGCGAGGAGGGGGACGTCGATGGGAGGCAACGTTTCCTTTGGGCGTGTATTGCTCTCTCCTGGATAACGGTGTTGTGAAGGTGGAGAGGAGGGCAAGGAATGAGAACAAGAGAAGAAAGGAAAGGTAAGGAAGGAAGGACGGGAAGGGAATGAAGGAAAGGGAAGGAAGGAAAGGAGGATGGACCGCCTTACGGAAAGAAGGACGCAAAGAACGAAAGAGAGTAGCAAAAGAAAGAAAACGCAATTAGAAGCGTATTAATGTAGATCAAAGAAGAACTAGAAAAGATGTTTGGGCTGTGTGTACGTGTCGATGTTCGTTGCGAACGGGAAGGGGAATGGAGGAGAAAGAGGAGGAGAAGGGACGATGCGAACGCAAAGGGAAGGAGAGAGAGAGAGAGAGAGGAAGAAAGAGAGGAAAGAGGAAGAGGAAAGAGGAGAGGAAAGAGAAACTGTGAACAGAACAGAAAAGGGTACTCAAGAGAGGCCTTCAATTATGACCATAAAAGAAAGACAATTGAATCGCCATTCAATGAAGTGGTGGTGTGCACGCAAATTGTAGGATGAGTAGCAGGGCAACTAGAATAGACGCGACATAGAAGCGGAGGAGAAGGATGATGTATGAAGTCCAGCACAGACAGGAGTCTCAAGGGTGAACTGCGATCTAGCATAATTTTTTCTTCAATGTTCTTCGCCTCTTATGCTAACCAACACCTTAGAGAGACATATAACAAACAGAGACAAACAAAGTGTGTCTCTCTCACAACCCACTTGACTAAGGCTATGCAACACCTTCTGCTGCAAAGAAAAAAAATAATAGAAAGGATCTATCGCTTATCGGGAATCCCTTCCAGACTGGACTAGCAACATACCAGCACTCAACGATAACGCAAAACATGTAGGAGCGCAAGAAAAAGTCGCAGTGGGAAGAGTCATGGTCTCCATTCTGGTGTCGATGCGTCTCTCCATTGATGTGACGGGATCCAAAGGCAAAAAATAACAGTTCTCAACGATCAATCATCGCATGAACCATTTTGGTCCTACAGCACGGCAACAGCTACAAAACGAACAGCAATACGTTGACCTTCTTTTTTCAATGGTGCATCGATCGACCCTGAAGGTGTAATAACTGTGAGAGTGATCAAGACAATGGTGCGCACAGCGATTGATCAAATCGCATACGGCGAACGAAAGGAGAAGAAAAGAAAAAACACGTCTATCGTGTCACCGAACATACAAAAAAAGGGTGTGTCTCACTCTTCCTCTTATCAAAGGGTCCCTCTCCCACCTCCTTTCATTTTCCTTGTCTTCTCTTGTTCCAGTGCTCATCCGCATGTCCAATTATCCAGGCGAACAAGAATGATGAAGGGAGTCTATCCTGACCCTCTCTTACTCCAGTGGCGCACAAAATAAACATTCCTTTATGCTTCTCACAACAAAGAAAACATCGTGGGTGAGAATTGCAAGATATGGATCACATCTTGAACCGATATTATTCTTTATCTATCTACAAAAAAAAACGGACGATCGGATTAATCAATCTGCAACCTTGCCGTCTGGGTTAGGAATATACAATGGTGGTACTGATGATTTGTTGGGCAAACTTGCGGGCGTGGTCAGTTCCAATGCCTCATCTCCCGGGTTCGAAGAAGCCGTTGTCTCAGGTAACAATGGTTTCGAGAGAGCCGATCCATTGGCAAGGGCCAGATTGGTCTGTGCCTGCGCCGTTTTGCTGTAGCTGTATAAAAGACCGGCAATGAACCCAAAGAGGATTCCAAAGATGTTTCCTGCGGTTGCTGGGTCTCCGAGGAAGAGGATTCCACTGGCTGCTACTGGGAGTTTGTTGAGGGCTCCGACCATTGAATAGGTTGTTGAGGATGTGCATCGTACACACCAAGCACTTCCATACGAGATCAAAAACGATGACACTCCTGATAACACCATGGCCACCACAAGCGCTTGTCGAACATCCTCTGAGCTATTAGTGATATAAAATGTACAAGGCGTCAGAGAGAGTCGAGTCATGCACGCGTAGAGTGAACAGCGGTGTGGTCGGTTCAGTCAAAAAGATGTTGGACTTACAAAGTTCGTTCAAACTCCCCCGATGTCCAACCTTCCAGGAACAGACTGAGGATGAGCATGACGGGCAAGCTGAGAATGTTGTTGTAGTAGACAGTATCAAAGTCCTTGAAGTTGAAGTGCTTGATCCGCTTACGCATGTAGAGAACGTATCCAGCAGAGGAGAAGCAATTGAGTCCCATCCAGAAGTATCCAATGTTGAAGAAGACCCCGTCCGAGGGTGCAAATGACTTTAGATCGGACCATCCTGCTATTACGGATGAGAGGACCTAAACCAAATATGCAGCAAAAGTTGGAGTTCGTTATTAGATCGAAGGTCCCCCCTTGTCACAAAAAAACGAGTAAAAAGTCAGAGAATGAAGTCATTCCTGTGCCTATTGTTCTTTCTCCAGGACCTACCATGAATGCAAAGCTGAGAAGCATCATAGGGGTGACCTTGCTCCCGAACCACAGCACTTCGCCGTAGGCAATAAGGATAATGGTCAGATTCTTGAAAATGGTATAGAGAGGGATGCTCAGGTACTGCAAACTCTTGCTTCCTGTGTAGACCATGGCGACCAGGGTCAATGAGATTGGAAACCATTTTTTCGCCTCTGTCCTGTCAACCCTCCTGAACGATATCAATCCTGCATTCTTGAACACTTTTAGTAGTACAATCGCCACCGTCGTCTAATTGGGGTTAACGACAAGAGAAAAAAAGCACACAGTTTAGTGAAAATAACTTGTTCGTGTTCGTGCTCCTGGCCTGAGGACAGACGACAGTGGTACCCCGTTTTGTTTGTTACCTGGACGCTGAGGAGGAGGAAGTTCATGCGAAAGTCAAAGTGGGAGAGGACCATTTTGTTGGTGACTGTCATGAGGATGCTTGAGGCACAGTAGGCGAGGATGCTCATGGGCGCCGAATTGGCGATCGATCCTGACGACGGTGGTGGCGCTGTCATCCTGCTGTGTGATGTAGTCTGGTGTGTATGGGAGGAGTCGAGGAAGAGGAGTGCGAGGAGTGAGGAGTGAGTGGAGTGAGGAGACAGAGAAAGAGGAAGGACAATAAAGGCGAAAGGGGTGAAATAGATAAAAGGGTGTTACTGTGGTAAGTTGGTGATGTGAGAGTGGAGAAACGAAACAAAAAAAAAAAAGAAAAAAAAAGAAAAGAGAAGGACAGTACCCTTGATTGCACCACGAGAGCAAAGAATAAGAATGGATTGAGCAAAAGGCAATAATAAGGGAGGGCGGAGGGAAACAATCGAGATTGGTAACAAATGTAACAAAAGCACAGCCAATCGACCCATCCTGCTCTCCCTTATGTTCTTATATCCGTTCATCTCCATCCTCCCTTCATTGCAATTGGCTTCACCAGGCTGCCCAATCGAGCAACAAGTGGAATGGAATAGAGTCGTCGTTGATCCCCTCGTATCATGTCTTCGTCTGCAGTAACGACCATTTTTTTAGTGTCTGATCAAAAATTACTCCTGGTCCCTCAATGACATCAGGATCATATCAACACCAAAATCAAACACAGAGGGTAATGGTGATGGTGCCTGATTGGGGATCGACCTGGTCTGTGGATCATTGATCTTCTTTAAGTGAAAGAGAAAGGCACCCTTATGTGTAAAGTGTTCCGAGTATCATGGACACCCTTCGCAGTTTTCCAAAAGAACACCGCGTGTTGTCTGAATGGATTCTACTTTCATTACCTCACTCTGCGAACACTTGAATCCTTGAGCGCGCCTGGCGGGACGGCTTATGGTTTCAGTATGCCTCCTTGTGCCCAATTGTTTATCACTTGCCATGTACCCATTTCGAATGTACGGAAATAATAAAAGAGTTTCATGTTTTGTATTTCGCATCCAAGTTGAGAACGATATAATGACATCCTGAAAGAGCTGCAAGTAGAGAGACAGTGTCTAGAAGGCCTTCTTCTTCTCGTCCATGGACATGCCGCCGGGTCCGATGGTGACGAGGAGCAAGAGTCCACCCATGATAGACAGAGTCTGGAAGAAATCATACTTCAAGAAATCCTTGTGAGCAGACGAGTTCTCGACCGACCACCAGTTGTTGACGACAATATTGAAGACCGAGAGGAAGAGGACCAAGAACATGGCCGACCACTTGGCCTTGAATCCCACAGCGACCATAACACAGGCACCGAATCCAATGATGGCACCAATGAAACGGGTGAGCGACCACGATCCGTGGAGAATAAAGCCGACAAACAAAAAGATCAATAGGACACGTCCTGCGAGCTGGAAGTAGGTTCGTTTGTTAGACTCTGTGACCGAGGGTAATCCTGCAAAGAGCTGGCGGCGCTTGTCGATGCTGTCCGAGACGACCATGAGGAGACCACCAATGACAGAGAGGTTACGGAGGAAGAAGCTGGCGTCAAAGATGAGTCCGTATCCGAGGGCCTGTGTGACAACAACGCCCAACAGGGCTGCTGCTGCGTATTCCGTGTGTTTCCTTGCAATCACCAGTGTCGAGCAGCTCAGCATCGTCTATTTTCATGTATGTGTTGTACAGACGCCAACCGATAAGCAAAATGATGTGATTGTTTAGTGCCAAGGTCACAGTAGCATTAGTACCTCATGTTACGAAGGAAACAATCGTTGTTCCCTTCCTTGTTCCTGAAGGACAGCAACTTACGAGGACGTTGAGAATGAGGAAGAGATGGCTGAGGCCCCAGGGGAAGCCACGGTGGCGCTGGAGGTAGTAGAGCTGGTCGCCGAACTGGGTGGAGATGCGGATTGCGTCTTCGAGGAAGGTGACGACGATGAGGAAGCGAGCGATGGCGGGGATATGGGGCTTGATGGGCTGTCCGATCCTGTCGATGATGTCCTCCAGCTTGCTCGAGTAGTCCTTGAGGGAGTCCATGGTGTGTGAGTGATGATCCTTATAGGATAGGTTGAAATTGAAGGGCGGGAGGAGAGAGTGGTGAGAGAAGAAAAGAAGAAAAGAAGATAACAAGAAAGGCGCTCCTCCTTGCACAAGAGAATCAAACGCGAAAACAAGAAAAAAAAAAAAAAAAAACGCACCAGGGGTGAGAGGGGAGAAATAATGTCATGTGCAACGACGGATTCGAAACGCATTTTATCGAGCAAGAGCCAATGACATGCCACCAGCGAATGGACCATGGTCGGACTTCTATGTCTGTCTTTGTTTGTCTCTTTGTCTCTCGTTTGCGTTTCTCGTACTACATGCACTGTTAGAAACTAACTTGTTTGTAACAGCAACCATTGCTCGCTCTTGTTCTCTTCAACAGCTCGCTGTATCCCCAGGCATCAACCATTATTTCTGCTCGCAACTGACAGAGTATCAAACAGCAAAAAAGGGATCGAAGGATTCACGCGCATGCTTTTTATTCATAGACGACAACAATTCAAAAGTTAGAGGTGATGGAGAAGGTGAGGGGTGGCATCAAAAAACAACCAAAAACTTAGAACTGGAGAGCGTGGGGGGCCTGGCCCTTGGAGAGAGAGAACTTGGCAGACAAGTACTGGCGGAGGTGCTCGACCTTGTTGACGGCCTCAAGGATAACCTTGTCGGTGGCCTTCTGGAGAGCGACCTTGTTCTCGGCAAGGGGCTCCTTCTTCTTCTCACCCTCGAAGAAAGCCTCCTCAGTGGCGGCCTTCTTGGCAGCCTTGGGACGGGCAAAGTAGGCATCGTTCAACTGAGCATCGATCTGTTTGTTTGTTTCAATAAAAAACACGCAAGCTGGTTAATCATCCGTAACAGTGTTTTTTTCTTTGTCATCCCATATCCCGTTTTCTGCTCAATTGATTCCATGTCTTCTTTCTTCCTTTTCTCGCACAGGCCACTTTGCATGTAAAAAACAATCATAACATTAAAGCGAAGGTTTACCTTGGAGGCATCAAGCTCGACCTTGGTGGAGGTGGCAATGACGTAGGCCTGGTTGACACGCTTGAGGGGGACACCGTTGACCTTGAAGGGGCCAGAGACGAGCAACAAGCCAGACTCGAGCTGCTTCAAGAAGACAACGCGCTTACCGCGGTAGCGACCGGCCAAGAGGATAAGGACGGTACCGGGGACGATGGTGCTGCGGAGCTTGGCAACACCGGCGTGCTTGCGGTTCTTCTTGGGGGTAGCAACATCCTCAGCGGCGTAGAAGCGGGGGGCCTTGGCAGCGGCAATGACGCGGGAACCACCGTTCTTGGCGCCCTTGACCTCAACGGTCTTGTTAGCGGCAGCAACGGGGGCGGCAACGGCACCAGCGGGCTTGCGCTTGTACAAGACACGCTTGGCAACGACCTGCGAGCGGCTGTACTTGTTGACACCAGCGGTCAAGAGCGAGTTGCGGGGCTAAAATGAGGGAGTATTCATCCAACAGATAGTCCAACCGTTAATGCGATGTCTCTAGGTGGGTTGATTTGAAACGCCAGAGTGCTCTCAAGTAGAGCTACGGTGATAGTCCTGTTGATTGTTGTTGCTTCCGGCGAATTCCCTGCCGTCCTTCTTGTGCCCCTCCTGAACCCTGATATTTCCTGTTCATAGGCAAAACACTATAGAGGTGAACAAACACCGTAGCAAAGCCTTTTGTTCTGTCCAGGCTAAAGGCGCACTCGCTACCTAAGCTGCATAGCCATCCAGCCAGTAGACTCTGATTCCTGTGATGCACCGCTGTTTCGGTCAGGGTTGACCCTTCGCAGCAGAGGGATCCCTGATGCGGACATCATCGTCCTCTGCGATCGCTGCTTTTTTCCTGCCATGGTAGAATCAGTTCATCCTACTTGCTGGAGACACCCAGCTCTGTTCCGTCCTATTGCTGCAACCCTATCCCTCCTATCCTAAATCTGTCGCAAAATACACTTCTCGATCCCCTGGCACGCGTTGCAACTGTGTTTCTTAAAAACGACGTTTTGTGAAAGGCAACCAGAGCAGAGTTGGTTTGTATAGTACTCCCGAATAGCCTCATATGAAATATGAGAGTGCAAAGTAGTGTGTCGATATTGTCGTTTCCTTAGTCGTTGGTGGTTGTGGCACTGTATGTTGGCTCTCGATCCGCTCTCTGAGTGTGCACCCGTCTGTTGCATACCTTGTGAACCATTTCTGATATCTATTTGTGTGTTCGAACAAGTATTGAGGAAGCGATGTAGTGGTTAGTTGATGATTCCTCAACTGTCAAGGGTTCTCCAGATGCGACGAGTTGTTGTGTCCTGTCGGGTCCTCTGTGAGGACCAAGTGTTGCTTGCTGCGATTGACGATGGATGCTGCTTGTTGAGGTTCGTGCAAAGTCACAGGTTCATCGGTGTCCTGCTTCCGGTTCATCAGCCTGCCGGGGGAGGGGTTGATGTAGTCTGTCGAGTTTTTCTGCTACGGGATCTGGTTTAGGGTTGCTGTCGTATTTTTCATCGTAGAAAGGAATAGGTGTTCCGACACCATAGGGCTTTCTTAGAAAAAAAAAATGTCGATAGTTCCCGGATGTGGGTGGTTGACGATAGATTTCCTGGTTTGACGATCAAGCGGTGTTTTTTGTTATTTTGGCGATGGTGGTTCCTGATTGATGGGTGCAACATGGGTTCGGTGTAGGTGTTGTGGATCGATGGATGGGATGCATCGATGGATGGGTTCTTGCTAGTGAGGTGCAGTGACCGATTCCCTGCGTGCCGAGCATTACATTAAGAAAGTATATCGTGAAGAAAGGAAGATCAAGCCCAGCCAGTCAAAGCAGGTCCATATCCACGTTCCATCACGTGATTTCATTTGAGATCATTATCTTAAGGGTCGTGCCATGGAATCCCTCAGAAGCAAAGTAGAGAAAGTGACCTGTCAGTTTCAAGGAAAACGCGTACTGCAGTGCAGGGAGGTGTAAAATAAGAAAGCGATCAGCCCCCACACGCACATTCATCTTTCTTCCATCACTTTCTTTCTCACACACACGACACACACACTCAACAAACACCAATATGAGGTAGGAAAGAAAAGGACGACACTACTCCTGGACGGCACTGGACACCCACTCTGCGCGTTCAAGACAATGACAGTTTACATCTAAAACAACATTGTATTTGACTCCCAACGGACAGAGGATGTGATGGTCTTCAGCAGATCTCTTGAGCATCAATGTTTAAACAGGATACTTGCGAAGCACTCTCACCCTGAGAACTACAAACTCGGGAGTGCCAAGAATGATAGCCTGTTCTTGACAGTTGTGCTGACATACTGCTCGTTTTTTTTCTTTCTCGTTCTGTTGGCGATGTCGATTAGCGCCGCTACTCTTACTCCTGAAGGTATGACAATAAAACCCTTTGCTCTTTCGGGTCACAATCTACTTTATGTCGTACTTGCTGAGATTTGCAAAGCTATCTAGGTTGTCACTGCAATACAGGCCTTGAGGGGATCGCCATGATGACTAATGCTATCATTTTCACATTGTTCAATTGCATATAGTTCTCTGGGCCCAAAGAGCCAACTTGGTCTATGTCACCGTCAACCTTCCCGACACCAAACCCACAATTAACCTGACCGAGGACAAGCTTGAGGTCACTGCCACCTCTGACGGAAAGAACTACCATGTCAGCCTCGAATTTAACAAGCCCATTGTTCCCGAGGTATGCTTCTTATTTACTTTTGACGACTATCTCGGCGTTTGGTTACTGTTGGCACCAGTACTCTGTAAATCACTTTTTTTTTCTTTAAACAGCGGAGCGTTGGAACAACTTGGACGGAAGGATCTGGACAAAAGCGACAAAACATGAATCAATTGATATCAGAGAAAGGCGACCGTCTCCAACATTTGTGTCTTTTAATTGACGATACTGACCGTTTGATGACTGATCACACTGCCAATTTTTTTGTAGACTTCGACCACAAAAGCCACTGCACGCAACATTTTCTTTATTCTCAACAAGAAGGAGGACAACTGGTGGCCCCGTTTGAACAAGGGCAACAAGCTCAACTTTGTCAAGACCGACTTTGCCCGCTGGAAGGATGAGGATGATGAGGATGATGAGCCCGAGCAGAACGAGGCCATGGACATGGGCGGCATGGGCGGTATGCCCGGTATGGGTGGTATGGGTGGCATGCCTGGTATGGGCGGCATGGGCGGCATGGGCGGCATGGATCTCCAGAGCTTGATGGCCAGCATGGGTCAGGGCGGCAACATGCCCGACATGGGCGACTATGGCGATGATCAGGTAAACGATCGATATCCTTCTGTCTACGTTGTATGGCAAGTTTTTGTTGATATATAGGAAATGTGGACTAATGCTGAATATCATGTTTTGTGTACCTCACTAATAGGAGGATAGCGGTGATGAGGATGAGGATGAGATCCCCCCTCTTGAGACTGAGGATGGCAAGAACTAAACAGAGAGCATCAAATTTTAACATTATCTTTGCCTCTATTAAAAAATACAACAACTTTGCTTTCACGGTGTGTTGGCGTCATCAGTCGCCATTCGTGCTGTGCACCCATGGAAACTTGCGAGCTCCACAAAATAGCATTTCACTGCCTGTTCAGGACAAATCTTTGTTGTCCCCACACGAACACACGAAAGAGGATGATACTTTCTAGGCAAGCCCTTATCATGTCAAACCAAGGACATTATGCCTCAGTCCCAGACATGTTGCTGGATGTTTGAAAAAGGGGATAAATCTTCATTGGTGTATTTCCAACTCTGGGGCTTTTTGTTGCAGTGGATGTGACGAGACACGGGGATTTTACCTATTTAACTCTTGTCTAAACCTGTATTGCATTCACAGTGCAAGAAAGCAAAGCGAGCGAAGAAGGATACACAAAACATTCGAGGACAGCAGGAAAATGGAATGCGAAAATTGAATAGCGAAAAGCAAACACAAACGTTCGTACATGGCAGCAAAAGAATATAGATAGAGTTTTGTTTCTGTTTTTTTGTCGTTGTGGTTTTTCACCGTGGATCGAGTGAAAGAAAGAACACGAACGAATACCTTTTTCGTGAGATAAAGTAGGACAGAGTTGCTGGCGTTACTGTTGTTGGGTTTCTCTCCAGAAGAACAACTCTTGGATATGAACTAACGACTTGAACTAGCGTCAGGCTCTTTCTCCTGTTTGATGACAATTCGATCGAATTTCCTTCCTCCATCCTTACCCCTTACCCCATGATGATCTTGATTGTGAGGAGTGGCTGTGGGGGAAGGTGGGGCGATGGCTGTGATGGATGGGAATGAGTGAGATTGTTGTGCAAGTAGGCCTATGGTTTTCCCATCAAACCAGAAAAATCAAAGTGATCGAGGGAGCTGAGCGGGTGACCCCGTCCTGGTGCCTGAATAAAAAAATCAAAAGAGCTTGTTCAATGACATCATAGATATGACGTGTGACCATTTGGAGGCTGTTTTGTCGGAGAATATGGGGAGTGATTTATTTCAATTCCACTGCAATGAACTAACAGGTCTGACTTTCTTTTTTGTACGATGTGCTCGGAGTCCGACACATTTTTTTTTTTTTTTTTTTTTTTTTTTTTGGTGGACCCACTCCCAGACCATCACCGCTACAATCATTTCCAGAATAACCGTCGTCATCTCATCCTGCTCCTTTGTTCTTTTACAGTACAGAACTTCATCGCTGATCGACTGATCGTGGTTGCTGTTCATTTTTATTGACGTGAGATGTTGTGTACCGTACGTTGGCTAGGGTCCATTTTTCTTCCTAGGTCACTTGTTTATTTTCCTCCAACTCCAGAGATGCATAGCAGAAGGACATGCAAAATGGCGCTACGAGTGGCCTGTTGGCCGTTTGTGTGACACCAAAAAAGAGCAGCCAACCAACAAACAATACCCTCGTGTATGTTTCTGTCTGCCCTTGTCTCCATGAGCGAAAAAAAAAAAGAAGCTACCCCCAATCGGTGCCATAACGAGAGAGGGAGGATTAGGATTTGGTTTAGCTTGGTTCTTTTGACCCACCTTCCATGCACTTTATGTACACTGAAGTTGTCGGAGGGAGAAGGCGAATGGGATGGAAAAAGCCTCTCATCCTATTTCTTCACAGTTCACTTGGTAAAACTCAAATGAAAAAAAAAGAGAGTTGAAAAGGACGACGCCCATTCTCACCCAGTCACTCACACGGATTGACATCAGCATCTATGCGAAATGGGGTGATTGAGAGAGAGAAATAGAGAGAGAAAGGAGAAAGCAATGCGGTCATGGAATTTTGAGGGCTCTTTCTCGTCGACTATTTGGTATGCGTTCAACTGTGTTGTCGACTTCTTTACTCGGATTAGGTCAGGCACAACGCTGACTGGCTGGCTGGCCTTTTGTGTTCTTGTCGGATGTTCAGGCTGTGTGTTTGTATGAGCGTATGTGTGTGTTGTCACTACTATCGTAATTGTTCTCATCGATGCGATCATCTAAATGATAGGGTTGTTGAGAAGTTGAAGAAGAAAGAAGAAAAGGGGAGATCTTTTCATGAGAAGCAACAATTGCCTGGGGTCATGGTAGCAAAGGAGTAGCGAAAGAGGGACTTGTTTTATTTTGTTTTTTCTTGTTGGATTTAAGCAAGAGTACAAGTGCCCACGTTCTTCCTGTTGAGGGTTATGGATGGCACCATTTAGTAGTAGTAGTGGCACCGGTAGTCTAGCTGGGAATGATTATTATTGCCCTGCCTCTTGTCTCCTCGTCCCCTTGTCTCTTGTCACTTGTCCTGGATGGAGAGATGTCCCCTGATCAATGATCAGTTAGTTACCCGTATTGTATTGTATTACCCCAGCCATCCAGCCAGCCAGGGAGGGGCGCCTCTCTCTCCCTTTTCCCAGACACTACCACTTGAACAGCAACAACACAAGCGCCGAACCTTGATGATCCCCTCCCAATGAACTGAAACCGCGCTAGGGGAACTAGCCTGGTATACTCTTCAACTTTTCTATATAAACTGACCTCCTTTCCATGGTTTCGCGGAGGTCCCATCCACAACTGCCGTTCTTGCATCTCTCCACTCTTCTTCTCTACCCCTGAGCACCTGGTCTCTCAGTCTTTCCTTTATCTTCAAGATCTTTTTTCTTTTTGTCGCATCTCTTCTTCCTTCTCGTTTCGTTTCTTCTCTTTTCACTTCGCCCTTGCCTTTTGCATTTTGCCTTTAGCCTTGTCGTTTCCTTTGCATTTACTACTACTACTACTACTACTATCGTAATCTGTAAAATACCTTAAACACCAACAAGAATGGAATCTCAATACCCTCACACCACAGCAACAACAGCAGCACTATCAACGCCGGACAGCCACACGATCGACATGTCCTCAGGTCTCGATATCCCCGCCTCGGAAATCTCCCGATCAATGTCAACCAGGAGACTCCAGGCTACCCATTCAACAGAAAACGTCTTTGACGGTCCACCACCAGTAATCGACGAAGAGCAACTTCACTCCATCGTTGGCCAGCACCTTGTCTTGGCCCCTGTCCCTGCAGAGATCGACACCCCAACACCCTCGATCCATTCCGACTCTAACCTTGAGGTCCTCAATGATTCTGCCGACTCTCAGCGCCGCCTCTCCTCCGTCACCGCCACACCTACCACCTCTGCCGAGTCGTCCGCCGATAGCGCCGCAACAGACGGGTCGGCCACCCTCAACTCCCATTTCCAGCTTCAAGGTGGCGCCGACGCCAACGATGTCTACAAGTGGCACGAGAAGCAGACGAGACGCCAATTGGGTGCCAGATCCTATACCTACCATGCTCCTCCCAAGAAAGACATGACTATCGAAACCATCAAGGCCCCTGGAGGATTCCGCCGCCATTACATCCAAAACGAAGCCGTCGCCCGCGGCGAGCCTGCACCAGCTCTTCCCACAAAGTCGTTCATCCACTTCCTGGGCCTGTTCAACATGTATGAGATGGATCACTTTGCCGGCGAGAACTTCCGCTCGATCCCCAAGCGGTCGATTATTGTCCCAAAAGATGCCGAGAAGAGACGCCTGTCGATGGCAGACACTCTTGGCAGCCGGCGGTACTACATGCCTGGCGAGGATCTGAAGGAAGACGAAGAGGCGATTGAGGAGCCCGAGGAAAAGATTTCCTTTTCCAAGGCCGTCGGAATGCTTTTTAAAACGTAAGTTCATCCAACTTTCTGTCTCGATAATTATGCAATTGGTCATAGCTGACAATTTGGCACACCGATCTTTACCAATGCCTTGTTACTTGGCTTGAACGTTCATTTTTTCTTTTGATCTGACGGAGTATTCTTTCTTTTTTTCTTACCTCATAATTCTAGGTTTATTGCCAGTGGTATTCTCTTCCTGCCGAATGCGTTCAAGAACGGTGGAATCCTCTTTGCTCCCCTCTTCATGACTTTGATTGCCGTCCTCTGTCTGCACTCCTTCTTACTTCTGGTCAAGTGTCGCGAGCTGCACCCTGGTTCCTATGGTGACATTGGACAGCACTTTTACGGTCGCTGGATGCGTTATATCGTCCTCTTTGCCATTGCCATCTCCCAATTCGGATTCTGCTGGTATGTTACCTACTCCTTTTTTTCTTGTTGTTTTGGCATTCAATTGCAATCGCTGAGACATGAACTAACGCCATTACACCCATTTTTGCTTTTTTAGCGGTTACTGTATCTTCTTTGCCCAGCAGTTTGCGATTGTAGTCAACAGTCTAGGAGGTGCCGATTTGGACAAGATTGTCTGGATCGCCATCTTCTTTGTGATCCTCGTGCCCTTTACCCTTGTGCGCAACATTGGCAAGCTTGGTTTCAGTACCTTGGTGGCCGATCTGTGCATCATTGTTGGCCTGATCTACTTGTACGCCTACGATGTCAAGGAGCTGGTCATCAACCAGGGCTCGCCTACCCCTCTTCGTCTCTTCAACTCGGATGACTTTGGTCTCTTTATCGGAACTGGTAAGCACCTCAAACTGCAGCGCATAGCAAATATCTCATTTTGATTCTGGTTATTAACATATCCTTCCTTCTCTGTTTCAATTGATTGTAGCTGTGTTCTCGTATGAGGGAATTGGAATGGTTATTCCTATTTGCGGAAGTATGGCCAACCCCAAGCAGTTCCCTCGCGCATTGACCATTGTGCTCTCCGTTGTCTGTGTCCTCCTCGTCAGCTTTGGTTGTTTGGGTTATGCAGCCTACGGTGACAACGTCAAAACGATCGTCCTCGATGACCTTCCCAACGCCACTGGTGGAGAGAAGGCTGGCAAGAACGCTATCCAGCTGCTGTACATTATCGCGATCTATTTGACCACCCCGTTGATGTTGTTCCCTTGCATCCGCATTATGGAGCATATTATCGGATCGATTGTCGACAGATCGACTGGTGGCAAGATGACGACGTTCAAGGAGAATGTGGTCCGTGTGTTGATTGATTTTGCGGTGGCAGCTGTTGCCTATGCTGGTTACTCCAAGCTGGATATCTTTATTAGTTTTGTTGGATCGTTTGCTTGTGCTCCATTGTTGTTTATCTTCCCTCCACTGTTCCATTTGAAGGCTTTCCCCAACCAGCCTATGTGGCGCAAGGTTAGCGATGTGTGCCTTATCCTCTTTGGCTTCATCGTCTTCTTCTACACCCTTGTCATTACCATTCAATCCTTCTCCAAGCACGAGTAGTTTTAATAAACCCTGATCTCCATTACTTGTACGATTAAATTTTCTTCTTATACGATTTTTTCTTCCTTCACGATTTTATAATGTCCCTTTTGCCCGCCGCCAACTCCAGCAACTCTAACTGGCCCTCTCTCCCCTGTCACCCTGTGGTGGTTCCAAAAGGACGATTAGTTTGCCTGGTTTGAAATCCACGAACACACGCTTCTTCTCTTGTCCCTCCACTCCACCGCTTCTTCCTTGATTCTTAATCCACTTAATTCTCCTTTCATTCTAGTCTTATTCATCCTCCCCCTATCCAATTGAACTTTCCACACACATCACTCTCTCTCTCTCCCTCGGACCATACCTCAATAAAACCACTCATCCGAAGACACAGCGCCGACAAACACCAAGAGCAACTTCCCCTCCCCTCTCTCCGTACCTCAAAGGACCTTGTGTTCACAGCGAATTCAACGCCACCTTCACCATGCCACATCAGAACTCATCCTCACCACTACTACCTCGGCTACAACCTCCAGAATCAGACGAGTGGTATGCCAGAGTCAAGTAAGTCTTTCCCTTTATGTTACCTTTTTACCTCACGATGGCATCATGCACTCCATCGCGTGTCCTTTCTTTGTCGCGTTTTCTACGCCTTTTTATTATTCAAACTTTCTTCTTCGACTAACCGGCCTTGTTTCTGTTTTTTTTTTAATACGGAAAATAGAGCTGTGCCTCACAGTTCGCCTGTGTTCGCCTGCATCCTCCCCGGTTGCAACAATTCATATCAGACCAAGCAAGGACTGGAGCGTCACTTTATGTCCATTCATATGCCCAAGCCCATCGTGAAGCCTGTCGCCCCAGAGGCCCCATCTACATCCTCAACATCGTCTTCGGGATCAGCCAACCACACGGATCACACTGCTCGGAGGAGCGGGAACAGCAGTACCACAGGAGGACGCAAGGGGCGTATCAAGTCGCATCGCATCGGACGTCCACCAGGTTCTGGTCTCAAGGCCCGTCTGGAGCAGGAGGCTATTCAGCGAGCATTGGACCAAGTGTTGGCCGAGGAACAGGAGAACCGTCAGAAACACCAACATCAGCAGCAAGAAAAGGACCATGTCAATCACTCCCTTCTGGCCAGCCACCCTGCTTCGACTCGACAGGACCATGCAAACGACGACGAAAACAAACCAAGAGAGGAGAGGTCCTACCTCGAGTTCTTTCCTTACCTCACCACAACTGTTCGCCTCGAAATCGTGGACCCTTCGGAAGAAGCAGAGTCGACGGCCATGATCGGGATCGAGGATGCCCACGCAACTTCGTCAGAGGCCGGCACATCTCTCGATATCAAGACATCTCCTGTGGAGACTGCATCGTCACCTACACAAATGGAAACACACGCAGACACCACACCGCTAACACAACTGAGAACGGAGGTAGAGCAATCATCAACTCACCAGGACCCAGTCGTGACCGTTCCTCAGGAGAATGTACCAAAGGAGCAGGATCTGTTGGATGTTACGATGGAGAGTGCAGGCGTGTCAAACGACTTGCTTCAACCATCCGACGATGAGATGGATGCTGATGGGGCCACCTCGGACCGGGAAGTGTTTTTCGACGCTAAAGGCTTTATGGAGGGCGAAGCTGAGGATCCTCAAAACTCAAACTCCGCCGTGCCGCTGGAGAATGGGTCGACGGAACCTGTAGAGCCAACCACCACCACCACCGCTACCGAGGCCTCAGAGATCAAAGTGGAAAGCGACGCCATGGACGTGGACACAGATCTGAAGGGAATGAAGGAAACGAAGGAGTCTACACCATTCGCAACCCCCCTGGACACCTCCACATTGGCAGAGACTGCGGTCGAGAAGCTTCAGGAGGAACATACCTCAGGAGCAAGCGTCCAGGCGACAGAGCAAAAGCTAGTACAGCCAAGCACGCGGCAATCCAAGGCAGCAACACAGGCGGTTACTTTACCTACGATCAAGATCACTACTCCTGCACCACCTCCTTCGTCGACTACTGTGCTTGAACCCAAGACTCCATTGACTATGCTCCCCAAATCGACATTTCGCTTGATTCCACGCGAAGAGGATGATCTGGAGGAATACCATTTACCTACAACACATAATGTGCGATATATCGGTAAGTCGTTTGCTCTTTGGATCTATTTTTTTTTGGATCAGGATACTTGTACATACGCCTACAGAATATGATAACTAATCAACTTTACTCCCTTGCTATGTAACATAATAGAACCAACCGAGACGGAGCTTGCGGAACGCGTTGAGTACGACATGGATGAGCAAGGTAAGTCTTGCCGAATAATTACAATACGACGTTGTATATCCATCGATATGATGGCGAGGAAGAATAGCTACTGATAATTAACTCCGTCGTCAAAATAGACGAAATCTGGCTCAAGGAAGTCAACGCGCAAAGACGGAAACAGGACCTGAGCGAAGTGACCTCGACCATGTTTGAGAAGATCGTTGATCGACTGGAGAAGGAGTGGTTCGACTTGGTAAGGGCATTATTTCAACTACAAGGCAAAGGAATAACACTATGGCAGTGATGAAATGGATCTCTGACCGTGATTTTGGACATTGATATAATAGACGAAGAACATTCCTAAACCCACGGAAAACTTGCCTCCTGAGGACTCTGCTTGCAATATCTGCGATGATGGCGAATGTGAAAACAGCAATGCCATCGTCTTTTGCGACGGTTGCAATCTTGCAGTCCATCAAGGTAAACCCGGATACCCTTACAAGTTGCACACGGCTTCATTCACATCATGCTCCAATGGACCTATTGCATTCGACTAACAATTCTACCCCCTCTTATTGTAGATTGCTATGGTATTCCATATATCCCTGAGGGTCAATGGCTTTGCAGGAAGTGTATGCTGTCGCCTCAAATGCCAGTGTCCTGTATTTTCTGTCCTGGAGAAGGAGGAGCATTCAAGCAGACCAACACGAGCCGATGGGCTCATCTTCTGTGCGCCAGCTGGATCCCAGAAGTCGGAGTGGCCAACGTTGTGTACATGGAACCCATCGACAATATCGAAAAGATACCATCGAGTCGATGGAAGTTGACGTGTTATATCTGCAAGCTCCGGATGGGCGCCTGTATTCAGTGTGAGACCAAGAACTGTGTCCGCGCGTTTCATGTGACATGTGCGCGCAAGGCCCATTTATACATGAAATCTAAGTTGTCCAAGGTCTCCAATTCAGGAGGCGAGGTTTTGGTCTATCGTGCCCATTGCCACAAGCACACGCCAGTAAGTAAGGCCGAGACATAAGTAAAATAGGACGATATAACTTGGGTTCTATCTAACATGGCTTATTTTACGTTTTCTCGTTACTAGCGCGACTACAAGGGGTCAATCGATATTGCAGGAGCGGCAGCTGCGGTGATTGCAAACAAAGGGCTCAAGAAGAAACGTGTGAAGATTCGCGCATTGGACGACGACAGCGATGATTTGGACTACGGTCGGAGCGATTCGGAGGACACAGTGGATAGGCGGCTCACTACTTCCAATAACGACAAAGGATCCACATCAGCCTTGGCGTCGTCACAGTCACTTGGAGGGTCAAGAACGTCCAAGGCAGCCCTCGCACACCAGAAGCACTATACACCCGGCGCTCCTCTGGCACCTATGCTGATCGTCAATCGCCTTATGCCATTTGTTTCCAAACTCACGGCTAAGGGAGCAGGTCAGAAGAAGGTGTCAGCCCAGAACTTTCTCTATACCATCTGCAAGTATTGGTCACTGAAGCGTGAGTCACGTCGCGGTGCCCCACTTTTGAAGCGCCTCCATCTCGAGCCATGGACAGCCTCAGCCTCAGCCCACCGACAAACAGAGGAGGAAAAGACAAAGAAGTTGCAAACGCAGCTGTTGTTGCGAGGTGATCTGGAGAAGGTGCGGATGCTTGCGGAGCTTGTTCGAAAACGTGAGCGAGCCAAGCTGAAACGACAGGAGCTGCAGAATCGATACCTTTCCAAGATTATGTTTCCACTCAAGACAATTCTGGAGGACACTCTGATCGAGTTGGAAAAGTAAGTGTGCTTGGCTTTTCATTTCTGTTTGCTAAGAATTGGCCGATCCGATAGTAATGGTACTCATGACGGACTATTCAAACCTTTTCTTTATTCGTTCGTTTCAGGTTGGATCGTCAAAAGTATTTTGCATACCCCATCTCCGCAGAGGAGGTCCAGGATTACCATGACGTGATCAAGAATCCGATCTCCTTCCAGACCATCAATGAGAAACTCGTCGCTCACAAGTACCAGTCTGTGGACGAGTTTTCTGTAAGTTATCCTTGCATTTTATTAGGTCATGTTTTACTGTTCTGCTAAAAGGTCTGTACACTGACATTTCGTATTTCAACCCTTGGACTATAGGATGACGTGCGGCTGATTTACGAGAATTGTATGACATACAACAACGCTGACACGCCCTATTACCGGTCTGCAATTCGTCAGTCCAAACAAGGAGAGCCACTACTGGAGAAGGCCAAGGAGGACTACGAGAGTCTAGACATTGACCCTAGGACAGGATTTCTGGCGGTCCCTATCGATCAAGAGATCTTTAGCTACAGCTTGGTGCCTTTCCCAAAATCTGACGACGACGAGGAGAGCCCTATCCAGGCCGAAGATTTGCCAGCCTCTCCCCTTCCTACCCCGGATGATGCTACTTCTTCGCCCAAGCGCAGACGGAAACGCAATGATCCAACGGATGAGCTGCCAAAACCTTCTGGAAGGACGCTCAGGGGCACTCCGGGAAGGGTCTCACAGGGAAGCAGCCAGCCATCTACTCCCAACGGCGACGCCAAACCACCGACGCCAGTATTGGATCAATCTCCTGGAATCCGAGCACCTGCACGAGCAATCGCACCCGTGCGAACAGCGGCACCCCAGCAAGCAACAACACCCCCAAAAGCTGGTGCACCCGTACGAACAGGACTCAAGCCAGAGGCTCCTAAGCTCAAGACGGCGACGATGACAAGAGCGGACATGGCCAGGACAGGCGAACACGTTGATTGGGAAGCTGCGGATGAGATGCTGGAAAAGTTAAAGCTCAAGTCCAAAAAGTCGCGAAGTTTGGCGAATAGCTTACAGTCCCGATTGAAGCCATCGATTGTCGACAAGGCGGTGGTGATTAACAAAAAAGCACCCAAGGGATGGGCATATGTTGTTGTCGAAGGCGAGGAGGATACGACGGAAGGCGAAGATGGCGACGATGAGGAGCAGGCTTCTTCTACACGCGCGTCATCTTTGACTCCTGCTCCTGGACAATCGTTGCCAGATTTGGCAGAAGGAGGTGATGTCGACGCTGCGACCTTGGAGGCGGTCAAGCGTGATGACAGCCGACGCAAGGGTAGGGAGAAGGCGATTCAGAAAAAATTGGACAGGGAGGCCAAGGCTAAGGACCGTATGGTGAAATACCATAGTCAAAAGGCAGAGAAGGCACGGTTACTGGCGGAGACGCTGGCTAGGCGAGCTCGCGGGGAGGTGGTATCGGAAGACGAACCTGAGAAGAAGGAGGGTTCCAAGCCAGTTGTTAACATTCGGACAAGGAGGGTTAAGATATCGGTTGACGCCAATCCATCTGCACCCGATGAAGATACCCAGAGATCACAACCAGGATCACCATCGGTTGCAAAGCCACATGTCAATGGGGGACAGAAAAGTGGTGGATCAAGCCCTTGTGACGAAGCAGAGGAGGGCGGTGCTGGCAAGAGGAAAGCAGGATCGCCAGAGGACACGGAGCAGCAGCAGGAATCTTCCGAAAAGTCAACCGAGTCGAACCACAAACCGGCGACAAAGAGGAGCACTGTGAGCGAGCGTCCATCCAAGGGCAAGAGAAGATCGCATGGCGATGCGGAGAAGCATCGTCTTGAGGAGGATGGGGATGCGAACGGTGTCGATAAGGGGGAGGAGGAGTCGGATGTGGCGGAGCGGTCAGAGGAGAGCGAAGCTGTTCGAGTCAAGGAGGAGCCTCCGCGCAAGCGGCAGAAGAAGGCAGGCCTGGGACGATCGAGCCCACCAGAGGAGCTGGATGATGAGTCTGGAGCGGGCAACCCTCGCCGGTTACGGTCCCAAGAAGCAACCCCTCAGGCCATGAATGCCGCAGCACTTGGGCCTCGTCGGTCCAGTTTAGCTGGTTCTAGAGGTAGTAGCACCAAGGGTGGTGTTGACGGTACTCCTGGGGAGTACAACCAGCAACAGAACGCGGCTGCAGTGTGAGCGACATTCATGCCCCTACTTTTTTCTTTTACACACAACGATCGTATCACCTTAACAGTTTATCCCTCCCCTTCGGTTTCGTTAATAATACCACTTTTTTTTCTTTTGAATTGATGCCTCTGCTTTCTTCTCTGATATGGGCTTCTCTGATATGGGCAATAATTACCGCTTGCGACGACGCGATAATCCTGCTCTCATAAGCCAACGAAGAGCTGAAAAAAGAAGATGTAGCCTCAATGCAGTTTGCACCAGATAAAACAGAAAAAATGAACCAAAGTTGCGAAAAATGGGGAACGCAGTGATGTTTTTTGTAAGTTCTGTACAAGTGTAGTCGACATGACTGTTTGTGAGCGTGGTTTATTACGCCATGTTGTCGAGAATCCCCTCGAGGACACTGGCCGAGAGCGGTATAAATAAGATCTCGACTCCATCAGGACCCTTCTTGGAATGAACGATCCGATGGTCTCTGAACTCTGTGAGTTGTGTCCGGAAGGTGACCGCGTTACTGACTAAAAAGTTTTCCTGGCACTTCTTGAACAGTGTGTTATGGGCCATCCCCAGATCCATGTAGTTCTTGACTCCTCCACTGGACGCGCCTCCGTTGTTGTCGCCGGCGTTGGTCTCGGCTTGGATCTGGTGTTCAGCCAGCACCCTGAAGAGTCCCTTTCCGTTAGAGGTCAAACTGGCCAGGACAAACTGGATACCACGCGCGCCGAGTTCGCCTTGTCGGACCATGATCGAGTTCTCAAAGCTGGTTTCAGTCAAATACGGCTTGAAGGTCGTCAGTTCATGCCAGACCCAATTGAACCGTGCAGATTTGACAGTGTCCCAGAGGATGTTGGCGTTGATGTGGTCGATCGAGGCGATGAGGTGGATCTGTGGACAGGAGGCGAGGAGCGAAAGTGCGGATTGGGTCTTTTCGGCGCGGAGTCCTGATCCGTCAATGTTATGAATGAGAAGGTAGAGCTTTTGGATGTCCCGTTCCGGTTGTGCGAAATAGGCGCGGATGAATGCGACTTGTTCCTGAAGGGATCCGGTCGGGCCTGAGTACTTGAGGGCTGTGGAACTGATCTTGTCGAGGATCTCCTTGATAGTGACGGTTGGGAAGTATCCGTTGACGATGATGAGAGGTGCATCGGTCAACATGGTCGTCGCAAACTGTGTCAGCAGCTGCCGTTTCGATCCATATCCGTAGATGAGGAGGTTGAACCCCGAGACGAGTTCAAAGAACCATTGTGAGAACTGTTCCTCGTACAACAATCTCAGCATCTCAATCTCCTGGGCATGTTTGGCGGGTGCGCGTTTGATGGCCTGGATGAAATCGGCATGCTCGAGGGTCGGTAGTTTTGAGAGGGTATTGTTGGAGGTTTTGGATTTCTGATAAAGGTCCTGGAAGTATCGTTCGGCGCCCATCTCGTCCTCCTCAAAGAACGACTTTTGCTCCCCCGCAGCCTCGGTCGCATCTCTTGCAGTCTCCTCCAGCATACTGTCGCTCCTCCTATGTTGGTGCTGCTCATCATCCGAATCACTCTCATCCTCATCTTCCCGCTCCTGATCCGAATCTTCAGAGACATCAGAGCCGGCATGGTTCATCTGTGAGATGGCCTTGGTGACCCGCCGCCGCTTAGCAGATCGCTCAGCCGACAGTCCTTCGTCCCCTACCTCCTCTTCCTTCTTCTCCTCCTCGACTTTGGTTTTTGATCCTCTCGTCGCCTTTCCCTTTGCTGTTGTTGATGCTGTGGCTGTAGTGGTGGCGAGGCTCTTTTGTTGTTCGATTAGATTCTTGAGTCCTGTGGGCTTGCGTTGCGTCTGGAATCCAAAGACCTCTCGCCCACGCGCATGTCTCACCGTTGGATCCTCCATCTCCACATCGCCATCTTCGTCCTTGATGGTTCCTGCTAGTGATGTTCCCATCATAGATCCGATCTTGGTTGAAGCGCCTCCTGTCACCATTGCCGTTGCCGTTGCCGTTGCCGCTGTCGTTATTGCTGCTGATGCTGTCGTCGTAGACTTTGCCGTTGTGGATGAGAAAGACGACTGGGGTATAACTGTATTGCTGACACCGGCTCCAGCTGCGACGACTCCAGCGGCGCCAGAGGAGCTAGGCAAGAAGACATCCTGCAAAGCTGCCGTCCGCTCCTGATCCTCCTTCACACCCTTGGCCTTAGCCGCCAAACTATCCAACTTCTCAACCGTTAACCCCGAGGCCAAACTATTCACCTGCCCCTTCCGCCTATGTTTCCCACCCGCTGTTGCTGATGCTGTAGAGGTTATGGTTGTGGCGGTTCGTCCTAGTCTTCCTCCAACGGTGGTGGACTTTTTGAACTTGATGGCCAAGGCGGCTTCTCGTTCTGCATCGCGGGTGGGGACTTGGCAGATGATGTGAGTAGGGATCTCGTCGTTGCCTTGGTATAGGATTCGGACCATTTTTGCAGCCATTGTGGTCTCCTGCACTGTGTTCCCTGTCCGTGTTCGTTGGTATACCGCGTGGAGGTGGTGAAGGTGGCGGTTGGTTGAGTTTGGCGTTTTTTTTATTTCTCGTGTGGGCGAAGTGGTGTTGTGTGCCAGGGCAGAAAACCGAATTTATTACGATCAGTATACAATAAAATCGCGTGGGCTGCAACAGTCAGTCAGAGGTCCCTCTGTGGCGAGAAGGTTGAAGATAGGTTTTTCTGGACGGGGCAAATTGAACCTCCTCTCTTTGGAATAATCAAAATGGTACTACATCCTTGGCTGGATCATTCGGGAAAGGGGGAGGTGTTCACCCCCCCATCGATGGGTTGAGGAACCCATCCAACCATGCATCCGTACCATCCATCACCCTACCCGGCACCATTACCACGCTTATTATTCAGGAATCTACTATCAATCCTATCCAGGGTTATCGACATCATCGACAATCGACTTTTAAGCAACTTTATCGACTATGAGCCAGAAACCCTGTCGTTTTTTTTTCGAAGGCATAGCTGGGTTAGCCAGGAATGACTAGCTTTTGCGGGAAGCCTCTCGTCAAATGCAACAACACACTCAACGTCGATACTTGACAAAACAAAAAGAGGGTGCCTTGTCTTTTCATCGATGAAAGACACTCTGAGGTGGCTGGATGCATCTGACTGGAAACCCATGGGCGTAGAAAACCACTCTGTCCATGGAGGAACTCTGCATCAAATCCGGCCTGCGGCGTACACCAGCAAACCCAACAACACACCGTAGACAAACAACTCATCTACCTGAAGCCGACAAAGACAACCGACCATACTTCTGGCGTACAGGGAAAACTCCAACAGACAACTCCTACCCAGGAACGTTCTTGTCACACTGTTCAGGTTGAAGAGGAAAGAGGAGAGTGAGGGTTTACTTTGATACCTACTTTCCATTTGCCTTGATACCTGAGTATCCAGGAAGACATCGTTTCAGAGAAGGGGTGGTCTTTGAGGGGGACGACCTTTGCCCAGTTGACTGCGACGAGCGTCCACCGATCGGCTTACCAGTAGCTTTCAATATCACGGCAATCTTGATAACAAAGCGGGCAGGAAGCAGGAGTTACCCACAGCAGGGTCTACAGGACGCACAAGATACTCTTCAAACCTCCACACATTACACACATGCGTTTTAGATCCATGCGACTTATCACGACTTTTCTTGTCTGTTCCCAAAACCCCACCCTCTTTTTAGCCTTCCAACAAGTCGTTTATCATCAAGCGCAAGCTCGGAAAGAAGCAGAAGCAGAACCGCCCTCTGCCCAACTGGTGCCGCATGCGCACCGATAACAAGGTAACATCTCGTTAACATTGGAAAAGGATTCTACCCCTTGGGCGCATTCTTTCTTGCTCTGGAGGGGAGGTTTTTTTTTTTGGATTTGATTTAGTTAACAAACATCTATCTTGTTTTAATCTTTTTTCTCAAATAGATCCGTTACAACGCCAAGCGTCGCCACTGGCGCCGCACCAAGCTGGGTCTTTAAATACTTTGCTCGCACTTGTACAGCAGATACTGGGAAAAGGACCATTCTTTTCTCCCCTGGTGGACCTTTTTTCAGTCTGTTACTCATAAAGATCTCGCGTTTGTTTGCGTTTTGACACAAAACCTTCCAATGAAACCATCAAAAACCATCAAAATCCTTTGTGAATTGCTATGATCGTGTTGAAAAGGCAAGGATAGCCGTTTGTTTCGTGAACAAACGAAGCATAGTACCGAATATCAAAATAAGAGACTGGATGGAATGTATTATGAAAAGTGAAAGAAAAAAAAAAAAAAAAAAGGCGGAGGAAACCAAATATAAACTACGTGGCAACTTTGGCCTTCGGGGGATGGGATTGGGTGAGGGTGGGTGTGCTATGTGCAGTTTCTTGTCCAATTGTGTTATTTTACACGGACACGTATCCGCCTCCTCTGGCGCGTCCTGTAACTGAATCCCAGACGTGGTGAACAACATCAACCACCAGGCTGGGGAAATCTCTCCAGAAATCTGTGTGAAAGCAGATAGAGAAAACAACGATTAGTTTCAGCAAACAAAAATGAAGTGTCAAAGAACAAAACACACTCAACGAGAGCACTGAAAGTTACCTTTGTGGGGAAGGAGGTCGAGTCCCTTGGCACCATAGACCTGGTGGTTGTAGACAGCGCCGAGGACAAGGTAGATGAAAGCAAATGAAAAGAACACTGTCAAGAATACACTGAATCCGCTCATGCTCTCCTGGACAGGCAACTGAGTGTGGACACTATAAGTTCGAGAAAAAAAAAAAGATGGGACATATATCAGAACCGATGGCCCATCTCTTCAATATCTCTAAAATCCTGAGGGGCAGTTGACAAAGGTCTGAAGCGAGAACAAAAAAAAATGACTCACGCGCAAGCAGACTTGTGCTTCCATGAGAAGGTCGCCACTCCGTTCTGGTATCCGGTCAGGGTAGGGGCAAGGTTATCATCGGTCTATACGAAGTAATAAGAAAAAGGGTTTTAGTCCTGGTTTGTCCTCTGTTGTCTGTTCCTGTAGCCGTATCCTGAACACATCCTGTTGAAGATAAAAAAAAGGCTTCCCCGCTTACAACTGAAGTATCACAGATAAAGGTGATGACAGCGGACTGGTCCTGTCCCTTGATCAATCCTCCCTTCAATGTCAAGTTCCATGGCACTATGCAAGATAAAATAGGGAGAAAGGACAAGGGTGAGAATTGGGCATAAGGGTACTACACAATAGAGATACCAAGGTCATGGACACGGCACGATTACAGCACGCCAATGACAGCCGACAAAAAGGGGTACCCTTTTCCATCGGATACTAAACACCGATGACAAGAATAAAGAACGAAATAAAAAGCTTACCTTCGGCGACGTTCTCGATCTTGTCGGCGAGGACAGCAAGAGGAGAGACCTCGCGTGCTGGGACGCCATCAGCGGCGGGTGCGGTTCCGGCAATGGGTAGAAGGGAGAGAGTCTTGGGTTCGCCGTCGTCAAAGATGACCTTTGTATCCTGGCAGACCCAGGCGCCAGCGACACAGTGCTGCTTGGCCTGACCGTCGGGGACAACAATAGCCTGGCAGGGGTTCACGATATAGTCGACCCGCTGTTTATTGGGATATACTGGCGTAGCCTCACCCTTAACCAGGTAAGTTCTAAGAAAAAGAGGAAAAAGCAAAACAACAGCCAAGGCACAATAGCGGCGTGCGCGCACGGTTAGAGTTGGGTGCTTGTGTCGACTGAACCAATTTTTGACATATGAGCAGACGACAACAAAGGGTATCAGAATGAAAAGAGGGGAGTGCCGTACTTCTTCAAGGCTGAGATGTCGTAGGAGTTTCCAGAGACTGAGACCTTTGCACAGTCGTATGGGGTGGGAGTATCCTGGGCAGAGACGGAGGAAGAGGTGAGGAGGGCCGAGATGATGGCGAGTGTGGCCACCATGGCCGCGCTAGGACGAGGAGTGATCATTTGATCGTGGGTGTTTGTATATGTAGGTTCTTTTAGAATGTAGGTAATCCTGAGAAAGACTTGTTTGGTGGATGTCCTGAGTTCCGCGTTTGTCTCGTCGACGATTGAGTGGGGAAGGGAGAAGGAGTGGAATGGAGTGGAGTGGGGAGGAGAGAAGGCGATGGAAAGGAGGAGAAAGAAAAAGGGATGGACGAATATGAAAAATAATAGGTGGTTTGCCAAGACACTACTCAGCCAGTAGGGGCTGGAGAGGGAGGACAGGAAAGAAGGAAAGGGACGGTCGATTTTTAAGGATGATGAAAGTTTCCTTGCTCACGTTGTCCCACACAGCAACAATAGCGTGCGTGGTTGTTGTCTGTCACATTCAACATCCCCTGCTTAGTGTCTCTTTGTCTGTTGAAGAAAAGAAAAAAAAACAAGCGAGAGTATCTCTCACCCCATGTCCATAATACTATTCATCGAATCAACGGTTGAATAGCATAGCAGACTGACTGCAAAGAACACATATTCAAGCATCAGTGCCCAGAGACCTGAACATCCACCATTCAAGCCCATCTGAAAATATGAAGTTATAGCCCATCATATCTGCTTCCAGTGCTCTCTCAAATAGTCTCAAATCCTCATGAGGTATGTATTGAAGTAGTTACCAATTGCTGTCAGTGCATGGTACCCATGCTACAGATGCCGTGAGAAACGGCAGAAGTGATAATAATTGATGCTCCCCATGTAGCAATTGGCTGCTCTCAAACTGTGGCAAATAAGCCGTCACCATTTAAAAACCTCCTCCGGTCGCCACGGTGTTTTCACACAACTCTCTTTTCAACTTTCAGGAATTCTCAACCATGACTGGCAGCAACGACAGCCTCGTCATTTCATCGGACAAGACCCACCCAGCAAACCTCATCCCCGAGCTCTGCCGTCTCTTCTACAAGGTCGGCTGGGTCACAGGCACCGGGTAAAGCATAAAAGCTTCAACTAAACCTCATTCGTTCAACCAGAGATCATTCATTTTTGGGAATCAACTTCCCTTTTAACGGAGGGCACAGGAAATATCAGTCAACTAACATACCTTCTGTTCTCAATGGACGCTTTATCATATAGTGGTGGAATCAGTATCCGCAAGGAGTAAGTTGTTATCAGAAATTCATTGCATACTGACTCTTGCTGGACCACTTGACTACTTGGAACAACCAGTCTGACCTTTTTTTTTGTTCCCTTTCCCCAACTTTGTTTCATTGTAGCGAGCATGTCTACATCGCGCCTTCAGGTAAATAGATAACGACATTTATTGTCATGAGAGACGCAGGAATCCACATGCAGGAAGCTATCTCAGTGGCACGCAGGAAACACTTTCATTCACCAGAAAATAACCGACGCCCCCTCCCTCTCCACCATCATCGTCAAAAAAAAATATATAGGTGTCCAAAAGGAGAGAATGCAGCCCGAGGACCTCTTCGTTCTCGAATTGGCCAGCCGAGTCGTGCTCAGGAAACCCTTGGTCCTGAAGCCTTCGGCCTGCACGCCCCTGTTCTACAATGCCTACACGATGCGCGCGGCCGGTGCCTGTATCCACACCCACTCCCAGCACGCCGTCATGGCCACGCTCCTCTACCCAGGCAAGGAATTTGTGATTACTCACCAGGAGATGATCAAGGGTATCCGCAAGGGCATGTCCAAGGAGAACCATCATTATTTCGATCGTCTTGTGGTCCCTATTGTCGAGAACACTGCTGAGGAGGAGGATCTTACCGACCGCATGGCCAAGGTTCGTCACTTGTTGTGTTGTGAAGTGATATTGGACTGTACAAATGGTAAATTAGGTTGGCTAGGGATAAACTAACATGGGGTATACCCTTGTTTTTTCATTCTTTTGTAGGCTATGGAGCAATATCCTGACACATGCGCTGTTCTTGTGCGCCGCCACGGCGTCTACGTCTGGGGAGGTAAGCAGGATAGGACATGGATAGGATTAGTGGCGCATAATTAATTGCATAGCTCGGTACTCTTGCTTCGAAAACCTATTAACTCGGTTCTTTTCCGTGCCGTTCAAAAACAACAATAGAATCGTGGGAGAAGGCCAAGTGCATGGCAGAGTGCTATGACTACCTCTTTGAAATCGCCGTCAAGATGAAGAGCATCGGCATAGGTAGGTGGTCTGACTTGAATGAAAAGTGTTCAAGCACAAGATGCTAGTGACAAAGGAAGGTGTTCACTAATTTTGACCCATTTGCGACTATCGTCGTGTTTTTCATTGTCAATTAGACCCTACTGAGAAGCCTGTTAACTCTCCCTACTAAAGACAAAGGCGATCGAGCAACTGCATTTTACATTTATCAAAACTTCATATTGTTCCCAGCGTCGGAAAAATAAAAATCAACAATAAAAAAATAGAATTTTTTTTTTGTTCATTTGGCCTTTGCTGTTTGCTGTTGAGCAATTAACCATATGCGCCCAGACCCTAATTCTTATGGCCCGTCTCTCACACACAAACCAGCTAACAAACAAAGATGCTATAAACAAAGCATCCCTTTCAGCCAAGCATCAACACGTTATTGCAACGAACGAGGTTTTTTTGTTTATTCTTCTAAGCAATTAATAGATTTGAATAGATATTTTACATAAATAGTTTATAGATGGTAGGTGGGGGTTCTGGACATGGATATGAAAGAAAGGTATGATGGGTAGAGAGATAATGCGCACGATCTCCCTCTCCCTGAATTATGCAAAAATGTATAACAAAAGACAGACAAGAACAGCAACTAATTCCTTCCCATCAAGGGATTAGTGAATAGTACATGGCCTTGCAAGCCTCTTCAGGCTCATCTCTTCACTGGCTCGCAGGGAGAGAGAATTTAGCTGCGGTACCAGGTGCTCTGGGGCTTGCCAAGGCACTCGCCGACGGTGACGAGCTTCCATCCCATGGAATGGGCATAGTCGATGGCACGAGGGGCGAGCTGCTGGGCAGTCAGCTTGATGGTCTCGTGCTCGAGGAAAATATCGCCGCCCTTGCCGTTGGCCTTCTTGACCTTGTCAGTGTAGACCTTGTAGCTCTTCTTCCAGTCGTTGGTGTCTAATTTTTGTGTTACATGCGAGAGAGAGAGAGAGAGAGAGAGCGTTAATTGGTGCAATGGTGAATCGCTTTTAGGTTGGCCTGCAGAAAAGTTATACACGAGAGGTTTCGGGCACCGCTTTTGAGGCAGCAAGGGGACAAGGACAGAGCCGAGGGAGAACTAAGGGGAGGTGCATGCACCGGTAACACATTCCGGGTTTGCGCGTCGGCAAGTCGACTCCCTTTACGCACATTCCTCCTCCTCTTCCTCATCCACTTTTTTCCCCTACTGATAATACCTCATTCATCGCGCAGTAAACAAAGCAATTGAGAAAACTTACGTTGCCAATCGTTGGTGTCCTGGCTCCAGATAACGATGGTGTACTTGGCACCGACGGTCTTGGTGACGAGGTCGTTGATGCTTCCATAAGGAGGACGCATGTAAGTGGGCTTAACACCGATGATCTTCTTGATGGCAGTATCGACTATTATTTTTTTATATGCGAGATGCGGAACCCATGATGGAAAAATAAGGGGGTGCGAAGTGCAGGAGAGTTAAAAAAGGGAGAGGGAAAGGTTGGTTAGAAAAGAGACAATTGGGAGCACGTTTTGGTGTGCGAATTATAAGGAGTGAGGTGGACGAGATCGATCCCGATATCGGAAGAGTGTGCACAAACAACAATGAAACGAAAAGCGGGGGCCTAGCCTGTTCAAGGCGCTCGAACAAAATAATAAAATTCCGGGCTCTAAAAATGGTTCAAATAGCCAGACGTACACAAGAACAAACAAAAAAGCATTGCAAAGCAAACCACAAGTAAACCAAAAACTTACGCTTGGTCATCTCGGCGTTGATCTCAGAAACGGACAAGGTAGTCAAATCCTTGTGGTCCCAGGTGTGGGAGGCGATCTGGTGTCCGTCAAGGTAGGCCTGCTTGACGGCGGCGGCATAGTCGGTGATCTTGCCGTTGTTGTCACCGTTGACAAAGAAGGTGGCCTTGGCGCCCTTCGCCTTGAGGAGCTTGACGAGGTCGGCGGTGTAGTCGAATGGGCCGTCATCAAAGGTGATGGCCATGGTGTTGGGGACGGTGCACTTGTAGACGAGCTGGACACCGGCGGCGGCCTTGGAGACGGCGCGGCTGAAACCAGCAATGTGGGCGTCGTTGTCAACGTTGGTGGCGGTAGGGGCAGCGTTGATGAAGGTGGCCGAGAAGAGCAACACGGCCATAGCGATGCGGGCGATGGGAGCCATTATGGATGGTTTGTTGTTGATGTGGAAGTGAGTGGAGAGAAAAGGAAGTGAAGGATATGCAAGGAAGGATGAATGCAAGTGGAGTCAAAGAGTCAGGAGTGAACTAAAGTTAGAGTGCAGATGTTGAAAAAGAGAGAAGAGTGGAAAAGCCGGGAGGCTGCCACTCTTTTTATACAATCGCCTCGCAAAGGCACCTCAACTCACTATCAAATCGGTGCTATTGAATAACAACACAATTGAACAAGGACGTAAAATGAGAGCAGAAAAAAGAAGAGGAAAAACCGCGAAATACACAAAAGCCAGACCACCAGTTGCTGTTGTTAAACAAAATAGCTCCGCAATGGCTCACTAGCAATTCGTTTTTTGCGGCTCCCCTTTTGTCGGCTCTCTCATCCTCTCTCTTGCCACTCTGTAAACCAAGCTGATGCTTTATTTTTCCCTCTCCTTTCTCAATTGGACCATTGGGGGATAACGCATTACGCCCTACCTTTCGACCACTATTCTTCATCTCGATGTTGGTAGTTAGAAAGCGATCCAGAGACATTTTAAGGATGGGAACGCGATGCGGCCAACGGTAGTGAATGCAGGATTAGATCGTTCTCTAAATGCATACTTCCTTCTCCCTCATTGTTACCAACCCCCCTAAGTAATTCAACCAACAGCCCCTCCCCACCCGCGATCATCAACTCTCTCATTCCTGAAAGGAAGAATAAAAATCAGAAACCGGGAACCGAAACAAACCCAGGGCACCTGCCTGCTCCGTTTGGTCGCCTCAAACAAAAACCGGCTGACCCGGAGATAAAAGATCAGCTCATTGACGTCAATGTTTTGCTTGAACAAAACACACAAAACAAACAACATTGCTCGATATCCTTCGTGAAAAAGTCATAACTGATCGTCCAACATACTTTTTTTTCTTCTTCTCATTGAAATCGACTGACGGTACTCCACCTATGCGTGTATGTGTATGTGTATGTGTATATGCCAGTCCACAGTGTGCACCATGGTACATACCTCTCATTCGCAAATATAACTTTTCTAAAAAACATAGGAACCGGATCAGAAGAAGCAGTAGCGCTCATAATGTTCTAGTGCGATTTTGGTTGATGTGTTCCACACATAGGAAGGTACCGTACATCTGGATGTACACCTCTACGCTACTCCACAGCCTACCTACCTGGTTTAGGTGTTCCAAGTCTAGAACGAAGCACCCCTTCCCCCAAATAATTTATGTTTCCCTGGCAAGCCAACAAGGCATCCATGCAAGAGCAAACAACGAAACACAGTGAGAAAGTCAGGCACCTTTTTCTTGAGAGCACATGTGAAGCATAAAAAAAAATAGCCAGCCAACCACTCGCGGTGCTCACTCACGACGGCAACCATGAACTGCGATAGAGATACAACAAATCAGACAACAGCCGCCCCTCCCAATTCATCTATTCTTACGTCTTGGTTTTGCTGAAAATAAACCCTCCTATCCTTTCTTTTGCATGAATGCTTTGTAGCTTGCAAGTCAGACGCGCAAAGCTAAAAGTGCCCTGGATACATCACACCCGTCAACGGCTCGAGGGGGTGTTTGAGCGTAGTAATTGGCAATTGGTGGGAGATCATCCATCAAAAGCGCAAAGCTATATTTTCACTTGAGAATACTGTTTGATGATGAAACCTCTGCAACCATACATGCCTTGACTGTTCAACCGTCAGCATAGTTGATGAAATGTCGACTCTCTTTCTCCTGTCTTTGCATGGCAATCACATTAAAACAAACCCTCCCCGCGCCTTCATGCAGTCTCCTCAAACTCTCTTTCTATAAAACAAACCTCATCCTCCTTCGCGTCTCCTCCCGCGGAAACAATTGCCTCATGTCTAATGGTTTTCCTCTGCCCGGCGCCCATTTAAAACAACAAAGCCAGACTTAACAACAACAAAATGATCCCCTTTTTTGTGGATTTACCAGGATGCCTTAGAATCTTAATAATCAATTGCAATCGCCAACGATGCACTCCTCAATTGTTCGTTTCGTTCCAAGGGTTGGGTTGACTGAAGGAAGGAGAGTTGGGTGAGTTAAAGTTTTGCCATGAAACAGATGCTTTTTTTTTTTCTATTTTTTCCTTTCTTTTCGCATTCTGCCCGCAAATCAACAAGCGTTCTCTATTTTCTCGTCATATCTTTAGACAAAATAGCTATCTCTCACAAAACTGAAAGACGGGTTTTTCGTTTTTCCTCCTCCCCCTTCATCCAAAAGCCCAGAGTCCAGATCCCCCCGATCCCCCCCTCCCCCTACCTACTTAACAAACAAAGTGGCTGTTGAACCAAGCGTAACTCGACACAAAAAAAAAAGTTGAGAGCACTTTTTTTTTTTTTTCTTCTGCAGAAAACATGAACCACCACATCCACAGATTTTGGCCCTTTTGGGTCATAGTCGAAGACTTGTTTTGTGCTCTCAACTTTTTCTTTTTTTTTTTTTTTTTTTTTTTTTTGCCCGATCCGTGGACAGACGAACGGAACAGAGATATGCGTACGTGTGTTTTGTTTGTGTGTGTGTGTGTGTGTGTTTTGAACTTTGCATTTATGTATCTTGGACCAACCACATATACTATACGTCAGTTTAATTAACGAGGTAGAGGAAGTCGCCCAAGAATAGGTAAAGGGGAAGAGGGGGTATAACACGGACTGTGAGCAGGAGAAATAAGTGCGACGAGATTTGCACTCACTCGCCATTTGTAAGACAATCGAGGCCCCCTCGTCCTCGGCTCTCTTGTACACTTCACATCTCACATCTTTGTACAAAAAAAAAAATAACGAAAAAAAAAACGGCAGAATTAGAAGTAGATAGATATATTGTTCTTTTGTATTAAGAAGAATGGCGAGTATAGATGACTGTTCTATATATGTAAAAAGTAAATGAAAAAAAAAATGATGGGTAGATGGCAAGGAATATGAGATGAAGTACAGGGTAGGGTTTAGATAAAAAGAAAGCCCTCACGAGCCTAGCTTCAATCAAGGGACGACGGATGTGTAAAAGGGTGTAAGGGTGTAAGACAAATGACAAAAAAGTGGGTACGTGGGTCCGTGAGTGCTGGCTCCGTTTCTCACGGACATTCAAAAATAAACAGAGACAAGATTCCTGGCAATGGACGAGGAAGGAAGATGACTTAATCTCTTCCCACCTATTCATCCCTCATCTTCCCTCATCTCCTCCCATGCTCCTCCCTGTAAAAAAAATATGGTTGGGTTGCTGGTTGTGGATTTGTGGTTGCTTGGTTGCTTGATATACTACTGTCCCCCCCGTCCACTTAGTCGCGGTACCATCCATCATTGTCGCCAAGACACGAGCCCACAGGCACGATCTTGAATCCCTTCGAGAGGACATACTCGATCGCAAGCTTGGAGAAGACTTGGGCCGTCATTGGCTCGGCATCATGCTGGAGACTGATGAACGTCTTGCCCGTCGTATCTCTCTGGAGCGCATCCTTGTAGGCCTGCAGGTTCAACCTGTAGTTTGTTGGCTATTGAAGGGGGAGAAGAAAGGGGGGAACACGCGCAGCGCAGAAGTATGTTAGGTATGTAGTATCCAGGAGGGAACGTGTATAAAAATGAGGCAGAGAAGGAGTGAAGGAAGGAAGGAGGGAGAGGGAGAAGAGGAGATAGATACAGAGAGTGAGAGAAAAGAAAAAAAAAGACGGAGGTTGGCCCTGACTAGAGAGATGCATGCAAGGGATGCGAGAACAAAACAACCGAAGAACTCTTTCGTTCTTTCACTTCGTCTCTGTTTCCCTTGCGGCGCCATAGAGGAATGGACCCTTAGCTTGCACAATCCATTCATTCAATGGTAACAGCAGAAAAAAGGGAGAAAAAAAAGACGAGGAGTTGAAGAAACACAAAAACAATAAGAGGACAAAGAAACGTACGTGCTGCCAATCGTTGGTGTCAAGGTTCCAGTTGATAACTTTGTAACCATGGGATCCCAGGTAATCCAGCGCTGCGGGCGACGTGTTTCCGTAGGGAGGGCGCATGTACACAGGTCGCTTTCCGATCAGCGCCTTCAGCGCAACATCGACTATGAAGTTCATTGAGAAAAGGCTTATGTACATCAGTAAGATGAAGACGTGTATCTATGTCCGTTGAGCTGCTCGTACACACGGTTTTGCAGAGATCAAAACAACAAACACCCCAATGCGTGCATGCATCTGTCTGTGAGCACAAAAGAAAAAAAATACTTACGCTTGTTCATCTCGCTAGCAATATCGGTTGTGCCAAGGGAAAGGTCGGCATGGGACCAGGTGTGGGAAGCGATCTGGTGTCCAGCCAAATAAGCACGCTTGACAGTCGCAGCGATGACGGGGTCGTTGATATCATTGTAGTTTTGTCCATTGATAAAGAAGGTGACCTTGATCTGCTTGGTGTCCAAGTAGTCGAGCAGCGCGGGTGTTTCTGTACCGGGACCGTCGTCAAAAGTAACCGCAAAGGTGCCGGGAACCGTGCAGGCGCGGATCACGGTTGCGCTGGATCGCTTATTTAATAATTGCAGTTCGGCGGGTAATGAGGGTGCTGGTGCTGGGAGAGGCGAGGCAAGAGAGGAGGGGATGAACGCGCAGGCAGCAATGGCGGCGGCAGCCAAGAGGTACTTGCGGAGCATGGTTATGGTTGGCTAGGATTTTGGTGAGAGGGGAGAAGGAGGGAGAGAAGGAAAATGGAAAGTGGAAAAGTTGACGACGAGGAGGAGCGAAAAGGAGAAGATGAAGTGTGCGACGAGAAAAGGAAGAAAAGGTCAAAAAGTGTCAATTCAGGGACTACAAAAAAGAAGCAAGTGAGGTTTTTTATAGAAAGACGCGGGGTAAAAGGAATCTTCCGCCGCAAAGAGTCGATCATGGAACAACCAACAAGTAAACAAACCTGACAGAGGAGTACCAGCCAGGTAGTTCTAAATGGTTCAATCGCACGCGTGTTTTTTTTTATCTCTTGGATGGAAAAGAATACAAGTGGACGGGACCAGAGGGTGATAAGGACACCCACCACATGGTGAGATATGCAGAATGCACCCTGAAGAGAAGGTTACAAGGGTAAAAAAAAAGTAAGGGATGGGGGAGAGGAAGGAAAGGGCCCATGGGGTCAAGCTTGTGTGAAGGGGGCAGATAGAGTGAGGGGTATGTATGTATGTATGTATGTATGTATGAGGCCACACTGACGGTGTATCAAGTCAAGGGGGAGAGGGACTAAGGGACTGAAGGGATTGAAGCGAGATGAGTGCCTCTATTCTTGTCTAGATAGCCATGTCGCCCTTTTCTCTCCTCTCCTCACTCCTTGAGCGTCCCTTTGAATGCGCACAAGGAAGAAAAAGGGCTGCTGTTTCTTGTACCACAGCAGACAAGTACAAGCAGACTTATTATTGCCATCATAGTCACCTCGTCATGATTCCCATATTACCCGGCGAACAAGCCTTTCAAAAAAAACGCCACTCCTTAGCCCAACAAGCTACTCCAACTAGTATTCCATTCTCTCCAAGCGGTTAAGGTTTATCCAGTCGAAGACTTTGCCTCGTTCACTTCTTTTACTTCCTATCGCCCGGCTCTGGCACCTGTGCTATCCTTTTCTTCACTTAGTTGAAGCTACTTCTCTCTCCTTGGTTATCTCAAAGACGCGTTGCATGGATGTATGGTGCATACTGGTAAAGGACGCTCTTCAAAAGAATGCATTGCCCCACGCCGTTTTCCATCCTTTCTTTCTCTCTCGCCCTCCCTCTCCCCTGACAAAAAAAACTTCGACCCCAGGACCTCTCTACTTTGACTAATTTTTAATGATGAGATAGGGCCCTTTTTGAGGTCAAGGGACAAGGAAAAAAATAACTAGAGTGGTGTCTGTGGGGGAGGTATTGTTACCATCGCCGGGGCTTTCCTCTCGTGCTCTTTAGCGTCCAATCAATCGTTGTGTACAGCACACCCAATCAAGACGACAAGTAGCTGTGTTGAACAGACCCGGTCAACTACAGTGCGAGTCTGTTCCCACTTTCTCGCAGAACATGATGCTCATATACAGAACAACCATAGTATAAACGGCATGACGGAAAGATTGAAAGGAAGTGGGAGGTGGACTCTGACCAAAATAGATCGAGCGTTCTATTCTGACCAGACAACTAACCCAAAAAATAGATTAAGCATGGAAACAACAGGGTTTTTTTAATCTAAGACTCTCGCCTCCTTCGACGGGTTTCTTCCAGTGCACCAATTACACCAAAAAGCAACAACGCTATCACTTCACTAAATCTTGCTGCTTCGCCCGATCGCCTTATACTTCTCCAACAACTCATTAATCTTGGCAGGCGCATCGACTTGCTTGATCCCGTGAACATTATCGACTCCCTCGGGCCATCCGACATAGACTGGGTGACGACTAGCCTCCGGGTTGTACTTGAGTTCGTCGCCTTCGGGGTTACCTTTGCTGAGAGAGCTGCCACCGTCGACTTCTAGGTTGACGCCGTTGATGTATGATGCAGCGGGAGAGAGGAGGAATGCGACTGCTGCAGACACCTCGGATTCTGTCCCGTAGCGACTTGTTGGGTTCTGGGAGGAATAACGAAAAAGGGTTGCGTGATATATCGCGCGCGTGAGTTGGATAGGACTTTTCTATCTGTGGCGAGCATGTTGCAGGGCGGTAAAGAAAATGTCAAGATCGTGAATACCACCTTGACTTACCATCCAGTGAGAGTGCGCAAGGAGGTCGACCATGGTCTCATGATAGTTCTTCATTCCCGAGCTGATAATAAGTCCAGGCGCCACACAGTTGATCCTGATGCCGTTGTAAGGACCCCATTCGATCGCCAATGTCTTTGTCATATTGATGATTCCTGCTCGAGCTGCCCCCTATGTTTCCATAAAAGCGTCAGTTAGTGCACAGCGATATTGTGAAATTCTGTAGCTCAAAGTACGCAAAAAAAAAAAAGCGAAACAAAAGTAGGATACCGTGTGCATGGCTCTAGGGATACCGTTCCTGGTTTCGGCAACAATGGTGACGATCTGACCCCCATGCTCGCCCATGTACCCGTCAAAGGCAGCCTTACACATGTTGAACGTGCCATTCAGGTTCAAGTCGACTACGGTCGAGAAGCCCTTGCTGGTCAACTGGCTGGCTGGCGACATGAACTGACCACCCGCATTATTCTATTCAGGAACCGAGAAAAGCAGGAGTGAGTAATAGCAAGGCGAATGTCCCATATTAGTAACTTTTCAAGTAAAACCAATAACGAGGAGGAGAGGGGAGAGAAAGAGAATGGTTTACTTACAACAAGTCCGCTGAGCTTTCCATGTTTGGTGACAATATCCTGGATAACTTGGCTGGCCATGGTAGCATCCCGGATGTTAAGCAACATGGTGTCACAGATCCCGCCCAGTTTCTGGATCTCGTCCTGGACAGTCTTCAATGGTTCCATCTTGCGAGCTGCAATAACTACGGTTGCTCCCAAGCCTGCCAGCTCGTGGGCTATGCATCTTCCGATGCCTATTATATTGAATTGAATTGTGATGCTTGTTATGGGTTGTTCTTTGTTGCGTGTGGTACGTGAGCAGTTGCAACAGGGAGTATAGTTGTACCGGTGCCCCCTCCTGTAACGAGGATGACTTGCCCTTTGAAGAGGTCCTTTTTGAAGATTGATCGGTATTCTAACAGAATCAAGGCATGCCGTGGTCAATTCTGCGTTTCCTTGGTACCATAAAAGTGTCAGTGTCTTGGTGTAGTCACTTCGAGGGAACATACTTGACATGAACGTGGGCAATGAATGTAAGAGGCAAAGAGCCGAATGATGAGGCGAGTTGTATGGTGATGGTTTAGGAATGGAGGAATGAGAAGAGAAGTGAAGAGACAGAGTGAGAGGGAGGAGTTCTTTTTGTTTTTTTTTTTTGCCGCGGTTCAGTCAACGACGTTCATTCCCTCGTAACCGGCACACGAAGGTACATAAACAGAACGCTCGGCTGGCAAAAATACAATGCGTTCACTTCTTGTATCCATTCTCTCTCTCTCTCTCTCTCTCCCTCCCTCTCTCCCCGCATTCTTCTTTTTCGAGCTTTCTACGGATCGGGCGTGGCACAGACGCGTCGGAACACCAATTGAGACAAAGGAGAAAAAAAAAATGTTGACCCCAGACTGCATTCGTTATTGAGCGTGCGAAATAAAAAGTGGTTCGCCGTTGGGGGTGCTGCAGGTGGGCCTTCTCAATTGGAGCATCTCCGATTCATGACCAAGGGACCCCATGCCATATCCAAGAAGCAATTGAACTTTGTCATCATGAAAAAGGACCTGTTCGTGTCGGGGATAAGTCGAGGACAAAGTGAAAACCTTACCGTGGTCAAAATAACACAGGAAAACACACTGTTGAGAAGTTATTTTTATTTACACATCACCGGTTTGCTCGATTAGTGTTTTGGGTGTTGAGACAAAATATGTTTGGTAGCAAAGGGCGATGGAGGGTGGTGTTGTTGGTGTTAGAAGAATAAAATGAGAAAACTAATTTACATCTTGGCCTTGGCGTTGCAGATGGTGACGAACTCAGGCTTGAGGGAAGCACCACCGACCAAGAAACCATCGATGTCCTCCTCCTTGGCGAGGGTGGCGGCGTTACCACCGTTGACGGAACCACCGTACATGATACGGGTGGCCTCGGCAACCTCAGCAGAGACCTTCTCCTTCAACCAGGCGCGGATGTCCTTGTGAACCTCCTGGGCCTGGTCAGGGGTAGCAACCTTGCCTGTACCGATGGCCCAGACGGGCTCATAGGCAATGACAACGTTGGTCCAGTCTGACACGTGCTTGGCGATGGCGGCCAACTGACGGACGACAACCTCAGTGGTCTGGTTTTTCTCGCGCTCCTCCAACTTCTCACCAATGCAGGCCATGACCTTGAGGCCGGCCTTCAAGGCGTGGGCAACCTTAAGTCCGATCTCGTCGTCGGTCTCCTTGAAGATCTCGCGACGCTCAGAGTGACCGAGGATGACCCACTCGATGCCGATATCCTTGAGCATCTCGGCGCTGTTGTGTCGCAATGAATTGTAAAGTCATCAGGGTGTTCCGTAAGTAGGTGGGTAGGTAGGTAGGGGTGACAACGTCGGGAAGGCATCATTGAAGATGAAGAAAAAGGTAAAGATAGGTGGAACAGGTTAGAGTCATCATTCAAACTTGCGCTGATCTGACCATCTGGAACATAATCACCCCAAAATAAAAAAGAAAACTAGTATGTGATACTTACGCGACCTCTCCAGTGTAGGCGCCAGAGGCCTTGGAGTAACAGTTCTGACCGGCAACAGCGACATCCTTGCGGACGGCCTTGCGGACCTGGTCCAAGTAGACGAAGGGGGGGGAGACAACGATCTCTGTTCAAGGGGACGATATGCGGAGCAATGAGAATCGACGAACGGGAAAAACAGGAGAGAAATAACGAAAAAAAAAAAATGTTGAGCAGTGACGTTAGTCATAAGTTGGCGTTTTCTTTCGTTTCTTTTCTTTTTCTTTTCCAATTGACAGATCGGATTCACTCTCACGAGGCAACGGGAAAGAGAAAAGAGAAACAGAGAGCAAGTGCATCCGGGAAGCCATAACGAGCATGCATGCATGTCCAAATAGGTTTCAATTGACCGATCCTTACCGACGTTGGAGTCAAGGTTTCCCTGGTTGAGGCCCTCGACCAAGGTCTTCAAGGACGACTGGGAGCCGTTCAACTATTATCAGATGATTAAAGGTAAAAGATTAGAACAGTGTTGACAATGGTTCAAAAGGCAGGTTGAGAGAGGGTGTTGGGTGATCAGGGTATGCGCGTGTAGGTTGGGTTGTGCACATGACGTGACGAGGTAAGAATGAGCATGTGTCTGTGCAATGAGAAGCGACAGCAGGCGAAGGAAGTGTGTGAGAAGGAAGAGAAGTGAAAGAGAGAGCTGTTTGCGTACCTTGAAGTTTCCGCCGACGATAAACTTGCGAGGCATGGTTGATATATGTGTTGTTGGGGAGGGTGAGGGAGAGTGTGTGAAGTGTGAGAAGAAGAAGAAGGAAGAAGGAAAAGATGCGAAAGAACGAGAAGTGAATTGAATAAAAAAGAAGGATCAGGTCACGTGCAACATCTCTCCTCCTCCTCAGAGATACGAGATATCATTTTGCAATTGGTTTCACACCCTCGATATGGGACTTGCGATCGCAATCTACCACACATTGTTTGCAAGGCGCCTTTGTTTGAGTCGCGTCGGACCTCAGAGTCTTCTTGTCTCGTCGATAAACAACAAAACGCCGCCAAGAATCCCACATCAGGAAACAACACTCACATCTCTCTTGTCTCTCTGTCTAATCAGGAAACACAACACTGAGCAAGAAACATAGTGTGATCAGGCACCACATGAACCCAGAGGAATTAATCTCTCCGCTCGACCGCTCAATCACTCACACCGCCACCGCCGCTGATCATGAACAACACCGGCAGCAGCAGTAACAGCAATAAGGCCCTTTCGGCTCAGGCACTCAAAAACCAACGGACATTGCCCTATGCTCGACCTACCAAAACTACCAATGCCATCAACGCCAGTAACACTGCACGACAGTCGCCACTGCTGCAGCAACCTATAAGATCACTGAATCAACAGCCTTTGATACCCCAAGCCAGCAAACAGGCCGAGACTGTCCCTGTCAATGATTTAGTCCAACTTGCCAGGAGTGCGTTCTCTCAGAAGGATTTCGTTGCAGCCCTGCAGTTTCTGTCGCGTGCGCTGACAGTGGCGCCCAAGGATATCAATCTTCTCGACAGTCGGGCTGCATCTTACGAGAAGCTCGGTCAGCTGGACAAGGCCCTCGAAGACGCTAAAGCCATGATTCGGATATTTCCTCAGAACCCAAAGGTGAGTGATAGTAGTCACGATCTATGCGGTATCTTATCTTTGCGAACGATAGAACTTTTTTTATTTGTTGGGAGCAGCATGCTCACAGAAGGCGATGATTGTGTTTGTTTTTTTTGTTATCAATCTTTTGCAGGGATATCTTCGTGCAGGAAAGATACTGAGACTACAGCAGAACATCAGGGCAGCCACAAAACTTTATGTTGCTGGCGTAGAGCGATGCACCAAAGGATCAAAAGACTACGAGGTAATCCTCCCCACTGTCATTTGAAGACATAATTAATTAGTTGCCTGATTTGGCCTTCTGAAAGCAGCATAGCTAACTAGCTTTCACTATGTACCGTCTTATAGACACTTGAACGGATGGCTGCCGAGATGACTGCCAGGCTGGAAGGACTGATCAAGGTATCGCACGTTCTTGCCCTGAGTGTAGCATAAATGTATGATGGCAGTGTCTAACAACTCTTATCACTTTACTTATACGTAGAAAGAAACACGCGTTCTGGACCCAATGGATAGACTGCCGTTCGAATTGATTATGGTCATTTTTGACAGCCTGACATTCACGCAGCGGGTTCGTTGCTTGACCATCAGTAAAAAGTGGATGACTTATCTGGGCTCTGTTCGACACTTCTGGTACTCTATCGACCTCGCCAAACGAGTTCCAACAGCAGTCCGACTCCCCGCCCACGCAATGTTCATGCCCACCCAACTTGATGAGGAACTCAACAACAAAGTCACCAACAAGACTGTACTGCAGTTGGTCAAGTATGCCCCACCCAAGGCGCTGTGGCTTGGATGTGCGCAACAGATCACCTCGGGGTTGCTCTCACAACTTGGCAGGGCGAAACGAGCTGCGTCATTGGAAACATTGTCGCTCAGGATGAACTCAAAGATTTACGAGCAAGAATTCTCGCAGTTCTGGTCATTCACGCCCAGACTGCGGGTTCTCGACTTGCATGACTGTTTCGGAATGATGGATGGTGCGGTGGTGTCGGTCATTGAGCGTTGTCCGAATCTGGAGGAACTGGACATTTCAGAGTGCCGAATTACAGAGGCCTGCATGATGAAGAACTGTAACGTGCCTCTACCCAACATGAAGAAACTGGTCATTGGTCGGTGGGAGACAGCGTTTTCCAAGGAAGGGATCGATGCGATGGTGGAGCGATTCCCAAGCCTTATCACGCTGGATATCCGAACGATGAGACCCAAAGGGATCGAAGCCCTAGAAGGTTTATCCAAGTTGACGCAGCTGAAGCACTTATACACAAACTCTATCGAGACTTCGAACGATGAAGCGGTCATCTGGGTGTTGCAGCGCTGGGTTGAGGGGATTCCTCACCTGGAGAGCCTGCAAATGCCGGCCTGTAAGGGAGTTTCGGACGCGACCATCCAATTGATCGCAGCAGGACAAGGAGAGCCTGGATCGGACCGTCGCGGTTGGTCAAGTTCGCTCAGGATGCTGGATCTCAGTTCTTCGCCCTATCTGACGTGTCAAAGCCTCTCGTTCTTGGCAACCCACCCTCTGCCACGGCTTCATACTTTGATCCTGAACAGATGTGGACGCGTCTTTGAGCAAGGGCTGTGCCAGGCGATCTCGAGCTGTGGCAGTGAGCTCGTTCGAGTGGAGTGTGCAGGTTACATGAGCGTGACGGACAAGGTGTTCCATGCGATCAAGGACCATTGCCCTAAGATTGAGATGGTGAATCTGTCGAGCTGTGGGAAGGTGACAGGATTGGGACTGAAGGCCCTTGTGAATGCACGTGGACAGGGACTGGAGCGAGTCTGTGTTGACAATTGTCCGGCGGTGTATTTGGATGCGGTGGAGTGGGCGCGGACTATCCTGGGCGATCCTTCACGGGTGTCGTATATGTTCAGTCGTAATCACCGTTGAGGATTTTCTATTAGCAAGTAGAATCGAATTGTAACAATGCTTCTATGGGAGGATGTTTCCATGTATTCCTGAGAGTTGTTTATCCTGGCCATGCGGGCAAAAGAATGCAATCTGAGCTTCGAAATTTGTGTCACCGTCATCGCATTCACGATTGTGTTCCCCCCTCTCCCCCTAAACCAAAGAGGAAGCAAACGTAACGCGCCCGCTGTTTTCTTCACACCACATCACACCACTCACACGCACTCCACTCACCCATCGCTACCCTCACCACTATATTTTTTTTTTGTCTCCAACACATTGACTCACTCATTTACCCTTTCATCCTTCAAAGTTAAGACACAAACACAAACAAACAAACTCTTTCACCCAGTCGCGCGCTCACAGTTTTAATATGTCCTCAGGAAATGATGTCAGTAACAATGACAACAACAATGAGCACTCCTCTCCCGTCCATACCGCACCTGAGGACAACAATACGCCACCACTACCAGCACGACCAGCGAGCGCAGCACCCTTGGCCCAGACACTCAACTCCGAAAAGGACAGAGACAAAGACAACGACGACAGAGTCCAGCAGCACAAAGGTAACAGCCTGCCTGCTGCTGCTATCAATCGTCCAGAACTAGGTTCTGCCGGAGTTGGACCCGCGGACAAGGTACATACGTAGTCGACGTGGCTGTTGGTAGTGCTTCTTCTCGTCTGCTATTATGTGCTGTTTGCTGCTATTATTCCTGTCAGTGCGTCTTGGGTTGTTCTTGTCGACTTGTACAGAGGGGACCTGTCCCAATCGTCGGAGTGAGCTCTTGGCATCAGGGTTATTGTGGTGTCCCATTCATTATAAGGGAGAAGGAAAAGGAAAAGAAGGAAAACACAGGAAAATGCAACAGCCCAACAGCCCACGAACTCTTTTTCTGTTGTGTGAACCATGATCCTCGCGCGTGTGTGCGTGTGTGTGCGTGTGTCTGTTTGCGGAGCCGAGCGAAAGGGTGCTCCCAGCGAAGAAAGTTAGCAAACAAGGAAGGAATGAAATAAGCACCAAACACTCCCTGACCCTTTTTTTTTTGTTTTTTCCTTGCTTCTCTTTTTTCCCCTCTTCCCTCTTTCCACTTTTATTTTTTTATTTTCGCATTCTCTTCCTTTCACATAACCACAATTCTACAACCCAACGACACTCTTAACGACAACGACAATAACAATAACCAAAAGCATCACCACGCCGTCGACGACCAGCAGCAGCAGCAGCAGCAGCAACAGGGCACAAACTCAGACAACAGTAGCAGCAGCATGCCGTCCAGCGATATCAACAACGTCATTTACCATCCACATCCAGACTCCCAGGGCTACTCGCCACCTTCTCCCGTCTCCACCAACCCATTCAGGCGTAGCCCCTCAGTCTCACCCTCACTCTCGGCCACTCCTTCCTTGACCTCTCGCCCCCCTCTACAACTCCCCGATGAAGATCCCTTTTCACTTTCCGCAGTAGCAGCGGCACTTGACCCCGCCCCCTCCCCAGCCCACGCCCCCGCCCCTGCTCCCGCCTTGCCCGCACGCACTTCCATAACATCACAACAAGAACGGCAACAACAACAATATGAAGACGTCTCCTCCTCGTCCCTCATCCCACCAGACCTGCCTCCTCCACCAGCATATACCCAGACCGCAACTGTGTTGGATGATAGGGCTTCGGGATTTTCGGGAGTTGCCACGTCAGATGCAACCTCAGTGGCGACTCTGTCTCCAGTACCATCAGTCAACACATCTGCCCCTGCCACCGCTGTACCAATAGGCTCGGTACCTGCAGCAACAACAACAGCTACAACAGGTGCATCTCAATCCAGGACATCCTTGTCAAGGGACCCAGAACCAGTGAACCAATACGTTCTCAAACCCGTCGACTGGATTGATCCCGCGACAGGCATCGAAAAGCGCATCAAGATCATCACACAAAATGGTACGACATTGCAGGAGTACGTGGGACGACGTTTGAGCATTGGTACAATGTATTTGCTTTGCGTTGCAACTAACGCCGAAAACCAATTGATAATTATGTTTTTATAATAGAGAATGGACCATGTCCATTGTTGGCCCTGTGCAACACGCTTATCTTGCAGGGCAAGGTTGCCATTCGACCATACGATCGCCCAACTATTGGATACGACCATCTTCTCGAACTGTTGGCAGACTATCTCTTAAACGAGGACCCCTCTGAGTCTGGTGCATCTTCTTCAACGACAGGACGTGTCGGTGAACATGTTGAGGCCGAGAAGGTCAAGTCCCGCCTTGAGATCGAGTCAGCCCTTCGCCTTCTGCCTCACCTGGAACATGGATTGGACGTCAATGTGTATTTTAAGTCAATTCGTGGGTTTGAACCAACTGCAGAGCTCGGGCTTTTCCACACCTTTGGTGTGGAACTGGTGCATGGATGGGTTGTCAGTCCTGTGATCGATACCTCAATGTACACATTGGTGGACGGACCTGCGGGAATCACGAGCTACAACAAGGCGGTAGAGTGTATTGTCAGTGGAGACGATGCAGGTGGAGGACTGGTTGTGGAGGACTTTTCGGGAAACATTACGCCCATATCGCCCTCTCACCAGTCGTTAGTGCGCACTCGAACGACTACAAGTGGATCGGATACGGTGTCAAAGGACGAGAAGATTCGGCAGGCATTGGTAGTGCAGGAGTTTATGAACACCACCAAGACACAGTTGACTCACTATGGACTTCATGTCCTGCAGGAAAGCCTGCCCGAAGGCCACCTTTGCGCCTTTTTCAGAAACAACCATGTAAGGACCAAATCATATATATATTAGTTTTGTTGCATTTTGCATCCTGAAGCTTTCAGCCACGATGTGGAAGTAATTTGATGCTTATAATTCCTCTTGTAATTATTCATATAGTTTTGCACGCTTTTCAAGAACCCGATGGACGGCACCCTTTATACCCTTGTCACGGACCAGAGTCTGGCCCATGAACTTTCCATTGTTTGGGAGTCGCTTGTAGATATCGACGGAGCAGGAGATTTCTTGGATGGACTCTTCCGACATGGCGCTCTGGAGGTTGGAGACTATGCGCGCAATAACCAGCCACTCGATTCCAATGGTGCCTCATTAGGCGACGGCGGTGGAGACGAAGAGTAAGCCTTTATGAATTTGTTTTTTATTTTAATTACATGGGGTTTATTGTCGTGACGCAAGAGTGGTATCTTGACCATGCGTTTTTTTTTCCATTTATTTTGATAGTTTCGCACTGGCACTGCAATTGCAGCAACAGGAGGAAGAAGAGGAGGCTAGGCGACTTCAAAAGTCCAAGGGCCACGCCTCTCAACAACTTGCACCCAACAATAACAACAATAACAGCAGCAGCAGTAGTAGTAGTAGTAGTAGTAGCCGTCCTGCCCAACATGGGAACTACCGCCTGAGCCAGATCAGCAATTCCAACAACGGAGGCACATTCCTCTCGCTCCAGGACCAGACATACGAGACCGACGAGCAGATGGCGGCCAGGTTACATCAAGAGTACCTCGCCAGTGACCAGCAGCACTTGCAGGCACAACAGCAGCAGTACCAGCAGCACCAGCAGATGAATGCTCTCAAGAACACGCATGCCTATCCGATCCTGTCACCAAGTGGGGGTCAATATGCCAATTACAATAGTAATGGTGTCCCTCAACATCTGTATGGTCAATCTTCTCAGATGCAGTATCAGCAGCCTCAGATGCAACAACAACAACCACAACAGCCATACCCACAGATGCAACAGCAACAGATGCAGCAGCAGCAACGGCCTCAACAGAATGCTCAGAGCGCTGCCTCTGGACAAGGCCATAGCCGTCAGCGGAACCCGAGTGATAGCAGTAGTCGCAAGAGCAAAGAAAAGTGCACCATTCAGTAGCATTTCCTCTCTCCTTGTCTATGCCTCTCCAACACACTCTCTATCTTTTTCTCCCCTCTCCTTTCTTTACTATTGCTAATCGTCCAATCGTGTCAGCTAATAAAAAAAAAAATACTCGCAAATTTTAAAAAGTTGCCATGGTTGATGTTTTTCCAGCGCAGACATGTGCTTATTTATAAACAAGAAGAGGAGGATGAGGGGAGAGAGGATGTAGTTTATGTAAGAGAATTTTATGAAGAATAAGTTTAGTTGGCAACGACAGCCTTCTTCTCCTCGGCCTTCTTCAAGCCCTGGCGGTAGTCAAAGATACGGTAGAGCTGGGTCAATCCGGTGGCGGCGACAAAGAGGTTGACAGTGAACAAGCTGTAGTTCTTGGGGATAATGACCAAGGAGTATCTGGACCAGATCAATCCAGTAGCAGCCAAAGCTAGTTTGTGTTATTGGAGAGAGCCAGAAATTAGCCTGGAGATACTGAAAGGAGTTCTTTCGTTCATGTTTGCAAAGCGCATATAGTCCACGTTCACGCCCTTCTTTTTCCTGAATTGCAGTGAAAACATGTTGATTATCCAATGATGTTTCTTATTCCCGGAGATCAAGTACTTACCAACGTTCTGGGAAAGGGACAGGTTCTCGGCGGGGCGGCTCAAATCACCAATACCAGCACCGACCAAAGCCTAGGTGGAAGAACAATCACAGGAAACGCAAATACAATCGTCAGCTCCTCGGTTTTTCTGACAAGACAAAACGTCCTTCTCCTTTCCCTGTATTTTGCTTCCCAGAAGTCGTCCAACACATTGTCATCCTGTGTGCAATGAGCAGGTAGAAGTACGACGCTGGGCCTTATAGAGTCCAATGTCCTGTGATCTCCTGCGGATTGAAAACGCGCAGACACAGCTTTGGCGTCAGATACTGCAACTCGGTATCCCAATTGCCGGCAATCTTCTTCTGTTTGCTCCTGATGATGTCTTTCTGACGAGGTGGGGTCTGACGTATCGTCACTCCTGTAAAGTCCTTGATCTCCCGATCGTCCGACTGAAAAGCTGAAGCACTCAAATAAAAAATGCAACAGTTGTAGCCGTGCTATCACTATAGCTTTCCCGGGAAACTCCAATTCATCTCGCATCGACGACAGAGTGCGCGATTGTTTGAACATACCCACTTGGCAGCGGGGGCCCAGAAGTGAATGGTCTTGGGACCTATTTGCCATTACAAACGTGCAATAAATAATAATACGTTAGAAAATACGTAACGGATTCATTATCTTCCCTGGGCAAAAACATGTCTGCGTCGCCTAGCGTTGTGCTGTGTGGTATGTTGCTTTTTTTTTTTCCGTTGGGGGTGAGGGGAGGAAAGGTTGCTGGTATTGCAATCACTTTTTCCGTCTCATTTATTGTAATAGACATGGCAAAACAGGGTTCTCTTTCTTCCTCTTTTCGGCTCTCCTTTGAAGAAAAGATGATGTCCACTCTTGTGTGTATGCTGGAATCCTGTTTTGTCAAAACCCAACGGTCCATCGGTAATCCTGCCTGTTTGCTGAAAGAGTCATATTATTTTCCACTCCTTTTCCTCCCGGTGCGAAACGTATATGTATACATCCACGAAGAGAAAGAGTGGTGATGCCGGTAAGAAGTGGTGGTATTATTACCAGCGGGGTGGTTCAAGAACTTTTGGAAGGCAGATTGTGCGACGACGGGGGCTGCTGAGGACATGGCTGATGTGAGTGTGTGAAAGAAAGGAGTGGGGAGGAGAGCGAGAGGGAGAGAGGGAAAAAGACGAGTCGGGAAAAAGAGCTCCCACCCCAACATTGTCATCTTATCGCAGGCTAGAGAGAAATGGGTGACTGTCATTCGACACCAAAGAAGAGGGAGTTGGATATTGCCCGCTTGCAAAACATGTTGCGCAGGTAGAACATGAAGGGGAAGGAGGAAAAAATCTTCTTACCCGCCTTCCGGTAATCTCAGGGACGAAAGGAAACGAAACGCACGCGGCTTATATACACCTTCCATGGCTCAAATGGTGCTCTCCTGTTCGCATGGCTATTTTGCAATCAGCATTTATTTTTTATTCATATCATCATACAAGGAGAAAAGGATTCAAGAGCGTCGAAGACCAGAGGGTGCAGAGATAGGGGCCTGCTGCTGCTGCTGTTGACCGCCTTGCGGCAAAGGAGGAGGAGACAACTGCGAGAACGACTGTCTACCCAGCAGACTGGCCCGAGACGCACGCGCAGGCAACGACCTAGGAGGCCCACTACTCGGACTAGCTCCCCCCATGACCGACTGAACTGCTGCCAATCGCATTGCCGACGTAGAGCTAGCAGACGACAGTCTCCTCTCTGGATGGTGATAATACACATCACTGATACCCTCCACCGCTGGATTGCGTTTGGGCGCGCTGTTGTTGTTACTCTCCAGATCCTCGGTTGCTCCATTAGCTGCTGCTATAGTCGGAGACTCGGGGCGACTAGGACCTCCAGTCACATCGCTCGAGTTATCGTCATCCGTGATCAACGTCTCAATAGCCCTCGTCACGTCCGGTACTTGCGTTGCCACATTACCACCGCCGCCAACCCCATTACCAGCAGCACTGACAGACACGGATCGACGACGGATATCAATAGCCTCAGTGTTTGTCGGACTGACAAGATCCAGATCTTCATCCTGACCTCCACCCGCCAAGTTATCGCCCTCATCATACGTCCGAGGTTGACTTGCATCCAGAATCCCTGCAACACGGCTACCTCTATTCTCTGCCCGAATCTCCTCATCAATCAGCACCGATTTCCGCTTTCTATCAGTTCCGCCTCCAGCACTACCCTTCTTGAGTGGCAACCACAGTGTCGGGAGTGGCCCAGCAAACGCCGGGTGTTGATAATGTCGCATTCCAGAGTTCAAAACACCAGGATACAGTGTCATCGGCGGCTGTCGGTAATCCGTGAATCGGTCTGGAATCGCCTGGTAATCGTCTTCGTCCACTACACTCTTGGGTAACTTGCGCTTAGACCCTCCAGGAGTAATGACCGCTACTCCTCCTGACTGGGTCCTTGTCTCCGTCACGTCGTTACTGAGACTCAGTCGTTTCGGCGCCGCTGCTGCTGCCGCCGGTGTTCCTGGTTTCTTGTTCGTCATGTCGACCGCGATATGGCCGAGGCCGTTACTGCCAGGAGGCGCAATCTCAGATCCCAACGCCGCTAAAGATCCATTGTTGTTGCGATAATCATCCTGATATTCCTGACCCTGACCCTGACCTTGCACGCCATCAAGGTAATCCTCAAAGTCTTCATCGTCCTGGTGAGGTCGCATGAGCTCCAGAGGGATATGGCGCGCCGTCAAATGGTAGGCGTTCGTAGTCCAGTACCAGAACCACACAGTACCCGCTGGCAAGGGGGCCAACAGGATGCCAAAGAAGTAGGCCTGCTTCAGCATAAACAGACCCAACATGGTCAACTGGAACGTGACCAGACCCAATGTGAGACGGTTGTAGACCATGGGCCAGATCTGGCCACCAGACTCGTTAGGGTGGAAGTAGACATAGAGGAGCTGATACTTGAAGACCAGATAGCCGACCGCAAAGTAGATGACACCAAAAACGAGGATCATGGGTTTGATGCAAGAATAAATCAAGATGACCACAAATGCCAACGTCGCATTCGAGTAGACAACGCCATAAGGGAGCTCTGGTGGGGCGCGAGATTCGGCATAGTCACGAGGGGTCCTGGAGAACATTTTTTGGATGGCCAAGTTGACGATATCGGCCAGCTGAAGCAGCTGCATCGGGAACAGACCGATACCTCGGAGAATGGTATAGTTGACAAAGAAGGGTGCGACGCGAGGCAAGGACTGGGCCAGAAGGAGAGCCAACTCTCCGATGTTGTGGTAGACCTTGTTAACAGCCTGAGCCCAGGTTCCGACAATGGTGAATACAAGAACAACGTTGAACAGGATGAATGTAAAGTACTTGTTGTAGAGCGACCGAGCAATCTCCGAGTGTGATTGAATCCCCTGTTGACGACAGAGCGAAAGCAAGATCCTTGGCACGACGGCAAGGAAGATGATGACACCGACTGTGGGGAGGAAACCTTGAATCAACGACTTGAGGATCGGACTCATGTCTGCAATTTTAGAAATCCCTGGGAAGATCCTATCGAGAGAGTCGAGGTTGAGGAAGGACGAAAACACACCGACGGGACCTGCCCAGAAGAAGACGAGCATAAAGACGATTGCGTTGATGACGATCGTCCGGACACCAAGC